>OZ010583.1:25441837-25446837 GCA_963932145.1 Acanthosepion lycidas | reverse complement strand
TAGACACAAATATTTGAGCAAATTCTTGTTTATAATAAACAGTATTAACAACATTGACTGGCCAGAATGTCCGAGAAATTTCATAGAAAATATGGGTCCTCGGACAGGAATCGAACCAGTATATATATTTCTAAAGATGTAATATTTTTTTTATTAATACGAAAGATGTTAAACCTTGAACGTTATTTTTAGTGGATACTCATTTGAGTAGATGCTCCATTAGGCCAATAAACGAAAATAAATATACACTTTATTAAATAAACTGGGCGTCTACTCAAATATGAATATCCACTAATGTTGTTTTATCAATTAATTAATTTGTTAAGTTTTTGATATTTATATAATATGTGTGCACATTAATTACATCATCTTCACTACAAGATACTATATTCTGCGGTAAATATGCCTATCAGCATGAGACAAATATTAGTTGATAACTCCAAAATATTCGATAGAATCCGTTGCAAAGTAAATCTCATAACACTTTAGAAGCTATTTTTATGCAAACTAAACAGACCACATTAATTAATTCACCACTACACACACACACACACACACACACACACACATATATATATATATATATATATATATATATATATATATATATATATATATATAGATAGATAGATAGATAGATAGTCGGTCACTGTGTGTTTATCTAAAAATAAATACGCTAAAATTCATATTTGTCCCTGCCGGCGCCGA
Organism: Acanthosepion lycidas; assembly: GCA_963932145.1. Taxonomy (NCBI): domain Eukaryota; kingdom Metazoa; phylum Mollusca; class Cephalopoda; order Sepiida; family Sepiidae; genus Acanthosepion; species Acanthosepion lycidas. Next base: position 25,446,129 of record OZ010583.1, on the reverse strand, counting down.
CGACTTACTGGTAGAATCATCGACTGACGCCAATTCAGTCGGTTTTCGATCCTAACTAGAGGCAACTGGATGTCTCGCCGTACTGAAGTGCTGCGAAACAGCCTGTCTATGGATGACATTATATTTATATATATATATATATATAATGAAAGGTTGCTGCATGAATAATATATATATATTGTGCATTTAGGCAGCAATCTTTCATTAAATTCATTTTATTTAAATTTATTTTGTCCAAATGTGCTATAGTTCCGAACACTATCGGCTATACTTTTAGCCATTATCAAAGATGATTTCATTTTTCAGTTAAATTGAGTGTGTGCATTATGTGTATGTTTTTAGTGTGTTATAGTGATGTTTTATTTTCCAAACACGGTTAGAACATTGTGTCCTTGTTTGTAGTTAATATTGAGAAGAATTGGCTTTTTCTTTTTTATTATTATAGCTTCCATCATTTTAAATCTTTTTTTACAGGTGGATGAGGCTATGACATTTGTGTTTTTTACTAGTATGTTTCGAATGGAGTCTAGTAGGTTTGTGTGTGTGTTTAAATTGGTTCAAATAGAGGTGTGGTCAGATAGGTGCCACGTAAGGCGTCTGGAGAGACATGTATTAGGTTGGTGCAAAAATAATGTCGGTTTTTGACGTATTTTTAACGTCAAAAACCGACATTATTTTTGCACCAAACTAATAGTTGTGTGACCGATAGCATGTGCATTTACATTCCTGTCCGCATTCACAGTATGCAACTATACTGATTGATAACTCAACTTACACCAGAAAACAACAAATTAAAACTACATATCCGCGAAGTAATCGACATTAAAAATTGAAGACGACACTGAATAGAATCAGAGATGAATATTGTAATAATGTTCTAAAATGTTTATAAAAAGAAAAGTTTTTACGCTTTAATGCGCGCTTGCCCATGACATTCAAACATAAAAGAAAAAAATTCCTAGTGGATAGCATTTAACGTTCTAATGAACTCTAAAGCATAACTGTCAGCATTTGCATTTTAATACAAAAGAAAAAAGTGAATAATGAATAACTACACATACCTTTGCCTTGACAGTTGCACCCCTGATGATAATCACAGAAAGAGATGGAAAGAACTTTGGAAATAAAAGTGATTTTCACTGTTACGGCGCATTTCTTGCTTCATTTGATTGTAATATACGGAAAATATGCGGGAATAAGAAAGGATTATGATAAAAATAAGGAGACAATCCCTAAAAGAGAATTTTGTGCTTAAATACACAAACTTATATATATATATATATATATATATATATATATATCTGTGTGTGTGTGTGTGTGTGTGTGTGTGTGTGTGCTTGTTAAGGCCAGAAATAAAGACACAAAAGAGGAATAGAGTTAAACAAATATATTAACAGAAACAGTAATACAAATGTTATACAAAGGAGAGTGTTACAGCAAGAATGTTCGGTTCGACTGTCAGAGCTGACTGGTGGAAAATTTTCCCTCCAAAAGGCAGTACCTGCTTGTATTTATAGCTGGGAGAGTACATGTGTGCATGGGTAAAATACCATAACAATATATATATATATATATATATATATATATATATATATATATATATATTAATTGACTCATCGAGTCTGATAGAAACCTCAGGGAGCACTGGACGGCCGTTTCGTCCTATATTTGGGACTCATCAGCAGTGCGCATCCACTACCGGCCTCGGTGACGAAGAGATTGCAAATCAGACTCTAAGAAGCGCCGCTCACTCCCACATTCCGTGGTGGAACTCAACTGAAATTCTCTCTGACCATAGGACTGAGCCTCCTGGAGCCACGACTACTCTCACCAAGCCGCTCCAACTGGAGCATTAGAAGCTGGTTCAAGCGAAGATAAACACACATTGTAATGAGGAGGTCCGGCGGAGCAGTTGGTATAGTGTTCGCTTGCCAACCTAACTGTCGGGGTTTCGATTCCCTCGGTAGTGGATGCGCACTGCTGATGAGTCCCAAATATAGGACGAAACGGCCGTCCAGTGCTTCCTGAGGTTTCTATCAGACTCGATGAATCAATTAATATAATTATCAAATCCTCCTCATTACTATGTAGGATATTACATTGAAAATATGTCAAAATCTCTATATAATTCTCGTGTTTCCATGTGTACAAATGCATCTCATCTGTTGATTGTAATTTACAATCGAAACACGACTTCAATTATGTACCGATTTGACATGTTTTCTATGTAATATCTTAAAATAATGTTGTTCTACTTTGTATTGAACCGCTTTTATATTAAATGTTACAAACATTGGAACTGTACTATTTTCTTTCGCATCTTACCTGTATATATATACTCGACTCCCCCGTCGAATTCGACGTATGAGGGTCAAGCAGATCAGTTCCGAGGAAACCGACAGCCCGACAACAGCACATGAGATTTGATTATAGTGGTGAAGGTTTTGTCCAGAACCATCCACACTTTTTGAAGGGCCGAATGCAGAGACCTGGTGAACTACATTGAATTCAAAGTTGTCCTTCTCATAGACTCGTTGCCATTCAAGGCTATAGAACCCAATCTGTCCTGCTATTTACCCATAGCTGGAGGGAGAAGAAGTGGATTCACACCATTCCCAAGGGTATTAGCACGCAAGTGAATGTAATGGATTCTTCATTAAATAATTTAGACAAGTTTTTTTTTTTTCTATTTTAAGAAAGTTCCTTTCATTTTGTTGAAAGACGAAAGGAAAACACCATATTGATACATGTTTAAATCCAATCTAAGCTTCTATATTATATACGAAGAATATCTAAGTATATACGAGTTTGTCGTTACTTGAAATTTTTCATGCAGGAAGGGCGGACTATCATTGTTGTTTCGTCCTTGTGTTGTTTGATTTATTGAATTTGCCATCTTTGATAATGGCTTGTGTAAGCCGAAAGCTTAGATTGGATTTAAACATGTATGGTGTTTTGCTTTCCTCTTTCAACGATAATTGATTAAGCTTGTCAGAAAATATGAAAGGAAATTACTTAAAATAAATAGACAAAAGTTGTCTATATTATTTAATGAAACATGCATTAATATATATATATATATGAATATATATATATATATATATATATATATATATATATATATATATATATATATATATATGATCTAGTTGGACATATTTCTGATCAGCGTCGCTGATGAAGTACTTCTTGAATAAAATTATGTTTTTAGACTTGGCAGGAGGCGGAAGACATTTTTTCTTTAAGCACGAGAAACGGGCGGATACCAAGTATTTGTTGATCTAAGCAAGGCTTCTGATACTGTGAATAGAAATAACTTCTGGAAGATTCGAAAGTAGACTGGATTTCGTGGTAAGTTTGCCTTTGTACTTCAATGTTTTACTGAAAGAAGGACTACATATGTTACCTTCGGCTGTCAGCACACTGTTACTATTTGTTTGAAAATGGTGTCCGTGCAAGGGGATAATAACTGCCCTAAATCTTTTCGCCTTGTACTTTACTATGGTTTCTTTGATTCCTTTAAATGATGGTCGCATGGGGTCTGCATCTAATATCGATCATCGGGTAAGATATTGAATAAAAACATATTGCTGGCAAAACAATAAACCTGTACTCATCAATACACGATTTACTGTAGGCTGGCGATTGTGACCTAAATTCATAAGATAATACGCTACCCTGGGAGAGTAACATGCGACATCTTACGTATTCCTTTCTCAACGACATGAAAAAATAACGACGTAATTTACCAACCTGTTCTAGATAAGGCCAACTATGAGGCAAATATTCTCGAGTATGAAATCTTCGTCTGAAATAAGAAAGCCAATAATACTTTTAGAAATCTAGATTGATGTCTATGGACTCAGCATGGGATTATGATGGAGACCAAGTTGAATATTTATAATACGTGTTTTGTCTTCAGTGTTTTAGGATTATGAGACGTGCTGACGATCGGGTGGTTATATGGTCATATATATATATATATAATAACGAATTAAAAACAAATTCAACTTTCCATAATACATATTTAACTTAATTAGATACCATACTTACCCCTCTATATTAATTATAATTTATAGACTTTCCCCAACTTTAAGATATCCCCAACTCTTTTTCCATTAAACCCTTGCATCCTTTTATCTGTATATTTTAAATTTATTTCTAGACCCCTTTTTTATTCTTCTTTTAATGTTAAATTAATATTTCATTCTTCATATAACCCGAAATTAATGTCATAAAGTTAATATTCGGGTTTAATTTAATTAAACTGAAACAGTGAAATGGATAAATTC
>OZ010583.1:25429337-25434337 GCA_963932145.1 Acanthosepion lycidas | reverse complement strand
AGCTTATCTCAGTGTTTTCAATGCACTGTTTAGCTTTGGTGCTTATTGGTTAAAGTTCTTACTCTAGGTTCCATGCTTCTTGGAAGTAATCATAAATCATCTTGTTTTGTAATTTGCAGGCGGTTTCTTTGTTTAGTAAGAAGCTCTGTCACTGCGTTGAAACCACATTCAGACATAGAGGAAGTTGAAAAAGCAATGAAGAAAAGTTTGATAGCTTTCCTCAGCACTTTCAGAAATTTCCTTTTGTAGCCAATATTGAATAATTTTTGAAAATCTTAAAAGGAATTGATACATATCCACCACAACCTGAGTATGTTCACCGCCTCTACCCAAATGAAATAAAAAAAGGACTCGGAGTGTCCCCTTTCAATATAACAAAGCCCACAACGGGGTGCTATCGCCCACACTGGGAAACACTGGTCTATATTAATGGTCACAGTTGGGATCGAGGAAGTCAGTTCTTTTTTGCCCTTTTCTTCCGTTCGTATTACCAAACACGCGCCATGAGTGTAGATAAAGTTAAAGGGAAGAGCTGATATGTTAGGCATTTTCGGTCATGTCAATCTTTCTACAAAGACCTAACAAGCGAAGCCATAAATAAAACACAGACATATATTTGAAACAGAGATCGAATTCTCATTTCTCGACGCTGCTTTTGATTTCCCTGTTGCTTTCTTGTGAACATGCTGTGGGACTTTACCTGTTTTTGGAACACATCGGCGGGAATGGAGAAGCAACGTGCAGTAGTTACTGGGCCGCTCAGTTAAAACCTGGGGATGCGCACAGAATGCAAATTACAAATCGAAGGCAAGTACAATTTAAATATCTGGGGATTGTTCTAATAATAGACGGAAAGTGCGACAGTGACATCCGAATACGCATTGACATAGACAAAGATGCTTTTCAAATGCTGAACAAAGAATTAAGAGAGAGAAAAACTTCGTTAGAATAATAAAAAAAAAAGCGTGATAAACTGTTACGCGATATCTGTGCTCCTATATGACACTGAATTCTGGACAATGTCCTCACAGATGAAGAACAAACTTGATCCAACAGACATATGGATCTACAGAACGATGCTGAGGACATCATGGACCGAACATGCCATCTGGGATCGTCATTTTAAAACAGGGAAATTTCGTTCGAATGGAAGAAAAAAGTACTGAACTGCGATGTAATATCGGTCATCCTATAAATGGTAGACAATCTCCTCACAGATGAAAAAAAAAGACTTGAGGCAACAGAAATGTGGTTCTACAAAATGATTCTGAGGATGCCATGGACTGAATATGGGAGAAACTACGAAGTTTGAAAGAAGATGGAAACTAAAAGAGAAGTAATAATTAGCATCAGGAAGAAGGGCTTGGAAAATCTAATGGATGACAGATTGAGGCCAAGAGGGGCAGATGGAAAAAGGCGGATAAGATACTTGATGAGCTTAAGTAATTGGATAGCAGAACAGGGTTTAAGAGAAATAACGAAAAGACAAAATCTATTAAGAGCTACAAAGGGGAGGCAATTGTGGTTCGCCATGATTGTCTACGTCCTGAAGGGACACGGCACATAAAGAAAAAGTTGAGTGCCTCTAGCTTTTGACGCAATTTAATGGAATCTCTCACATTTTGCTTGGATTACCATGCCCGTTATTTGGTTCTAGCTTTGCTTTTGTATTAATCTATTAATCTCAGGCGTTCTGTGTTTGCCGCTTATCACTTTCTGGAATTCAGATATGACTGGTATGTTTTTGCAGCTATTGTTCGAAGAAAATCTGTCATCCCAGATGACATGTTCGGTCCATGGGATCCTCAGCCTCCTTATGTAGATTCATATGTCTGTTGGATCAAGTTCGTTCTTCATCTATAAGGACATTGTCCAGAATTCAGTGTCATATAAGAGCACGCATATCGCGTAAAAGTCTAGTACGCTTTTTTTTTTATTCTAACGAAGTTTTTATCTCACTTAATTCCTTGATCAGCATTTGGGAAGCATCTTTGGGTATGCCAATGTGTCTTCGGATGACACTGTTGCACTTTTCGTCTCCTATTAGAACAATACCCAGATATTTAAGTTGTACTTGTCTGATTTTGGTATCCCCAATTGTTACCATGGAGATAAAGTACACCCTTGTGCAATTTAATTGAAACAAAACGAATACTTCCGTTATTATTTAATTTCTTTTCGTATTTTTCCAATGAAATATGGCCATGTTCACATTAGTGTTAGTACTTCGTATGTCCATTACACGAAGTCGTTCGTTGCAGACTGATAAAAAATTGTCGATTGTATTTCAATCAGGAGAAATTACGGGCAAGTCTATAGTACTTTGATTTGCTCACTGGTAAGGCTTGCCAGTGTGTTCGTGCAGCGTTACAACTTTTCTTGGAGTAACACTCATCACAGACAATAGATGTAGGACAACTAATCGACAGTCGGGACAATAGTGTCTGGGCGTGATAAAAATCTGATGCAATCACGGATGACACAATATTTTTCAAGGCCAAACAGATTTCATCATACACCCCGAAAATACTGCACACCACTACAAATGACATAATTTGAGCAAAAATAGAAATCGATTACATCCTGTCACTCCAGTGGGTCTAAAGCTGACCGTATGGCGAAAGAAAGCAAACTAAAGCGGTTGTTACAATTAATAATTACAAGGGTGTGCGTATCATTTAAATGGAGTTAGATAAAATATAACAGCGGCTTTGAATGTCTCTTGGAGATCTCATTAATGAACGATTGTATGGAGACCTTCGTCCAGTATCAGACACCATCAAAGTGTACAGATTTAGATATGCAGGGCATTGTCAGAGAGCTAAAGTCGAAATTGTTAATGAGTTTTTGTGGGAGTCTACACAGAGGTGAGTTAGCAGAGGACGACAAGCCAAGACCTATCTCAAGCAGATTTGTGACGACATAATCCTTTTGATCTACCGAATATGAGAAACAATATAGCGACAGAGAGTCATGTGAATCCATGCAGGCAATTCGAGCTGATTATGATGATGCTGATGATATCATATGCAGATCCTTGGACACAGCTGCACTGCCACAGCTGCACTACCACAGCTGCACTGCCACAGCTATATCACCTCGTTATATATTACGTTGTGCATACTTCATCTGGTTGAATCCACTTCTAAAATTGAGTAGAGCGTACCGAAGCTTCTGAAGCTTTGGTTCATCGGTTTATCTAAATTCTTTCTCTAAATATTTTTGAGTTTAATTTCTATACAGTGAGTCAGACAATTAAGTGCCATACGTGATACACGCGTGAGTAATCATTTCTCTTCCGATTCATGCCTGAGTAGACAGAAGGGTTTCTCGCAGTAGGTTGCCATGTCTTTCTGAGGTGGATTTCTCGCTAAATCTATAGTACCCAGTACGTTTTACTGGGAAGAGAAGAGATGGATTCATACCTTTCCCAACTGTATTGTGGCGGAAGTGAAGATAACGAACCCGACTGGAATTCGACGTCTGTTTGTACCTGATTACATAACATGTGCACCTTAGATTTCATATTAATCACGAGGTTGATATGTTGTCTTTATTTATCTCTATTCCTATTAAATGTCCTCATCTTTATCGTTATTGGTAAAACGTTTCAGTCATTAATACTCTCCGGTTTTCTTCAGGTATCTGTCGATCCGTTTAAACGCCAGAGAAACATGTATTAAATGTACGGAGTTATTTAGATATATCTCGTCTTTTTCTTTTTTTAAAGATTTTTTTATTATAACGTGACCCGTAGGTCTGTAAGGGAAACCATGTGTACTACAGTCACAGTAGAAGTGGTGTTTCTTGGGCAAGATAGCCTAACGGAGCCCAACTCTCTCCAACTCGGTTGTGAATTCAGTGTCCTCCTTCTCATAGACTAGTTGCCATTCAAGGCTATAGAACCCAGTCTGTCCTGCTATTTACCCATAGCTGTGTGTGGTGGTAGAAGAAGAGGATTCACACCTTTCCCAAGAGTATTAGCACGTAAATGAATGTAATGGCTCCGACTAGAATTCGAACTCGGCTCTCCGATTCCTCAAGCTGAACAGCTATCCATTAATCCTGCTCCTCACCACCCACTTTTTTTAGTACTGGTCCACAAATTGTTCGTTCTGTTTCCACGGAATGCAATTCTGCTCTAACCTGCCCAAAATCAATATGCCACCAATCTTTACGCATGAACGAACGATTTAATCAGCTATGCTATTGAATCACAATGCTATTGTCTACTTAAAAAAAAACAACAACAAAAAAACAAAAACAGGGGTGATGTACCTAGAGCCGAACAACGGAAACGAACCAATTTATCTCCATTCATTAAATAAATGCTTCATATCTAAATTCCTTAAATTAATTGATTCGATTTCTATGGTCTATCAACGCTTTGCAGGTTATTTAAAGCCAGAAATAATATTTTTAGATTGTAATAATTTTTTTGAGATAATAACAGTTCATTGATACACGTCATACTAATTAATCCATAGCCGGGGGAGAAGAGACGGACTCATACACTTCTCAAGGGCATTTGAGCGTAAGTGAATATAACGAACCCAACTAGAACTGGAACTCGGATCTCCAATTAGCAACTCCGAGCCATTATCAGTCACACCACCCGCACATCCAATCTTACAGCAAATGGTATTCCTAAGCGATCATCTAGGTACTGATCAGGTTTGAGATTGCTTAACTTCGAAGATCGTACGAGAACCGACGTTTCAATTTGATATGGCCGTAAGCATGAAATTCCCGAAAGGTTACACCGGTCAATGGATACCGGAAGAAGGCTGAAATTTTGTGATATCAACAACAAAGTTGAGCATATTTGTCTGAATTTAAATATTTGTAAATAGTGATAACTCACCTCTCCTTTTAACGGTGCTTCAGGACGGAATCAAAGATTTCTGTCTTCCTGTAATATCTCGAAAATTGCTGTTCCGAAAGTGACATCAAAGAGAACCTTGCCTCGGGTTTGGTTAAATAGATATTCTTTGGTTCAT
>OZ010583.1:25354337-25424337 GCA_963932145.1 Acanthosepion lycidas | reverse complement strand
CAAACAGGACTCAAAGTCAACCTTTTCAAAACAGGAACTGTGATCTGGTATTGGAATAAAAGCAGTAAAAAAATATAAGACGTTTGTCGAGACCAGAGCACATAATGAGTAGTGAGGGTTTAGAAAATTTAGCAAGGCTAGTGAAACAGACCAAATTGGAAAATAACCAATTTTACGAACTTGTGTAAATGGTTAGCAGAACAGGGATTGGTGTAGCTAAAAGACAAACATTATTCAGGGCTATAAAGAACAGAAAGTTGTGGAGAGCTATGATCGCCTATATCCTGAAAGAAGGTGGTACATAGAAAAAGAAACATTAATTCATGGCACCCATCCCGTTCAGAAATGGCTAAAAGTCAAAAGTATAGAAAATCTTTCTAAGATTAATGGTTAAAAATGGCGTCCAGCAAATGAACCATATGTGTCATAGAGATAATCCTTCTTCGAAACTCGAGAACTGGCGCTATAGAATCACAAAGTAAAAAGCCACCCCCCCAAAAAAAAGAAAAAAAACTAACCTGAAAACTCTAGCCATGTTCTAAAATAATCTCGTTTGTTCTAAACTTTCATATCGATGCCATTCATGATATCAAACACGTTCCGAAATATCTAAACTATCAGCTATATACAACCATTTTCTAAAATCAATGATTAAAATGTCTGTACAAGGCCCGGAAGACACTCGAGGTAGAGGGTTACGTTTGTACGCATAGAAAAGTAAGGTAACGGTTAACTATAGACTTGATCAGGTTAAGATTGTAGTGATCGGAGAAACATCCTGTTGGGAGTTGGTTCCACAGGGCAGTGGTTCGCGGGAAGAAGCTGTTCGAGTGAAACTTATTTCTCACCGATGGAATAAGGAGGGAACTTGTGTTAAAAACAATTTATTTCAATTCCAAACAACAAACTAGATGGATTTCCCTTCAAAGTAATCCCTTTCTTATAATTCCTCTTCATCTCTTCCTAGCTATGGGCAAATCTATAGCCTTGGATGGCTACCGGTCTAGGAGAAGGAAAACTTTGAATTCTAGAGTGTTGGGATACGTAAGTCTATCTTTCCCAAGAAACACCGCTTCTACTGCTTAAAAATGCCGTACAGCGAAAGAACCTCGTGTGTCTTATAGAAGATCATCCTTCTTCGAAACTCGCGGTCTAGCGCTACAGAATCACAAACAAAATGCAAAACCAAAAAAATAACCCTAATGTTCTTAAATAGTCTCGTTTGTTCGAGACTTTCATATCGATGCCATTCATGATATCAAACTCGTTCCGAAATATCTAAACTATCAGCTATATACAACCATTTTCTAAAATCAATGATAAAAATGTCTGTACAAGGCCCAGAAGACACTCGAGGTAGAGGGTTACGTTAGGAGGCAGTTTGTACGCATAGAAAAGTAAGGTAACGGTTAACTATAGACTTGTAGTGGTTAAGATTGTAACGATTGGAGAAACATCCTGTTGGGTGGGTGGGGGGTATCGTATAGACCAGCGGTTCGCGGGAAGAAGCTATTTAATTGGAACGTCTCGACGAGGAAATACTGAGGGATCTTGTGTTTAAAACAATTTACTTCAATTCCAAATAACAAACTACAGTGTAACCCGGATATAAGAGACACGAATATAAGAAAAACCCGGATATAAGAGAAAAAATATCTGGTCCCAAATTAGAGCATGTGTTAATGTATATATAATCGACCAAAAGAAAATATAAGAGACTTCTCCGGCCCCGGCAACTCTCTTATATCCGGGTTACACTGTATATGGTTTCCCCTTCACTGTAACTGCTCTCGAGTCTAACGCACTTTTCCATCCTTCTCTTGCACACTTCTATGCACTTCTGGAAGGATTCTTCTTGGATACCCCCCCAGCTCCGTTTTTACGGCCCTCTTGGTAGCGAAGAAAAGAAAAAAAAGTCACAAAGAGCAAGATCAGGTAAATAAGCACTAGGTTGATCCAGTACGCTGATACTCTTCTCGGTCAAGAACTGCCGTATGCTAAGGACGTTGTGAGCAGGTGCATTGTCATGCTGAAGCACCGGCAATTTATGCTTTCTCGTGCGCTGATCGAGGCAAACGTAGACGGAACTCTTTGTAGATTTGCTGGTTGATCGTCTGCCTCTGTGGCAAGAGCTCACAACGCCTCTCACATCGAAGAACAGATAAGTCCAGATACTTTTCAGACAGATCTCATCCTCTGAATCCATCATAAAACGCCAGGATGTGGAACTGGAGATAACAAAATCAAACAGATGCAATTATTTAGATATCTGGGAAGTATATTATCAGAGAACTGAAAGTGAAACATGGAAATCCGAAGGCGCATTGGGGGAGCGAAAGAGGCTTTTCAAAATCTAAGCAAAGTATTACGAAACAGAAAAATGTCTAATATTCTAATATATTTTTAGAAACAAAGAAAAGAGTACTGAACTGTTATATATCATCCGTCCTTGTATATGGCATTGAATGATAGACAATCTCCTCCCAGAGGAAGAAGAATCTTGAAACAATAGAAACATGATACATAATATCAGGAAGAAACAATTGGAATTTGATGGAGACAAAACGAGGGAAAAGAGCTTGGATTATTTGATACCCATAGGACAGAGTCAAGTTAAAAGGTCCAGAACAAAGCAATGTACAATTTATCTGACAGGATCGAGCAATAGATGGCGGAACAGAATTTGGGAGAGATGACAAAAAGACAAAAGTTATAAAGAGCTACAAAGGATAGGACCGTCTTGGGTATTATGATGAACTACATCCGCGTCCTGGGTAAGACGATAAACTACAACTGACAGCAAGGCCTCTGATCAGGAGGTTTTGAGGAGCGTGGAACCGCCTCTTATATGCGTGTGTATCTAGGTTCACCTTGACCCACTGTGGTAGCATCTGTTAGTATCCCAGCTATGGGGTGAAAACAGTATGAAAGTGTAAAAATATGTCTTAATAACAGCAATGGATTTTTGAAGAAAGAAATTATTACCAGTAAAACATTTCTGAAAAAAAAATATTACTAGCAATACAATTTTGACAAAAATATATATATTAATAGCAATACATTGTTGAAGGAAAAAATGTTACTAACAATACATTTTGGGGAAAAAAATTAACCAGGATTACATTTTTGAAGAAATATATTACTAGCAATAAAAAAAAAACAAACTTGTCGGCATTAAATAACCCATTGAGGTTGATATACCGTAAAACAAACCAAACTAAATGAAGCCAAACCAAAGGTGGGGAAATTGTTGAAAGTCATGATCGCCAACGTACAAATTCGGAGCTTTACACATTTAGATACACTGGACGCCCTAAATTTAAAATTTAAACGTAATGTTGATAATAGCCATTTCCTTAAAAGGAAACATTCGACATTCAATAACCGAGCAGCTAGTAACGTTTTCAGTTGAAATTTATTAAAACATTCTCTTAAAACACATTTTGGGAAAACAGGTTTCTCAAGTCCTGTAGCTTTTACCGCTCTTCTTAGTATGATTGGAGAGGCGCCTTCCTAATATTTTATTTGAAGCAGTGTGGAATGTTAACATCTTGATTGTGTCAGTATTTTTCTTACGTATTACATGTACTATCCATTTTCTGTTGTTGCAGCTGTTGGTAGTCCTCGAGTGATGTGGTAAAGTTCTTTATTTGTGATTCTGTAGGCCGAGTTCACAATGTTCAAATAAGGATGATCTTGAAATAGACCTTCAGGCTTCTTCGCGCAAAGCCCTAGAAGGCGGTTGTATACAGCGGATAGTTGAGATATTTCAACGTGTTGGCGCCATGTATGGCACCCATATAAAAGTTTTGATCTGACAAGAATTACATAACTAGTTTCCAGGTTGTTGTTTTGGTTTTGTAGCAATTGGTGGTATTGGGCGAAGCTATCTCTGCCGCAGCCTAATCCATATTCAGTTTCTTCTTTTTCTCCTAGAATTAATTTGTTATAACTGATTCTTACGATGCGGCATATGAAGTGTTTACTATTTACAATTTCCACATCCTGAATTTTTATGAAGAATTCAGTGTTGGTGCTATCTCTTTCGTTCTAATTCTAAGTTTCCAGCATCTTAAATAGTTTTATGTAAAGTTGTCACAGGCATATTTTAAAAATTAGTATCACCCAAAGCAAGGCAGTAATGCCACTAAATCGCAAGAGGTTACTGAGTGTAGAATAATTAGAAACAAACATTATCATGAGTAGAAACAGAAGAAAGTAGTCAGGTGGGCAGTAGATAGCGGTATATATTATATTTAAATTTTTGGAGATTAAAGTTGGCTGCAAAGCAAAGAGCCGGAAGGGAGTTCCACGAGCGAAAAGTTGCGACAGAAAAAAACCTGTCAGCATAGAACTTACAGTTACATCTAGCCAGCTCGAGTGTAAATTGATGAGATCTCAACGCCAGTCTAGTTCATTGCTTAATATTTTTTTTAAAGTTTAGGTAACATAGCGAAGAGTTCAATCGAACACTTACCATGGAAGTATTTATAGAAAATGCGTAGAGAGGTAACCTTACGTTGGTGTGAAAGTTACTTGAGCCGTTCCAACAAATCAGGACCAATAATATTGCTGATTTTTCTTTAGCCAAGGATCTAAAGGTAAATAGCAGAGGCAACGGACCATATCTGGCAGCAATATTCTAACATCTGCCGCATTTCTTTTCTCACTCGGCATATATTAAAATCCACTGATAAGATATTATTAGTCACCTAGCCATTTATCAAAGCGTTTCTTCCCAATAAGTTTTCTATGATTTTTTGCTGAGTTTTCGCGGGATCAAATGTGTTATATTGGGATTTTATTACCATCTAAAAAATATTTATTATTATTATTATTTTCTGGATTTCTGTTGTATACACATTTCCTTCCGGGTCTCAGCCAGCGACCTAAGATCAGAAATTAAAAAAAAATTAAAAAACGACAAAAACAAAAAAACTGAGATCAAACACATTTTACAAAGAATCGATAAATCTCTTCGTCATGTGTGAGTTGTAATTGTGAGTACACTCATTTGTATTTCTTTAAGGCTTGGGCTTCCAGAGATCCCTTCAATTAGTCTATCGGAACCTTTTCTAATCAATCCGATTGTTGCAACTACAACTAGAATTATTGATCTCCTAGTGTGCTACATTGTGAGGTTTCACTTCAATTTTGATAGTTTTTTGAAGATCTTCAAAGATACATGACAATCTGCAGGGATTGCCGTGCCAATAAGAAAGAACAATCTCTTTTTGTGGTCTTTGATCACAATGTCTGAGCGATTAGCTTTGATTGTTTTGTTTGTCTGTATTGTAAATTCCCATTGTAAGAGGTCCTATCTCCGTAACCTGATCTGGCTGATGTTTATACCAGTTTCTTGCAGTTTCCTTTTCGTAAAAGTTCCAGATTCCCTTTTGCAGATATTGGCCAACTCTATCATGCCGAGTTTTATATTCAGTTGGTGCCAACACTGTGAAACCAGATGCAAGATGATCTATTGTTTCCGGATACTTATCTTCATTTCAGCTTAAAACAATTTTTCTCAATGTTTGCTTGGTTATTTCTTGTAAGCAATCATTGACCCTGATCTTCAAGAATAAAATGTTCGGTTTCAGTTTTTAAACTTGCACTACGCAACCACTGATGTTACTACTACTACTACTACTACTACTACTACTACTACTACTACTACTAATAATAATAATAATATACTATGAGTTAGCTTGCTTATTTTACGAGTTGTCTCCAAGTTTTAAAAGGTTTTGGTCTTTGGTATAATTATTTGTCTATGTATCTTACATTTTAATTTTGTCTTGTTTGTTTTTAATCATTTCACCCCAGGTAAGGCAAGGAAGCCAGAAAAATGCAGCGGGTTACAGTGTAAAAGAATATAAGAAAAGCATGAAAGTGCGAGAATAAAAGAACAGAATTTAAGATGACAGAAGATAACGATTGATCTTGCGTTTGAAGTTTTGAACATGACTGGAGACCAATAAGTCTGAAGCGAGTATCAAAAGCGAGAAGTATGAGAGAAGTTATGATGGCGTCTATTTACTTACATTAGTTTAAGCTTTTCGTGAAAATAGGTATGATTTCATTGGCATGACATCACCCAATGAATAAGTATGCAATAGTGCAATGACAAAAGTACGTCGGTGAATGCTTTAAGAAAGCTTTATTCAAATGACAATACAAGGTTGTCGTATAATGTCATTTTATAGTCCCAGCAAATAGAAATACCTCTCTCAAAGAGAAGATTAACAAAACTAAGGGAGATCACTTTTGATTATTCATAGAAACAGTAGCTAGAAAATTAATGTTAACCGGATCTTTTTTCTCTTAATCTAATCTACATTACTGCTTTAACGGATTAAGTGTGTATTGTTGTTAACGTAAATCTTGTGCTTGAATATTATTATTATTATAATTAGCATGGAGTTTTAATGTTGATTTTTACCCGCACAACCCGCCAAATTTTAACCATAGACTTCAAAAGATAACAAGATTTTAGCATCAGAAGATGCGATTAGATACACTATTTACATTATTCGGACACTGCCCTCTACATAAGTGGCTCTCCTGGCCACATGTCCAACGTTTTACTTTTCTTCTTATTAACTGGGCCACCCTCACTCTTAATTCCGGAGTGGCCCGCTGGCTTTTCCCTGGCTCAATCTTTTGAGCTCGGCTTTTTTTATCAATATCGGTGGGGCACCTTTTCTTAACCCGCACCACTTGGCTAGGTGCCCCTTCTTCCCACATCTAGTACATTTATCCTGTTCAAAATCTGGGGGCAAACCCCACTTCGTCGGACATTCCGCTGCTCTGTGGGCTTATAGAACCCATGCCTTGTCGACCAAGCCTTTCTTGTGGGATCCCCCTCCCACATCTCAGGCTCTTCCACCTCTAGCTTGACTTTCCGATTCCACGCGGGGGCTCTCCCTCCTTCCCCTTTTCTTCCGACCTCTCGACTTAGCTCTTGTACCTTCCCACCCCTTTTCACCTTCTCCCAAACACCTTGGCTCTCTTTGGCCAGCTCCACTGCTGCCGATAACCTTAGCGGTCCTTCCTTCAAAACAT
Source organism: Acanthosepion lycidas (assembly GCA_963932145.1). Lineage (NCBI taxonomy): Eukaryota > Metazoa > Mollusca > Cephalopoda > Sepiida > Sepiidae > Acanthosepion > Acanthosepion lycidas. Next base: position 25,417,275 of record OZ010583.1, on the reverse strand, counting down.
CGTGACGAACACGCTCGTCACTGAGCGCCTCCACATACAGATCAGCCAACTGGGCCTGCATGACTGTATTATTTCTCACCACCTCTGGGAAAGTTAATGATGACAGCTTCTCCGCTCGGGCCCCCAATTCTCCAGGGGTTTCGTCCCTCAGCTACGTCATCTTCAGGAGGTCTCTCATGGCCTCTATCGCCGTCCCCTCGTCAGCGAACTCACGAGTCAATAATTCTTCCAACCTTTCCCATGTCAAGTGGGGCTCACTGGCTAAGAGTCCCTTTACGAACTCTTTCCCCCTGGTGGCATCATACGCCAAATATAGGGTTTCTTAGTCTGAGAGTCCATATATCACGCGGCTCTTATCCAAGATTGCCAGCCAATTCCTATAATCCCTTGAACTACCGTCAAAGGCTGGGACCCTCGGTCCACCCAACAATTTTCTTAGGTCTGCTGATAATCCCTGTTCAACCCCCTCTTCATCTATATCTACCCTATCTGGATCGTAGTCAGACATATTTAAAACAGAAAAAGAAAAACAATCAGAGCAGCAACAATCAAAATTGGGAGATTAACCGAAAATAAAGTGTCCTACCTGACAGACGATTTCCAGCTCGTTCTTCTCAGGTTCCGGGTTGTCCTACTAGAGTGTCTGGAACCGTATGGTTATAGTTAACCAAAGTCTTTTGGTTCCCACTCTAGCCTGTTTCAGTTTGAGTACTTGAGAAGCCGTGCGTTGTCCTGGTCGAAATTTTCTGCAACTCCTGTGGGAGCGGCTAATACAGGGTCATATCCTGTGGTCATGGCACCAACTGTGACGTCACCCCGGTCTCTCTCTCTGCCCCTGTGCTATCCTGTGACGACCAATGTGACTTGGTATTGGTCGCGGCACCAAATGTGACGTTCTAACCTTTTGCTGATTCGGATGGGAATCTGGTTAGATTCGGTATCAGCTTTGTCTTTCCTAGCTCGCCCCCAACGTCTGGTTACCGAAGTAACTGCTGTGATCTGTAGTCTAACCTACCTACGTTGTGATTTGATCTTAAGTAGACGAAATCAATCAGTCGCCGGGCCGCAATGCAAGCCGAGTCTGAGCAAAAGTAATACCGCACAAGTATATGTAAAAGAAAATAAAGTAACAACTCGAAAAGTTCAAATGTATTAAAAAAAGAATAACAATATTTTACATCTGGTTGCTGAATACAGGACTGCGTCTTTCTCCCAAACCGCTAATATGGATACATGATACTTTGCGTTTGTTAGTCTTAACATCTTAAGTTGTTTTTTCAAGAAACAGGTTTTTGGTGTATCTTCAGGCGATATTCGTAAAACTTGTTTTGGTGGTATGAGTCTAAGTCGTTCTTCGAAAATAAATTGTTCTTGGTTAGAAGTTGAAGTCAAAATGCGTGAATATCTTTCAGTCAGCTTCCTGCGAGGCGGGTCTTAGAGCTCACAGCTCAACTCTCTCTCTAACTGAAACTGCTTGCCTGTCTGTGTTACTGTCTGTCGTCTACTCACTGCGACTCTGCTTATATGGACGCCGACTAAAACCGGGGTGGGCTTGTCGGGGTTTGAGGATCCTTGATAATTCTAAATCCACAATAAGTATTTTCTTTGTTTTCGTACAGGAAAATTCACTACTTTCCATTTTTGGAAGTTCATTACTTTCTACTTTAAGGGAATCGTCCTCTCAAATTCTTCATTTCTCATATTGGTATCACAAACCAATCCCCTCAGAGGGCGTCAGCAGGTTTCCCTTCTTTCTCATAGTGGTATCTCACATCAATCCCTTCAGAGGCGTCAACAGGCCTTCCCCCTCCTTTCTCATAGTTTACCTTCGCCTACCGCTCACGCCACCCTTCAGACAATGAACGCCCAGCATCGTGGGTGTGGCTAGATTGGCCTCAGTTTAAAAATTTCGCTCAAAGGAAAAAAAAGATTATCTTCCTTTTTTTTATTATCTTTCTTTCTCTTCCCCGAGCAGACATCCCACGACTCGCAGTGTGTTCCCTAATCTCTATCTTAACCGAATGTCATCTGGACTTTATCAATCGAGATTTACGACAGCGTCAAGTGGGTGGTTATTGGACGTATACGCATTCTGTATCCAATTATCCATTCCGATAACAAACTTTTATCATGTCCAGGTTTGAAGAATAAAACAGGTGGTCTCTTTCCAAAAACAATGACATCTCCAAAAGATAGTTAATGGTTTATTCTTTCCCTCTCTCTCTTGGGTGGCCCAGCCGATATTTTTCTCGGTCAGTGCGTGACCTGATTAATATTATCTTCCATAATTCTGTTTTGTAGGCCACTTGACCAATTTGAAATTTTCATTATTGCCATTTGCAGATGGCTATCTCTTATTCGCCGCCCCGTAACATAAATTAATTCGACAGATCCGATGTCTTACGAATAATTATTTCAGCAGCTTCTCGCCTTAATTATTTCTCGCTTTTCATTTTCACGCGACCGCTAAATAGTGTCACAAATAGTGTACATAATACCTCATCACAGAAATATAGACAGATACTGAAGATACTGAAGAAGGCCGGAGAGTACAACGTCCGAAACGTTATAATAAATATGAGTACAATAGTCCGAATAATGTAAATAGTGTACATAATACTTCATCTCAGAAATATACAGAGATGCGATTATTATTATTCATTTGAATAAAGCAACCAGAGAATCATATAAACTTTTGAGTTTGCGAGTTTGTTTTACGAGCTGACGTCAAGTATCAACATGAAACCTAGCATGTCAACAAATCAGGATTGTTGTTACATTTAGTTGGATACGTAGCTAACATATTCAGAATTGTTTTCTTAATGCTTAAATGTCGTATGTTTGTGCACATTAGGTTAAACGTTCATTAAAATGTCTCTTAGGCTCTCCATCATCGCTGACGACGATGCTGTCCTTCCATCTCCGTCCGTCTTCGATGAGCTGTTAAATGAGATAGCAGCCCCGATACGCGAACGACAAGTGGCAGGGAAACATGTCTGGTGCTGAACTAGAAAGTTACAGATAAACGCTGGCGTCGACTTCCCTCGATCGCTACTCGTCTTTCCTCTTCGAAGTGCTCATAAAAAGTTATATGCGTATAAACAGATAAAATTTATGCACAAATAAAATGTGGAATCATAGCATCTAAATGTGTTTGTTGAGCAGCTTATCAATCACATAAGGGGTCATTTAATACCGAAATTTAATTTTCTTTCGAGTATTAATAAATTCTGGTAATTAGTTTTATTTTTACAAAAATGTGTTGCTGTTAATTTATTTTATTTCAGTTTTTTACAAAAAATTATTGTGGTTAATTTATTATATTCTTTTTTTTTTATGTATTGTTGATAATTTATTTTATTCTATTTTTTTAGCAAAAATTTATTGCTGGTAATTTATTTTATTTTATTATTTTTTTTTTACAAAAATGTATTTTTGGTAATTAAATTCTAAATTATTATTTATTCAAAAATGTATTGCCAGTAATTTATTTTATGTTTTTTTTTACAGAAATATATTGCTGGTAATTTATTTTATTTTATTTTTTTACAAAAATGTGTTCCTGGTAATTTATTTTATTTTTTTTACAAAAATGTATTGATAGTAATTTATTTTATATCTTTATTTTTACAAAAATGTCTTGCTGGAAATTTTTATTATTTTTATTATTTTTTTTTACAAAAATGTATTGTTGGTAATTTAACTTATTTTATTTTTTTTACAAAAATGCATTGCTGCTAATTAATTTTTTTTCTAAAATTTATTGCTGGTAATTCTTTCTATTTTATATTTTTTTTACATAAATGTATTGTTTTTAATTTATTTTTTTTAATTTATTTTTTACAAAAATGTATTGCTGGTAATTATTTTTATTTTATTTATTTTCCAAAAATCTATTGCTGGTAATTTATTTTATTTAATTTTTTTCCAAAAATGTATTACTGTTAATTTATTTTATTTTATTTGTTTTTCAAAAAGGTATTAATAGTAATTCATTTAATTTTATTTTTTACAAAAATGTATTGTTGGTAATTAATTTTAGCTTTTTTTTTTCAAAAAATTTATCGCTGGTAATTTATTTTATTTTTTTTACAAAAATATAATTCTGGTAATTTATTTTATTTTATTTTTACAAAAATGTATTGCTTGTAATTCATTTTATTTTATTTTATTTCTAAACAAAAAAAAGCCTTGCTGGTAATATATATTTTTAATTTTTTTAAATAAAAATGCATTGATGGTCATTTATTTTACAAAAATAATTTGTTGGTAATTAATTTTTTTTTTTTTTTTCAAAAGTGTATTACTGGTAATTTTATTTTTTTACAAAGATGTATTGTTGATAATTTATTTTATTCTATTTTTTTCCAGTAATTTGTTTTATTTTATTTTATTTTATTACAAAAATGTATTGTTGGTAATTAATTTTTTTTTTTCAAAAATGTATTGTTCGTAATTAAATTTATTTATTTTTACAAAAATATATTGCTGGTAATTTATTTTAATTTATTTTAATTTTACGAAACTGTATTGCTGGTAATTTATTTTATTTTACATTTTTACAAAAATATTTGGCTGGTAATTTTTTTTTTAATTTTCTATAAAAATGTATTGATGTTAATCTATTTTATTTTATTTCTTTTTACAAAAAAGTATTATTGGTAATTTATTTTATTTTATATTTTTTACAAAAATGTATTGATGGTAATTCAATTTATTTTTTTTTAAATGTATTGCTGGTAATTTTTTTTTATTTATTTTTTTTTTACAAAAATGTATTGTCCGTAATTTATTTTATTTTATTTCTTTTTTACAAAAATGTATTGTTTGTAATTTATTTTACTTTATTTTTTTACACAAATTTATTGCTGGTAATTTATTTTGTTTTATTTTGCTTTACGAAAATGGATCGTTAGTAATTTATTTTATTTTATTTTTTTTACAAAAATATATTTTTGGTATTTTATTTTACAAAAATATATTGCTTGTAATTTATTTTATTTTACGTTTTTTTACAAAAATCTATTCCTGGTAATTAAATTTATTTTATATTTTTTACAAAAATGCATTTTTTGCTAATTTGTTTTATTTTACTTTTTTTTACAAAAATGTATTACTGTTAATTTATTTTATGTTATTTTTTTTACAAAAATGTATTACTAGTAATTTATTTTGTTTTATTTATTTTTTTTTTTTGCAAAAATATATTGTTGGTAATTTATTTTATTTTATTTTAGTCTTTTTTACAAAAATGTATTGTTCGTAATTTATTTTATTTTCTTTTTACCAGAATGTATTTGTGGTAATTTTTTTTTCTTTACAAAAATGTATTGTTAGTAATTTATTTTATTTTTTATTTTTTACAAAAATATATTGCTGTTAATTATTTTACTATAAAAATCTAATGCGGCTATTTTTCCTATTTTATCTTTTAATACTTTCACAATATTCTGACCTGACTTTGGTGGTTTAAATACTTGCACATAACTGCCCTACCCAAAAGACATCAATTTGCTACTGGGTGGCATGATACTATCGTTTACCGCTGGTGGCCTACTGTCGAACCGCGTTGCCTTCAGTGGCTCGTCAGCGAGCCACTAACGCTTTGCTGATAGGGTTGGACCCTAATAATTAATAAGCAATTGAATGTTGGTTGCACACTCCTCAAAACCTTTCGGTCAGAGGCCTTGCAGTGTGATGTATTTTATCCTCATACCCAGGACGGTGTAATCAGATTAAATGTAGAGTTTCAGAAAACTAAAATTATGTCGCAGATGTAAAATTCAGTAAACTCCCAGAAGAAGATATGAAGAAGAAACCATTCCAAATTTGTAGGATTCTGTGAACCCATGAGAATGCTCCTGCAAATTTCAGTAGTAAAAGTCCATAAACTCTCACCTTGATAAAACCTACCCTGGGGATGTAGGAAGTAACAATGAGTTCTAACTTTTGCGTTTCGGACAAACCCGGTTCCCGTAAGATTTAAGAAATGCAATCTTTTAGGTATGTTTCGACAAGTCAAGTGTCATACGTAGTAAATGCTTAAGCGATCATGTCTACTTCAAATAACAAGTTGTCTTGAGCCAGACGATGAACCACATCCGGTAGCAAGGTCTCTGAAGTTGATATGCCGCTAAACAAGATCAACCAACATGAAAAAAAACTCTTTCATGACATTAATCTATATAATATCCTACAATTTCTTAAAGAAAGCAAACTGTATTCTAATATATAGCAAAACTACAACGTAAAACGCGCATATCACCACCTCTAGCAATTATGTCCACACAAATATTTATATGCACAAAAGCTGAGTACCATCTGTCATGTATTCAATTGTGAAAGCAGAATGACATATATCGTATTTTATTACTTACAGCTCCCGAGAAAATTAAATTTTGACATCAAATGACCCATAAGGATGTTGATATGGCGTTGATCAAATAAATCGAAAACAATCAGTCGACTCACTAGACAGATTTCCCGCAGTAGGCTGCTGTTTCTTTCTGTGGTGTTACTAAACAAGGAATAAGCAATTAGAAGCTCGTTCCACACTTCTCAAAAGCTCCCGACCAGAGGCCTTGCTGCCGGATGTATTTTATCCTCATACCCAGGACGGTGTAATCAGATTAAATGGAGAGTTTCAAAAAACTAAAATTAGTTGTCCTCCCATTAAACCTGGTGGGGTGAAGAGATGGATTCATGACTTTCTGAGGGCTATACATGCGTGAGTGAATATAGCAAAATCGGATTTCCGATTTTTCATTCCGGACAGTTATTCATTAAATCCATATCCGTAATATTTCACGGTGAGCCAGTGTCAACTGAAATTGTTTGAGATTTCCCCACAGTAAACTTGACTTTTTGTCGCATCTCGTCTCAATGGAGAGACTGGTAAATACTCGTCTGTTGGAGTCAGTCGAAGAGAATTCTAAGTACCCTGAGAAAGACATATAAGCGCGTGAAGTGAGTGATAACATTACCAATTCCCTCCCTATGTGCGTGTGTAAAATGGGCATTTTAGGAGTGTTATCTATGCACATTTGGGATGATTCGTTTAAATGGAGAAAGGTTTGTGGATGATATGTGTTTCTGCGCAAAGTAATCTTTTGTAGGTCTGAGATCCTTATAAGTCGAGGAATTGTACTTACATGATATTCGGTACCCTTCTTTATCCTACCCAAATACCCCAATCACAACAGGGTAACCGTAGTTTTAAGTTTTCCCATTTTTTTGTTACTTCGATTTGAATGTCCTTATAATTTGACAGTGTTTGAAATTCATTTTAGAAATACTGGAATTCTGTGGAAAATTAATATCAGTTATTATTATTATTATTTTTATTTTCTTTGCTTTCTGGCGTTTACACATTTCTTTCCGGGTCCCACCCAGGGACCTAAGGTTAGAAATGGCATCATGACACTTTTCACTGACAAAAAAAAAAAATAAAATAAAATAAAATAATTACATAGATAGATCCCTTCGTAAAGTGTGGGCTGTACTTGTCAGAACAATTTTTTGTATCTCCTTGAGGCATGGGCTTTCAGGAATCCCTGCAATTAGTCTACTGCAATCTTTTCCAACCAGTCCTAGGGCTCCAACTACAACAGGGATTGTTGATGTTCCCATATGCCACATTTTCGAGACCTCTATTTCAAGGTCCTTGTATTTTGACAGCTTTTTGAATATCTTCAAAGATACATTGCAGTCAGCAGGGACTGCCATATCAATAAGGAGGCACCGTTTTTGTTTGTGGTCTTTAATAACAATATCTGGGCGGTTGGCCTTGATTGTTCTGTCAGTGTGAATTGTGTAGTCCCATAGAATTGTAACAGGTCCTATCTCCGTAACTGGGTCTGGGTGGTGTTGGTACCAGTTTCTTTCAGTTTCCTTCCCGTAGAAGTTGCAGATTTTCCAGTGCAGATATTGGCCCACTCTGTCATGTCGGGTTTTATATTCAGTGGGTGCCAATATCGTGCAACCTGATACAAGATGATCAATCGTTTCTGGATATTTATCACAGAATCTGCATTTTGGGCTGACACAATATTTTAGTATATGTGCTTGATAATTCCTAGTTAGCAAGCATTGGTCCTGCGCAGCAAGGATAAAACCTTCAGTTTCCGCTTTCAACCCTGCACTGCGTAGCCACTGATGGGTACGGGTTTTGTCTACATCAGCTTGTTTGATAACGGGCAGAGTATTGGCCATGAAGCGGTTTATCTTGCCATCGCTTCTGTATCTGGTCGGTTGCATTCGTCTTTGCTGTCTTTTTCAAGTATTTTGCAGTTTCAGCCGTTGTATTGTGCTGTAGTTGCATCTCTACGCCCATTTGAAGCTCCAGTTTAAATTTGTTGGCTTCTTTCATTACGGAGTAAAGACGCTTACTACTTTCATGTTCCTTGACGCATACCATCATCCAGTCTTCTGTAGTTTCCAAGTATTTTTGGAGGCCAATTGTTGTAGTTTTGTAGGACAGTTCTAGTTGAACTAATCCTCTGCCTCCTTCGGATCTGGGCACATACAGACGATCAACATCAGCTTTGGGATGATGCATGCGATAGCAAGTGAGAAGCTTTCTCGTTTTGGCGTCCATTCGCTTAATTTCAGCTATGGTCCAGTTAAGGACATTAAAGCTGTAATGCACCACTGGGACAGCCAATGTGTTTATAGCTGATATTCTATTTTTTTAGTTTAGTTCAGTATTTAGTATCAGACGTACACGCCTGTAGTACTCTTTTCTTATTTTTCTTTCATTTGGGGGTGTTGTATGCCATCTCCTTCGCTAATTCCTAGGTACTTATAAGCTTCTTCATGCTCCAATTCCCTAATCTTTGTGACAAAATCTAAATCTATTGAGGGTGTCTCTGTAATTCTACCTTTCTTGAATGTTACTTTTGCACATTTATCTAATCCGAAGTCCATACCTATGTCGTCACTAAAGTATTTTACAATATTGAGGAGGCCTTTCAACTCATTGTCGTCTTTGGCAAAGAGTTTGAGATCATCCATGTATAGTAGGTGATTGAAAATTTTCTTATTTATTTTGTAACCATAGCTACTGTTGTTCAGTTCATGTGTAAGAGGGGTTAAGGATAAACAAAACAGAAGGGGTGACAGAGAGTCTCCTTGAAAAATTCCACGTCGGATATTCAGACGGTTGGATATGGCAGTGCCCACGGTGTGCCTAAGGTATAGTTTTGTGTTCCACATCCCCATGCTGTGCTTAAGAAAGTTTAATACCACAGGGGAGACTTTGTACATTTCCAAAGCCTTAAGGATCCAAGAATGTGGAACACTATCAAAGGCTTTACGATAATCAATCCACGCTGCACTGAGATTTCTGCGTCGTCTCCTGCAATTTTCCAGGATCATTTTATTTATCAGAAGTTGATCTTTGCAGCCATATGAACCTCTACTGCATCCCTTCTGTTCCAGCGGGAGAATGCTGTTTGTTTCGAAGAAGGAGTAAGTACGGTTCGTCAGTACAGACGTGATCAACTTATACGTTGTGGAAAGACATGTTATCGGTCTATAATTTTTCGGGTCGTCTATTTCAGTTGTTTTTGGTATGAGGTATGTAATACCTTCAGTAACCCATTCCGGGATTTTATTGGGATTATTTACAAGCGTTGATAATGTTTTTGCAAGTATGCCATGGGTAGATGAGAGATGATACAGCCAGAAATTGGGCAACTTGTCATTTCCTGGGGATTTCCATTTTTGGGATTAGTCAGTGCTTGCCTAACATCATCTGTGGATATATTTACCCATTCTTGCAGAGGTGTATCCAGCAGTCGTTCTTCTTCACGCCGTATACATTCTGCATTTGGGTTACATTCCTTTGGGTTGCTCCATTATTATTATTATTATTATTATTATTATTATTATTATTATTATTATTATTATTGTGTGTTGCATCATCTTGCCAGAGAGAAATCTTAAGTGTCTAATTACCAAGTCCCCTCGGGGGTCTCTGAGTAAAATGGGCATTGTAGGAATGTTATCTATGCACATTTGGGACGATTAGTTTAGATGGAGAAGCTTTTGTGAATATGTATACTTCCGCGCAAAGTAATCTTTTGTAGCTCTGAGATCCTTATAAGTCCAGGAGTTGTACTTACATGATTTTCGGCACCCTTCTTTATTCTACCCAAACGGCCATATAACAACAGAGGCAATCACTGTTTAAGCTTCTCCATTTTTGTTAATACAGTTTGCAGATCCTTATAATTTGACTGGTTTTGAAATTTTTATTATTGCTACATCTAAATATTCGTAAAAGGATATCTGGATGTTATTGCTTAGGACTAAGTGAAAGTAATTCTTGCTAAATTTTCGACTGCCTTCTCGATCTTATCGGTGATCCAAGAACTTCTGTGGTCTAGACCAGAGGTCACCAAATTAAAGGTAAATCCGATCCGCAGTGTATTGCATCTATCCCGTTGACCACATGTAATATTCTATTATTACTGAACATTTATTTTTTATATCTTCATTTAATATTATAACGCGTAAATTTCTTTAAGAAAATATCATTTGTTTATAGATCATGAACGATCTCCCTTCAGATTGACTGTTAGAATTCTCTCACGTATACTGCAATGACATGTTGAAAGACGAATACAAAAGAAAGAAGAACGTTTAATGATTTTCGCAAATACTCGGCAAGATTAAAGATGCCGTCTTTTAAATTCTTTTCCCCGTGAAATTCAGCAATTGCTACAAAATAAAATGCAAAATTGGAACAGATATCGTTTTCTTTTTTGAATCATTTTATCCAGGCAAGAATATAATGCCACTAAGACGCAATCTCCTACCAGGAATAAAAGAATATGATAAGGATTCTGAAGTAAACGGAAACCAAATCCTAAACAGGAAACAAGGGATAAACCTCTACACCTGTTTTGACTTTTTTAAAAATTTCAATATTCCAATTCATTCTTACTATTTTAAATCTGAAATCGGTGAGTTAAAGTTCTTTATGCATATCCATATAGAAAAATATTTAATACAATTTCAAACAAATATTAAGTGCCTAATACAATACAACGGGATATTTATAAATGGGGTAAGGTTGTAATTTATCTTATTGTCTATCCTTCCTATCCTCATAAATAGCACTTAAATAAATTGGTAATAAAATTATGATTATGCAACTCGATAAGGATATATATATATATATATATATATATATATATATATATATATATATATATATATATATATATATATATATATATATATATGAAAAATAGGAAAATTGAATTTTTTTAGTTTTTTGAAAAATTTAACTTTGGACGAAACGCCTCGGCTAAACCTACAGTTTACCTATTGTTTTTTTCCATTATATATATTGTCTCTTCCGACAAGTTAATTCTGAGAATTTTTTACACACACACACACACACATATATATAGTGAACATGGAAGTCAACACTTAGAGGCGACAGTCTCTCTCTCTCTCTCTCTCTATATATATATATATATATATATATATATATATATATATATATATATATATATGTATATAAAGTGATCTCATAAACAGTATTTGGAATTCAGATCCACGTAAATACGCCTGTATGTACATTCACATTGAGACACACTCACAGATATATACACTAATGTGTAGTATGCACAACTCCTACAAAAAACCGTATCCACTCCCACCAAAATGAAAACATTATACGTAGAATCACAGGAAAATAAAGAACAAAATAATAGGCAAAGAAAGAAAGAAAGAAAGAAAGAAAGAAAGAAAGAAAGAATAAATATGAAGTGAAGAGACAGAATGAAAGAAAGGAAGTAGATAAGCAGAATGGAAAGAGAAGGTCGGGGGGTAATGATAGAGGAGGAGAGAAAAGGAAGATGATCAGATAAAACTGACATGTCCCTCAACAGCAGCTTAGCCAATGCATTACCGTTCATCTCCATTCTTACCCTCTATCTCCTCATGAATCGCCTGAACGTTCCTCCGGCAAAAACAGCTTTTCCATAGAATCTGATCTAAAAACACTTCACACCAAATACAAAGATAATTTTTTGTAACATTTAAAATAAACGAAAAAAAAAAAGAAAAAAAAGAAAGACAGTATTAGATCGAATAGTCACATAAGGGCGTGAAGGATTTTCTATTCAATAGTAATTTTTTGGGTTGTTTTTGTTCTTTTAAATTCTATTTAAAGTACTTCTTCCAACATATCAAAACTGACCTAATTTTGATTTCGATTCCCAAGAAAATTCAACCGATATGATAATTTCGTCAAACTAACATTTTCCGTTTGGATAATCTGAAAGCGAAATCAGAGATCTGAGTTAAAATTCCGGCCTAATGTCTTGTCCACTTTTGCATTAATTCACTTGGAAAACGTACGAACCCATTTCTTTTCTCCATACGTTATATTATAGAATAAACTACAGGGTGGTCTGAAAGTTTTGTCACTCATATATAATATAATTTTCTATTTCAGATGTATGACACGAGGTCCTACAGTTTGGCAATGAAGTATGAGGTGACAAGACTTTCGGAACCACCCTGTATGTTGTTTAGACTCGGGAGAAGAGTTTGTTTGAAATACCATTACCATCCGTTTTTGTCTCTACTTGTCAAACTCAATGCACACTAGAATAAACTGTAAGAACACCTCTGAAGCATTTGTGCATTGCCATGAATGTTCTTAGGGGTAAGGATAGTGGAGACATTTCAGTTGCAATTTCAACGCTTACAATTTTTTAGACAAAATATCTATTAATCTGGAGACTGACTATTATTTTTTTTAAATCGAACGTGTAAAATCTAACTCTGTGTAGTGTATTAACCTTGCTGCTTTTTTCCTTCATGTTTAACACATAGCAAAGGGTAACAGTTTATTTCCAGTTACGTTGATCTTAGTTAAGCCGCGGAGTCTGCTAACAGTTTGTGTTTCTCTTTCTCAGTTCTTCTTTAACTGTATTGCGTCATCTACTTTGGTCGTTTGCCAGTGTTGGAATCTATTTATATTAAGTCCTACCAGCTATCTTCCTGTAAGAAGAAAAAGTGATCCTTAGGCTTAAAATTAATTAGCCTTTAATTGTTATATATTGGGTCTTTGGTGTCCGTTTTAATCGTGATCATATTTCTCGTCTGCTACTGATCCCCGATGCGAGAAACGCAATAAACCGTTTTTTGTTTCTTTTATTTTGCATTTCGATATTACCACTTCACGGTAATGTATTATTTTTGTTTCTTTTATTTTGTATTTCGATATTACCACTTCACGGTAATGTATTATTTTTGTTTCTTTTATTTTGCATTTCGATATTACTACTTCACGGTAATGTATTATTTTTGTTTCTTTTATTTTGTATTTCGATATTACCACTTCACGGTAATGTATTATTTTTGTTTCTTTTATTTTGTATTTCGATATTACCACTTCACGGTAATGTATTATTTTTGTTTCTTTTATTTTGTATTTCGATATTTCCACTTCACGGTAATGTATTATTTTTGTTTCTTTTATTTTGCATTTCGATATTACCACTTCACGGTAATGTATTATTTTTGTTTCTTTTATTTTGTATTTCGATATTACCACTTCACGGTAATGTATTATTATAATGTATACGGCCAATTTTATCATAAGACATTGGTAAGGCACCTTTGCCTGGGACCCATGTTCGTTTCTCAACCCGCGCTGGCGTGTCTTCTGTTTAATCTTGACCATTTTAAGAATATGAAATTATATTACGTTAGATATACGAAAACACAGTGACACTTGTCAAAGGTCCATTGTCCGTCGATAGGACAAATCAAAGACAAATAAAACGAGCACCTATTAGGTGCAAGAAGTTCTCGTGATAAATTTTGCAAAATATTAGGGAAATCTGAGAAGTGAATTTCAGGAAATTTGAGAAATGTCTTTGAAGTTTACTCCTTTCTTTATTTCTGGTGAAATCTTCTTAATTTATATGTTATGCCCGTTTATGTCGTAGGCTACCATAGTTCTTCAAAGCTACATTTCTTGTTTTAAATAAGTTGGAAATCTTTATCACTTCTTTTTAACAATTTGAATTATCCATTCACAGAAACATTTAAAGAAAGTTTCTCGCTTTCACCTGTTAGTTCTGACTTCAGTATGTCTTGCGAGTGTTATATTTTTATGCCGTCTTTCCTCATTAGGTGCTTCAGAAATTCCAGCTGTCTCTTTCGGATTGTTTGAGAAAGTTTCCTCGGAATTCTGATTTTTTCCTAAGACTTCTTTACTCACATGTTCACATGTTCAAGTCAATTCTCAACTATAAAAAACGCGCGAAAATAACGATGTATTAATCGATTTCCCTTAGAAAGTCCTAACTGTTTAAATGATGTATCCATGGATGCCTCAGCATTCGTCTGTAGAAACTTCTATGACATTTCAAAATTAGGTCTTCATCTCTGTCCGACGTTCACTGCTATACTGGCGAATATAGACGTCATATAAGAAGGAAATGTGTAACTATCGACACTGAGTTTCTCGACTTATGAATATATGTTTCCCGCCAGCTGTATAAATACCGGGATCAGGCTACTGACTGGAGTGATTATTGAGTGACTATTGAGAGGAACTATCCAGTCGAATTAGTGTGAATTATTGTGCGTCGATGATTTTGATTTTGAATTCGGATTTAACTACCGACACCGAGATTCGAGCGTGACACTCTGAACTTATGAATATATGTTTCCCGCCAGGTGTATAAATATCGGTGTCAGGCTACTGACTGGAGTGATTATTGAGTGACTATTGAGAGGATCTATCCAGTCGAATTAGTGTGAATTATTGTGCGTCGATGATTTTAATTTTGAATTCGGATTTAACCACCGACACCTAGATTCGAGCGTGACACTCTGGACTTATGAATATATGTTTCCCGCCAGCTGTATAAATACCGGTGTCAGGCTACTGACTGGAGTGATTATTGAGTGACTATTGAGAGGAATTATCCAGTGGAATTAGTGTGAATTATTGTGCGTCGATGATTTTGATTTTGAATTTGGATTTAATTACCGACACCGAGATTCGAGCGTGATACTCTGGACTTATGAATATATGTTTCCCGCCAGCTGTATAAATACCGGTGTCAGGCTACTGACTGGGTTTTGATTTTGAATTTACGGGACGTTAAGCCGAGCCGCACTATTAAAAAGGCATTCACTGGAATGGTTATCTTTGGTTGAATTTTGCTTCTTTGTTCTTGTCAAGTATTTATTTTCGGTTGTAATTAAATAAAGTTTTATTTTAACTTTCGAGTCTTGAGTTATACTTAATTATTAGTGGCTACCGTAAGTCACAAAAATGTTACAGAGTAATTCACCAATTTTTTTTTTCTCTGTGCTGCTAGGGAAATTTTCACGTTTTTAACACTTTGATATATTTCTATGGATTTTCGGTTACCTCCATCATATTTTTTGTCTGTTACTACTCTACACTGACAGATAAATTCTTTTAGCTGCTTGGTTTTAATGGCCACGATATATAGCTTACAGAATGTGCTCACATATAGCCATGCATTCAATCTTCTCACAGTCAATAGACATTCTTTTCTTGTTTTCTTTTAAGAATTTATTTTGGAGCTCTTTTAGTTTTTGACTGAGTCTACGATCAACAAATTGTCATCTGGCTCATGTTTTTATTTCCTATATAAAATATTTTCTTTCTTTCCCCTCTATCTCTTCTGTCTATCTTTCTTTCTTTCCACGCTTTCTTCCCCACTTTCTTTCTTTATTACTTTCTTTCTTTCGTCTGTATCTCTTTTCTTTTTTCATCTCTTTCTTTTTTTTTTTAATTTCTTTCTTTTTTCTTCTTTCTTTCTTTCTTTCGTTTTACATTTTTAACCAGTCTTCTGAAGTCGATTGTAACAAGTCGAGTGTAAATCCATAAGTCAAAAATAAAAACTTTTAGTTTTTGTTTTTCTTTCTTTTTCCGCTCTCTCTTCTTTCTTTCTTTCTTTCATTCTTTCTTTCTTTCTTTATTTATTTATTCCTTTCTTTCGTTCCTTTCTTTCTTTCTTTTTACGCTTTTAACTAATATTCTAATGTCGATAGTCACTACTCGAGTAAAATGCCATAAGTCAAAAATAAAAACATTTAGTTTCTTTCTTTCTTGCTTGCTTTGTACTATTTTCAACATTCTTCTAATGGTGACATTAAGTAATCCAATTAAGAAGAAAACA
Organism: Acanthosepion lycidas; assembly: GCA_963932145.1. Lineage (NCBI taxonomy): Eukaryota > Metazoa > Mollusca > Cephalopoda > Sepiida > Sepiidae > Acanthosepion > Acanthosepion lycidas. The sequence goes on along the minus strand of OZ010583.1, from coordinate 25,401,082 downwards.
AAAAAAAAAACTGTTTCTAAAATAATGACGTCAAAGATTTTTAATACTTCTCACACTGTGTCTTTTATTCCAAATTTTCGGCCGACATATTCTTCTGCTTTCTTTACTATTTAAATAATTTTAAACGCCACTGAATAAATATTGTTCTGATTGTGACGACTGAAAAAAATCCTTACATAATCAACAAAGTATCCACAATAACCGAATAATATAAAGAATATGAAAGTAGCCTATTTCAAATGTTAAATGCAGCGAAAGACTCGATCGGAGAATGGGAACGTGTCTCCAAATGTTGTCTTCATAATACATTCGTCAGTATATTCATGGGCTTGTAAAATCTGTAATGCGTCAATTTCCGTCTGATCATATCTAACTCTCTACACCTTTTTCTTTTGCGTCGTTTAATTTGAGAAGTTAAAAATGATGGCCTGTTCATATATGAGGCGAAGATCCATTGCGATGAAGTTATTTTGTTTCTTCGAGAATGAACAGAAGTGACAAGGCGAATCAGAGTGACTTTTAACAACTTCAATGCTTCTATATCATTTAACAGTCATTTCACAAGCTAAAGATTCCACTCAAGTAAACGCAATACAGCACAGGCACACACACACACACAAAACCTGCATATATAGATATGCGAGTGTATATCTGAGCGTACTGAAGCGAAAATATTAGTAAGAGGTAGAATTGTGTAAATACATTCTCCTTCATCGTCTATGCTCTTAGTTAAGAAATGAATATTAATCAGACAGAACGCGCATTATAGAGTGAACAGTTCACATCAAAATGGTTGCTAAATATAAGATCACGGACACACTCTTATTAAATACTCTTAATTTATCCCAACTCCGTACACAAACACAGAAACATGCACACAGTGAGACACACATAGAAATATACATATTTGAATTGACTTTTTTTTTTACCGCACGTTGTTTCTTATTAGTCTAAGCATTATTTTTAGTGGGTCATGGGTTTGAGTTGATATCCAGGTTTCTTTAATTTCTTAAACATTAAAAGAGATAGCCAACGGCCTAGACTGAAAAATCGTACAAAACTAAATGTGTCCCTACGAAAGGAAACGAAGCTGAAGCACACAAAGAAACAGACAGACAGACAGACACACGCATACACAGACACACACATATATATATATATATATATATATATATATATATATATATATATATATATATATAATCATTATATATGTATATAAATTTTTGTGTGTGTCTAGGTATAAATATATATATATATATATATATATATATATATATATATATATATATATATATGTGTGTGTGTGTGTGTATGTGTGTGTATAGATACCTAAACAAACACACACACACACATTTATATTTATACATATATATATATATATATATATATATATAGATAGATAGATAGATAGATATGAAGAAAAATATTCGGAAAAAACAAACAAAAAAATATATATATATATATAAACACATACCCACTTGCATATATGAGTATTGTAATGACAAAATATGCTTATATATATATATATGAGTATATATATATATATATATATATATATATATATATATATATATATATATATGAATAAACGATATATATATATGTATATATATATATAAACACATAGCCACTTGCATATGTGAGTATTGTAATGATAAAATATGTTTATATATATATATATATATATATATATATATATATATATATATATATATATATATGTATGAATAAACGATATATACATTTATGCATCAAGAATATTATTAAGGAAATTGTAAAACAAAATGATCAAAATCTATTTTATCTTGTGTGTGTATGTGTGCGTGTATGCCCGTGTGCCTATGTAGAATGACGAAATATCCCATTAAAGGACATTATTTTATTCAGAACGTTCTCTTATTATTAAAAAATGTGAGAAAAATCTTTCTGAATTTTTGAAGATATTAAAAGGCGCTTGTCAGTTTGATTTTCAGCCGGTTTGTTCAAATATTTGTAGTTATTTACAGTTGCCTTTACATTTGCATATGCAGTCGAACGATCGTTATGTTATGATAAGCAACTTTAGCGTAAAGTAAATGTGTCGCCTCCTGTCTTCACATTGAATATCACCGGCGCAATAGATATGAAAAATTCGACTCATAACGTCTCAGAAAATGGATGGGGGACAAAAATGAAGGCCTAATTGATCACTTAGAATACGAAAATCGCACAGTTAAATCAAAGATGCGGGTTACTTAGCGCAAAAAGGGGCACCCAAAGAAAGGGATCTCCTTACAGGTCCCGAGAAGTCAGCTATCGTTTGACATACAATTTCAACATTGATTTGAGTCGGTGATTATGCAAGCTCGGTTAAGTCCCCCCCCCCGTCTTTCGATTGCATTGTTCACGAGTATGGAGGTGAAAGCACATTAAGCTGCCTTACCAAGTTCTTCTTGTTTTTTTTTTCATGAAGTCTAGTGATATACACTGCGTGCAAATTATTATCGAGATAACTTTTTTCTAATATTTCAAAGGCCGTCCAATCAATTCACACAAAATTTTCACACAATGTTGGCAATACTGACTTGCGCAATCACTGAAGTTTTTGTACTGATCTGCGTAATGTAAATGAACTGGCGCCATATTTGTTATCAGCACGGTGATTTGATCGTGCCAAATTATTATAAAAGTGTAAGAATTTAGTGAAAAGATGGGCCATAAAAGCCTCAGAACTCTCAAAAGGTAAATCTACCCTAGAAATTTCTAAAATGATAGGGAGGTGTCATCAAACAGTGAAAAAGTTCACCACCGACACTACACAAGTACGCAAAAGGGCAGATAAACGCAAGACGAGGTTTCACGTCGTCTCATGTCACGACTTAAACAAGTGGCCACGAATAAGTCTGGACTTACCAGTCAAGAGCTTTTCAGTCGCATTGGGGATCATACTGTGTCGAAAAGTACTCGGTGTCGGTCTCTGAGGGAAATAGCAACAACAGTCAAACCTGTATCGAAGGTATGTTGACGAGAAATCACATTCAAAATTGATTGAAATGGGCCGAGGACAATATGAAGATTGACTTCTCTAAAGTTTTGTTCACAGACGAAACTCGAGCAACACTTGATGGGCCAGATAGATGGTGCAAAGGCTGGGTAATGAACAGACAGAATCGCCATCAGCGTTTGAGACGCCAACAAGGCGGTGGAGGCATATGATCTGGGATGGTATTATTGGAAAAACATTAGTGGGCCCATGGAGAGTACCAGATGGCGTCAAAATGAATGCTGATGCATACATAGCGTTTATGAAGGAGCATCTTGAACCGTGGATGAAAAGGCAAAGAGTTGCCTTCAGAAGGGCCATTGTTTTTATGCAAGATAATGCTCCCTCACATGCTGCTCACAAGACTACTGAATATTTGAAACAGGCTTCGATGGACCTCGAAAAATGAAATGGCCAGCAAATTCTCCGGATTTGAACCCAATCTAAAACCTTTGGGTATCATGAAGCGAAGACTGTAGGCCAACGGAGGACAATTCAGGAGCAACGCTGAGTTGTGTAAAGTAATTCTTGACATATCTAGCGGCATTACAGCAGATGCCATCCTACAATTACCAAATTCTATGGATCGTCGACTTCTTCAAGTAATTTCAAAATAGGGAAAGCACATTCCCTATTAATTTGTTTCAAACTGCCATTAATTGTATCTGTTATTATTTGTTTGATTATCTAATTTATTAGATTCTTTTGATCATAAACATTCACATTCAACATTAATAAACGTTTTGTTTGCTAAATTCTGGGAATTTTACTAAACCTTTCTAATAATTTGGCACGCACAAAGCACAGTGCTGGTAACAAATACGGCGCCAGTATGTTTACATTGCGCGGTTCATTACGAACGTTTCTGAGATTGCGCAGGACAGTGTTGCCAACATTGTGTAAAAATTTTGTGTGAATTGATTGGACGGTTTTTGAAATATTAAAAAAAAAGTTATTTCGATAATAATTTAGCACGCAGTGTATTCTAGTGGTGATATTCTCCCTATATATTTGAAATATACGCCTTGTAAATTTTAATATTAGTGTTTGAGCCTTTTGTAATACATTCTGGCTCTGTTCTAGACATTGAGGTCTACTTGGATTCTATCTTCTTGGAAACATATATATATATATATATATATATATATATATATATATATATATATATATATATAAGTGATAATATATAAACATATATATTGAGCTCTACTTGGATTCCATCCTCTTGGAAACATTCATATGTATATATATATATATATATATATATATATATATATATATATATATATATATATATATATGTAAGAGATAATATATAAATATATAAATATAAAAGTGAACATTGAAGTCAGCACAGTTTACATATGCTCTATCTCAGATATTGACCACTTTAACCCATAAATATAGCACACATTAAAACTATATTTCTTCATATATATATATATATATATATATCAGGTCATCCCATAATTTCTGCCCGAATTTTAACTTTTTGTTAAAATGAACGAAATTTAAAGAGTATTTTATAATGTCTAATGGAGCTGAACATTATTTGTTATGTTTAGATGCATTTAAACGGATCAAATTTTATTTCAGCGAACAATAAAATTAAATTTTGTTTGATTAAAACCTTGCTAACATGGAAGTACCCAAGAATCATTTGAGGCACATAATGCTTTATCAGTTCAAGAAAGGAAACTCAGCAGCCGAAGCGGCTAGAAACATTCACTCAGTTTATGGAGAGGAATGTGTGAATGAAAGAACTTGCAGAAGATGGTTTGCAAAATTCACAGGTGGATATTTCACCCTTGAAGATTAAGATCGAACCGGACGTCCAGTTGAGTTTGATGAAAAGCTTCTTGAAGCAGCCCTTGAAGAAAATCCTACTTTATCAGTTGAGGAATTGGCAGTGGTTCTCAGTTAAAACCATACAACTGTTCATCGTCATCTTCAATAACTTGGAAAAGTTCCTAAACTTGGAAAATGGGTGCCTCATGAATTGTCTGAAAACAACCTAAAATCCCGAGTTGACATCTGCTCTTCTCTCCATTCTCGCCAACTTGTTTCAACGTTTTTGGATAGACTTGTGACTGGCGACGAAAAATGGAGCTTTTATCGAAATGCTAAGCGTCGTAGACAGTGGTTTGGTAATGGGGAAGGAACCCAGCCACAGCCGAGAAGAGAACTTCATGGTTCTTCTTTCAATCTGGTGGGATCGCCAAGGGATAATCACACTTTGAATTCTTACCACCTAATGCAACAATTAATGCTCAAATATACTGTCAGCAATTAGAGCGTTTGAACCAAGCTTTGTGGAAAAAAAGACCTGCTCAAGTAAATCGAAAAGAGGTGATCATCAGGACAATGCGCGACCCGACACAGCAAGAATCACGTCACAAAAGTTCGAAGAACTTGATTGGGAGAAAATTCCTCATCTACCTTATTCTCCCGATCTTGCTCCTTCAGACTACTATTTGTTTCGTAGCTTACAGAATCATTTGGAAGAAACAGCTTTTGTAACACAGGAAGAGGTTAAAACTGACATTTGTGAGTTCTTCGAATCAAAGCCAAAATAATTTTACAGTAATGGAATTAGTAAGCTTGTTAATAGATGGAAGGAAGTCATAGATAATTAGGGAAAATACTTTGTTGATTGATTCTGTAATTAAATGTAAGATTTGTTCATTTGTTTTCTTTATTCACCTGATATATATATATATATATATATATATATATATATATATATATGTAAAAGAACGAAGAGTAAAATTTCATCGTTCAAAATATTAATTTAAAACAGGGCTGACCAATAAATATTTATTATGCACAGTTACATTAGAACGTGTACATACCCACTACAAAACTGTACATCTTGTTTCAACGTTAAAGAATTATTTAACGTTTCATCAGGTAGGAAATCACTTTGCTACTAAAATATTTTTATTCCGAAATACAGTTACCGAAGCACATCTTCCAATTCCGTCATTGGAAAGTTTACCTTTTATGGGGAACTTTCCAATGACGGAAGTGGAAGTACCGCATTGTTAACCATATTTCGGAATAAAATATTTTATCGTGATTTCCAACCTGATGAAACGTTAATAATTTTTTCTAAAATTCACTTGAGGATGAAATGGAACTAATGTCTTTAATTTAAGTACAAAATTAAATTCGGGGCTTTTAGCTTCCATTTTTGAAACATGGTTAGAATTGTGTAGCGAAAAACCATATTTTAAGTCTATTAACTCATAATATTAATGGTCTGTAAATTTACATTGAGCACTATTTTGTAAAAATAAAAATATCTATAAGAACACCGGATTATATATCTTACTGTTCTTTCTTTTTATTAATATGCATATATATATATATATATATATATATATATATATATATATATATGGAGAGTATCAGAAATGCTTTTACAAACATTGGGGCGGCTTCCACACAGCAAAACAAGGACAAAAATACATATAAACATGACTGCAGATCCTTCGTTTTTAAGACATCAAATTTACGGTAGATGGCGCTGTTTTGCTAAGTAAGCTAGGTTATATTTGACATTCGTGTATATTTGCAGCTAGTTTCACTTTAAAGTTTAACGGGTGTAGTAGTGATATAACTGAGAAGTGATCTGTCTAACAATGGTAGCATATTCATATCGGGAGCAGGCAGATAACGACTGACTCGCTCGCTCAACACCACTGGGTATTTATCGATCCACCCACGAGGAGCAAATGCGGCACAAGGCCGGTGTAATGTGGGTTTCTCCGAGCTCGCAGGCTAGGCCAAAAATATGGTCTTTGAACCCGCCTTGACGGGTTCATGCCCTGTCTAACTCCCCGGACGAAACCTTGCCCTTCGGCAAAGCGTCGTCCGGGTTCCTCTCTGCTAACGCAGAGAGTTGGACAGAAGGCGTCCGCAGACAAAGACCGCGAGACGCCACTGAATATTTATCAATCCACCCAGGAGGATTAAATGTGGCACAAGGCCGGTTTAATGTGGGTATCTCCGACCCCGTAGGCTCGGCCAAAAATATGGCCTTTGAACCCGCCTAGACGGGTTCAGGCCCTGTCTACCTCCCCGGACGAAACCCAGCTCTTCGGCAAAGCCTCGTCCGGGTCCCTCTCTGCTAACGAAGAGAGTTGGACAGAAGGCGTCCGCAGTCAAAGACCGCGAGACGCCACTGAATATTTATCAATCCACCCAGGAGGATTAAATGTGGCACAAGGCCGGTTTAATGTGGGTATCTCCGACCCCGTAGGCTCGGCCAAAAATATGGCCTTTGAACCCGCCTAGACGGGTTCAGGCCCTGTCTACCTCCCCGGACGAAACCCAGCTCTTCGGCAAAGCCTCGTCCGGGTCCCTCTCTGCTAACGAAGAGAGTTGGACAGAAGGCGTCCGCAGTCAAAGACCGCGAGACGGCACTGAGTATTTATTAATCCACCCACGAGGATTAAATGTGGCACAAGGCCGGTTTTATGTGGGTATCCCCGATCCCGTAGGCTCGGCCAAAAATATGGCCTTTGAACCCGCCTAGACGGGTTCAGGCTCTGTCTACCTCCCCGGACGAAACCTTGCCCTTCGGCAAAGCCTCGTCCGGGTCCCTCTCTGCTAACGCAGAGAGTTGGACAGAAGGCATCCGCAGTCAAAGACCGCGAGACGCCACTGAATATTTATTAATCCCCCCACAAGGATCAAATGTGGCACAAGGCCGGTTTAATGTGGGTAATTCCGAGCCCGTAGGCTCAGCCAAAAATATGGCCTTTGAACCCGCCTTGATGGGTTCAGGCTCTGTCTACCTCCCCGGACGAAACCTTGCCCTTCGGCAAAGCCTCGTCCGGGTTCCTCACTGCTAACGCAGAGAGTTGGACAGAAGGCGTCCGCAGTCAAAGACCGCGGGACGGCACTGAGTATTTATTAATCCCCCCACAAGGATCAAATGTGGCACAAGGCCGGTTTAATGTGGGTAATTCCGAGCCCGTAGGCTCAGCCAAAAATATGGCCTTTGAACCCGCCTTGACGGGTACAGGCTCTGTCTACCTCCCCGGACGAAACCTTGCCCTTCGGCAAAGCCTCGTCCGGGTCCCTCACTGCTAACGCAGAGAGTTGGACAGAAGGCATCCGCAGTCAAAGACCGCGAGACGCCACTGAATATTTATTAATCCCCCCACAAGGATCAAATGTGGCACAAGGCCAGTTTAATGTGGGTAATTCCGAGCCCGTAGGCTCAGCCAAAAATATGGCCTTTGAATCCGCCTTGACGGGTTCAGACTCTGTCTACCTCCCCGGACGAAACCTTGCCCTTCGGCAAAGCCTCGTCCGGGTTCCTCACTGCTAACGCAGAGAGTTGGACAGAAGGCGTCCGCAGTCAAAGACCGCGGGACGGCACTGAGTATTTATTAATCCCCCCACAAGGATCAAATGTGGCACAAGGCCGGTTTAATGTGGGTAATTCCGAGCCCGTAGGCTCAGCCAAAAATATGGCCTTTGAACCCGCCTTGACGGGTACAGGCTCTGTCTACCTCCCCGGACGAAACCTTGCCCTTCGGCAAAGCCTCGTCCGGGTTCCTCACTGCTAACGCAGAGAGTTGGACAGAAGGCGTCCGCAGTCAAAGACCGCGGGACGGCACTGAGTATTTATTAATCCCCCCACAAGGATCAAATGTGGCACAAGGCCGGTTTAATGTGGGTAATTCCGAGCCCGAAGGCTCAGCCAAAAATATGGCCTTTGAACCCGCCTTGACGGGTTCAGGCTCTGTCTACCTCCCCGGACGAAACCTTGCCCTTCGGCAAAGCCTCGTCCGGGTTCCTCACTGCTAACGCAGAGAGTTGGAAAGAAGGCGTCCGCAGTCAAAGACCGCGGGACGGCACTGAGTATTTATTAATGCCCCCACAAGGATCAAATGTGGCACAAGGCCGGTTTAATGTGGGTATTTCCGAGCCCGTAGGCTCAGCCAAAAATATGGCCTTTGAACCCGCCTTGACGGGTTCAGGCCCTGTCTACCTCCCCGGACGAAACCTTGCCCTTCGGCAAAGCCTCGTCCGGGTCCCTCTCTGCTAACGCAGAGAGTTGGACAGAAGGCATCCGCAGTCAAAGACCGCGAGACGCCACTGAATATTTATTAATCCCCCCACAAGGATCAAATGTGGCACAAGGCCAGTTTAATGTGGGTAATTCCGAGCCCGTAGGCTCAGCCAAAAATATGGCCTTTGAACGCGCCTTGACGGGTTCAGGCTCTGTCTACCTCCCCGGACGAAACCTTGCCCTTCGGCAAAGCCTCGTCCGGGTACCTCACTGCTAACGCAGAGAGTTAGACAGAAGGCGTCCGCAGTCAAAGACCGCGGGACGGTACTGAGTATTTATTAATCCCCCCACAAGGATCAAATGTGGCACAAGGCCGGTTTAATGTGGGTAATTCCGAGCCCGTAGGCTCAGCCAAAAATATGGCCTTTGAACCCGCCTTGACGGGTACAGGCTCTGTCTACCTCCCCGGACGAAACCTTGCCCTTCGGCAAAGCCTCGTCCGGGTTCCTCACTGCTAACGCAGAAAGTTGGACAGAAGGCATCCGCAGTCAAAGACCGCGAGACGCCACTGAATATTTATTAATCCCCCCACAAGGATCAAATGTGGCACAAGGCCAGTTTAATGTGGGTAATTCCGAGCCCGTAGGCTCAGCCAAAAATATGGCCTTTGAACCCGCCTTGACGGGTTCAGGCTCTGTCTACCTCCCCGGACGAAACCTTGCCCTTCGGCAAAGCCTCGTCCGGGTTCCTCACTGCTAACGCAGAGAGTTGGACAGAAGGCGTCCGCAGTCAAAGACCGCGGGACGGCACTGAGTATTTATTAATCCCCCCACAAGAATCAAATGTGGCACAAGGCCGGTTTAATGTGGGTAATTCCGAGCCCGTAGGCTCAGCCAAAAATATGGCCTTTGAACCCGCCTTGACGGGTACAGGCTCTGTCTACCTCCCCGGACGAAACCTTGCCCTTCGGCAAAGCCTCGTCCGGGTTCCTCACTGCTAACGCAGAGAGTTGGACAGAAGGCGTCCGCAGTCAAAGACCGCGGGACGGCACTGAGTATTTATTAATCCCCCAACAAGGATCAAATGTGGCACAAGGCCGGTTTAATGTGGGTAATTCCGAGCCCGAAGGCTCAGCCAAAAATATGGCCTTTGAACCCGCCTTGACGGGTTCAGGCTCTGTCTACCTCCCCGGACGAAACCTTGCCCTTCGGCAAAGCCTCGTCCGGGTTCCTCACTGCTAACGCAGAGAGTTGGACAGAAGGCGTCCGCAGTCAAAGACCGCGGGACGGCACTGAGTATTTATTAATGCCCCCACAAGGATCAAATGTGGCACAAGGCCGGTTTAATGTGGGTATTTCCGAGCCCGTAGGCTCAGCCAAAAATATGGCCTTTGAACCCGCCTTGACGGGTTCAGGCCCTGTCTACCTCCCCGGACGAAACCTTGCCCTTCGGCAAAGCCTCGTCCGGGTTCCTCACTGCTAACGTAGAGAGTTGGACAGAAGGCGTCCGCAGTCAAAGACCGTGGGACGGCACTGAGTATTTATTAATCCCCCCACAAGGATCAAATGTGGCACAAGGCCGGTTTAATGTGGGTATTTCCGAGCCCGTAGGCTCAGCCAAAAATATGGCCTTTGAACCCGCCTTGACGGGTTCAGGCTTTGTCTACCTCCCCGGACGAAACCTTGCCCTTCGGCAAAGCCTCGTCCGGGTTCCTCACTGCTAACGCAGAGAGTTGGACAGAAGGCGTCCGCAGTCAAAGACCGCGGGACGGCACTGAGTATTTATTAATCCCCCCACAAGAATCAAATGTGGCACAAGGCCGGTTTAATGTGGGTATTTCCGAGCCCGTAGGCTCAGCCAAAAATATGGCCTTTGAACCCGCCTTGACGGGTTCAGGCCCTGTCTACCTCCCCGGACGAAACCTTGCCCTTCGGCAAAGCCTCGTCCGGGTTCCTCACTGCTAACGCAGAGAGTTGGACAGAAGGCGTCCGCAGTCAAAGACCGTGGGACGGCACTGAGCCAAACTGGCGACCGCTACTACTACTTATTATCTGTCGGAGAGTCCATTACAATAGAATAGGTATTATGGCATAACAATATGGTAATCTGTACGAAAAAAATCGTTTCTTACTAAATATTGCAAACAAGATTGTATATAAAAAACATTGTTTTTTGGGGTTTTTTTAATTTCGAACCCCAGCTATGGTTAAATAGCAGGACAAACCGGGTTCTATAGCCTTGAATGGCAACTGGTACACCACAGAAAGAAATGGCAACCTACTGCGGGAAAAATCTGCCTCGTCAGTCATGTGTCGAAAGATACATGATCGCCTAAGCGTGTATCACGCATGGCACATAACTGACTGTTATCACAAAGTTCGGCAATATTGTATACAAGACACATACTACTACGTATAAATGACAGAATAGTATTCATTGGATAAAGTTTTATGTAATACGATAGATACTCATTATACTCGTGTGATTTTTTCAGTGAGCCTGCCCTATTTAAATAATTTCTATAGGTATAAATTGTTTGCTATTTGTTCATGTCATATATAGCATTTTTCACGTGCTGGCATCAAGGTAAAGGCGATAATACAGGAATCGAATGGTTGTGTGTTCGTTCATAACGATAGAATACTTAAATTTCATTTTAAATCAGTTTCAGTTTAATTTATGATTTCTATTAAGAAAAATAAATATTTCAGAAATTATAACTTTGATTTATAAACTTTAAAAAAAAAATTCCCTGACAATCGGACAAAGAAGGCTTTCCAGAGGAATTGGTTACCAAGTCCGGATATGAGGAATACTAAAACAAACAAACTGATTGCTGGTGTTTCTTTATACAGTAGAATCCCTGACAATCGTACTAGAAAGGTCTTCTGGATATTAGGAATTGGTTACAAAGTCCGGATATGAGGAATTGGTTACAAATTCCGGATATGAGGAGTCATATTTAGATTAAAATAAAAGAACTGAAATTAGGTTTAACATTTATTTTAAATGTTGTATAGTAAGAAACAAAAATAAGCTAATGTTGAGTGAAATATAACGGAATTTATTTTAAGGTAAAAGAAATAAATTATGTAATACTAATGAAAGTTCATTAAATTAAGTATGCCACGTATGCAAAACAAATAATATAACGAGGATTTTTTTTAATCTCTGTTGCATGATGATTCTTTCTCTTCTAATGTCATTCTTAACATTTCCCGCACTTCATTTTGCGTATGTTCTTGAAATTTTTAAACGAAAGACTTTTATCTCTGCGTGCGTTATTGCAATTGTCATACCTGAATGGAGGCTTTATTTCCATAAAACTGACAACCTTTTCAATATCTTTTTTCAATTTCAGTCCAGGTTTCATCAAAATCATGCATCTCGTCGCTATCTTGTTGCAGATGTGTCTCGTTGTCATCCTGTACATTATTCCCATCATCTTTTGCACAAATACAAGCCATTAGGGTGAAATAAGCATAATTATCCAAAGTAAATTTCCTGATAAACAGAAATTTCAAATCAGTTACATATCACCCAAATAGTTCAAATATACACATCAAAATCATGTCCGGATATGTGGGATTCCGGATATGAGAGATTCCGGATATGAGGGATTCCAGATATGAAGTAATCCGGATATGAGGGATTCTGGATAGAGGGATTCTACTGTATATCAATTATTACATATTTCTTACCTTAATTTACTCCCAAGTAGTTATTTAGAATCTAATTTGGTACCACTTTCAAAACAGAAACTTTATCTTTTATTTTTTAATAAATAAGAAATTTATTACGAAATCCGTAAACAAAACAGTCGTTTATTACTAAAGATCAAAACATACGTAATTGTAAATTAATTAATTAATTGTAATAGTAGACTTTAATTTTTTTTTTTTTTTGTTTATGGTTTGTTTTGTTTTTTTTTTTTTTTTTGTTTATTTACGGTATATTATCACCACTGCCGATAAGATTTATATTGCTAGTAATTTTTTTCAAAAATGTATTGCTGCTAAAAATTTTTTTTAACAAAATATATTGCGGGTAATATTTTTTTCTTAAAAAATGTATTAACAATAATGTATTCTTTTCAAAAAATGTATTACTTGCAAACTTTTTTTCCAAAATGTAATGCTGGTAATATTTTTTCCTCGAAAATTCATTGCTGGTAATAAAGTTTTTCTTCAAAAATTCCTTGCTGGTAATATGTGTACAAAAAGATATTGCTAGAATTAAAACCTATTTTTAAACTTTCATAGTGTTTTGACTTCAGTTTGGGTGTTAACTCTTTGCCCATAGCAGTGACCCCAACAGGTGCTTCCACCCTGGTTAAGGTTGGCTCTGGAAACACCAGAAATTAAGAGATTGTTCCATGCTCCTCAATACCTCCTGATCAGAGGCCTTGGGGTTGGATATTGTTTATCGTCTTGCCCAGGACGCGGATGTGGTTTGTCGTATATTCAGGTTTATTATCAACAGTAAACAAGAACAAAAAACGTTAGCAAAAATTCAGCAACGTAAATATAGACCTAAATGGAAAATGCCCATTTTTTGATAAGAATTTTATTTAACACGTTAACCAAGGTTTTAGGGTTTCGAGTGCAACAATCGAGCTTTATAAATTAGACGTACTTGATAGGTTAGAAGTGAGCTTGCTAGTTCGATTTCTTACTTAGCTTTTGTTATTGCCATCGTCATTTCGTATATCGTTTCCCAGGCCCAGGATATTGAATCCTCATTTCCTGATCCATGTCAACACCAGTCTATTAATTTGCTCTTGGACATCGCTCTGTTGCCTTTTTTTTTTCAGTTTTCTCCGCATAATTGGCTAATTAAGCTTTGAGTCTACACCTTGGCATCTTTGCGGACAGAAAGTCTGGGGATCTGCTGTACGAGCGCTCCGAGTCGGCGTCTGTCTTGCGATCTGTATACCATCGACGCTCATCCTCCACGTTCCAGCAAAATTCTGCAAAGTCACATGACATCTTCTTTGATCATTGGAAACGCATACCGTGTTTCATGGCCACTAGGCAGAGATAATGAAATCCTCCGTTTCTCCAGGTGAACCTGGGATAAAATAGATTTACCCACAATAACAACAACGGCACACAAACAAGTGTAGGGCAGGATAGCGATTATGAGTTTTCAAATCTCTTGATAGGTAGAAACATGTGATTATTCTTTACGATTTTATAACAGACACACACACACACACAAACACACACACATATATATAATATAAACTGTTACATTAGAACATACATATATATCTCTGTCTATAAAAGGCAGGATGTGTGTGTGAGTGTGTAACGAATGCACGGCCGCCGTTTTCGAAGAATTTGCACCAAAATTTATATGCATATGCTCCAAGTTAGCGGAAAGGCCAAGACCGACTTTGCATTTCCCAACTCCAATCGATAGTGGAAATAATCGATTTTTTCATGCTTCTACGGAAGTTCTCATGTACTTTGCGTCCATTTTGTACTGGCCAGAGTGAGAGCCTATAGCTGGTTGCCACGAATAGGCAGGAATATTCTATTGGCCAGCGTGAGAGCCAACAGCTAACTGACACGAATGTCAACTAGCATGCTAGCATGCTAACATGCAAAAAAAAAATCAATAGCTGCATTCGTCACAAGTGGGAAAAATTTAAAACTGCATGGTACTTTACTCCAATTGGCTCATTCGCTTGCTTAAACTCAACGTTGATTCTGATTCCGCAGACCTGGGTTGGGTGTGAAAAAGTATTTGCTGCTAACATTCTTTTTTCATTCGGTTTTTCCATTTACGAGTGCTTTTTTTTTAAAGCTGATCGTTTTGTATTCGTTTTGTTTAGTTCTTTTTTCGTAACAGATTTAAGTAAGCCCTATAGCAACATCAGCACAGCTAAAGGCACTCTTTTAAAGGCAAGGAAAGACAAAAATATTTTAAGTCAAATGATAGCGATTGCTGTATGAGTCGTACGATTCTGCTAATATATATATATATATATATATATATATATATATATATATATATATATATATATAACTGTTACATTAGAACATGCAACATACTACTACAAAAGTGCATATTTTGTTTCGACGTTTAACACGTCTTATTAGGTAATAAACAATTTTATTTAAAATTACAATTTACTTCGTTTTACATTTGTGGAAAATTTTCTATGAAAGGCAAAAGAAACATTTGTTAAATGGAAAATTCTCAAACAAGCTAGAATCTGTAGATCGGTGAATGAACCATGCTTTCTTTGCCTACAGGAGAAAATGGAAATCATTAAATTCTTGAATAGTGATAAATTATTAAATCAAAGATATGAAACTACGGAAAATTGCAAACATATTAAGGAATTAACCTTACAATCTTGCTAAACTCTATAACTCAATAATCAGTCTTATGTTATATTATCTTTATATAAACATTTTAATATTATCCTTAGTGGTTATTCTGATTAAAGGTATTTAAATTGATTAGTAATCGTAAATTATTGGTAGCAGGGTTAGCCATGAATTGGCTTATTATTATTATTATTTGTGGTGTTGATAATAGATCTTAATTTTAATTAACATATAAACATATGTGATTTCATTAAAAAAATCCATAAAATTTAAGACGCGAAATTGTAACTGTAATTATTCTGTGGCATTTTATTTCCGTTCAAATTTCAATTTTCATTCTCAGCATTGCTTCATTGGCTTAAAATCGTATCAACATTTTCTCATACATTATATTCTTCTCTTTCCTCTTGCTTTGGTCCTGTATAATTTGGATATACTCGCCTTTTTCTTTTTCCTTTCTTTTCTTTCCATTCTCTTTGTAGTTGATTTCTTATGCTTTTCTTTTCCTCTTCCTTTGTATCTGTATTATTTGCATATACTCCTATGTTTCTTCTTTCTTTCTTTCCATTCTCTTGGTAGTAGGGCTGATTTCTTATGCTTTGCTATACTTTCTTTTTCTTTCCTCTTCCTTTTTTTATTAATTTCTTATTTTCTATTCTTTTTACTTTTTTTTTTTTGCCTTTATGGATTTTTTTTCACAAATGTAAAAAGAAGTGATGTTTCATAAATTGTAATTTTAAATAAAATCGTTTATTAGCATCATTCTTAACTACCTGAGGAGTCGTGTTAAACGTCGAAACAAAATATGCAATTTTGTAGTAGTAACTTGCTTGTTCTGATGTACTATTTTATATTAAATATTTATTGCTCTGCTCTTGTATTGAGCCCTTTTTTAAATTAATTTTATGTTTTTAAATTATGTTAATTTTATGCTTTGATATTATTCTTTTAGTTATTTTACACTTATATATATATATATATATATATATATATATATATATATATATATATATATATTTATATATATTGATGAATATGCGTACACCTGTGTTCCCCCTCACTGGAATATGATTTGCTGGTGTCCGTCATAAATACCAACGGACGTGTAGGAGAGTCAAGAGTCTTAGTCTGAGAGCTAAGTCTATAATGAGAGCCAATTGGACTACGCCATTGATCTACACTTCTTACCTGCGACTACCACGTGTACCAGTCGATTACTACTTGGTTATAGTAGCCAAAACCAGTTAGCTACTTTGATCAAATATATCCCTTTCATATATATATATATATATATATATATATATATATATATATATGTGTGTGTGTGTGTGTGTGTGTGTGTCTGTGTAAAACTATATAGAAAATAAGAAAGAACTCGTATGTAGCGTTGGAATCATATTTTTAAATAAATAATTATATCTATCTATCTATCTATCTATCTATATATATATATATATATATATATATATATATATATATAAAAGAAAGAGGTTGTAGTAGTTCCAACGAGAGATAAGTATGTATATTAAAAAGAAGAGAAGAGAGGTGCCGTAAACGTTTTTGGTTGTAATGTGGATTTATTTAGAAAAAAAAATATCCACATTACAACCAAAAACCTTTACGGCACCTCTCTTCTCTTCTTTTTAATATATATATATATATATATATATATATATATATATATATATATATATATATATATATATATACATATATATATATATATATGTATATATATATATATATATGAATGACAAGATTGAAAAAAAAATCGAGCTGTCTAACTACTCGACGATGTGCCCATAATGATAAGTACAATAGTAAAAATAATGTATTTGTATTTATATAGTGAGACAGTGAGGGTGACTTTTGTGTGTGTGTGAGACTCGATGCTTTTTTCTTCAAAAGTTCAAGAGTTTCTCGTTAAGTAACGAGTATTTACACTGTTTTCTAAAAGGATATTTAATTATTTCACTCCAATTTTCTCCTCTTACTTTTTTCATCTTTATTCTCCATATATATATATATATATATATATATATATATATTGCTGTTTTTGAATTAGTTGTATATCTTCGATTGCTTTCGTCGTTAGGATGCTTGACTATCGACTGTCCATTCTTTCATGTTTCTTTCCTTCCAGCTAACACTGTCAACCACACAGATCCGGGACCCGATCGGACAGGATATTAGATGTATTTTTGTTTTCTTTTCTCTTAGATTGGTAAAGAAGAGTCCAAAGTAATTAGAAAAAGTAAAAAAAGAAACAATAAATGAAACAGACAACTGAGAGAGCTCTCTGTAACTTATGTGATATTCTTTTCTTTGTGGATAGCATTCCATGCTCACTTCATTTGTCTACAAATTGATTGAAATGGATTTGTTTCACCTACATGTCCGGTAGAGAAGGTTGATTATTCTTAACTTTCTTTCGAAAATCGACATTGAACTCAGTGCGACAACTGGGATTTGATGTGTTATGTACTGACATCAAATATTAGATTCATAGCTTTTGCCAATCATTGAGTATTAAGTTGAAAGTTTGTCTGTAAAATGTACAGAAAAACCTAATTTCCGCTGTTTTTTTCTTACAAACTGACTTAAAATTTTACTATTTCAACAATAAAGAAAGTTGATATTTTCATGTATTATATACATTGAAACCGAAATGTATCCAAATTAGAATTCTATATATGTATCGATACATGCAAAATACGCATTTTTAATTGTATATACTAATTAACGATTGTGTAAAAAATTTAAAAGATTACCAAAAAAGGCAACTCAATGAATAAAATTTGTTAGATAAAGTTGAGCTTATGAGGGTGTGGCGGACTTCACCACATTAATTTAACTTCAGATTAGTAAACAGGGCTGATGCAGAAAAGGATAAGCAAAAGACATTGTTACACATAAAATATGTATTTAACAAGATCTACAATATCAAACAATGACGTGAAGGAAAGCACGCATTTAAGTAAGAAAAGGTTGAAACAAGAGTTGTCTCTCTTTATCTGTTATTTTAGTGTTTCAAAGTCCACTGGAAGAATGTTCATGAGAGTCTTTTGTAAAGTTTTTACTTGTAAGCTTTTGCTGTGTAAGAAAAGATTATGTAAGTATATACAGGGTATGTTTAGCATGTGAGTGGTGTGTGTGAGTGATAAGGTTGGCGCATGGTTTCAACTGTCGTGTCTGGCAGCTGAATTCTCACTAATTAGCTAAGAAAAATTCTTGCTTAAATAAGTGACCATCGGTTCCAAATCGCTGCGCGGAAAGAATTATTCTTCCCGTGCAGACGATCTGATTGGTTGTCATCGACCAATCAGGGAGCGAGCTTTAGGGAGACTTAAGAAAACTTCTGGGATCAATTTCTCCAAAGGTGCACAAAACTCACTCCATGAAAATAGAGCGATTACAAAATTGTCGCATTCCTGCGAGTTGTAAATTGTCTTTATTAACATAGTGGTGATTTATTAACCAATAAATGCTTAGCATTGTATGTGATTTGTATTTGTATGTATGTATGTATGTATGTGCGTGATAGACGCGCACAAGGGTATGTAGGATAGATATAGTTTGATTTTAGACTTAAAAGGTAAAATTTGTAGGCATTGGAGTACCATCCTCTCGGAAATCTATGTTCAACATAATAGCAGTTCTTGGGCAGAAGCTATCCAAATGGGACTTATTTCTTACCAATCAAATACGAAGCTAATGATGATGACTCGCCTTGTGTATGTGGTATAGCATGTCTTAACTGCTGGTCATCGGTATGACGATAAACTTCATCGGGCAGAAAGGGAAGACCTCTGATCGGGAGAGTGGAGGTTTGAGAATTGTGCAACCACCTCTTAATTCCTTTTTTTTCTGGAAACACCCTAACCCGCGGAGGTAGTGCCTGTTAGGTGTGTCCCAGCTATGTACAAATAGTGAACTACCTAGCAAAAACAAAGCACTATGAAAGGATAAGAGTACATTTTTATATAGTAAAATTACCATCAATACATTTTAAAGCAAAATGACCAGCAATACTTTTTATCTGTAATTGAAGCCATAGCACTGTGTTTAAAAATTTAGATGACCGCATTAAATAATCCATGGAGTCTGATATGCCGCTAAAAAACAACTAACCAAGCAAACAGCATGAAAGAACTCTCTCACGATATTACATTCATATAATAGCCTCCAATTTCTTAAATAAATCAAACTGTATTTCTATACATAACTTTAAAAAAAACTACAACACACATTTATAAGCCTCTGATAATTTTGTCATCCCAAATGTGTATATTCACAAAACCTGCGTATCATCTATCATATATTCAATTTTGAAAGTAGGATAACCTATATTAAAATTTTATTTCTTCAAAGAATCCAAGAAAATTGAATTTCGGCATTAAATGACCCATAAGGAGTTGATGTGTCATTAAACAAAACAATTAGTGTTAGCTGTAAATAACGTATCATAATAGCTCATCAAAACATCTCCCATAAAAATAACGATAGAGTTGAAAGAAGCCTGTGATGTTGCGTTAACGAGAAAAGGAGTTTTCGGGTGGAAAATAATTAATCACCGAGTAAATGCATTTGAAATATCTCAAGGCTGGAAAGTGAGGAGTGGGCACCTCCAGACCAGACGTGATAGAAATACACCGTTCTTGATCTGAAATACACCGTTCTTGATCTGAAATACACCGTTCTTGATCTGAAATACACCCTTCTTGGTCTGATCTGATTCAAGTAAAGACAGATCATGGCAGGTGGAGTCAGGTTCTTTCTGGAACGGTATAAACAATCGATAATTTCCCCAACCTCTTTAGCAACATTTTACGAAAAACATTCTCAAAAGCCTTTCTTATCCCTCCACTGATCTTTCTCGTGATTAATTTATTATCGAGTGAAGTTTCTTGTGTTAAACAATAAGAGATTAAATAGAGGATAATTATGGTAATAGTGTATCTCCCTTCTATTCCCCAAGGTCGTTCGGCCATACAATTTAAACCCTATCTCTCGTAGATATCTTCACCTTCGGATGGCTCTGAGGTCAAGTTGGTTATATAGAGTTTTAAACTGGCCAAAGAGTTGGTGCCAGTTATGTAGTCGATCGCCTAGACTTGATGGTAAGTGTTGTATTTCTTAGTGATAAGAAAAGGCGGTTTGCCCTTTCTCTTGATTCAGTAAGCCGTAGTATTTTCTTTAATGACTGGCCTGAAGAAAAGAAAGGCATCCTCTTGGTTGAAAATGATAGTTTTAATAATTATAAATAAAGATAGAATATTTACAAAAGTTTAATATAGCATAACACCTCTGTATGGGGTAGCGACTTGGAACCAAATCTTATCTTCACAAACATTTATCTGAGAATCGAACATCAAGTTGAATTCAGGTTAGTGTGAATTGCGTGTTTGTTGATCAGCCAGTTCTCTATGTGTCTCTCGTGTCGAGTCCCGTCACTGCTTCTCGTTTGAATCTTAGCTGTCTCTCCACAGTTCGCCAAAATGTTGTATATATAAGAACCCATCTATCCACGCATTTTCTCAATATCCTCTGACCACAAGATGGGTCAAAATGGGTCATTTCCTCTGATTTGTTTTTAACTTATCCAGACTTTAAATATCGCCAAACTTCAAGGCGATCTACATTCAGAATAACAAGCTTTCATATTCGTCTGATAAGACTTTAGGCGAACATAGACAAAACAGATGTTGTCACCATTCAAAATATGCAGGATTTGAACAACAGGTATTTCACAATCAAATTTTCTGGGAAAATTTAATTTCACTAAAAGATTCAAACTGATATTTTTTTCTGTTCCACTCGCCAGAAACCAGAAATATAAAATACACTTCCTTAACAAAGAAGTTAGTTTGTTACAATGGTAATATTAGTTGTTTCCTTATAATGAAACATTCTGCATTCATTGTCCGATCAGACAGTTCCACTGTCGATAGAAATTTACAAAATCATTGTCATGAAAAATAAGTTCCTTAAGTCCAGTAGTTGTTCCCGCTGTTTCTATATTATTCTGCGTTTCTTTCTCCCTCTTCTTTTCAAGAACAGATAACCTCTTTTCATATATCAAAATAACCACCTTTTTTTTTTTGAGGGCTCAAGGAAAAACTATTTTTTAAGATTAAATTTGTAACATAATATAATTTAGAAACCACAATGGTGGACGTCTTTTTTTTTTTATGAAACGTCGCAGTTGTTGTTCGTTACTGCTTGTGAATATAGACACGTCATTGTCTCCCCCTTCGAAGTCATATTCATGTCATATTCGTCATCAAAATCAATGTCAACCTTCTTCAAATTTGGAATTTTTTCATATCGTTTACATGTCGAGTGTACAGTTAGATTTTTCAAGGCAGCAACGTAAGTCATTGCGCTTTCCTCACGCTCCTGCATTCTGTATCGAAGCTGGCGTCTTTTATACGTCAGGTTTCTTTCGGTTTCGAAGGGTTCATTGAGTCAGAGATTCCTCAGAAGACAAATTTCCATTGTCCAATGTATTATAAATTTTCCTTAGTTCAAACCCACCCTGATAAAAAAGAAACGACATTTTTTCTTTTATTTCTCTCATGTTTTTTTCCCATAGTTTCTATCCACTCCTCCCAAATATTTTTGCGATTAATGGCTGTGGAATCCAGATTGATTTGTGCGGGTGGTGGTAGTGTAATCTTATGTGTCTTCACCATTTTTTGTGTTTTTATCCATCTTCGTCTCAAGACGAGATAAGCCCATTTTATACACCACACCAGTACCGATTGAGGTGTCCTTGCTAACCATTTCAACATCTTGATTATGATATTATTTTCTTTTTGAGTTTCAATTTTAATTGTGGTTGTTTCAGAATGTCCTCAAGTGATGTCACATCTGTTATTTCGTACAATTCTTGCTTAATATAACGACAGTATAAAAGGTTTGAAGAATGTATGTTTTCTTTCTGATCTACAAATTTCGTTTTCTCGAAGCTATATTTAAACAGTGGCTGCATATTAGGATCATGAATAAGTTCTCGCTGTTTTGCAACATATGGCTTTCCCAAAACTGCGTGTGTAGTTTCAGATGGTAATGCATCTATAACGAAGTACTATAAGCAAGCAATGTATATCATTTAACCGAGTATAAACAACTTTGTTTTTCATAGCGTTAAACATGTCGGATTTCGTGCCAAAGAAAGTGTATTTGCGGGGAATTTTACTGCACTACTTTTATTCAAAAGAAATCTGCAGCTGAAACACACAGAATTCTTGTTGAAACTTACGGCGACGATGCTCTGTCGGAAACAACATTCAGAGATTGGTTTAGACGCTTCAAAAATAATAGTTTTGATGTTGAAAATAAAGAACGTTCTGGTGCAGTGAAAAAAAGTTTCAAGACGAAAAATTGGAGACATTACTTCATGAAGGCTCATGTCAAACACAAGATGAACTTGTAGAATCATTAGTTTCGAAACATTTGAAAGCACTAGGAATGATTCAAAAGCAAGGATATTGAGTGTCGTACGACTTGAAGCCGATTGCAATTGATGAGTTTGAAACGAGCATTGAAGATAAAACGGCCTATAAACGCTATACGAACAGAGAAAAGACAAAGTGACGCTAGGTCATATGTTGCAAAAGGGGTGAAAACCTACTTGGAAACGCTTAAATTGAAAATCCAACCCCACCCGGCGTGTTCACCAGGTATTGCCCCGTCTGATTATCACTTGTTCCGATCCCCGGCACATGGCCTGGCTGAATAGCACTTTCATTCTTATGAAGATACCAAAAGATGGGTCAACTTGTAGTTAGACTCAAAAGATGTGTCGTTTTTTCCGACGTGGAATTCAAATACCGCTAGAAATTTGGGAAAAATTAATGGCTAGCGATGGATAATAATTTCAGTGACATGTTTCTTAGTATTTTTTGTAAATAAAACATTGCTTTTCATAAAAATTCAGCGAGAAATTATTCAAGGTCCTCTAGATATTTCTGATAGACTTTTGACATTATTCGGACTATTGTCCTCATCTTTGTTGCCATATTTATCACAACGTTTCGGCATTTGTACGCCTCGTACATTCTAAGCTGATCGTTTTGTGTTCATTTTGTTTAGTTCTTTTTTCGTAACAGATTTAATGTTTAGTATAGAGCTTAGAAAAAATTCGCAATGTGTGATAGGCAAGAAGTAAGGAATGTAGCAAAATCAGCACGGAAAAGGGCACTACTTTAAAAGCAAGGAAGGGAAAAAATGTTTTAAGTCAAGTGATAGAGATTGCTGTATGAGTCGTACGGTTTTTCAATCAAGCACGGGCAACGCCGGGCCATGCTGCTCGTAAATAATAATAATGTTAGTGTGAACTACGCAAGCGCATCTAGAATGTGAGAAATATCGTTGTCCTGATGACAGTTTTGTGGTCGCTAGAAAAAGGATGTCCAGAGAAGAACACTTTCGTGGTCGCTAGAGAGTGTTGTCCTGAAAAGGACAGTTTATTGCATATCGTTGTCAAAGATGGCAGGAGCAAGAGCTGCTGCTGATGGCCGGGAGCTGTGAGCAGGCGGTCGGCTGCTACTGGAACAGATACACTACTTTGCCCGTAGTCATCTGGGCCGCGGAAAACAGCTATTTACCCATGTCTTTCCACAAGGTCAGTTACTTAACGTGGGAAACCCGAGCTAGATACAAAAATTCCCCGAGCCCCCGCAACTGTCGACCGCGCTGGCCTAGTTGGCGAACACTGATGTCTCTCATGCGATCTAATATATATATATTTTTTCTTTTCGGATGATGAAAAGTGTCCGAATGTTTATTTTATCCGAGCGTTTTCAGCCATACGTTACAATATCTTGACCATGGTTATATAAAAATACATACAACAAACTATTTCTTATTTTAACAGTTAAAATATTTAATCCTTTGAAAATGGCCAAATGTATAGCCGAAAGCGCTCGGATAAAAAGAACATTCGGAACGTTTGTATATAATTTAACATCCGAAAAGAAAAAAAAAATATTAGATCGCATGTTGTATAAAAAATTGTATAAAAAAACTAAATAAAAGAACCTTGTCTGTTGAATTCATTGAAATGTGTATGAAAGGATTGCTGCCTAATTACACGCACACACACACACACACACACACACACACATATATATATATATATATATACGTGTGTGTGTGTATTTAGGCAGCAATTCCTCTCTCATAACGTATATATATATATATATATATATATATATATATATCTTTTTCTCACTCTTTCTTTTTCTGCTCTAGTATGTCTATTCCCACCAAATTAGCCAAAACGTAATTAGATTAATTAAAAGGTCCTACTATTACACTTTGAAATCTTTATATTACGTCACACACTCTCAAGCGTTTTTTTTTTACAGACCTGAAGAATTCGGCTTCGTTAGTCGAAAAATAGCAGCTCACCTGCATTTTGACAAATCTTAATTTTCTCCGATTTCGCCAAAGCAGAAAATGACATGAACTATTATGTGGTATATCTTTCAGGAATTTCTTGCTCAGGTTAACTCCTGACATTTTAATATCCATCCAGACACGTCAAGTAGATTACGCAACGTTTCCATTCTTGCTTTTAGCATGCCCCGTGAGTGTTAGATTCTCCACGTCTTCTTTCCTCGACATTTCAGCTGTATGTTTTTCTTTTAGTTTCCATTTAACCCCCGTTTTTTCTCTGAGATATTTTCCGATTTCGTCGGTAAAAACATATCGATGTCACTACAACAATATTTTTTTTTCGTGTGAGAGGAATTCGCTCAACATTCATTCCAAGATTCCCTCTTGGAACCAATCGATAAAAACATAAATTTGTGCGCAACAACTAAACCAAAATGGAGAGAAATATTTATTTTTAGATTAGATTACCATTTAGCATCCCAGTGTTTTCTTTCTTTGTTTCTGTCAACATTCTTCGATACTTTAATACATTGCTGAAGGACATCTTTTGCGTTACAAGGCTTATGTAAAATGCTTGATAGTTTTCCTGCGATATTGGCTTCACACAAAAAAATTGCAAAAATCTGTGAAAAAAATCGGGTTTTTCTTACTACTTCAAATAAAAACTTGAATAAATTCCTCATTTTTATTCGATTTTCTTCAAATATATAACAAAAAATTTAACCATCATTCAAGAAATAAGACTGTGAAAATAGAGATGTAATCTGAAAAAATGCTATGAGAAATGTGTTATTGTTTTGGAACGAGCGGTCGCAACGCTGAGTTTGAATTTAAATTTTAAGGTTGTGCGTATTTGTACAAATATAGCAATAAGAGAATTCTTTTTTTACTGGTAGATTTTCCGTGAATTTTCGTTGTCCTCTTATTACTGAGAAGTAAAAACAAGAACAAAATCTACTTCTATACCTGATGATATCTGTAGGAACAGACGAAAGCTTGTAAAAATTAAAAAGACCTTATGCAACTGGAATTTATAAACAGGGATCTTATTCATATACAGGTTCGGGTTGATGTATTTTATTTATAAAGTTTGCAACGATGTATTCTCCCCATTTAAATCATTTACCTCTATATTTGTTTTTTGTATGAATGATTCATGATATATATATATATATATATATATATATATATATATATATATATATATATATATATATATATATATATATATTAAATGGCGGATATGGAGGAATCTCAACACCGTCCATTTGTATGAACTTCACCTTAGACAACTTTGCAGTGTGTGGCCTAGCATTGTCTGAATGAAACATATATATATATATATATATATATATATATATATATATATATATTAGTCTTATAACTAAATTTTAAATAATAAATAAAATAAATTAAATTTATAACTAAATTAAATTAAATTCATAACTAAATACATAACTAAATAAATTAAATTAAATTATTATAACTAATTAAATTAAATTATTATAACTAATTAAATTAAATTAAATTATTATAACTAATTAATTAAATTATTATAACTAAATAAATTAAATTAAATTTATAACTAGATTTTAAATATATATACATATATTGCTGTCTTAGAATTCATATAATTTCATAGGCATACCACTGTTTTCGTCTATTAAATAATGCAATGTTTACTCTATATTCTGGAACATTTCCTGTATCCTTCGATATCACTCCTGTCATTTACTGCCGAGTGTTTGTATAAAATATGTATAAAATATTCTCCAAAATACTTCAAAATCTACCAAACATGTTTAATTATAAAATATAATGTATTAGAATTATTGGTATATTATTAGAATTCGCCTCTTTTAAACATACTGAAAACGATCAAATTACAAACAAATTTTATTAATTTTTAAATAGAACTTAATTAAATAATTTCGGATCTTTCTTTAGTCTGTTACCGTTTCCTAGCAACGTACGAGCATCCTATTATTTTTATTTTTATTTATTTTTTTTTTCAGTAACCTTTTACCTTGGAGGTTACTCTGGGTCTTTTATTGGCAGTAAGAAAATGTTCTCAAGCAAAGTCTTGATAGAACTATTACCATTGTCAGTTCAGCAAGTCGCAGTTAGATGTGCCATTTAACTAAAATCTTCATCTACAAATTGCCTGCAACATAATAATTCTTCTTTTTCAATTAACCTCTATCTGGCCTTGTGCCAGACTTTTGTAAATATTTAATTACGTTGCCTTCTTATACATCTAATTTTCTTCTTGATATTTACTTAAAGATCTTCTCGTCACTTTTATTTATTTTTTTCACTTCTGATACTAACAATGTCTCCGGCGTAGTCAATGCAAAATTATCGAAATCTGTTCCACATAAAACTGGCTAAAAAAAGACAAGAGAAGAAAACAACAAGCGTACAAAACTGTATTTTCAAATGAGCTGCTACGCACCACAAACACGTAATATAATTCAATATTGTCTAGTAGCAAGTTTAAACATCATACGTTGTCCTTCTTCTGAAACAGGCCGATTTTATTGACCCATCAATATATATGTTTTTTTTTGTTTTGTTTTTTTTAATTAATTACAATAGTCCGTTAGATTCGATCAAACAAAGACGTCCGTCTTCTCGCCCGTGGGGTCGTAGGAAGAACTGGGGGTCTGGGGTTGTAACTGAGGTGAAAAGCTCCATGAAACGGAGACATATTACAATTGCACAGTGATCAACACCGGAATTTGTACTCCTGTTAAATGACAACTGGGCTCCTTTTGTTTGTCGGGACACGAGAGAAAGGCTGCTAATTTTATTTCCATTAGCTTAACGAATTGGTGACGTTGCCCACAAAAGTTGAGGAATGACATTTATTTATATTCCTCTATATTTGATTGCCAAAAATTATTTAGAAAAAAAGGAGTCATCCGATCTTCTTCTTCTTTTTTCTTCTTCTTCTTCTTCTTCTTCTTCTTCTCTTTGTTTTTCTTCAGGATGTTGGCAATTATGACTCTCCACAATTTCCTACCCTTTGTAGCTCTTAATAAATTTTGTTTTTACTATCTCTCGTAAACCCTATTTTGCTAACCATTTAAACAAGCTCGTTAGCTAAGACCATGCGCCATTTTCTCTGTCACCCTCAACTTCAAAATGTCCTGTAAGTGTTAATTTCTCCAAGCACTCTTTTCTTTATTATATAGTCAAGTAATTCAGCTGTCTCTTTCAGATGTTATGAAAATTGTACTTTTCGTTTCCATTTTTCACTAAAACTTAGTCGTTACGTACTAATTCAATCCATGGTACGCTAGGTATCCTGTAGAACTAAATTTCTGTTGCTTCAAGTCTTTTCTTCATCTGTGATGAGATCGTCCAGCTTTCAATACCATACAGAGGACCGGATATTGCATAACACCCAAGTACACTTTTCTTTAATTCTAACGAAAGTTTCTCGTTTTCCAATACTTTGCTTAGATTTTGGAAGAGCTCTTTTGCTATCTTAATGTACCTTCTAGAGTCTAGAATCGCATGCTGAGAGCTACATTTAACATCTCTTGGAGATGACATCCGTCTAAATCTCTGATCTGTGGACCCATTCAGGATATTTCTACAATGTTACGCGAACACAGAATGTGCTTTACAGCACCCCACTAGCAATCAAAACAAGAACTTGCGAATGATCTA
Source organism: Acanthosepion lycidas (assembly GCA_963932145.1). NCBI lineage: Eukaryota > Metazoa > Mollusca > Cephalopoda > Sepiida > Sepiidae > Acanthosepion > Acanthosepion lycidas. The sequence continues at coordinate 25,372,605 of OZ010583.1, read as the reverse complement.
CTGCTCTGGGCATCGAGCCAGAGAGAAAGGCGGGTTGATCGACCAGCAACCACATACATTGACCAGCTGTGTTATGACACTGAATGCCATCCTAATGACCTTTACGGCCTTCATGTAGGACCGTGATGGTTGGTGTGAAGTTTCGAGCTAGCTCGACCGAAGAAAAAAATAAACAGACTGTATTTTATTATTACGAGTCGATTAAACGAACAGTATTTTTATGCCCCAATTAAAAGTATTAGATTTTTGTCCCAGTAAAGCGAACTGTATCTTATTACTAGGCCTTAATTAAATGAACTGTATTTTAATTTTTATGCCCCCCGTTAAACGGTTTGTATTTAGTAATGTTAATTCAGTGTCATTATAATTGGTAATGACACCCAGTCAGGATTGAACTCGCTGCACGCGAGAATCATCTGTGATATTGACTCGCTCACATTCGCTTTACGGCGGCCGTCTTTTCATTTAAGAATTTATTTTTGTCTCGTACACACCTGACTTGCATGTCCACGATTATTCGCTTCTCGTTGGTGGCAATGTCACTTCAACCTACCCGACCGGAATCCCTTCGCTTTTCATGACTTTTTTTTTTTTTTAAATCACTGATCACAGATAAAATACCAGGTTGTCAACGTTAATATGGTTTTTTTTTTCTCATTCTTAAGCATTTTTTTTTTATTCCTTTCATTTACTTTGCCATATTTCTCTGCTAAATTTCCATTAATTTCCGCTTTTTCTTCATGTCCAACACTTATACCATTTTTTTTTCCTCTTTTCGTTTTCTCAAAATCTTCATTAACATTCTACACGCTCTATTTTCTTTCTTCTAGTTCTTCCTTATATCTCTCTTTCCCTGCTTCTCCGTCTTTTTTTTATTCTTTCCTGTCATACGTCTTTCTTTTTCTTCACCCTCTTTTTTACTGCCTTCTTTCTCTTTTTTCCCTTCCCAGACTGCATTTATCGCCTTCATTATATTTTTCTCTGCATTGTATATCTTTGTTTTATTCATTTCAACTTCTTTCTTTCTTTCTTTCTTTCTTTCTTTCTTTCTTTCTTTCACTTTTTCTTTTCGTCTGAGGTTTTCTTTCTTTCTTTTTTGCTTGCTTGCTTTCTTTCTTTCTTGCTTGCTTGCTTGTTTTCTTTCTTTCACTTTCTCTTCTGTTCTGACGTTTACTTTCTTTCTTTCTTTCTTTCTATCTATCTTTCTTTCTTTCTTTCTTTCTTGCTTGCTTACTTGTTTTCTTTCTTTCTTTCACTTTTTCTTTTAGTCTGACGTTTTCTTTCTTTCTTTCTTTCTTTCACTTTCTCTGTTATTCTGACGTTTTCTTTCTTTATGTATTTATTTCTTGCTTGCATGTGTTTTTTCTTTCTTTCTTTCTTTCTTTCTTTCTTTCTTCATCTTTTCATTCAAACATTTCTCCTTCATTTTCGATTTATTTTTTGCATCAAATGTTCATTATTTTGGCTCTTTTTCTTTAGAAAATTTCTCTTCATAAATTTTTTCTTCTTCTTCATCCTCCCCCTCTTCTTCTTCTTCTTCTTCTTCTGCTTATTTTTTCTGTACACTACCTCACTTTCTTTCAGCGTTCTCTCATTCTTTTCTTTATTCTTTTCCTTTTTATTCTTGTCTTTCTTCTTGGCTTACTTCCCGGCAGACATTCTTTTCTGTTTCTTCCCCAGGTTTTCCACATTCTCTTTCTTTTGTTCCTCTTTGCGTTAAAAAACGGTTCCCGTACGATCAGCAAAGTTAAGTAACGCCAGCCTTGGTCAATACCTAGACGGGTGACGACTTGGGAATACCAGGAACTTTAAATGTGGATGTATGGGTGGTGTAATGGATAATATCACGGAATTGTTAAACGGAGTGCCAAATTCCAATTCCAGTTGGATTCGTTATGCTCCGTTAAGAGCAAATAACATAGGGAAAGGTATAGACATCTACCCTATGTTTGGGTTAGTTAGTAAGACGGTTAACACTAAACAATTATTATCGCTAAAATAAACAAACTTGGGCAACAATTATTAAGATTTCGGCAATAAATAACCTCTAGAGGTTGATATCCCGCTAAACAAAAAGAAAACAATCAACGACTAATTATTTCTTTCCTTCATTATAATATATATATATATATATATATATATATATATATATATATATATATATATATTAATGTACAGCCAGTTTGATCAGGGCTACAGGAATGTAGGACACCCATGGCTAAGATACAAAGTGAAGCTGAAAAGCAACTTGTCAGCAGGCAATATACCACATAACACCCTTGAGTGCTTAGCTTGTTTCTAGACATTTTCACTCTGCTTGTCTGAATCATCTTCAAGAAGCGAGAGCAAGATCTAAAAGGTCAGCCAATCTAACAGGGATATCATCTCACAATCCTCACACTTTCACCATATGTGGCCTCTTTTGTAAATCATTAGCGGGTCTTAAATGCCACTTAAGATTATCGCATAAACTTTCATAACTGAATCAATATGCTGATTATTATATATATATATATATATATATATATATATGATATCATAATTAGAAGAAAAAAAATATTTTTATAATTATTCCCTTGTTTTTCTAATCTTCAGATATCCTCCTCTTTTTTTTTGGGGGGGGGGGTCCTGATATTCTTGTAGATCGGCTTTTCTATTTAAATTCTCTTTTTTCTTCCTCTTCTCTAAGTTCAATTGTTTCTTAGACATTTTCATTTTTTCCTCTTTTTTTCCGTCTGTCTTTGCCAATGATTTCCATCCTACTTTTCATTCATGTATTTTTTTTTCTTTTACATTCTCCTCCTTCTTCTTTTTCTTCTCATTCTCACATTTATTCATTTTATTCTCATTCTCCTATTTATTCTTCATTTTCCCATTCTCTTACTTAGTCTTTTTCTTTCCCATTCTCCTATTTTTCTTCATTTTGAAATTCTCCTATTCTTCTCCATTTTCTCTTCTCTTATTTCTTCTTCTCTTCCCATTTTCCTCTTTCTTTTTTACCTTTCTTATTCACCTCTACCTTTATTCTTTCCCATTCTCCTCTTTTTCTTCATTTTGCAATTCTCCTTTTCTTCTTCATTATTCTCTTTTCATATTTATTCTTCTCTTTCCCATTTTCATCTTTCTTCTACATTTCCCATTTCTTTTTCATTTTCCTATTCTCCCATTTCTTTTCTATAGCATTTTCCTATTTCTTCTTCATTTCCGCATACTGCTATTTCTTTAGATAAATTTGAATCTCATTTTACTCTTCATTTGGTGTCATTCAAATTCCCGACTAAATCGTAAAGGTAATAAAACATTTGGTGTAGGAAATGAACAGAGAATAAACTGTTAGATATAGTTTCGAGCAATACTGTAAATTACTACAGAACCAAAATATTAATCTAGAAAAGAAAAGCACTCACAAACGCACGCGCGCGCACACACACACGCGCACACACACACACACACACACATATATATATATATATATATATATATATATATATATATATATATGTACGTATGTGTGTGTTTGCATATATGTGTGTATATGTGTGTGTATGTTTAGAAATGTGTTTACTAATTCCTCGGAGTGAGACAGCGTGTATGTATGGAGAGGGACTATACATACATATACACGCATGCTGATAAAAACACAGGAAAATGGAAATAGATCTAAAATCACACAGTTGTCATTAAAAGATAACAATGCCAATAACTCCTTCATCATTTATCGGACCAATCCAAATTGTTTTATAACCCTTCAAGGCAGAACTTTTCACTGCTCGTTCAAGAAAGACATTTGGGTCACTAACACACAAAAAAGAGAATAACTAATATCGACAATATTTAACATCGAAAAACATAAGAAAACAAATGATTATTTTTAATAATAAAGAAATCTCAACACTTTGCCTGATGAAGGTCGGGAGACCGGAAACTCGTGTACCTACATTATGTAAAAGAAAGCATGATGTCTAAAAAAAATCCACATTACAACCAAAAACGTTTGCAGTTTCTCTCTTCTTTTTAATGTACACACTTTTCTCTCTCTCGTTGGAACTACTATAACATTTTCCCTTAATATATATATATATATATATATATATATATATATATATATATATATATATATAGATAGATAGATAGATAGATAGGTAGATATAGATATAGATATAGATATATGTATGTATTAGTTATATCATAGACCCGTTGGCTTTCTTTTAAAAGCATTTCATTATCAATATGAGGAGGTAATAATAATGCCAATTAACTAGATATAGTTCATTTTAATTTACAATACAAGTTATATAATTATTCTTACATTATACAATATTACTTAGATCAAACGCAAGAAAATGTTTACTTTTTTTAATAGAATTGGAAACTGATATCACACTAAAGGCATTTCCATTCATGTAATAGTAGACCCGGTGTGACTAATTATACCAATTTCAGTATTTACCATATCATAATGTTCAAAGGTGAAGGTCATTGCAACAAAGCTAAACAAAAAAATCTAGTTGTCTGCTTAGGGATTTTCATATATATTGAAATAATATCAATGCCTCCTTTTTGTATACTTAGTTTCATTTTTTTGTGACAGGGTGGGTGTAATATTTTCAATATATATGTTGTGTTATGTATATTTAAATTTATTTGATAATTTTGTTATAATGTATTATGAATGTTTATTATTTTTCTCACACACAATAGTTGAAATATAATATGCAAAGGTTTGTTATAAGAAATGATATAAAGAAAACGGTTTGAAAGGAAGAATACATTATCTAATTTTCAGGAAATTTAGAAATACACTCAGCAGGGGTTCAACATAAGTTATGCTTCTAAATTGGTTGTGATATCATATATTGTTTAAGCTGTATCTCGGGAACATACATACATATATACATACATACAAGAATATACTTTTCGTATAGGTGCGTGGTTGGGTGGTTAGAATGTCCGCGTTCCGACATATGCTCGAATCTCATCATGATAGATTTGTCAAGAAATTGACTGCTTGATATCGTCTTTTATTTCTGCTTTCTTTTTCTTTCTCTTCTTTTCCTCATAATTCTTCTTTGTGTTGGTTCCTGTTTCTTTCTACGCCATTACTCTTCCCTTTATCTTTCTACACCATTACTGTTTCTTTTCCTTTCTACGCCATTACCTATGCCATTACTCTTTTCTTTTCCTTTCTACGCCATTACGCTCTCCTTTTTCTTTCTACGCCATTACCCTCTCCTTTTTCTTTCTACAACATTACCCTTTCCTTTTTCTTTCTACGCCATTACCATTTCCTTTTACTTTCTACGCCATTTCTCTCTCCTTTTTCTTTCTACGCCATTTCCTTCTCCTTTTTCTTTCTACGCCATTTCCCTCTCCTTTTTCTTTCTACGCCAATACTCTCCCCTTTATCATTATACGCCATTTCCCTCTCCTTTTTCCTTCGATATCATTACTCTTTCTTTTTCTTTCTATGCCATTACCCTTTCCTTTTTCTTTCTATGCCATTACCCTTTCCTTTTTCTTTCTACGCCATTTCCCTCTCCTTTTTCTTTCTACGCCAATACTCTCCCCTTTATCATTATACGCCATTTCCCTCTCCTTTTTCCTTCGATATCATTACTCTTTCTTTTTCTTTCTATGCCATTACCCTTTCCTTTTTCTTTCTATGCCATTACCCTTTCCTTTTTCTTTCTACGCCATTACCCTTTCTTTTTACTTTCTACGCCATTACCCTTTCCTTTTTCTTTCTACGCCATTACCCTCTCCTTTTTTTCTTCTCTGTTTTCTCTTCCTTTACTCCGTTTTGTCTTTTTTTATTTTTTTGCTTTTCTGTCTTCTCTTTCTTTTCTTTTTCTCTTCTATTTCCTTCTTAGGCCTTCTTTTCATATTTTACCACATTCTCCTCGTTTTTCTTCTTTTCTTGCTCCATTTTGTATCTATTAATTCTTTGATTTCTCTTTCTTCCTCCTCTTTCATTCTTTGCCCCATTCTTCCGCTGGGATTTCTCTTTCTCTTTCTTGACTTTATTCATTTTTCCATTTTTTTTTCGCTTTCCTTTTCGTTTCTTTCTTTTTAGTTTTCTTCTCTTTTGTTTCTTCTTCATTTTATCCTTATCGTCTCATTGTTTTGTTCTTTATCGTGATAATTTTTGTCTTCCTTTTTGTTTCATATTTCGATTTCTTCCGCGTTTTTTAATCTTTTCTTTCTCTTTCTTGCCTTCCCCCCTTCACATAGATTCTCTCTCGCCTGTTTAAATGGTTATTTGTTTTTTTCCCTACTTTTTAATTCAATTTCCCTTTTCACACCAGCTCTATAGTGTTCTTCTTTTTCTTTTCCTTATTTTTATTCTTTTTCCTTCTTTCCTCCTTTCTTTTTCTTTCTTTCCTTCTTTATTTCTTTTTTTCTTTCTTTTCTTCTTTCTCTCTAAGTTTTCTTTCCTCCTTTCTTTCTACCTTTTTCTTTCTTTATCTTTTCTCTTTCTTTCCTAATTTCTTCCTTTCTTTCCTCCTTTCTTTTTTCTTTCTTTCCTTCTTTCTTTCTTGACGCTTTCTTTCTTTTTCTTTTTTCTTTCTAACTTTTTCATTTTTCTTTCTTTTTATACTTTTCTTTATTCCTTTCTTTCTACTTTTTCTTTCTACCTTTTTTTTCTTTATCTTTTTGCTTTATTTCTTTCTTTCTTTTTCTTTCTTTTTCTTTCTTTTTCTTTCTTTCTTTCCTTCTTCCTTTCTTCTTTTCTTTCTTCCATTCTATATACTTTTTCTTTCTACATTTTTCTTTCTTTCTTTCTTAACCCTTTCTTTCTTTCTTTCTACCTTTTTCTTCTTTCTTTTTACCGTTTTCTTTTTACCTTTTTTCTTTCTACCTTTTCCTTTTTTCTTTATCTTTTTTCTTTCTTCTTTCTTTCTTTTTTCCTCTTTCTAATTCATCTTCCCTCTTAACCTAACTTCGTTGTGGTACGATAGATTTTTTTTTGCATCCGCATTGCAAGTAACATCATGCTCATGCAGTTACACCTAAACGCTGCTTGAAACAAGGGCAGAATTTAACAACAATTTTAACAAATTATTAAAATATCCGTTTCTCGTGCTAATCGTTTTCATCTTTTCTCCCTATTCGTCTTTCTTTCCTTCTATTTATCTGAGTTTCATTCTCTCTCATTCTCTCTCAACCTTTCTCAGACCGTCACTAATCATTATACAATATCTCTCTCTCTATTTCACTTTGGCTCTGTCGGTCTGTTTCCATCTTTTAGTCTCTCTCTCTCTCTCTCTCCTTAAATCTCTGTGAACAAATTCGTTTTTGGCAGGCTCCTCCAAGCTTTCACATTCTGTCTTCCACATTCTCATTCAATTTCTCATTCACTCTCTCTTTCTTCTGCTCCTCTAACTTTCCCTCACAAAATGTATCACACAACCTCCCACTTTGTCAATCTTGCTATCAATCCCTCTTCACGAAGTTCTCTTGCCCAATCGCTCATTTTTTTCAAATCTCGTTTCTTCTATCAATATCTCGCAAAATGTCTCGTTTAATCACTTACACTTTATGGAACACTGTCTCTCACTCAACACCAATCATTATTATCCTCCTCAAACACACTTACTCTCTTTCTCTCTTTCTTTTTTCTCTCTTTCCCTCTCTCAATTTTTTTTTCTCTCTTTCTTTCTCTTTCTTTCTTTCATTCTTTCTTTCTCTCTCCCTTTCTTTTTCTCTCTTTCTCTTTCTTTCTTTTATTCTTTCTTTCTTTCTCCCTTTCTTTTTCTCTCTTTCTCTTTCTTTCTTTTATTCTTTCTTTCTCTCTCCCTTTCTTTTTCTGTCTCTCTTTCTTTCTCTCTCTCTCTTATTTTATATATTTTAGAAAATTATTAACTTTCTTTATTTTAGAATCGGAAAAAAAGTTGAAAGAAGGAAAATTATTCCTGAGTATTTTTTTTTGTGGGGTGGGGGAATTGCCAGGCAAACAAATCGATTGTCGTGTTGTCGAAACACACGTTTCGAAGGAAAAGTTTCAAGAATTTTGACAAAGAAAAGAAAAGATAAAAAACTACAACAAAATACAGGTGGCATGGGGTAGAAACAGTATTAGGGGTGGATATAATTTAGGAGCGTGATCTCAGCGTGTCGGGTGAGGAAGAGGAAGTGGTGCATGATGGTGATAGATTTGATGGTGGTATGGATAATGGTGTTGATGGTGAGGGCCCACGGTTAGTATTCAGGTTGATGGTGCCAAAGAAACGGGTGTCAGAAATAAGGGTATGTAGTCTACTATGAGTAACAGTAGTAGAAGTAGTAGCAGAAGCAGCAGTAGTGGTAATATTAGTAGTAGCAGCTGAAGCGGTAGAAGTGGAGGATGATCAAATTGGAAAGGGTATTTAAGAGAAAAATATAAGATGATAGCAATGAAAAATGAATGAATTAGTGAATGTGTTTCTCGGCCATCGATTGCTATATTCTCATCTCATTTAGAATTAAATATTGTTATAACAATTTATATATGCCTCTGTGTGTGTTTGTGTGTGTGTGTGTGTGTGTGTGTGTGCGCGCGCGTGGGTGTAAAAATCTCATAGAATATTACGATAAAAGGACAAAAGGAAATCTTACAGAGTAAGGATTTTATTATATGACAAGTATTTATATACGGTGGATAAATGGATAGCGGCTTGGATGGAGAAATCGAAGAGCCGAGTTCGAATTCCAGTCGAATCATTTACATTCACTTACGTGCTAATACCCTTGGGAAAGGTATGAAAAGTCTTCTTCTCTCCCCAGTTATGGATAAATAGCAGGATAGACTGGGTTCTATAGCCTTGGATGACAACTGATCTGCCTCAGAAAGAAATGGCAACCTACGATGGGAAAAAATCTTCCTCGTCAGTCATGTATCGAAACATACATAATCGCGCAAGTTATATACAAGAGAAAAATTATTTTACATGGCAGAAAAAAGTAAAACATATTTCTCTTGTATATTAATGCTTGTCACAAAATAAAATTAATTACATTTGCCAAGAAAATGTACCTCAGAGGACGAAACGCGTCGGCTAAGATAAGTTTTCCTCAATGTTTTTTTTTGTGTATTTAGGCAGCAATCCTACTTTCATGCAGATTTCATTGAATACGACAGACAAAGTGCTTTTATTTAGTTTTTCATACAATTTCTCATGCGATCTAATAATATATTTTTTTCTTTTCAGATGATAAAATAACTCCAATACAAACATTTCAGAGTGTTTGAGTATCAAATGATTCAGAAAGAGTTGGGTGAGTTTAATGGTGATTACGAAGGTACGACAGCTCAGAAAAGCTCACTCTGATCGTTTTTAAAAGAAAAGAATTCCCGAATTTGTTCGTGAGGACCTCAACACGGAGGCCTACATCAAGTGCTTTGAGGAGGTAGTTCTTCCCTGTGTCATGTGGGTAGCTGCTGCACGACTCTATATCTGTTAACTGAACTCTGCACCATGTCACACAAGCAGGGGAACATAATCTTGGCTGTTAGATAATTTCTGCGACCACACATTACGTCTGGCCGCCTAACTACCCTTGATTATTATGTGCGGGACGCAGTTGAGCGAGAGGCCAACAAAACTCCTTGCAACACCAAAGATGAACTGAAGGAAAAGACTATAGCTGACTTCCTAAACATAAACAAGGAAGCTTTAGTTGCAGGAAATTCCGAGGGGATCGGGAGGCCGTGGTTGAAACCAATTGCGATTTAATTGAATAAATTTACTCTTTAGTATTTCAAGATATATTTTGTGTAATTTTGGTAAATATCTTTGTTAAAATGAGATGTTAATCACCTTTTAACTCAACCCTACAAGGGCAAAAGGCCAAGAGGATAAAATTGTTGGTTGAATCCAGTGACTTGACCCAAAGAGTTGTCATTGAAATACCTAGTTGCAACTGAGGTGAACAAAAAAACAAAAAAACAAACAAACTTGTAGAGTCGAGTTTAAAAGAGGTAATTTATACAGAGGTATCCGGAAAATAGGCATAGCACGTGGAACGAGAAAAAATATACCCCAGTGGACGAAATAAAGGGTTAATTTCGAAATTGCAGTCACCTGAAGAAAACCGCGAAGTACAACGCACGAAACGTCGTGAATATGGCAACACAGATGAGGAAAACATTTCGAACAATGTAAATAGTGTAAAAGATTAAAATACCACATCTCAGAAATATATCCAGATATCAATACAGTGATGATTGTCGAAGATCTCGATGAGTTGTTGAAGTATTACGAAATATTGTGTTGACATTCAATAAGTATTAAACGTTTTTAATTAATATTTTACTTAAAACTTTAATAATATACCTATATCGTTATTAAGCTATCAATATGTATGTAAACCCTTGTGCAAATTAATTGAAACAACAGCTTTAGTTTCCATTTTTTGTCACCATACGGTCAGTTTTAAATCTACTGAAGTGACAGGGTGTAATTGATTTCTATTTTTCTCAGATTAGGTCATTTGCAGTGATTTGCAGTAATATGCACCTATTTTCGGGGTGTATGATGAAAAATATTGCGTCATCCATGATTACATCAGATTTTTATCACGCCAAGACACTATTGTCGCGACTGTCGATTAGTTGTCCTCCGGTCATCGTCAGCAATGGACGTTACTCCAAGGAAGCGCACGGAAATTATAACGCTTCACGAACAAACTGGCAAGCCTTACCAGTGAGTAAATCAAAGTACTGTAGATTGGCCAGAGAACACTCCGGATTTAAATCCAATGGAGAACCTGTGGTTAATCTGCAAGGAACGACTTCGTGGAGTGGGCATAAGAAGTACTAACATGTTCACTGGGCCATGTTTCATTGGAAAAATACGAAAAAAGTAAATAATAGCGGAATTTGTTTTGTTTCAATTAATTTGAAGAAGGGTGTGTTTGTTCATACGGATGTCTTTGTCTAAGAGACTCAGTATTTGCAGTTTTAAGCAGGTACACGAAGAAAATATATTCCTTAAAGAAATACTGGAATTTTGGCATTGGTGTTTTTCCTAATATAGGATGGAAAATGTTTCCCTAATAAAAGTTGCAGCTATGAAAATTATAAATATATTTACATACTGTGATGTTAAATATTTGGCTCAGTGAGAGTTGAATCTGATGAACTTCACTTCACAGAAGATGATGCTCCGTGGATGTTTGTGCAAAGTTCAAATGATATTAAAAACAGACGAGTCAAAACATGGTAAATGTCAACAAAGCGAAAGGTTACAAGCAAACATTAACCTTGGCAAAACAACCACGGCCAGTAGAAAGTGATTGAAAATCAGGCAACTGAATCTATCTATCTATCTATCTATCTATCTATCTATCTATCTATCTATCTATCTCATTGTTTCTCCTTTCTCATCCTGCCAGCATCTGCCTCGCTCTCTCACCCTCTCTTTCTCTCTATCTATCTAATTGTGTTTCTTATTTCTCAAAATGCTAACATCTATCTGTCGATCTATCTGTTTCTCATCTCTCAACAAGTTAGCAGCTATCTATCTATCTATCTATCTATCTATCTATCTATCTATCTATCTGTCTATCTATCTATCTATCTATCTATCTATCTATTTCCTTTATCACCATCCCAGCATCTACATCTCTCTCTTTCTCTCTCTCAATTTATCTATCTCATTTATTTTCTCACATCTCAACATGCAAACATATATCTATCTCATTGTTTCTCCTTTCTCATCCTGCAAGCATCTGCCTCTCTCTCGATCCATCTATCTATCTATCTATCTATCTATCTATCTATCTATCTATCTATCTGTGTTTCATCTCAACATACTAGCATCTATCTATCTATCTATCTATCTATCTATCTATCTATCTATCTGTGTTTCATCTCAACATACTAGCATCTATCTATCTATCTATCTATCTATCTAATTGTGTTTCATCTCAACATACTAGCATCTATCTATCTATCTTAATATATATCGTCTCGGAATGAAAAATCAGAGAGCCGAGTTCGAATAGCCGTTGATTTCATTCCCTTCACTTATGTGCAGATACGATTAGGATTGATATGTATGTATTTACTCCCCCGCAGATGTAAAAATCATTTATATATTCACATTTAAATTCGTAAATAATATTTGCCCTATTTAATTTTGTTCTGGGAGTTAAATTATTATTTTTAACTATAAGGTTAGAGGTTTTAAATTTTTTGTAATAAATAATTAATCTAATTGTTTGGCTATTATTAACTGGTGTTATGCATTTTTTATAATGTTCTTAATTCTGCTTTGATCCTGTTTATAATTTTTGTTCATCTGATTTTTATAAAAAATATTAATATTATTGTTTATGTTTCAATTCTCGCCGTTGCTATTAGCTACCTTAGACAGAAAACGCCTAATATGGAAATCCAACAATTGCTTAGGAAACCTGTTATTAATCAGTATTTGTTTTACATTGTTTAATTCGTTAAGGAAAAGCGTGCGAGAGGATGAGCTCTCGTGAGGAAATTTTTAATAACACCTATTTTATATCTAAGAGGGCATGCACTAGAGAAATTAAGATGGCAAGACTCTTTAATAGTTAGTATTTTTTTAAACAGAAGTTTCAAATATATTATTACTAAAATCTACGAGAACATCTAAGAAAGGAAGATTATTTATTTTGATTTTTGTATATAAAATAAATACACATATACCTACGTTTGATGTGCGACTCGAGTTTCGTTGGTTACCCAATTCATCAGGCACAAGATATAACTTATTGCTTATTCTAAAAATATACAGATGCTCATGGGACGGACGCTGATTATAAGTTCAAAGTTAAAACACCATAAAAATAATACTAAAGAAATACGCGTGTCCAAGTGCAGGAAATGAGGTGTAGGCATTAATGGAAAAAAATAAAAGAAAAAAAAAAGAAAAGAAAGGAAATTGAAGTATGCTTAATATTTAAAATTTGAACGCTGGTCACTTGTTCGTAAAATACGTTTCACTCGTTAAAGGGAAGTAATCAATGTGTGACTGAAGTAAAAGTGAGTGGTAAATTAAAATTGGAAATCAAATTTAGACAGAAAGTGGGTTATCCAGGATTACAATAATTTAAGAGAAACACTTTTTTGTGCATACAAGTAGACATAAGTTCATTTTGTTTATTTAGTAGATTTGGATTATTAATATTTTTTAGGATGAATAATTTTGCGTTCAAACACAGTTGGCACCTGTCCCCATTGCCTCCGAATGGAATGATTTTAGCCACCAAATCCCAATTCACTGTTTTGGTAGCCCAGTAAAATTTAGAGAGTGCCGTGGCATTTGCGTATTTTTTTCATTTTGTGATGATAACCTAAGCGATATCTCGTGCCCGATGACTTGGGTAACCAGGGAAATTCGAATCGCACATCAAGCGTAGGTATATGTGTATTTATTAACATATATTTTATAGCTCTGTCTGATGACATTGAGCACTTTTATGTCTACACCTCTTGGCTAAATTTGCGAATTAGTTATTTGCTTACCAGCGTATGCATGCCAGTACACGCGTATACGGTCACTAATATCAATTAGCTCATTTACCTAAACACACACACACACACACACACACACACACACACACACACATATATATATATATATATATATATATATATATATATATATATATATATATATAAATTTCTATCAAGCATTGAAATCTATCCTTTACATAAATTGTTAAAACCCAATTACAGCCTCTTTCGATTTACTTCTCTTTCCCTCTCTCCTTGCTGTAACACTCATTTGTATATATCAGTATTACTGTTTTATGTCTCCTCTTTCTTTTTCATTTTTCCTTTTTATTTTCTACCTACTCCTCTCCTATTACTCTATATCATTTCCGTTAAGTTAACCATCTAAATATGTCAAGGTCTGGTCACTCCTCCTACCCCAATATAAAGTACACTTGAGAGAAATATAAAATTAGACCCTCCCTATATTCTACCGTGTCTCTTTAACTATCCCTTTCACACCCCCTGTTAAATTACAAAAACTTACACTACCCATCAATTTTAATCTCATTTTTCGTTTCATTTCGTTTTTGGAAGTGCTATCTGATGATCCGGCGTCCCTTTTAAAAGGACTCTGGTGAAATAAATTATTATAATGGTACCTTAAAGTGGTCTGTTTATATATATATATATATATATATATATATATATATGTGTGTGTGTGTGTGTGTGTGTGTGTGTGTGTGTGTGTGTGTGTGTGTGTTAAAAAAGACTGACACGGTGTTGTAGTTAAGTATTTTATATAATTTCTTGTAGTATATTCAGTACATGTAGATTCCCCAGAATAATAAGAAATTTGGATTTGGTCAAGAAAACTCTAAAAATCTGTCATCAAATTCATAACCTCTAACAATGCCTATCTAAGAACCTTGAAGATCAGTAGAATTATTGGAGTTTACAAGCCAGCAAACCGATACGGAATTGTTAAAATATTACAAACCCGGATATCCATTACGACTTTTCATTTCCCACATTCCAAACACATATAGCACTTGTTAAAATTCCTCAATGATATTGTTACTTCATATCAATCTACTAATTGTAGCGCCAAATCAACGTATGAATTTCTCCAAATCCTTAACACTACAAAACCAAATCAATACATTCTAGCATCACTTGACGTAGAATATTTATTTATAAATGTCTCTGTTGGTGAAACCATATTATATAATCCTAAACTCTGTATATAAAAATAATTTACTTCCTCCTCGATCCATCAAACTTAATATACTCAACAAATTATTGCATGCCTGCACAACTAAAATTATCATGTAGGAACAGAACGGCAAAATTTACACTCAGGCCAATTGAGAAAATATGGGAAATCATTTCCGTCCATGCTTCACTATTACATGACCCATGTTGAAAACAAGGTATTTAAAAAAAAAAAGTTACTAAACCGAAAATATATGTCTGCTGTGTAGACGATATTTTGATTTTAATGAAAACAAAATTGAAATTGATAATCTCTTCAAAACTACATTCGAAAAAAACTTCATCCTCAACTTTAGCAACGAACTTAGCCAAAAACTAAACTTGAAATTCCGAGTTGAAATTAATTCCAAGTTGGAATTAATTCCGAGTTGCAATTAATTCCGAGTTGAAATTAATTCCGAGTTGAAATTAATTCCGAGTTGGAATTAGTTCCGAGTTGAAATTAATTCCGCGTTGAAATTATTTCCGAGTTGAAATTAATTCCGAGTTGGAATTAATTCCGAGTTGGATTTAGTTCCGAGTTGAAATTAATTCCGAGTTGAAATTAATTCCGAGTTGGAATTAGTTCCGAGTTGGAATTAGTTCCGAGTTCAAATTAGTTCCGAGTTGGAATTAGTTCCGAGTTGAAATTAGTTCCGAGTTGGAATTAGTTCCGAGTTTAAATTAGTTACGAGTTGAAATTAGTTCCGAGTTGAAATTAATTCCGAGTTGGAATTAGTTCCTAGTTGAAATTAATTCCGAGTTGAAATTAATTCCGATTTGAAATTAGTTCCATGTTGAAATTAATTCCGAGTTGAAATTAATTCCGAGTTAAAATTAATTCCAAGTTGGAATTAATTCCGAGTTGAAATTAGTTCCGAGTTGAAATTAATTGCGAGTTGGAATTAGTTCCCAGTTGGAATTAGTTCCGAGTTGGAATTAATTCCGAGTTGAAATTAATTACGTGTTGAAATTCAAATACCTGCTGCACTCTTTACATTAAAATTGTAAATTAGGGACAAATTTGGAATTTTCATAAATTTATGTTTCGACAATTTATTGTAGCCTCAATTAAAAAAATTTAGAATGTGGAAAACATAGAATTGAAAACATTATCAATCTTCCCCGTTACAAAAATAAATTTCTGATGAAGCTAAAATAAATAAGCGAAACTTGTCAAATCTGATTTGTTCCTTGTTTCGTCATTCTGTCAGATTTCATCCATATTTTTCAAATCATTAGGATACTACGGATCAAACTAAGAAATTACGCTAGGAACGACACTTCTGCATCGAATTCCAGACACTGTGATCTATAAATTTGTAAATACACAGACTCCCATATATATATATTTTTGCAATGTACTATACATTAATAGTGGAAATAGTGGTCACATGAATCAAGATGATTAATTGAAGACAATACAGATAACAATGAAAATGGAAACAGCAGTGACAGAAAACTGAATGAAATAGGATAATTTAAACATCTAGCAGCACTGAATATCAAAAATTGAAATTAAAATCTGTGCGTCCCTGTATCTTAAACGTTCTCCATCTAGAATTATAATAAGTATTTGTTGTATTCTATTCCCTACCTACTATACAAAAACGTTTTGCGAACGAAACGCATTTCGGAACTAATTTCAACTCGGAATTAATTTCAACTCGGAAATAATTTCAACTCACCTTAAAAACACTAAAACGCAAACCTAACCTCTAACCATAAAACTAAACCTTAGTTCCGAGTTGACATTAATTCTGCACCCCATTTGAAGGTACATATGAGACAGACCATTAATGGAATACTATGAAAACTAAACTTCTCTATCGAACGCATTGAAATGACTGCTTCCTATCAGGTACACGAAATGAAAACACATCTATGTTATTATCAGGTTGGTGCAAAAATAATGACGTAATAATGTCGTTTTTGGACGTTAGAAAATACTGCAAAAAACGACATTATTACGTCATTATTTTTGCACCAACCTAATCTCATTGATTTTTCAAAATTTTTGATTTAAGAGCGTCCATAAATATTGACAAGGTTAGCCGAAGAGGCTCGCCAAGTTATGAAGGTCTCCAGGTGACTCAATTCAACGGCTGATAAACGAAAGTTAGTAAATGAGGTACAATGATATATATATATATATATATATATATATATATATATATATATATATATATATATATATATATATATATATATTGCAAATTAGTATTTAAATTATTGCAGTTTGGGATTAATTTAGGTGTTATATATTTTAAATTACATGGAATTATGAAGTTAACCGTTTTTCCTTCAATTTTGGGGGGATAAAACAGTAATTCTTTCAGAAATGAATATTTATATATATATATATATATATATATATATATATATATATATATATATATATATATATATATGATTAAATAAATTACAAATATTATGTCTGCTTATTTTTAGCATAATCTCTTCATATTCACAGATATCTTTCCCGTATATTACAATCAAATTATGCGAAAAGTGATTTTCACCGTTACAGTGCATTTCTTGCATCTTTTGACTGTAATACACAAAAAAATATCCGTGAATGAATTGAACGGATTATGCTAAATATAAGCAGACATAATGTTTGTAATTTATTTAATTAGATATGTCTAAAAGAGATTTTACTGCCTAAATACACAGATATATACATATATATGTGTGTGTGTGTGTGTGTGTGTGTGTGTTATTTTCAGGTAGGGTGTATCTGTAAAGAAAGAAAATTAATAAAAACACAAGTGTATTATTCTTATTCGACGCGTTTCGTCCTCTTATGGACTTATATTTGTCTTGATAAAGTCCATAAAAGGACGAAATACGTCAACAAAAATAATTGTTCCTCTTGCTTTATATATATATATATATATATATATATATATATATATATATATATATATATATATATATATATAGTTATTAGTTAGGAGTTGAATTAGACCAGCAAACAGTAGTATTAAAATGTGCTTAATACACGTATAAAGAAAAATATATATATATGCAATTATATTATATAATATGCAATTCATAGCTCTGTTATATTACATCGAGCTGTATTTTATTCACCCTAGCACTCAATGTGTGATCTTATGCATTTATATTATTTTGGATAGGGAGTAGAAATTATATGATGGATTTAAAATGACACCATTACAGTTCACACAGTTCATGCGCTTAAATTAAAAAAAATAGTTTAAAACACAAAAGAAGAAAAAGATTCAGTACCTTACGCAAGTGAAAGAGAGTTAAAGAAATAAAAAAAATACCAATCCCATTTTTTGTAATTAGAAAAATAAAAAGTGAAAGATCCTAAAAGAAAAATATAAAAAACACAACTGGATTAATAAAATGGCGCCAGCCTTTTTTTTAATACCAAAAACCTATGAATTTTCCAGGATTCTGGAAAGGAAGAATCACATTGCTTTCCCCGCGGTCATAACTGGGATAGTCGCTCAAGACGTGACAATGTTAGTGAAGAATTCCCGAGACAATAGATATGCGAAATAGAAAATAATTTCAGAGAACTTTGTG
>OZ010583.1:25344337-25349337 GCA_963932145.1 Acanthosepion lycidas | reverse complement strand
TCATAATAGGTTACAATCTGTTTCATTTTTAAACGAAACCTCCATGACTGAAGATTGCATTTAAGCAAGAACCAAATTGACACCACTGGAAGTTGAACCTAATGTCCACTTTTATATTTACATATTTTCTATCCCTGATATATTAATTCCCGAATGTTTGGTTGAATAATCTGGGCATATTATGTCTATTTATTTCCATTGTAATCCTCTCGAATTCTCTGATCGATTTCTTAATGTTGATATTAAATTCATTAAGGAAGGTGCCGTAGTTTTTTTGTTTTTGGGTTTTTTTTAAATTTTATTTTCCTTTTTATACTAGAGTTATCAACAAATAATTTTCTAAATTGTGAATGTGCCTTTAAATGTTGTGCGATAAAGCTTGTATCCGACATATGTAGTGTAAACCGTCTTGATAGTACACAATTTACATTATTCGGACTATTGTCCTCATCTTTGTCGCCATATTTATTACAACGTTTTGGCCGTTGTACGCTCCGGCCTTCTTCAGCTAGGCGGAAAGTCGAACTGAACCCTTTATTTCGCTCACTGGTGTAGACTGATCTAGTTCCACGTGTCAAGTCTAATGGATGTCAGTTATCAGTTATCACCTGTTAATTTCCCTCTGAATGTTCTCTACTGCCTTAACCGGGTATTGAACTCACACTCTTTGGGTCATGTCAGTGAGCGAAATAAAGGCTTCAGTTCGACATTCCAACCACTTGAAGAAGGCCGGAGCGTACAACGGCCGAAACGTTGTAATAAATATGGCGACAAAGATGAGGACAATAGTCCGAATAATGTAAATAGTGTACATAATGCCTCACCCCAGAAATATAGACAGATACGTTTTGATACTGTTGTCATAAAACGAACACATGTATTTCCTTTTTTTGTCAGAGACAATCTCACAATGGACATTTAATTTTATATACACTGTTAGTCTCTTGCAAAACACTAGTTGACAGAGAAGTGCCATTGCGGGTGATTAAGTATTATCATATTTAGTTTAGTGTATAATTAATTTTATTTTTTTACTGGGATCTGTGGGGGATATATTAGTGCTTACTTATTAAGAACACGTGTATACACCATCACGAAAATAATAAAACACTTCAAATTCTCGAGGCGCTCTTAATAAGGAGCAAAGAGTCAACACTAAATAAGGTTAGTTACCAATATAGCAACGATGTTTTAAAATGTTTATAATAGCAATGTTTTTTAAAATGTTTAAAATTATAATTATAAGAATTAAAGTTAACTCCCTTAGATGCAGATCATGAAAAAAACTTCATAGTTTTAACAGTTAATTTTAAAGTAATTATAACGGTGTGCGTTCATACGTGTTTAAAATAATTATAACAGAGCGCGTTCATGCGTGTTAACAAAAAAATCACAACTATCAGTTACATTAATTTTTTTGTTTTTTTGATTTAACAGTTCACCCCTGAAGATGAACTCGGATGAAATTGAAAGTACTTGGGATAATAAAAATGTAAAGAAAAGAAATTTAAAAAAATCTGCAACGCTTTCTTATCGTTCAGAATATCGATCCAGAATTTGTTTTTGAAAAAAAAGTATTGTCTTGTACCGCTGTAACATCATGCATCGGAGAAGATACCAAGCTGTCCCTCATCGAGTAATGCTGGGTCTGTTTATAGACATGAAGAAAGCTGTTTATAGATATAAATATAGATATGGAATAAATAATGAAATCGGAGACGATGAAGTGGGAGAAAAATGAAAGGAAATATTGACTAGAATTATAAGTGAAAGAAAAAAAATGGAGGATTTTTTTTCTTTGTGAAATGCTTGGAAAGTAGGTTTAAAAAAAAGGAAGAGAAAGAACGAAAAACATTCAAGAAAGATGAACAGGCAGATGTGGATAGTCGCTCACATGCAATGGTTTAAGAGCGCGACAGTCCCGTCAAATGCGACCCTCTCTTCACCTCCCGTACTTGTAGTCATTCTCAACTTTTTCTATGTCCTGCGTCTTTTCACGACGTTAGCGATCAAGGCTCTCCACCATTTCCTGATTTTGTAGCATTTAATAACTTTTGTGTATTTGCTATTTCTCCCAGACCCTACTACACCGCCCATTCTCCATTAAGCTTCATAAATAACTTAAAATAGACCATATAAAAGAAAACTTCATTGCCCAATTTTTTTTTTTAAATTCAATTTAATATTACGCGTTTAAACTTTGCAGGATAAAATGGATTCCATTTAATATTAATAATATTGGCTTATTTCGCAGTAACAGGTGGTAACCCAAGCGAATTTTATGAACGTTAGGTAAAATCGATTTTATCTTGCACAGTTTAAACGCATAATATAACTTAAACTTAAAAATAGTTTGTCTATCTCTATAAAACACACGCTATGTTTGTTTTTATTTTTTATTTTTTTTTTACATTACAGGTGCACTTTATCATACGCCGTTAATTGGTACCAGAAGTCACAGCTTAGGTGTAAAATGACTTAAGTTGAAATAACAATACTGCAAATAAGCACACCTATGACATTATTTATATGTATGTACAGTATTCTGAATAAAATAAATTATCAGCGATATAGCCTTAGCATTAGCAATGAAAGAACTGACTCGCAATTTTTTCCAATATAATCCAGTTTCGTCAATGTTAAAAATCTGTTCATGGTTCGATGATCATCTAAGCCAACGCCTCAGGAAAATCGGCTGCTGCTTGTTCGTCAGCTGATGCACTTTCACCCTGCTTCTTAATAGAGTGATAATATTTTCATTTTTCGCTTTCTAGGATTTATGATGTTTATATTAACATTTACTGTAAATGTGCGTACTTTAACATGATTTTATATACATTTATTCTTATTTATTGTACAGTAACATAATTTTATGTGTTTTTAACTCTTTTCTAGTGACATTACGACTTCAGACTTCGGAGAGACGTAAAATCGAATAAAATGACTTAAATTTGATTTTATTTTTCCGTATATATATATATATATATATATATATATATATATATATATATATATATAATCGAGAACGATATAACTCGAAACGACGTAACCCGAGGTATACCTGTAGTTCGTTTGGATGATAGATATAAATTAATTCCGGTCATTTCGTCCGTGATATAGTGATTTATTAAACGCAGCTTAGATGTGACACAATACAGTAAGTATTTAGCCCCCGCCCTATTGAGGACGTAATTAATCGAGACCAGATTGCTGACAATTACACCACGTCGAGGCGTCCAAAGTAGTGATTTACTAAGCTTAGCTTAGATGAGGTACAAGGACGAATGCATAGAGCACCCAGTAAGGATCGAAATCATTACTCAGTTGTAACTGATCTAATGAGACAAGCTTGCTAACCCTTACACCACATCGAAGTGCCCGAGGGCAAATATAGTGTGTTGTCAGAGTGTAAGGGGCTATCAAACCCAACACGCATATATATATATATATATATATATATATATATATATATATATATATATATATATATATATATATATATCAAACAGTATTATTCGATGGTTATAATATATTACATTGGAATCGTAATCACGATCCACTTCATCAGACTTACTAATATAATAAATGATAACCATGGTATATTACTTACTTACTCTGTTTTGGACATTGGGTTCTACCTGGATTCTATCCTCTTGGGAATTTATATATATATATATATATATATATATATATATATATATATAGTTTTTATATAAATATATACCTATATATATACATTGACTACTAATATTATCTCTATCTTTCTCTATCTCTCTCTTTCTCTCTCTCTCTCTCTCTATATATATATATATATATATATATATATATATATATATATATATATATATATATATAGTTGTATATTTAGCCAGCAGGCCTTCTTTTATGCATGTTTCATTAAAAACTACAGACAAGGTACTACGGTTAAGGTTTTTATTTAATTTTTCTTGTGTTCGAACAAGAGCTTTCTTTTCTGGACAAAGGATGTGTAAGAACTGTCGAAATGTTTTATATTTCCGAGCGCTTTCGGCTATACATTTAGCCATTATCAAGAATGATTCGATTTTTCAGCTTAATTGAGTGTGTGCGTTCTGTGTATGTCTTAGTGTGTGGTAGGGATGTCTTTAATTTCCGAATACGCTTAGCACATTGTGGCTTTGTTCGTAGTTAATATTGTTAAGAGTTGGCTTTTTCTTTTTTATTATTAAAGCTTACATTATTTTTAGTCATTGTTTGCAGGTGGATGCAAAGAAAGAGCATTATCTATGAGTTCAAATGCCCCTTAAGGAACTGTGTTCCTGATCAAACCGGACTCATAAATAATTACATCGGTTACACAACCATATCAAGACGTCTTACGTTACGCCTATCTGATCACAGCCCCATTAGAACACATTTAAACACACACACAAATTTACCAGACTCCATTAGGAACATACTATATTAACAACATCCACCAGCAAAATGACCCTGTGTTTCACGCTATTTGCGATCGATATATTAATATATATATTTTTATACGTTATTTTATAGATACAGATACTGAAGTAAATCCGCTATTTATAATAAACAGTATTAACAACATTTAGCGAGCTGAATATCCGAAAAATCTCAAAGAAAATATATGTCCTCTTGACAGGAATCGAACCTGTATCTTACACAGAACCGCCATATAGCCTGATGTGCTATACTATTTAGCTATAGAGGAAGCGTCTTGTCAGCAAAGTTAAATTAAAAAGAAATATATATATATATATATATATATATTAAAATAATTATCGGACTTAGTCATTTCATAACATATATATATATATATATATATATATATTATACATATAAAATATATATATCATATAATATATATATATATATTATATATATAATATATATATATACATAATATATATATATACAATATAATATGTATATACAATATATATATATATATAGAGAGAGAGAGAGAGAGAGTGAGAGAGAGAGAGAGTTTGTGTGTGTGTATG
>OZ010583.1:25256837-25341837 GCA_963932145.1 Acanthosepion lycidas | reverse complement strand
ATAAAGTAAAAATATAATTTTATAGAATGCTATATTTATGGATTAAAGTGCTCAATATCAGTGATAGAGCATATGTAAATATAAATGTGGACATAGACCTTAACACTCAGAGGCGACAGTCTGTTTCCTTCTAAACGCAATCGACAAGCCTCATTATTGTGATTACTTATGAAACAGGCTATCGCTGTGTTATTAATTGCAATTTACAAAAAACGAACATTTTATATCATTTTAAATGTCCTTTGGGAGAGAGCATCTCCCCCAAAATGTTAAAACATATGTTGGTTTTCCAACGACGACGCAGACGCGGCAGTTTACGCTTTCCTTGAATGAGTATAGTTCAATTTCAAAGCGTTTAAAGGAACATTCGTGTCCATATTCACAGTTTACACAGATATTAGTCGAAGATACATTAGTACTTCATCAAATAACGATCAGCAAAAACTTAAAATTCTGAAGCCCTTTATATAAGAGAATTGAGACAAAATATCAAGTTAACTATGAGTATAGCAACCAAGTGCTTTTGCAGCAAAGTTTATACTTTTATAATACTAAAATAAAAAAATTTAGTCTGTCTATATTTCTGAGATGAGGTATTATGTACAGTATTTACATTAGTCGGACTATTGTCCTCATCTTTGTCACAACTTCTTCAGGTGGTTGGAAGTTCGAACTGAACCATTTATTTTCGATCCACGTGCCATGTTTGACGGATGTCAGTTATCAGTTATCTTCTGCTAATTTTCCCTCTGAAAGTGCTCCACTGCCTTAACTGGGTACTGAACTCGCACTCTTTGGATCTGTCACTGGATCTAAACAATGCCTTTATCCACTGTGCCATGTGTCCTTGAACGAATATGAATTTCTGGGTATTATAAACCTAATGTTTTCAGCAACCATTTTTTACCAGTGCTCATAATGCAATTTTGCTGTTATTATTGCATGTTTTTACCAGAGCTCAAATTGCAACTTTGTCATCATTGCTTTTCTCTGGCACTCCTTATTACTGGTTCCCTACGTTTCGGGACCAATCCTAGTGCTTCAATAATGATAAACATAACTATCATTCTGATCTCTGTCATGATCGAGATATAAAACATTTCAGATTATTAAAATATTTTAACTAAAAAAAACTAAAAAAAAGTTTTGCAACTTGAAATGTTAAAATAAAAATGACAATGACGGCTTGAATATTCGAATTTGTTACCCTGTAAATAAACAGTGAAAACGTATTTTGAATTCACAGTGTTACTGTATACGCATCCATAGTTATTTTAACCCGCGGGGGATGGTCTTAGATGTAATTAAAAGTATTTAGGAAAACAAAAATTATTCGAAAGAAAATTTTAGAACTTTTCTTAATCAATCAATATTCTACAGGTACCAAGAAATTAATTCGTAGACTTGATTAAAACTAAAATAAACATAAGTCTAAATTATTTAGCCAAGCATACTTGACTGAAAATATTTTGTCAGTATATATATATATATATATATATATATATATATATGTGTGTGTGTGTGTGTGTGTGTGTGTGTGTGTGTGTGTGTATGTGTTTGGTATTTAACCAATGTACTGATTTACGAGAAAAACATTTTATCGATATATTGATTTCTACTTAGATATTTGACATTAGTTCATTTTATTTAAATCTTTTTAAAAAATCTAAAACATATTCTCTTTAAACAAAATTATAATCAATACAACCCAAATGAATCATGTCAAAAGTACTGAATTCATCATATTACCTATAGTGTTTGTGGTAGCTTATTTTTTTAATAATTTCGCACCAAACAAGGCAATAAAGCCTCTAAGACGCAAGGGATTGCGATTTGAGAGAAAATGTGAAGAAAACAAAAATATTTAAGAGAGACAATAAGCAAAGGACATGGACTTAGAAGATAGGTGATAACGATTGACATTGCATTTAAAATTAATAAACTACTGGAAAACTCTCTAAGACAATTAGCAAATAGATTGGAGGATATTTAAATTAAGAACTTTATCAAAACGGTGACAGCATTTCTGAAAACATCCAGAATACCATGTAATAAAAAAAAAAAAATATGGCCAATTGTGGAGACGTTCTGTCAGTCGATCTTCTATATAGGCACCAGTTACTTCTGGTATGAAGGCTCAATGAGCAAAATGTCCTCAGTATCTGTCTATATTTCTGAGATGAGGTATTATGTACATTATTTATATTATTCGAACTATTGTCCTCATCTTAGTCGCCATATTTATTACAACGTTTCGGCCTTCAGGTAGTTGGGATGTCGAACTGAATCCTTTATTTCGCTCAAAGGGGTAGACTGTTCTAGTTCCACGTACCATGTTTTAATGGATGTCAGTTATCAGTTATCTCCTGTTAATTCCCATCTCCAATTTCTCCACTGCCTTAGCCGGGTATTGAACTCACACTCCTGTCACTGGATCTAACTAACGCCTTTATCCACTGTGCCATTTGTCATTGATCATGTTTTGTTACAAATAGGATAAAAAAAATTTGCATTAATTTATAACTTTAAAATAAAAGCTAATCATAAAATATATTTTCAAATTGAAGTCTATCTTAACAAAATGATAAAAGACTGTTTATTTGCTTTGCTTGTTCCTAGGTGTGCCTTAGGTTTAAGCCTCAGAGTACTCTGGTTGCAAATGGTAACATGATCAAGGACACGTGGCACAGTGGATAAAGGTCCAGTAAGAGGACCCAAAGAGTGAGAGTTCAATACCTTGTTAAGGCAGTGAAGAACATGGAGAGGGGAATTAACAGCAGGTAACTGATAACTGACATCCATTATACATGGCATGAGTAACTAGAACAGTCTACCCCAGCGAGCGAAATAAAGGATTCAGTTCGATATTCCAGCCACCTGAAGAAGGCCGGAGTGTACAACGACCGAAACGTTGTAATAAATATTGCGACAAAGATGAGGACAATAGTCCGAATAATGTAAATAATACTCAATTTCGGAGTTTTGCAGACGCACATTTTTTAATCGTTCTGTCCACGGTGGGGGGGGGCAGGCTTTCGGCCTTGTGCCATAAGTAATCTACGCTCACTAAATTCTTTGAGGGACTGTAATGGTTAGCAAGCTTGTCTCGTTAGATCAATATCAATGACAATTTTTATCATTTTTCCTTAATTTTACGCTAAGTTTAACATAATTTATGCTCCAATTGGCATGCTCCTCTTATTGGGGTTAGGTTATTGTTTGTGCACGCGGGCGTGTATGTTATCTATTTGGACATAGCAATAAACACTGTATCGGGATTATCGGTTTCACGCCTCAAGCGATGATCACGCCATTTTCATAGTCATTTAGCGGCGTTTATATATAGGCCAATGTTGATTTAATTGTAACACCGTGAAGATGATTATTTAAACATGGTTTCATGATATGCATGCTCAGATTCGTATAGATTCTGAGAAAAAAACTTTCAAAATTTTCAGCTATTTTCTGACTCGTAACAGCGTGCTGCCTTTGAACTTTAGATGCTGAGATGTTCTTCGATATGGTTCAGTATTGTGAAAAAGTCCAGTTCAATCTCCTATCATGTTACGGGAAAGTACACCTGCTCCTATTCAGTTAGAGTAGTTTAAGATTAGTCCTCATAGGGGCCATCTAAAAAGTGAACGGACATTTTGCAAATTTGCTACGCGTGTACAACTGAGGTCAAAGGAAAATCCTTACAACTGTAGAACATGTTTTAGGCGGCCATGTAATAAGGCACAACAATATTCGAGTTATATAAGAGCAAAAAAATGGCGGATTGAAATGCAACAGGTATACGGGCAGGAGATTCTCGAAATAAACTTTCATTTACTCGAGAATGACAATTATGTGAACAACTAGGTTCTACCTTCAAGCAAGTAATTGTCGTTTGCATGTCGGACGTATACCTTCCTACCATTTATAACACGTCATTCATTGTGTGATATGGCATAGATTTATAATAATCTTTGGTGTTTGTGGAGAGGACATTGAACAATGTCATACACAATGAAAACATTTCTACAGAACCTCCTTTTGCTGTTTTCAGTATTACAGCTGTATGAATGGTCATGGAACTTCTTCCGAATACTTTTCACTTAAAAAAGATTCCCTACGTTTCGGGACCAATCCTAGTGCTTCAGTAACGAGAAACATAACTGTCATCCTATCTCTGGCATGATCGAGATATAAAACGTTTCAGATTATTTCTTATTTAATTTGCTTTATATTGTAATAAAGGTTACAGTAAGTAAATAAATGAAAAAGTAACACAGATCTCTGAGAGGTTTCTTTTTTTGTCCCCCTTTTTCTTTGTTACTTATTTTATCAGATTCAGAAGGAAAAATGCAAGAACTTCTAGAAAACGTAGCAAAGTATTTATTTTATTAGATACAGAAGGAAAAATGCAAGAACTTCTAGAAAACGTAGCAAAGTATTTATTTTATTAGATTCAGAAAGAAAAATGTAAGGACTTCTAGACAATGTAACAAAGAAAAGCGAAAAGTAAAGACTAGCCATTCCCTCTAACAAAACAATGCATGGTCATCTTCAAGGGAGCTATCTAAAAGGAGATTATCCGTACATTCACTCGAACAGAATGAAACACAAGGTCGAATTCAAAATGGTAGCCAGCACGTATATATTTTAGGGACAAAATTGCACAACCTGCATAGCCGCTTCCGAGTTTTTGGACAACTCAGGTGCTACATAAAAGCCTAAATATCTTCCCAAAGAAGTCGTATTACTTATAGGATGACTCCTGGGATTCTTATACTTATTCACCACTGACCAGCCGTCAGACGGTTTTTGCTCTCACTGACCTTCAGAGAATCAGAAAGAGATAGGTGAAATTTCTAGGGCAGGTAATGAGGAAAGTGAGCTTGGAGAATTTGACACTCGAAGGACATGTTGAAAGATATATTGACATTTTGCGTACTTTGTAAATCTTTATCTGCTTCCTTTAAGACGATGGCGAGAAATTTCGTAGAAAATACATGCTTCTCTGACAGGAATCGAACCTGTAAGTCTAATGGGATCCGGCATTTGATCTGATATGCTGTTAACCATTCAGGCACAAAGAAGCCTCTGTTTAGCAAAGTCCAAATTACTGTTTATAAACAACAAATCTTCGACGATCTTTCTTTAAAAAAATATCCGTTCGAAACGTACCTTAACGTTAACAATAACAACATATTAAGAAACGGATTAAGTCCGACAATTATTTAATATGTTTTCGGTTTATACGTTATTTAAATAGATACAATATATTTAAGTAAATGTTCTGATTTTTTTTATTTTTGAAAATAAACATTATTAATAACATTTATCGGCATGAATGTTCCAGAAGTACCGTAGAAAAAAATGTACTTTTCAGACAGAGTCAAAACTGTAACCCCAAAAGTAAGTGTCATTTGATATGATGCGCTGTTCACCATTCAGACACATAGAAGCGTCTGTTAAGCAAAGTCCAAATTACTGTTTCGTGAACATATATGATCGTTCAAGAATAAGCTCTATCTATCTACATATATATATATATATATATATATATATATATATATATATATATATAAGGTGGACTCTCAAGTCGTATTCGAGGTATGAGGGTCAAGCATCTCAGTTCCTAGGAACAGACAGCCAAAGACCAGCACATGAGATTTGTTTATAATGGTGAAGACATTGTACAGAATCAAACCACACTTTTTGAAGGGCTGAATACAGTGACCTGATGCACTATGTGCCACAAGGTTCCCAAACGACCCTCTACGAGTATTGAATTCAGAGTTGTCCTTCCCCTAGATCAGTTGCCATCCAAGGCTATAAAACCCAATCTATACAGCTATTTGCTACCCATAGCTGTAGAGAGAAGAAGAGGATTTATACCTTTCCGAAGGGTATTAGCCCGTAAGTGAATTTAATAGATTCGACTTGAAACACACACACAACTCACACACACACACACACACACACATATATATATATATATATATATATATATATATATATATATATATATATATATATAATCGACTCTCCCGTCGAATTCGACGTATGAGGGTCAAGCAGATCAGTTTCCAGGAAACCGACAGCCCGACAACAGCACATGAGATTTGATTATAGTGAAGGTTTCGTGCAGGAGGATCCACACTTTTTGAAGGGCCGAATACAGAGACCTGGTGCACTACGTGCCACAAGGTCCCCAAACGACCCTCCGCAGGTTTTGAATTCAGAGTTGTCCTTCTTGTAGACCAGTTGCCATCCAAGGCTATAGAACCCACTCTGTCCTGCTATTTATCCATATCT
Source organism: Acanthosepion lycidas (assembly GCA_963932145.1). Lineage (NCBI taxonomy): Eukaryota > Metazoa > Mollusca > Cephalopoda > Sepiida > Sepiidae > Acanthosepion > Acanthosepion lycidas. The sequence continues at coordinate 25,335,534 of OZ010583.1, read as the reverse complement.
GGACATTATATATATATATATATATATATATATATATATATATATATATATATATATATATATATATATATCACAGGATTAGTTCGAAAGAGGGATCAACACTGAGAGTAGAGCAATAATTATTTATAATATTTTTTTCTTATAGACAAAAACAATTTACTTAAATAGATGCATCAAATCGAAGTTGCATCCTTGTCGTGAGTAAATTGTTTTTGTATATATAAAAAACTATAATATATATATATATATATATATATATACAGAGAAGGGGGAATGAGAGGGTGTATGTGCATTTCTCGGGCTTTGGCATATAATATTCGTGCTACTATATATATATATATATATATATATATATATATATATATATACATATATTAACCGAATTATTTGCCAGCTTATGTTTTTGTATATCTTTTTATGCTCATAAATTTGGACTCATTTTTATTTTCATTTTAAGCGTTTATCTCAAATTCTGGTGGGGCGAATTAACCAACATATCGCGGATATTTATTTGCTTTTAAGAAAACGCATGCAATTGCCATAACGGGCTATAAGAAATTATTTCTTTTAGCCATCTTCTTGTGACCATGCGATTGGAAGACTTAAAAGTCACGTGGTCGGCTTTGAAGTCAAAGTTGAATATTTCCCTCGAAATTCATGCCAAATAACAGCGGAGGAAGCTGACCCCGCCAGTCGCTTTCCCACGTGTAAAAGAATACGAATACAAAAAAAAAAAAAAAAAAAAAAAAAAGAATAAGAAGCAGAAATTAATAAGGGAACAAATACATATGTTTGCATCGATGATAACGATAATCGAAGGAATGATCAAAGAGGAACTCTTTTGAGTAAAAAGGAAGAAAAGATAGAAAAAATAAAGAGGAACACGTCATTCATGGGAAGCATTTTATGTAAAACAAATTGTGTGCATCTTTACAAAGGATTTTCACAAGTGATAAACAAATGCAAAATGAAATCATGTCATTTGATTATTTTTCCGTTACGCCTGTGTCTGTTGGCAGGTCTGTGTATGTGCTGGTAAGTGCAGGTGTACGCTTGTTAGCGTGTATATCTCAGTGTGCGCGCGTGTGTATATGTGTATGTTAGAAAGACTACCGGTTTGCATGCGTGTATGCGTACACGAGCCTGTGCACGCGTTCACGTTTGTATTTGGTGCATATATTTAGTTTTATGAAAAGAATAAGCAAACATTAGAAGAAGAAGGGATAAAGACCAAAAATATACAAAATGTTTAAAAGGGGAATAACAGAACAAGTGATGTGATCAAAAGAAAGAAAGAAAGATAAAAAAGAAAAAAGACATGAAACACTGAAAGAATACAAGCGAAGTTATACAGAGAAAAGTATACATAGTTATATGCAGGTTAAAATATTGAAAAAGGAGAAGAAGATTCAAGAAGAAAAAGAAATTAAAGTTCATTTAAAAGGGAAGAAAGAAAATATCAATAGATGAGTAGAATATTCAAGAAGAAGAAGAAGAAGAAATAAAATAGCATTTAAAAAGAACGAAAAATGCCAATTGCTGAGTAGAAGCTTGAAGAAGAAGCATGAAGAAAAAGAAGAAATAAAACAGCATTAAAAAAGAATTATACCAATAGCTGTGTGGACAACCCAAGAAGACGAAGAAAAGAAGAAGAAAATTCAAGAAGAAGAAAAAGAAGAAGAAATAAAGGAGTATTTAAAAAGAAAGAAAATTACCAATTGCTGAGTAGAAGATTCAAGAATAAGAAGAAGAGGAAGAAGAAGACTAAATAAAATAGCATTTAAAAAGAAAGACAAATATCAATTGCTGAGTAGAAGATTTAAGAAGAAGAAGGAGAAAAAAAAGGAGAAAAAGAAGAAGAAGAAATAAAAGAGCATTTAAAAAGAAATAAAAATACCAATTGCCGAGTAGATTAAAGAAGAATGAAAAATAACATTCAAAAAGGAAGAAAATAAGAAGAATAAAGAAGAAGAAAAGGAAGAAGAAATAAAACAGCATTTCAAAAATATGAACAACAATAAAAGAAAAAATGATCAAAATTTGAGTATAATATTTAAGAAGACGAGAATGAGGAGGAAATTTATCAAACAAATAATTTTTTATAGTTAATAACTCAATCTTTTTTTTACTTTTTTACGAAACCGATAAGTGGAGAGCATTTTGCAGATAGTGCAACGGCTATCGGCGCCGAAACAAAAGAACACCGGCGATCCGTGTTCAAACTCTAGCCTTGTCAGTTGCGTTCACTTTTGCACTAATGCCCTTGGGTAAAGCATTTATCTGTATCACCTGCCACATCCTAGCAAGATTAAATAGCAGAGGAAGACTGCGCTCCATAGACTTGACTGGCAATCTGTCCATTAGAATGAAAACAACGAATTCCAAACCGTAGAGAAGCCAAAGGAAAAACGTGTTTATTATCTTTCTCAAGAAGGCATGGCATTTTACAGTTACTAAAGAAAAAAGGCAAGTTGAAGAGGTATAATTGCCTAAGTCTTAAAGTGACACGGCATTTTAAAAGAGAAGAAGATGGCTTAAAGTTTTCCATTCAAGGTGCGAGAACCTGTGTATCATGAGAGTCACTCTAGATCTAGTCAAAATGAAGCCATATGAATCAGTGAGTTTACCTGAAAGGTTTTCTTAGCTACCAGTTAGGGATCTACACCTCTACCTCCAACCTATAAATACGTAGTCGACGCAACTGCGACTAGAATTTATAATCTTGGAGTTGGGGGGGGGGTAAACGTACGACAGGTAGATTTATAAGCAAACACCTGAGAGAGAAGAGTAGGAGAATTTCTCACGTCGTAGCAAGATGTACAGGGTGCGGCAGAAAAATCCGACACTTGACAAAAAAGAAAACGAAATAGGCAATAAAAACAAAAGTTGTATATGCAGAAACCCGACAGTTTATTTAACAACATTATCATTAGAGTTATTTATTAGAGTTACATGCTACATTATTTTTAAATCTAACCACCGCCGACGGCGGCGACCATCTCAAGGGGGGCGCGAAATGGGTCACACACTTTGGCGACCATGTCCTTCTCCATAGCGGCGAACTCCTCCACGATAGTGGTCTTCAGAGAGTCGACCGTGTTCTAAGCCTGCTTGTTGGTCTTGGCCTCGATCACACCCCAGAAGAAATAGTCAAAGGGGTTGCAGTCAGGTGAGGAGGGCGGCCACAATCCGGCGAAATTGGTTTTTAATGTATATTTCGTTTTCTTTTTGTCAAGTATCGGATTTTGCTGCAACACCCAGTAGAATCCACGTTCGGAGAAAACTCCAAAGCCACACACCCACTGGATAATGGTAATTGACGAATTCCGAAGTCGAATCGCATTTAATGTTAGATTTGTACTATTAAACCTCGTGCTCTCGTTAGAATATACAACGATATCATAACACCTGTTTAGAAATTCAACATTTAAATCTGGACAGAACGTTGATCAAAGTCGCTCCCAGAACATATGCAACTTTTTGAACTGTCAAGGAGGTTCAATGAAAGTACCATCCTGGGTATGACGATAAACTACATCCGCGTCCTGGGTAAGACGATAAACTACGTCCAGCAGCAAGGCGTTTGATCAGGAGGTTTTGAGGAGCGTGTGACTATCTCTTAATTGTTAGTATTCCCAGGTCCACAATGACCCGGGGTGGTAGCACCTATTAGAGTCCCAGCTGTGGACAAATAGTTAAACCCCCAAAACTGGTCAAAACAATGCAATACAGTAATATTTTGTAAAGAATTATTACCAACACTGGACTTTTGAAGAAAGAGATTATTACCAAAAATACATTAATACCAGCAATACATTTTTGAAAAAAAAATATTACCAGCTATATAGTTTTTGAAAAAAAAATATTAACAGGAATAGAATTTTGAAGAAAAAAATATTACCAGAAATAAATTTTTTGAAGAAAAAAATATTACCAGAAATAGATTTTTAAAGAAAAAATATTAACAGGAACAGATTTTTTTAAAGAAAAAAATATTACCGGCAATACAGTTTTGGGGAAAAAAAATTACCAGTAAAAAAGAAATTTTGTCGGCATTAAAAAACCCATTGAGGTTGATATGCCGTAAAATAAGACAAACTAAACCAAACCAAGTCAATGAAAATAGTATATGTGTAAAATATATGATTTTATTTAAATTTCACTGTTTATTCAAATTACTTTTAATGTTCTGAGGATGATGTGGATAAATGACGATTTTGTATAATTTCACACAAGTTTCCAGAATTACTTTTATCGTTAAACAACAGTGAATGACCCAGTTTCTTTTCGTGTGTTGTTTAGTTCATCAAGTATCAAACCAATTGTCGTTCTAACCGGTGAAAAGAATCGCTTTGCTGAAGAGTGCACCAAAAAAGAAAGAAAAAAAAAGCAATACTGTCAAGAAAATAAACACAATAATATGCAAACCAATTACTGAAGACTTAAATAGCAACAGATGGAAAAATGTTTTCTTACAAGAAAGGAAAACAAGCCTAAAGCGCCCAACAATCAGAATAAAGACAAACGCGAAGCAATTGGGTGACGAGCAAATTGACTTTCTCATGAAAATAGTCCAGTAACAATGAGCACGCACGCATGCGCGTGAATGTATATCACAAGAAGACAATAGAGAAAGAAAAAACACAGAAAGAAAAACGATTTTGCGAGCTGTTTATGGAAACAGTGATATCATGTTTAGGAATTATTAAATAAACACATCAAAAGGTTTCATTCGCTGTAATCATAATGATAAATACAAAAATGAATACATTTTAGTGTGTTCTCGTCGTTTTATAACGAGAAGGTCGTTCACAGAGCTCTTGAACAAGGAAAAATCGCTGTACACTTAGCATTTAAAATGGATATTATAATTGAACATCTAAAATCGATAAATATTTTAACCTAAAATGTCTGTGGGTTATACGCTGTGCATTGACGACCAGGAAAACGATTGTTGGACATAATGAATTAATGCAAGCATCATTAATAAAATGTGACTAATCACTAATAATTTTATGATAGAATTACAGTAATAATAACGTTGTGCCGTCTTTTTAGGCAAGTCTTCTCCACTCGAAAGAAAAGCCTTTTATCACCTTTGACGTGTAAGTCTTCCCACTTGAAATACTTGCTTAAAGCCATTCTAAGCTCGCAAAATTTCTCAACGTACATGACTCCTCGACATAGCAGGTGAGGTTTTTTTTTCCACTTGCGTTATTTGGCCTTTTTCCTCTCTCAGCAAGTAACACTTCTGCACTCACCGAATATCGAACGGTACATAATAGCAAACGATTACTTCGTGTAATCAGTTCGATTCTCACTAATTGTCCAATACTTGTGGGAGCAAAACCCAATTGGAAACAATTTGTGGAACAGTTAATCTTAACTCTCTCTCTTTCATGCCCCCTCTCTCTCTCTCTTTATATCTCTTTACTAATCTACTTTTTGTATGAATGATCCATTGCAATATAAATTGAACTACAACACATATTTGATTTAAAAGAACGAAACTGATCCGACGTGCAAATTTTCGGGATAACAAATGAGGCATTACTCTATTTATTGAACAATCTAGATCATGCCACAACAACAAAAAAAATTCTCAAATTGCCATATTAGTAAAAAAACGCACTCACTTAAATTTTTCCAAAAATTCAACGTCAGCGTTGCGACTGCACGCTTCAAAAGTTTGTATCCGTTAACAATAACAAATTTCTAAAAAAAAAAATCATATTTCGATTCACATTTAATTTTTTCCTCTCGAATGCTACCTGGATTTTACTAAAAACAAAATAATTTCCATGCCTGAGGATGACTGAATATACAGTCTAAAATGCTTGCGTATTAAGAAAAAGACCTTATACAGCTTATAATTATTAAAAACAAGGTCCATAACATTGATCGGCTGATTTATAGGTTAATGAAACTTTAAAATTTTGTTTGCGAATGGATTTCGCTATTTTATATCATTAACTTTACTAATCTACTTTTTGTATGAATGATTCATTGTAATATAAATTAGACTTCACCACATATTTTTCATATATATATATATATATATATATATATATATATATATATTTAGTGAATTTAAGAATCTAAACTTAAAAAAGAAATCTAAAAAAATATAAACTTAAAGATAACGGTATGTACCAAATTGAAAACGGTAAACTTCCTTGACGTAACTCTACCAACCCTATACCAACCCTATAGAAAACCAAATACTAACCCCTTATATATACACCCGAAGTCAAACCATTATCAACCCATAATTAAACATATACCATCAGCAATAGAAAATAGAATTAGCATTAACTCCGCCAACAAAGAAATATTCCAACAACACGATAGCTTCTATAACGCTGCCCTAAAAAATAGTGGTTACAAAAATGCAAACATTAACTATAGAAACAATTACACTAGCCAGAAGAAAAAAAAAACAGGAAAAGAAAAATCATTTGGTATACCCCTCCGTTCAACCAAATAATTAGTATTAAACTAGGACAAAAATTCTTAGCCATAATTGATAAACACTTCTCCACAAATAGTCGGCTTAGTAATATATTTAATAAGAACACCATTAAATTTGAGTTACAGTTGCACCGAAAACCTAGAAAGTATAATAAAAAAACATAATAATAAAATCCGGAGCAAACCCCCATGCCTGAATAGTATTAATAAAAACCCTACGCATAAGTCTGACAATAACAGTGAGAAATTGTTTAATTGTAGAAACCCAGAAGATTGCCCATTAGAAAATAAATGCTGCATCAAATCTGTGGTATACCAATGTACTATCTCATCCACTGAGAGTCCTAATACTAATATGATATACATTGGGTCCACAAAGAATGATTTTAAAGCTAGATGGAGGCAGCATAAATGCTCTTTCAACAATATAAATAAAAGAAATCAGACATCTCTATCTAAATATTTTTGGCATCTGAAGGAAATAAATAGGACACCTGAGGTAAAATGGAAAATTATAAACAGGACTAGAACTTGTAAAACTTGGGATGGACCATGCCCTTTGTGCCTCCATGAGAAACTGCACATTATTAAGTTTCTAAATAATAAAAAACTATTAAACAATAGACATGAGTTAACGGTTTTTTGCCGACATCATCAAATTCATGCATTGAACAATTTAGCTTAAAAACTAACATACAATAAATTAACTTTTATAATCCATGGCCCCAATAAAATGTTTTAACACCCCACAAAAAATGATAGCCCTTTATGAAGTCGTCAAATAACAAATGTTACGAATGTTTTTATATACACAAAACCCTGTAATAAAACAAAAAAATAAATTTGACTGATTGAAAACATCTTCCGCTTTAAATTTAGACACCCCCACCTTACCCTGACTTAACATCTATGAAAGTAACTCTATGTTGATATATATCATTAGCAGATAACATCCCTACATATTTCAAATATCCACGATGGGTGTCACCATGGGAATTTTTGATTCCTATATAAAACACGTACATTTCAGAAATAAGTTATTCCCAAAAAATTTCGCTTGAAGATGAAACAGAGCTCACTTTAACTCAATTTAATTCTAATAATTATATTGAAGTTTTCGGCTCTTGTTTTTGAAACATGAGACTTCTTATATAGCGTGTTGGAATCATATTTTTAAATATATAATCATATATATATATATATATATATATATATATATATATATATATATATATATATATTGAACAATAAAAAAATAAAAAAATAAAAAAATTAAAATCCTCAGACACACTGGGTTGTAGATTAATATTCTTTCGTTTTTTTTATTATTATTCCATTTAGATTCCTCGACTAGTTTCGGCCGAAATGGCCATCATCGGGAGGAGAAATATTTCTGCTTGCTGCTAGCACTAAACTACAGAAACGAATGTCTTGATGGAGAAAATGAACTTTTGTCTGTAGTTTTCATTTGTTTTTTATTTTTTTATCTTTTTAACATTAATCTTTTAACATTCCTTGTGTTGGTCAAACAGTCTCTTTTAAGTTGTTATTTGAGATAAGAGCTGGATGCTGCTATGAATTCTCTGGTCAGTTTGACAGTTTTATTGGACTTGGTGAGGGGATGTGTCTCTGTTTAGTGTTTGTGTGTGTGTGTTATTTGGTTCTTAGGGAATGAGTGAGTATGATATGTGTAAGCGTGTGTATTGCCGTGGGTGTGTGTTATCATTTGGCTCATTAGGGAGTGATTGCGTGTAAGTGTGTATATTCGTGTGGGTGAGTGTATAAGTGTGAGGCCTCCACATCTCCGTAAGCCTGTCTGTCTTGTGTGGGTGAGAAATGTGGGTAGTTTTTTTTATTTGTTGAGTTATATCTATATATTGTTAAATTTGTGATTTAGCCCGGCTGGATATTTTGTTTTTAGACGTTGTATCCACTTATTTTCATGCGACTCTAAAATCTTTCTAATGTTATCTGCTCTGAACTTTTCTATTCTCTCAATTATAGTGAATTTGGCATGAGTTTTGAAATCGTGTTTTTCCAGGCGGAAATGTTGTTCTACAGGTAACAATTTTTCATGGGGAGTCGACTTAATTCGTTTGCGATAATTGTTAATTCTGTAGTGAAAGGGCCATTCAGATTTTCCTACATATTGTTTCTGGCATAGTGTGCATTCTAGGAGGTAAATTATGTTATGACTTCTACAGTTAGAATCGTGGTAGATTTTGAAAGTAGATTTAGTGACTGAGCTAGTGAATGAATTCGTGTTTTCAACATGGTTGCAACATAAACTTCTTTTGTTGTTGCATGGTTGGGAAAATCCTGTTGTTTTTGTTCTTAGTTTATTACGGATTACCTTGTCCCCTGAAATGTGGTTACTACCTATGATTTCTTTTTGGTTCTTAGGTCTACGATATGCAAGAAGGCCAGGTTCCTTAAACAGTTTTTTAGGTCTGATTTGAGATGTAGTATTTCCCAGCGACGTTTGATTATTTGGGATAGCGGAGGCAGAGTGTGGTTGAAAGTGGTTACTAGAGGGATGCGGCTAGATTTATTTTTAATCTTGCACATTAGGGTGTCTTCTCTAGGTGTGGAAATTGCTTTATTTATTTGTTCCCTGATTAGGTGTTGTTTATAGCCACGTGTTGTGAATTGATGCTCCAGATTTTCAATGTGTTTATTTAATTCTTCATTTTTGGAACATATCCTTCTGAGTCTAAGTGCTTGTGAATAGGGAAGGTTCTCTTTGAGGTGTTTAGGGTGGGAAGACTTAAAGTGTAGATAGTTGTGGGTGTCGGTGATTTTAGTGTGTAGTGTTGTTTGTAGTTTCCTGTTTTCATCTATATAAATGCGGGTGTCTAAAAAGGTTACTGATGTTGTGGATTTTTCATAGTCAAACTCAATTGAGTCGTGCACTGTGTTTAGGGTCATAAGGAATTGGGTAAGTTTGTCATTATTACCCGTGTATACAAAGAATATATCATCGATATATCTTGCATAGAATAGGCAGTCACTACCAATGATTGGATAGATATGGGTCTCCTCAAATTTTCCCATGAATATTGTAGCATATGATGGAGCTGCTATGGTGCCCTCTTATTTGAAGGTAGTGTGCTCCATTGAAGTTGAAAGTATTCAATGTAAGGACATGCTCCATGAGTTTTATGATGACTTCTGTGGGGGCGGTCTTGTTTTCTTCTTTTAGTATTATTTCCTGAAGGGCGGTTAGCCCTTCGATGTTTTTAATGTTTGAATAGAGTGACCTAACGTCCATAGTCACTAGAGTAGCTTTCTCTGTTACCGTTTGTATGTGATTAATTTTGTTCAGTAGATCTGTTGTGTCTCTGATGTATGATTTTACTTCCTTAGCTAGCGGTTGTATGTAATGATCTATGTATTTGGAAATTTTTGTCGTGTGGCAGTTGAACGATGAAATAACGATGAAAATAATAATAATATATATATATATACACACACATATACACACACAGAGACAACACACACACACATACATATATACATACATACACACACACACACATATATATATATATATATATATATATATATATATATATATATATATAATATGTATTAGAGAGAGAACTATTATGTGCGTGTGTGTCTGTGTTTAAAAATTAAAATATGAATAAAATATATCTGTAAAAATTACATCAGTTAGGTAGTCCTGGCAAAAACTATATCCAGGAGCAAGGTCCTCTGTTTGGGTGCTTTTCAGTAGTGCGGATCCCATGTCTTAATTGTTGTTGTTCTCTGGTCCACCCTGACTTGGATCCTTCTCTGTATTTCTGCCCACAGTGTCCACGTTTCACATACATATTGGAAAATGGAGACTAACAGCTCTTAGCCACGATGACTTGTGGCTTTGTTCAGTCTTATCGAATCGCTCCCTAAGTCTACACAATTTCACTCACAAGGCTTGGGTCAACCCGTTGTGTGGTTTTCAATTTCCAATGGTGCCGCACGCTGGGATTGATCCATTCCAATAACATCAGACGAAATCGACCCTAGTGAGATTAGATTCACGGTCAGAAAGCGAACGTTCTAACCGATGGGCCAAATACATATATATATATATATATATATATATATATATATATATATATATATATATATATATATATATATATATATATATATATATATATATATATATATATATATATATATATATATATATATATATATATATATATATATATATATTAGGTTGGTGCAAAAATAATGACGTAATCATGTCGTTTTTTGACCTTAAAAAATACGTCAAAAAACGACATTATTACGTCATTATTTTTGCACCAACCTAATATATATATATATATGTGTGTGTGTGTTCTAGTCGTCTGAAGGTAAAGGCTCGGGCTGTCCTTTGATAGGTGTTAAAGTTATGTAGCATTTTTGCGAGGTAATCTAGGTGTTCAGCTCTTTTTTTTTTTTACTTAGTAGTTAGGTTTTTGTCTTTTGCTTTTTTTTTCCTTGTTCCTGATTTTCTCTTGATTAAGGTGTTAGGTCTTTTGGCAAGTTGTGTGTTGGTTACACCAACGTCTTTGTTTTTTTTTAATATATATATATATATATTAAAATATGTTATATTTACAGAGGAAATGAATTCAGACTGTTTAACACCTCAGTGCGATTCTCAACCAGTTAACACAGCAGTAAAATTAGAGGTATGAAAAAACTTATTAATTTTCAGTTATACTCTAAATAAAAACATAAGCCAATAATCACAGATAATAATAATAATAATAATAATAATAATAATAATAATAATAATAATAATATATATATATGTAAGCAAATATATGGATATAGATCCGACAGTATGAAGAAAAATATACGGAAAAAACAAACAAAAATCCTTATATGCAATTATGCTGTTTAAATAATATGTCAACGTCGGAGGTTTCGGTCTAATAAACCATCTTCAGGACATATTCATAAAATATTCACAGCGTCGACCACGTGACCATGTTTAAACGAAATGCTGATCATATAAAACTTTCAGTTATATGTTTGGATAAGTCTTGTTCTTATGTCCATCGTCTTTGTCATGTTGAATTTATAATGTTAATTATATTTTATGAATATATGTCCTGAAGATGGTTTATTAGACCGAAACGTCCGACGTTGACATATTATTTAAACAGCATAATTGCATATAAGGATTTTTGTTTGTTTTTTCCGTATATTTTTCTTCATATATATATATATATATATATATATATATATATATATATATATATATATGTGTGTGTGTGTGTGTGGAGAGAACTGGCCAAGTGGTCAGAGACGCAACAACCCTACGATCACACCCGGTCATGGATCTGATGATGATGATGATATCTTTCGGAGCCGAAAGCAAACTATTCAGATGTATTCTTTTAAATAGTTTAATAATTAGTAATCACTTTTAAATGGTGTCATCAAATTGCAATATATAGCTTTGTAATGAGAGAGATAATGGGTAAGGTGGGTAGAAATAATTCTTTAGTCTGGAAGAGTATTCCCTGTAAGAAACGGGAGACTCTGATTTCGAACCTGTGGGTAGAATCCAGATTCACAAAGACAGTTCAATGCTGAATCCAGCTTCGTTGTGGAAAATCCTGCGACTACGTCGGTGACGAACAGTATCGGCATTTGGCCTTCATTGGATAACATCGCTGGTGTGCGTTAGGAAAATGTGCTGTATGCGAAATTGTCGATCCTCATAAAAAACTGAACTTTATAATGGGCACTACAACGTTGTGTTACTTTGATGACAAAACGTGGAATTCAGCGTCCACCCTTTCATGACTGGTTACAGGACGGGTGCCACGCTACAACCTCAAGGTAAAAAAATCGAAAAAAAAAACAAAAACTATCTTCCAAAAGGACGCTTATTCCCTTGACATCACTATTAAACTGTACATCATTGCCTCCCTCGACAAGGTTTACTGTTTAAAAAAGTGATCATTAGAATTTTAATAAATCCACAAAATATGAAAGTGGATTTATACAGTTTTTTTATTGTTGAGAATTGACAACAGTTCATTTATATTTTTTATAGGATTATGAATTTTAAAAAAATTGGCTTTCATAGTTATTTATAAAAAAGTAAACAATAAATATTGCTAGTAGTTGGTTTATATATTTTGATAATTTTGTAATTTTTTGTGACCTACGATGGCAGTTAATAATTAAGTAGAGCTCAAGACTTCTATGTTAAATAAAACAGTATTTAATTACAATCACAAATAAATACTTAACAAGAACAAAGAAGTAAAAGCTAACCAAAGATAAATAACCATTTCAGTGAAAAGCAATTACCATGTTAGTAGCGCGGTTTTGCTTAACGTCCGATAAATCTTAAATCAAAACCCAAATCATTGACGCACGATAATTCACACTAATTCGACTGGATAGTTCCACTCAATAGTCACTCAATCACTGCAGTCAGTAGCCTGACACCGCTATTTATACACCTGGCGGAAAACATATATTCACAAGTCCAGAGTGTCACGCTCGAACCCTCTTGTCGGTAGTTAAATCCTGAATTATAACCCAAATCATCGACGCTCAATAATTCAAACTAATTCGACTGAATAGTTCTAATTAATAGTCTCTCAATAGTCACGGCAGTCAGTAGCCTGACACCGTTATTTATACACCTAGCGGAAAATATATTCAAGAGTCCAGAATGTTATGCTGGAACCTCATTGTCGGTAGTTACTCATTTTCTTCCTATATGACAATTTTTATAAATCTTAGAATAAAAAGATTTCTTTTAAAATTTATTTCTTTGTAAAATGGTAACTAAAATCTGTATAAAGGGCAAGTGATAAATATCGTACTGATTGAAATTGGGCCACGAATATTTATAATCTTGCCAGGAAGTCAAAAGTGTTTACAGTAATAGCAGTGTCAAGGGAATAATCGTCCTTTTGACACGTCGTTTTTTTTTTCGGGAACGAAGGTTAATGATTGCCAGGCATAACCAGTCAAATATCCATTATTTCTTTTGAACTGATGGATGAAACTCCAGATTAATGATATATATGTTGCCAATTTAATTCTGTGTCTCGATCTAGAATGCCGTTTGATTAATTAAAAGAAAATTAATAAGATAAAATGAATATGTCGTTAAATGTCTGGACCCAAGTCTTGAAAAAATTTGCCCTTTTAGACCACCCCCACCATCAAAAAAAAATACAAACTCTGTTTTTGGTGTTTGGATTTACTGCACAATTGTCTTGTTTAAAGCACTCAGTCATTCACAAAGAACAAAGCCATGGATAAAAGACATTTATACACAACACAAACACACGCATTATATATATATATATATATATATATATATATATATATATATATATATATATATATATATATATATATATATATATTCAGGTAGCGTCCGAGATGAAAAAATATAATACGAATCGAAATATGTTTTTTAAAAATGTGTTTTTGATAACGGATAACCACAACAACATTTTTAATTAACTGTCAAAAATAATACAACCCCCCCTCCAAAAAACAACAACAAAAAAACATTTGATATGAAGACATTTATTCGACCTCTTGCTTCTATAATCAGTTACGTAACCTTTATTCTTAGTTATTGCCTTTAATCGTTTTAGTATTTCCTTACAAGATCAATACACACGTTGATAGGTATTTTGGCTCCATTCGTCCTTGACAATACCTAATAATTCATCCAAATTCGAACGACATCTTTCTCTTGCTTTTTTCTTCAAATATGCCCATTAATTTTCAGTTGAATTTAGTTGCAGGGTACGAACAATACCTTATTGTTGCTGTGATCTAAGTATTTTATAACTATTCGTACCGTTTGTTTTGTGTCACTGACTGGTTAGAACGTCCAGTGTTGCCACTAAGACACCTTTCGTGTATTCTGTTTTTATTATTTTAAGAATAGCCAAGCAAACTAAACCTAAACTAGCCTAATATCGGGACGGGTTGCCTCTGTTGAACCCAAGAAGGACAAAATCCTGTACCTAACCGGTATCAAAGTGCCACTCTATGTTAGCTCTTTTCACTCTACACAGTTACGCAATATTTACCCACCTTTTACCGAATTCTGATGAAGAGTGTCGCCGCCTTTCTATCCTAATCTTGGCTTTAAGCTGATGCCTAAAGTACAAGATCAGTTGGGAAGAAGTGAACTTCTCACCTCCATAGAATTCCTTCTGACGTGTCGACCAAATCACGACTCTCATAACTACTAGCAAGAAGTGGAACACATAAAGTTCAGCCTTCGTCAACGGCGGGTGGAATTCACATATTGTCTTCTTCATTACCTTTCAAAATGTTATAGAATCAGGTTAATGCTATTTCATTTCCAAAGGCTGTTTCTATTAAATGTCAAATTTAAAAAAGAAAAACATTACACTTGCCATAGAGCAATATTATTTTATAATTACCATGGGGGGTGCGAAAAATTTTAGGTTGCACCAATTTTTAGAAAACTCTATAATTATGAATATAATAGATAGAAACCTGTAAACATTTAGTTCGTCATATATATATATATATATATATATATATATATATATATATATATATACAAGTATATGATTGGTGTATATGGAATGAATTCCAATAACGAACAATTACTCAATACAAACTTATAAAACCATTTATTTTACATTCAACGTCATCACTTGATAAAACACCGAGGGTGTTGAAACAAAATGGCTATTTTTGTAGTGATTTTATAACATATTTATGTTATAATTTTTATTTTTTTATTTTTTTTAAATAAATAATTATATATATATATATATATATATATATATATATATATATATATATATATATATATATATATTAGGCGTGGATACCTTTGGTAAGGGTATGAATAAACGTCTCTCTCAGCTATTGATTATTTAATAAAACGTGTACCATTAAAACAATTATAATCTAAAAATAAATTCGTACAAACAAAAAATATTTTCTGGCTTTAAATAACCTGCAAAGGGTTGATAAGCCGTAAAAAACAAATTAATCGATCTAACCTATCTAGCAAAACTACGATTTTAGGTGTTAGTTGAATATGTTCGTATGCAGAGGCGTAATTGACAATAATTTGGTACAGGCTTCGAATTCTAGTTGTGAGTGCTTGTGTTATTTTTAAAGATACACCTTTGGGAATTAATATTTATAGGGATGAGGGAATTCATTTTCTTTCTAGGAAGTTTTTTAATCACCTAGAAAAATATAATTTCATTTCTTTTCTTTAATAACTACTTTGTTTCAAATATGTCAGCTAAGGAAATATCAACCAGGACGTACCCTTCCTCTACTCTCTGGCAGAAAAGTGAACAAGGTAAATCTAAATATTTATTTTTTAAAAAAAGTAATTAAATAAATGTTTAATTAATGGCAGCTTGATTGATTAATCAAAGTCTTTATTCAACACATCTTGCCTGTCTTCATTGGATTCTTCTTTGGTGATAATGTTTAAAAACTAAATTAAATTATAAAAACAACAATTGCAAGTATGTTTTTAATTTTGGTTGTTGTTGTTGTTATTATTATTATTATTATTTGTGTATCTTATGTTATACATGTATTCGACTTAGAAAAACCAACACTTAAGAACTGACAGTAAAACTGAGTAGTAGTAATAGTAGCTCGGATTGAGGAATCGGAGAGCCAAGTTGGAATTCCAGTCGAATCCATTATGTTCGTTTATGTGTTAAATACCCTTGGGAAAGGTATGGATCATCTTCATCACCCAGCTATGGGAAAATAGCAGTACAGACCGGGTTCTATAGCCTTGGATAGCAACTGGTCTACTGCAGAAAGAAATGGCAACCTTCTGCGGGAAAAAATCTGACTCGTTAGTCAGGTATAGATAGATAAAGGTATCACGCATGGCACATAACTGACTGATGTTATGTTTCCTGCTTTGTATCAGTGAGTTTAATAGCTTAAACGATATCTCATTCGATTGTTGGTTCAGAATTTGATGATTTTTGACTTAAGCAAACATGGCGACGTCCAGGTGTCAATGGTAGTACAGAAGATTTGTCGGTACGCACACGGGCCATCTGTGAATTTAATTCCGTTGTACCCCACCCTCTGAGGATGCACTTTTACCGAAATGACTAACGGAGATGTTTCAGTGAACATTCATAAGTCTTCAACGTCCGTTATCAGTGTCTAAAGCGATTGGGTTAGGGAACCCTCCCTGCTTCTTATCAGAATGGCTGATGTCCAACTCTACGAGAACGTCTCCCTGGGGCTGCTTTGTCTCACGCTTTCCATTGACCTGGGATGAAACAACTACAATGAATCAATAGCTTCATCGACTACAAGAAAAGTTGGTTCTCTATGTCAGTCAGAATGTTTTTCTCGCCTGAGTCCATCCTTCAAATCTACCAATCTACCATTCGTCCTTGCATCGAATACTTTTGCCATATATGGTCTGGTGCCCCCCCCCCGGCTGATCTAGACAAAATCCAGAGACGGATATGCAATGTGATAGGTCCTGATCTGGCATATTGTCTACACTCACTTTGTCACAGACCTGATGTGGCATCCCGCTGTCTTTTCCACAAATATTTTCATAGTAAGTGCTCTGACGAGCTATTTTCACTGGTACCCCCAACTGCATGAATTTGAGCGTGCTACTACGTTGTCATCTCGTTCCCATCCTTTCACTGTCAAACGGTTAAATAAAACTGCTTCTTCTACTCGAAGATCTTCTTTTCTCGCGCTTCCCGGCAGTGTAACTCCCTTCCTCTTACTTTCTTCCTTGATGGCTATAATCTTGAAATATTCAAATGTAATGTCAATCGACATCTTCTGATGCCGTGATCCTAATCACCGTCCTTCTCTATATCCTTTCCTCAAGCACCCCTCTTTACCCTTGCTCTCACTCTTTTTAACCCCTTGCGTGATAGTGCCACTACCGCCCTGCTTGGGATGAAATGCTTAAGAAAAACAAATATGCTGCATTAATCGGCAATGCGAATTATCCTATTTTCGTGAAAAGAAGGTCGGCCAATTCTCGTTTTTGCTTATGGACTCCAATGGCGCCCAAGATACGAAACGGGATACGGGTCGTCAATCGAATTGAGCAGTGACCACCGGACGCCAACGCATGGTCAATATGGGCCATGATACGGGAATGGTGGAGCACAGCCAACGAACGCTTGCAACAGACGCACAGAAACGGAATGAACTAAACACCTGTTAAAAAACCCCTAACTGCGCGTTCTGGGATTGTGGTGAGTGGCATTAGGGTAAATACTCCTAATTCCGAATCCATATGCGCAACAAATTATCAAAGGTGGGATCACAAAGATGATCAATGTTACTATAACGGTTTTGTCATTATAGTAATCACAAAACCGTTATAGTAACATTGATCTTCTTTGTGATCCCACCTCTGATATTTGTTGCGCATGTGGATTATATTAAACAGAAGTATTCATAGTATTTATGTTTTCGCTACACCTCGAACCTCAACAAATTCTATCGTTCGATCGAGCAGTTGAAAATACGAAGTATGTGCAATCCGTATAGACCCGGTCGTCTAACTGCTGCTATAGAACGCTATTCCCTCGCTGCCGATAAGAGCGAGAGATTGAAGGACGGACGCAACATGATCAAATTCTAAAATGACAATTCCTATTTGTGTATGTTGGTCGGGAACCAACACAGGAGGGTTGCGACAATTTTTCAGTCGACTTGGGTCTCTTTCTATGATCAACGATTGTCTTATGTGTGGTGATATATCTTGAGAACCAAACCCTTCGACAATTTAATATGGACACACCCTGGTTTCAGCTGCATTATGTCTAACGCAAAGGGTTATGCCCACTGACCTTCCATGGGCACTGACCTGAAAAAAAAAGTACTGTAGACGTTTCGCAAACAGTTTCAGTGCCCTCAAACAACCAGCGTAATGTGCATCTTAGCTCTGAGCACAAGTATGTCATCCGAAGGACCGGATTGATATCGATCTCGCTTAATTGACTGAAGGAACTGCATCTCTGATCGTTGTCGGCACATTCTCGAGATCACCAGGCAGCGCTGTTGTTTCGGAATATTGAGGACTTGTCACGGATAATGAACCAGGATCCATTTTTGCGCACTGGGGTAAGCAAAATGGCATTATCCAAACCTCTTCCCTTTATCCAAAAACTAAATTTTCAGGCGGTGTGTTTCTTTGATATCTTTAAGCAAGCCCTCGCTAAATCTAAGGAAAAAATGGTATCCAGACCGAATAACACCGATGTTCTTGCTGCTGTACCGAACTACACCCAATTCAAAAATTTCGGACATACGGATATTCTCCAGGAGAAATTTAGTCGAGAGCTAAGAACCTTCCTTGGACTTGTAATGTTACCCGATTACCAGCCAGACTACCAGCGGAATACCTTGATAAAAATAGAATAACTCGCATAAGGAACACGAGGTAAAAATTTCCTCATGGAAATGTGTCTTGGAAATGCAGTCCCTTCGAGAAGTTATTGGGACCCTGGGTGTACTAATACGCAAACATGGTTGAGTAATGTAATGTTGGATTACGCATCTTGTTGCGGAATGGTGATATAGCCCCGTTCTGCTGTCAAATTCTATGCTTCAGCAGAGAGGAACCCGGACGAGGCTTTGCCGAAGGGCAAAGTTTCGTCCGGGGAGATAGACAGGCCCTGAACCCGTTTATACGGGTTCGAAGGGAATATTTTTGGCCGAACCTACGGGATTGGAGAAACCCTCATTAAACTCGGCCTTGTGCCACATACGAACCACGTCGGGGGGCGTTAAATATAACGATGCTTGTTGTGGAACAGTGCTATAGCCCCGTTCGGCTGTCAGATTCTCAGCTTCGGCAGAGTGGAAACCGGACAAGGCTTTGCCGAAAGGTAAAGTTTTCGTCCGGGGAGGTAGACAGTCCCTGAACCCGTTTATACGGGTTCGAAGAGAATGTTTTTGGCCAAACCTACGGGATTGGAGAAACCCACGATAAACTCTGCCTTGTGCCACGTACGACCTAGGTGGAGGGGGCGTTAAATATAACGATGCTTGTTGAATTTTGTTGGTGCTTCTGTTCTATCGTCTCTAGGAAAAGCTCTGATACCACACGGTTGAGTTATAACGTCGGCATATCTTCCAGTGAAAACATTAAAATTTAAATTATAAATCTTAGAACAGCCGCAGATTTGATGATCGGTCGTCTCCTCATCTTATACAGAGAGATGACATATTGGATATGCTCTATGCTTGTTAGCAGAATTTCCTCATTGGCTGCGATGATAAATTCTTTTCCTGATCTCAACCCAGATTTCCGTAACAATTAATGGAT
The DNA here is from genome assembly GCA_963932145.1 of Acanthosepion lycidas. NCBI lineage: Eukaryota > Metazoa > Mollusca > Cephalopoda > Sepiida > Sepiidae > Acanthosepion > Acanthosepion lycidas. The sequence continues at coordinate 25,315,724 of OZ010583.1, read as the reverse complement.
CTGAGTTTTGTTATTTTATTTCCTCATCTTGTGCGCTCACATGTCGATTTTCACCTGGAATGAAATCAAAACCATTCTCAATATTATAGAAACGTCCTTTATATTTGGGCTGTTTTCGTGATGCGGATGTGTAGATGGCCAATCCAAGTTCATTTAACTTCGTTTTTTTAATAGGTTCTTCTCTATCAGTCCAAGACCCTCTACAAATAATTAGAGCTGTATGTTTTCTCTATCATTCCAAGTACTCTATAAATAGTCAAAACTGCCATTTTTCTTGCTCCAATTATTTTTCAGGTCTAAATATTTAGCAAGATTATTAATGTATTGCAATCTCTTGGTACGCTAGTACTTTGAAATTATTATTTAAGCCTTCACTCAAGTAGCATTTAATAGCCTACACAAGAGAGTAAGTGCCATAATGTTTCATCAATAATCGACCACCACGTAAATAAGGGCCATTTATTTTTCGGGTTTCTATTTAATTGGTAGGTGACAGTTTTTTTTTTTGTTTTTTGTTTTTTTTTTTTGGTGTGTGTGTGGGTGGTAATTATGATTATGATGCTTTATCTATGTAAAATGTGCTTGATCTTATTTTTTGTTTTATTCTTTCAAAAAATGATCAGTGGAAAATGTCAGGATGCCATATCTGACCTTAGGTCTCTGGTTGGGACCCGCAAAGAAATGAGTATACACCAGCAATCAAAGGAAATAATAATGATCTTGATAATAATAATAATAATAAGAAGAAGAAGAAGAAGAAGAAGAAAAACCTAAAGGGAAAAATTTGTGCGAGATTTCTAATTTAGGACCTAATTTTTTTTTTTCGGTCTGGGACAGGCTAATGCCTCATTATTAACTAGAATTAACTGCCTTTACATTTCTTTATTTTTCAGTTCCGTGGATGTGATGCAACATTGCCGAAGATCCGTGATATATTCAGAATCATCTTAATTCGAGATTACAACAATTCTCTTGCGTGATTCAACGATTTTGGTTCGTGCAGGAAGCTTTCATTAAGTTCTTTTGTCTTCTTTTGACGTTTTTTTTTTTTTTTGTATTCGTATACCGCCCACGCTCTTACAAAAGTCGATCACGTGTATATGATTTAGTCTATCCAACCCAACACATGAATAGAGCATGAATCAAAACACGTGAATATAGAAATTTAGAAAACTGTAATACAGCAACCAAATAAGTGGAGAGTTTTGACCTTAAAATATACACCAAATAAATTAAATAGAAAATACAACTTTATTTGTATTTGCGATAGAAATAATTTGTAAAAAAAATGATTCGAAAGAAGTAAATCTATATTTTTTAAGGGTTTATAGAAATTTTATTTAAGTTTCCACATGTCGTCTATCATTAGCAATACAAAGGGTAATACGATTTTGCAGTTCACGGAAAACATTTGCCAATTGATTTACAGTAATGCCTGAAATCACATTAGTTATTTTAACTATACCTAAAACTAGGTACAATAAACTTTATAACATTTTTTTTACAGATTATTTCTATTGCAAATACAAATAAAGTTATAAATTTTTTAAAGCGCACACGAACTTTATGGACACCCTGTATAAACTCTACTGGTAATTAAACAAAACTAAATGTATTGAAACTCAAATATAATTTACAAATATCTAACTATCGGTAAAGTAAGTAAAGATTTATAGAATCTGTCATGAGAATAATGCTTATATATATATATATATATATATATATATAATATATGTGTGTGTGTGTGTGCTTGCATATAGACGAACCAGGCTTACAGCTATATCACGTTGAAATACAGGCCCTCGTACGATCACTTGCAGTTCAAGGGGTGCTCTAAGTTCTCGACCATTGCCTAGATGGGTGAATGTTTGGGAATACCTGGTACTGTAATCTTCGATGTGCGGGTGGTATAATGGATAATGGCTCTGAATTGGAAATCTGAGAGCTGAGTACCAATTCTAATCGAGATCGTTATATTCACTTATGAGCAAATTCCCTTGGGAAAGGTATGGATCTACCTCTTCTCCTCCCCAACTATGGGTTAATTAGTAGGACTTGTAGCAGTAAATACTTATCTTGCAAAAACTCTCAAAATCTGCAAATATTTTCTGGCTTTAAATAACCTGCAAAAAAGTTGATAAACCGTTAACGCAAAACGACCAATAAATATACTCGAGGCAAGTCAATTCTGATTCCTACGTCCACGCTGTTTATATCTATAAACGCTCTATCACCGATACTGAGCATTATTTCCTGATAAATATGGAAAACGTTAAGCCTTTTCCTCTTTCTCTCTTTACATGCACACACACACACACACACACACACACACACACACACACACACACACATATATATATATATATATATATATATATATATATATATATATATATATATATATATATATATCACTCATCTCAAAATGCAGACACGAAAACCAATTTTAATTAGTTACTTAAAAATCGATAACTGAAAAAAAATAAAAATAATTAAAATAAAAAAAGCAAAAACAAGTAAAATAAAATTATCAAAAAAATATTAATTAAGTAAATAATAAACAAATTAACAAACCACTCCAGCCAAAATAACCGTTAAAAAACTACAAACATTGCTTGGAAGAAAAATAGCTATAATTACTTTCCCAGACCAAAACAAACTACTAAATAAACGATTTGAACTCATCTCAAAATTTTTACTACCTTACTTCAAAGTCGAAAACTTAAAAGAATAAATAAAAATAAATAAAATAAAGATAAGAAAAAATCTTTAATTTGCAGTTTACACCCACGCTCAATTCACATTAAAAATTTCCAGAATACATACATTTATGTGTAATTGTACATGCTTCATTCGAATCTGGCTTGATAAATTTGATAAAATTTACCGTTTTGGGGTTATCAACAGTAAAATTTCGGATTGATTGGCGTCGTTGGCGGCAGCCATTATCTTTGTTGTTTGCATACATTTGCTGTGGAAAGCTAAGCGCGGAACTGATCTTTCTTGTCTAAATTTGTCTCAATTACTGCGTACGAAAACTATTTAATGCTCGCGCAATAATTAAGACAAGTAATAAATACACTGACAGCTATTCCGCATCACCGATAATCTGCTAATGTCTGTTGCAAATCAAGCAAAAAGTACTGCCCTATTAGCGATCGCGAAATAAATATCACAAAACAGGCACAAAAACCTATACTATTCCATAAATGTTATCTGAGGTCCAAAAGAAGTAACCATAAATCTAATATTGCTACGGAATAATTTGAGTCAGCAGAGGCAAGTGAATTAGATGTTATCTTTTTGTTGAGGAGAGTTAGATTTATTCTCGAGAATAAACTTTCCCTGACTACATGATGATAGCATGAAAATGCATTAAACTTTGTCCACTGTTCACCAGGAATATATATATATCGGACATCTAACCACACTGAAGAGCTATGATACAGCGAAACAGTCTGTCCGTGGATGACAATATATAAGCTCTCGGGAAATCCGGTTGATCACTCTTGTTAATAGGGTAATTTTGAAAACAGTGGCTCATACTGCTATTAACGCATTGCTCTTCAACCGAATTGAATTGAGCTTTCAGGGCTACTCACGTATTGCGCATAGAAAACGTTAAGATTTCCCTTCGTCTCTGCAGTGCAACGATATCCTAGGGGTAGAATCTCTGACTGATAACAAATCTGTTAGGTCTTGATCCCGGCTTGAAGCAATCGGACGTCTTGCCTCAGTGAAGAGCTGTAATACAGCGAAACACTCCGTCTTTGGATGACTATAAAAATATGTGTGTGTGTATAAAGGGGTCAATTGGCTTTGCATTGCAATAGACATTTTGTCCATTATATTACTATGTTTCGCACTGTGTGCCACATATCAGATTTTCCTACTATCAAGGATTTGGGGGATAGTTGTTTTCCATCTCCTAGCTGCCTTTTGGTCTTTGGTTTCTGTAAGAAGTTCATCCGACCTTTGCCGACCCTCGCCAGGCGGTTTAGAATTCAAAGTTTCCCTTCTACTAGACTGGTTACCAACAAAAGCTATGGGCTTAATCTGTCCTATCATTTAACCATAGCTGGGGGAGAATACATAGATTCATATTTTTACCGTATTCAAAATCATCTCGTAGAATTGGTATTACATAGCAATTCAGCACTATATTCTTTGCTTGTAGCAAAATTTGTTTAGCATTTGGAAAGTATTTTTCCCTATTCTAACGTAACGTCATATTGCCATCTTTTTTAAGCATTTGATAACAGAAAATACCATTTCCTATCACTTTTTAATAGAATGACGAAAAATAATTATTTTTTCAAACTTATTCAGATTGCCGAAGAAATAAGTAATACTGAATATTCGATTCTCTTTTGAGAATTAACATTAGATCAAAATTTCCTCCCTTTCATTAAAATATTTATTAAAAGCTAAAACATCGCTATCATTAGCGTTTCCTTAATGCATTTGCGAGAGACGAATGCTTCACACACCCTACAGGATATTGTTGCTAAACCTCAGGTGCGCCATACGGTGAATATGTCGACCTAACGCAACGATTTTTGCCAAGAAACAACACCTTTCGTTCGATCACTAAAATATCGTTTCATGTTATCGTAAATGGATATTAAGCTTTCTTTTTTTTTTCTTAAACGTATTCCAGACGCTTTTAATGGATTGCAAACTTCTGTTGTTATAATGGGTCACAGTAATTGTTTGAATCAATCATTTGCTCTTTTGGAAGGGCAGCGTGTCGGCGGTCGGCGGGACTTATAATGCGCCAACTGTTATCCCCTGCAGATGAACAGGACAACTAAAAAATAGCACACCTTCTAGGTCGATACGTGCAGATTTACTTATGAACGCAATCTCCGTCTACTATTTTGATTCTCGAGTAAACCGTGTCTACACCCTTGTACAAATTAATTGAAACAACCATTTTAGTTTTCTTTTCTTTCAATATACAGTCAGTTTTAGAGCCGCTGGAGGGACAAGGTGTAATCGATTTCTATTTTTTCCTCAGATTAAGTTATTTGAAGTGGTGTGCAGTAATACGAATCTATTTTCGAGGTGTATAATGAAATTTGTTTGGCCTCAAAAAATATTGCGTCATCTGTGATTTCGTTACATTTTTATCACGCCCAGACACTATTGTCTCGACTGACGATTAGTTGTCCTACGACCATTGTCTGCGATGGACGTTATTCCAAGGAAGAGTACGAAAATTGCGACACTGCACGAACTCACTGGCAAGCCTTACCAGTGAGCAAATCAAAGTACTATAGATTGGCTCGGAAATTCTCCTGATTTAAATCCAATCGAGAATCTCGTAGAATGAATATACGTTGAAAATACGAAAAAAGTAATTATTCGTTTTGTTTCAGTTATTATTCGTTTTGTTTTCACAATTGTATACATACACACACACACACACACACATACATATATATATATATATATATATATATATATATATATATATATATATATATATATATATATATATTAATTTATTGTTTAGACGTTATTTTTAATGAATACCCACATTTTACTAGATGCTCTATTTTTATTTATTTATTAAACAGTATATTTATTTATTTATTTCCATCTAGCGGCCTGAACATTCGAGAAATCTTTTTAGGGAAATATGCGTCATCTTGTGTAGGGTAATCATTAATCAGGTCCATAGTCAGAAATCACCTCTGTTTCCACGGTGATTTTAGGTTCGGAAGATGTTAGATAAAAGGACGGTCGACCGACATAATGGAATTATTCGTTTCGTTGTAATTATTTTGCACAAGAGTGTATATCTATACATTTAAGAAGTCGTTGTGATTTTATATTGTATCAGAGAAACTTAAATAACTTACTCCGAGCATGCGCAATGAGTCACTCTCCTAGATTTTAGCATCAGCCATGTTGATGGAATGCAAAGGTGTTTTTTTCAGACAATTAAAAGTGAGTAGTTTGGTTTAGGATATTAATTTTATTTATTATTTATTTTTAACTTAAGATTCCTGTAAACAACCTCTCTAGTGCAAGGAAAAAAGAATTTAGTCCTTACCTGGACAACTGGTAACCTTAACTGTGGCAAAATAAAGAAAATGATTACATAGTTATGACTCACTTCGTTAAAAGAAATCTAGAGTGTGATCGCTAACGTGGTTGTGATAATTACGAACTTTCGACCAGTGTTCAGAATCAATCCAAAACTTAGTTTTTCGAATGTTTCCTTTCTAGGCGAGAAGGTTTTTCAAACACTACTATTCACTCAAAAGAAGGATCAAGCGTCACTCGATCTAGGCGCTTATAGTTAAAGTGGTAACGATAAATGAGGTATGTTGTATGAATGAAAGTGGGGGTGATAGGAAGTGAAGATTATGAAGATAACAAGTATACATACAATTAACACTTGTCTTGAATAGGTGAAGATTGTAGCACGCCAGAAATAAAACGCTTGAGAGTTGGTTCCAAAATATGTCATTTCTTAGCAAAATTGTTTTCTTAGATTTTGAACACGGGGGCGATGAAGGTGATTCAATTTCTTGGAAGTAGCATGGTCTGTCTTTGTTGTAAACGTCTGTACTGGTGATATTTTCGACTTGGAAAATTAAACAATCACTATCTACGTTCCCGCTTTCTACAAGGATATGTATTGTGAATGGATGAAAAAAATGAACGTTATGCAGTGAACGATACTGGAGCTGCACAAACCTCGCTTTCCAACCTTGGCAGAGTTCAAAACATCTTACGCAGCCTTATGGGTGATGAATTAATTTCACCCCCTACAGCCTCTTCCCACGAGACAAAAATTTCGCTATTTTAACCCTGTATCAATGGCAAATATTCAAAAGAGCTATCTTCCCAGGAACAACAACTTCAGACCTTTATGGCTATGGTACGCCATCCCATATTCAAAGAGTTCGAATCATCCTCATTACCTTCGTCTTACATTGATAAGAAGAAACTTTTTGGAGCAGATTGCCCAGAGGATGCTTCCCAAATCAATACAATCCTAGCCTCTTCACGTGAAAGGTCAAATTTTATATATCCTATATATACTCATAATCTAGAGTTGTTCCTTCTGTTGAGCGAATAAGTAAAAAAAAATAGCGGGATCTGTGATTGAGTCTAGACAAGCGACATATTTTTTTGAGAGCAAGCCTTCTTCACTTGGAAGAATGGAAAGTTGGAGAACCTACCAACAATTGATTATCAGTAATAATATAGAACAAGCAGATGACACTGTGTTGATGGCAGACTCAGAAATAAAACTCGAGTGCCACCTGAACAATATAGTAAAGAAAAGTGAGAAGAAAAAAATAACCATCAAGAAACGCCATAGTTTTTAATACAGATATTTTTTCCACGGGTAAAACTTCTTCACATGGAAAAATGGCGACATGGATTCTTCCTTCTTTTTGAGTTGGCCTTGTTAATAATAAACTGAACATCCTAAATTTGAAGATGAGTTGAATGCGCCGAGCTACTTTAAGGCGAATATAGAATCTTACTGGCCGGCCGGTTAATCTATTTTCCATTTGCTTACGTCTTCAGGGGCTAGAGGCGCATGCGCGGGTACGTTAGGGCTCTTAGCAGTAAGAAAAATAAATCGAGTTTTTTTGTCTTTTTTAACAGGATATAGGAAAAAAACTGGTAAAAGAGAGAAAGCATATATATATATATATATATATATATATATATGAGTATGTATATATATATATGTATAAATACTTTCGATTTTAGTCAATGTATATATATAAATATATATATATATATATATATATTAAAAAGAGAAGCACTGAGATTTCTTTCTCTCAATATATACATATATATATATATATATATAAGTATATATATATATATATATGTGTGTGTGTGTATGTATGTATGTATCAACACTTTGAATATATATATATATATATATATATATATATATATATATATATATGATAAGTATTAGAGAGAGAACTATTGAGATAACGATGGAATGCGATAGAGAAGAAAAAACATGAAATAATGAAGTAACCTGTGTGGATCAGTTAAAGAAAGAAAATGGTAACGTTTTAATGTGAGAGTAGAGAGGTGATACCAAAAAGAGAGAGAGGAGAAGAAAAAAAAACTAAGTGAAAGAGAGAGTGAGAGTACGTGAAAAAAAAATGAAAGGAAAAAGTGAAGAGTAAAGAAACAGATGAAATGATAGAAAGAAGATATATATATATATATATAGAGAGAGAGAGCATAACGAATTGAAAACAAGATAACGGTTAAAGGAAGGCAAACGCAATGAGCAAGACAACTAGATGAAAAAAAAGGAAAGAAACAAAAATAAAGAGAAAAAGAAGTAAACTACGTGAGAGAGAAGGAGTTTGAATATTATATTCAATAAGAGAAAGAAATCAAAATGGAGAATAATGCATAATTTGAGAGAAAACGTGAAAGACATTCGCGATACACAAAAATGCATTGAATCTCTGCATGCAGAATACAGGGAACGCCAACTAGGGAAGTCAAAATTGGCAAAAAAATGTCTACAGAAAAGTTTTGATGGAAGCGTTTCATGAATTTTGTGATGGGTGGGTTTTATCCTTCCTTTAGGAATTTCCATCGGTAAAACATGGTTTTAAGAAAAGATTTTTGCAAAGTAGAAATATGTTTTTAGAAAAGTTTTGTGACGTACGTTGGCCGTTAATAATTAAGTATACCTCAAGACTTCAATGTTAAAATAAAACAGTATTTAATTACAACCGAAAATAAATGCTTAACCAAAACAAAGAAGCAAAAGTCAACCAAAGATAATTAACCATTACAGTGAATACCTTGTTATTAGCGCGGCCTCGGCTTAACCTACGGTAAATCCTAAATCAAAACCCAAATAATCGACACCCCATAATTCACACTAATTCGACTGGATAGTTCCACTCAATAGTCACTCAATAGTCAGTGTAGTCAGTAGCCTGACACCGCTATTTATGCACCTGGTGGAAAGCATATATTCAAAAGTTCAGACTGTCACGCTCGAACTCCGGTGTCGGTAGTTACTCATCTTCTTCCTATATGACTATATATATATATATATATATATATATATATATATATATATATATATATATATATATATATATATATATTGTGACGTACGGTGGCCGTTAATGATTAAGTATAACTCAAGACTTCACCGTTAAGATCAAACAATATTTAATTACAGCTGCAAATAGATACTTAACAAGAACAAATAATTAACATCAGCCAAAGATAATTAACCATTTCAGTGAATACATTGTTTGCAGCCTGGTTCAACCTAACGTCCGGTAAAACCTAAATCACACTTGGAGGAACATATATATCCCTAAGTCCGGAGTGTCACGCTTCAAACTCAATGTCAGCAATTAAATGCTAAATGAAAACCCAAATCATCGACACAATAATTCACACTAATTCGACTGGATAGTTCCAATCAATAGTCACTCAATAATCACTCTAGTCAGTAGCCTGACACCGCTATTTATACACCTGGCAGAAAATATATATTCATAAGTCCAGAGTGTCACGTTCGAACCTCGAGGTCGGCAGTTACTTATATTCTTCTGGTATGACAGAAAGTGTGGCAACCTTTTTAAAACACAAAGGAAAACGTCCACGTCTAATATATAAACATCAGTGTTCTGTGGGCGTCCCTTCGAAACACTTAAAACTAACTATCGATGAACTCGACTCTGTGCGAAATCACATAAATTCAATTTTCTAATTGCTATCTTTCAAGCATATGTCTTATATATTGTCGACATCAAACAAGCACAGAAGTCTAAATATCTGACGTCCTGGGTATGACGGTAAACTACATCCGCGTCCTGGGTATGACGGTAAACTACATCCGCGTCCTGGGTATGGCGATAAACTGCATCCAACAGCAAGGTCTCAGATAATGTTTTCAGAACAATAATGTTGCCAGCTCTAAGTTTTTGAAACAATAATGTTGCCAGCTCTAAGTTTTTTTGTAAAAGAAGTAATGTTGCCAGCTATACGTTTTTTGTAGAAAGAAGTAATGTTGTAAGCTATACGTTTTTTATTCCATACAAAATAGGCATTTAAAATTCATATAAACTGGATTTGGCATTAAATAACCCACAGTGGTTGATATGCCATAAAACCCAAACAAACAAACAAAGTTTTTGAAACAATAATGTTGCCAGCTCTAAGTTTTTTTTGTAAAGAAGTAATGTTGCCAGCAATACGTTTTTTTGTAGAGGAATAATGTTGTCAGCTATACGTTTTTTTTAAACAATAATGTTGCCAGCTCTACGTTTTTTATTCTATACAAAATAGGCATTTAAAATTCATATAAACTGGATTTGGCATTAAATAACCCACAGTGGTTGATATGCCATAAAACCCAAACAAACAAACAAACAAACTAAATATCTGGGACGTGTGTTAATAGAAAATGGAAAATGTGAGACCCTAACGCGAACTGGAATCGCAATTAGTCCATGTCAAAAGCAAATTAAAGGACAAAGATCCGGAAACGTTTAATGTGAAACAAATTAATGAGTGCCGAACAGTTATACAGTATCGATCGTCTTATATGGACACTCTACTCAGAGATGAAGAGAAAGCAGGAAGCAAGATAAACCTGGTTCTACAGAAGGATACTGAGAATCCTATGGACGGAGCGCGTAAGCAACGAAGAAGTCATGAGGAAAATGGAAAAGAAAAGGACATTTATGCTCAGGATCAAAAAGAGAAAGCTGAAATTAATTTGGTACATAACGAGGAAAGAGTGCTTGGAGATATTGACAAACACTGGATATCGAAAGAAAAATGAACAGAGAAAGGCAGCGGGGTACCTAGAAAACGAATTTGTGTAAATGGATAGGCGAAGGAGATATAGGAGCCTTTGTAAAAGTACAAAGATGATTTTAATGCCTCCAAAACTAAAAATTCTCACCATTAATCAACCGAGAGACCCCTCTCTGCCTTTCATCAGCATGGCTGATACTAACCTCCAGGAAATTGACTCGTTGTGACTTCTCGCGCTAACGTTTTCAACTGACAGGAAGTGGAAAGACTATATTGAATGCAATGCTAGGTCAGCTCTGTCACTGTGTTGTGTGAGAAAAATTTTTTTTTCTCCAGAATTTATCTTACATATCTATAAGTCTACCATACATCCATATTTAAAATATTGCTATCATATATAGTCCGGTGCCCTTGCTATTTACTCTGAGTTCCTTGATAAAATCCAATGAAGAATCAGCAATATCTTCGGTCATGATCTGGCACCTCTGCTTCAGTCACTCCACCACCACTTTCACGTTTGCCTGTCTATGTCTTTTCTATAAATAATTTCATGGTAATTGTACGGGTGAGCTCTTTGCTTTGCTTTGCTTTGGGTTTTTATTACTAACACTATTTTGTTTAGTTTCTTGTAAATAGATTTGTATTCATAATGCAAATACTCATTAAGACTATTTTTAAAGTGTTGTTTTATTCCCTTCCACCCACCAGGCAATGAATTGTAAATATGGGGACTGGTCAGGACTTTCATAGAGACAATGGGGTATTATGGTGGATGTAGTAAGAAAAGTAAGTAAGAATGTGTTGTTTTTTCTGTTAGGAATATTGTAGTATGTTTGAGTCAGTTTAAAGTTAAAACAGAAGAAGAAGACCGTTCCTTTTCCCATTCTCCATTTTTGGCCTTGTGCCACCTTTTCTGTATTTGAAGCGGAAATAAATATCTTTCTTTGCTATAGTACCTAGACTTTTTTAATTTAAACGTAGTACTCGACTGGTGTCAAGATCTCATCAATTACAGTTCATCACATTATGATTGTCCCTTCTTCCGTTTCCTTGTATTTTTTTCTTTCTTTTGATGCATAATTTTCATTTCAGGTTTTATATAATTTTTTCTATACATTTCCTTTACTTATTCCTCTCGATTTTTCCATGTCATTATCTCTTCAAATGCACTAACTTTACTGGTCATATACCGGAAAATATATGCAGATCTATTTTGACCGAACCACCTAAGAAACTAAGCACAAACGAATGTAAACTCCGTCGGAAAATCAGCCTAATTAACAGCATAACAAAACCTTTCATCCGAATTCTGATGAAAGAGTGCTCAGTAGAATAAGACCTGACATAGGATAAGAACAGTTCGGGTTCGTCAAAGACACCGAAACAACGATATTTTATGCTCAGAATGTCATCAAAAAGAGTAATACAAATGCAGAAGGACGTCTACCTGTTTTTTACAGATTACGCAAAAGCTTTCGATAAATACGCCACAAAGATCAGCAACCTTGACATATTCGTGAAAGACATCAGGAATTTCAAGACTCTATGCTAGTAGCAAACCGCCTGCATACGGAGAGAAAATGAGTTCAGAGATATACAAAAATAGTAAGGAGTGTAAGACAAGGTTGTATCTTCTCATCGTATTTATTCAAACTATACTGCGAGTCAATTTTGAAAGAAATAAAAGTGCTACCAAGATTCATTATTGGTGATCGCAGTCTTAACAATATAAATGCAAATGAGATTGGTGATCGCAGACACTGAAAGGAAACTGCAAAAGCCTCTACAGAAGATAGCGAAGGAAAGCGAGAAGAAAAGACGAAGTATAAATTACAGAAGAACAGAATGCATGGTTATCACCAAAAATGCAAATAATATAAATCGGGAATACTACAATCAAGTACAAACAGAAATTTAAATATTTGATAAATGTTCTTGCAGAGGACGGAAAGAGCGACACTAAGACCCGAAGACGTATTAGGATGACTAAAGATGTATTTCTAAAGCTAAGCAGAGTATTAAGAGACACATAAATTTCGTTAGAAAAAAAGTACTGAACTGTTATGTGATGTCCTTCTGTATGGTATCAAATACCTGACATTCTTCTCAAAGATGAAGAAGAGATTTGAAGCAACAGAAATTGGTTCTACAAAAAGATTTTTAGGATGACATGGACTGAACATGTGAGCAACAAGGAGATTTTGGAGAAAATTTAAACAAAAAGAAAATTATACTTCACATCAGGAATGGTCAATTGAGATTTTGAGGCGCGTCATGAGGAATTAGTGCTTGGAGAACCTGATACCCACAAGGTAGTTTGAAGGGAAAGTGAGGCGGAGGAAATCAGCGCGTAAGATACAACTGGATGATAAAATAGGATTTGGGAGAAATTTAAAAAATACAAAATTTACAAGGGACAGGAAGACGTGGAGGGTCATGATCGCCTACATTCTAAAGATACACGGCACATTAAAGAGGAAAGAAGTGCAAGACTCAATGCATGGTTGTCAAAAAAAGATGATCCCCAAATACATAGAACTAATTAGAGATAACAAAATGAAGCAAACACAAAAATTTAAATATCTTGGAAGTGTTTAACCGAACACACATTGGGATAACCAAAGATGCTTTCCAGAGGCTAAGCAGAGTATTAACTGACCCATTTTTTTCGTTAGTAACAAAGAAATGTGTACAGAACTGTTACGCGATATTTGTTTTTCTGTATGACACTGAATGTTAGGTAATCAAAAATGAAAAATATACTTGAAGTAACAGTAATGTGGTTCTACAGAAGGATGCTGAGAATACTCTGGCCTGAAAACAACATGGAAAAGAAAAGTATGCTTATAAGTAGCATCCGAAAGTGACAGTTGAAATTACTAGGGCGCATAATGAGGAAAGAGGGCTGAGAAAATCTGACACTCATAGGATATATTAAAAATCAAGAAAGATAGAGAAAAACAACGTATAACCTAACTAGCAAGCTTGGGCAAATGGTTTAGGGGAGATATCAAAAAGATCAAATTTACTAAAAGCTCCAAAGGAGAGGAAGTTGGAGAGAGCTATGATCGCCCAAGGCCTGAAGGGACACGGCAGAGAGAAAAAGAAGAGGTCAATTTCTTTTTCATTTCCTGGAATGAAGAGTAATCATGATTTACATTTTCTGCATTCAGACTGTTGTCCTCATCTTTGTTGTTATTATGAAAATATTACTACCGTTGTGTCTTCTGGTTTTCTTCAGGTGTGTGTCGACTAATTGCTTGATTTTATTTATTGTTTGTTTTACGGTTTATCAACCGTTGGGGGTTATTTAAAGCTGGGATATATTATCTTAATACAATTATAATTCTTTAGTGTGAGTAAATATTGTTTTTGACAATAGCAATAATTTTTCTCCAGATATAAGTCTTACTGTTTAACCCATACCTGGGAGAAAAAGAAATACGTTCACACCTTAGCCAAATGTATTTGCGCGGAAATGTTTGTAATAAATTCGACTGTAATTCGAACCCGGCACTCCGATTTCTCAATTTTGAGGCGCTTTCCATTGCACCGCCACGCATCCAAGGAGAAAGAAAAGACAAAAGAAATATTAGATTCGTGCAAAAATAATGTCGTTTTCTCACATAGTAACATATGTGAGAAAACGACATTATTTTTGCACGAATCTAATAAATGAAAAAGAGAATGAAGAAAAAAATGTAAGAGGAAAGAAAAAAAATGTGGACGAAAAGCGGTGAGATGCTGAAAATCTTACCAATTTGCTTCCGGTGAATATAGAAACGGTTAGGTAAGGTAAGCACCGTGAAATGTTGTGTTCGTTTAGCCGCAGACGCAATTTAGGAGGCCGCTTGCGAAAAAGCCTGCATAATTAGACAACTATTCTTTCATCAGATAAATAAATTCGTTGTTCGCGCGCTGCGAGCGAGCTGAAACGTGTCGCTTAGCCACGCGGGAGGGTCAGGAAAAAAGAGCCTTGGTATTTTAAGAAACCACGAAAAAATGTCGAGCTATGTCAAAGCTTACGAAATATAGCGAGGCCAGCGAGGTAATCGGTCAACAAGGACACCTTACTTTCGACAGAAAAATAACTTGATTGATTTTTTAGTTGGCCATTTTGGGATCATCGGGTTGAAAGTTGAAGGATAAAAGCCGCAGGAAGACGCAGAACAAGTTCTATCTATACATCTATCGCAAAATTCTCATTTCATTCTCTATTCTGGCCATTTCCTGCTTTACCGTTTCATCTATATCATTATTTATATATCTCTGTCATATATATATATCATAGAATGTAATTTATCCGCCCACTTTTGTATATATGCATGTATGTATAAATTTACATGTACATATCTTTGTTTTTTGTACATCGTTCTCTCTTTCCCTCTCTCCCCTCTTTAACTCGCTATCTATCTAACCCCTATCTCTCTCTCTCTCTCTCTCTCTCTCTCTATATATATATATATATATATATATATATATATATGTGTGTGTGTGTGTGTGTGTGTGTGTAATGCGTTTTGAAAAGTTCTAGGTTCGACAAAAATTAGTATGTGTGATATTTAATAACATTCGTATATGTGTGTATGTATGCGTGTGTTATATATATATATATATATATATATATATATATATATATATATATATATATATATATATATATATATATATATATATACACAATATATATATATATATATATATATATATATATATATATATATGTGTATGGTGCTGAAAATTCTTACGTACAAAAATCCCTTACCTTATATATATATATATATATATATATATATATATATATATATATATATATATAAATTTTTATTTAAATAAACTCTATTTATGGGTGGGGGAGAACGCTTAATATAGGAGGACATTATATAAATATGAATACAGACTAATTCACTCTCTCTCTCCCTTTCTATATATATATGGAGAGAGAGAGAGAGAGTACTTGGGTTTGTTGATGTTGCCACGCCTACGCATGAACACGAAACAATATATCCCTATTCTTACAATATATCACAATTTTTGAGCTCATATTAGAATTAGTTATACATTCAACATTTGAAGAGTTAAAGAAACATAACAGCAAAATTAGGTAAAATCTACATTAAGGAACCTTTATGAATAAATGCGAAATTGGAGATCAGTTCTACCCTGAATTCTGAGAGGAAAATATCCCAACTCTACTTTACATTAACTTACTCGCGAAACGCTCAATATCTGTATTATATATTACCTACTTCTAGGCCATATGACTCCCCAGGTTTAATTAATTTCCATATTAATTTTTTTTTAAGTTTATTAAATTAATAACTGTCCTTTATTACTGTTCTTTTATTCGAGGATTTTTTGATTTTCATATCAAAAATAGTTCTGTTTCGGAATATCTTCTTATCTAGTGCAGAAAAGAGTCTGAAATTTAGATTTTACTTGGCCTTCAACAAGTTGGCATCTATTTGTAAAACTTTCCTTAACTATAACAAGCAAATTTCTGAATGAAATATTCATTTAAAATGTTTGTTTGAAAGATTTCAAGCAGTGGATATATCTTATTTTGCCAAGCGATAGCGAGCGGGTGAATCTGCTAGTATATATATATATATATATATATATATATATATATATATAAGAGATGTTTCATTGAATAATTTAGGCACGTTTTGTCTACTTATTTTCAATCGGATCCTTTCATATTCACGGACAAGCTTTTTAGTGTCATTATGAAAGGAAGAGAGAAAATCACCGTGTTGATACATATTATTTTATTCCAAGTACTTTCGATATAGCACAATGTCATCATCAGGATGTTGTTTGTTTCAAGACAAATATTGTCGTGTTCATCATTTTCAAAGACAAATGTGCTGTGTTCATTTGAAAGTTAAATTTCGACTTGTAACATCAAGAATGCTGAATGGATACGTGACAGCTTGGCGCATATTTCAGGGGAAGTAATTAATCATGGTTTGTCGATAGATTTTACGAAAGAAGTATTAAAACTTGCAAATTGATATTTTAAACTATCTATTAGACACATTTTAAAACATTTGTAAAATGGTCGTAATTAATTTTATTAAGATTTGGCTTCAATTTTTTAATAAAGATAGCTTCGAGAATTTTTAGTTTCTGTTTATTATTTTCATGTAAAAGTATACATGTATTTTCAACGAATTTTTCTGAAATGCGAATGTGGACAGGTATGCTGTTGTAAATGTTTAGAAACGTTGAACATAACATTCAAATGAAAACTCAGCCCACATATATTTATATATGTGTTTGCGTCAAATTGGAAAAAAAATTGTGACGCGATTTATCCGTTAGGACTTAATCGGGCTGGGTTTGTTTACGTTGTTGTGACTACACACCCTCCATGAAAATGACTCATTGCGCTTTCTAGGACTAACGTTCTCAGTAGACATGAAGTAGAAAGACTATATTGAATCCATTGCTAGGTCAGCTGATAGGAAAGTCGATTCACTGTGTCAAGCGAGACAATTTTTCTCACCGGAATCTATCTTACATATCTATGTCTGCCATTCACACATGCTTAGAATATTGATGCCGCATATGGTTCGGTGCTCCTGCTATTTACCTTGTGCCCCCTTGATAAAATCCAAAGAAGAATCAGCAATATTATAGGTCCTGATCTGGCAGCTAGGCTTCAGTCAGTTGCCCGACGCCGTAAGGTTACCTCTTTGCACCTTTTTTTTAATAAATACTTTTATGGTATTTTTCGAATTATCTTTTCGCTATGGTACCTAGATTGTATGAATTGAAGCGCGATACTAGATCGGCAGCGAGATATCATCAATTTACACTTGAGATGGAAAGTTATAGCCTATGCTAACGGTTTCTTTTCTCACACTTCCGGCTCCAATCAACATTAATCTGCAAAAAATTATATGTAATGTCAGTCACTATTTACTGTCCTCCTAATTAATCTTTTCTTCTATTCATTACTAATGTTTCTATTCTTAATTCCTCAACAGCCTGTAACACATTGCGTGTTAGTGGCTGTACTGCCTTACTTGGGGTGTTACCGATTAGAAAAAAAATACGCATGCGCACGAACTAGTGGGAGTTTCAAAATTTATAAAGTTTTTTTTCTTTTTTTGCAAACTTGATCTATATTGTTGTTTTTTCTTTCGATCCTCTTTGTTATTAAATATCACACATTTTGATAACAGAAAATCTGCTAAAAATGGAGAAATGTTGTAAGATCTTGGACGTAAATTAACTTTGGCTGAACTGGCCATTAAATTATATTCTAAAAAATTTTGTGTTTAATTTGAGTAGCCTTTGTTTATGTCAAAATAGTGGTCAGTTTCTATATGGGGAACAACCAATGTATTTTCTGTGTGAGTTTTAAAAATGTCTCTTTATAGCATCTCTGGTAAATAGTTTTTCATAGCATTTCTGGTAATCCTTACTAATGTTATAGTAAATCCCCCCTTAAAATTTTGACTTTTTGTTTTCTTTTGTATTAAGTATTTTTATTATTTTCCATGTAATTGTGACAAGTTGAATTTAGATAAGTTCTTTTCGATTGTTACATGTTAAACCGCCCTAACACCAGCTTAAAAGTTAGTTTCCACCGAAAATCAACTTATAAAAATGACCTAATAAATTTATAAACGCATCATAACAACAAAATAAATTCCGGAATGATCTTTGAATTCTATTTAAGAGCACTCAGAATTTGCAGCCCTCAATATTTACACGAAAAGGAAAAATATATTGAAAATACATTCAAGACCCTTCAATACCCCTATTTCATATTCAATGAGAAACAAATGGCGCATAGAAATTCAAAAACAGAAAAACTACCCCACTGACAAACCCAACGAATCAAAAATATTTTGATCAACCAATTAAGTCTGTCGCAATGGCAATCTGCAATAAACTTTCTATTTATCCGATATAAGCTTAATTAAATCGCATATCACCACCAAACAGATCAAATACAGCAAGAAATCCAACGAAGCCTTAAAAATAACATTATTTTACACGGTTATAAACCTCAAAAACGATAACAAATACTAAAAGCATTAAGCGTAAAAGACAAACAACTCAATATCAATATTTTACGAAATTTACCGATAAACACACTGAATAGATATTATAAACAAAACGATACGACTACAAAAACTGACCCGTGAAGATACGATGTTTAAAAATATGTACAACACACGTTCAGGACGTGGCCGATCATGGCTCTCCACAACGTTTTTTTTTGTTCCCCTGTGTAACTTTGAATTTTTCTCTGCCTTAAACTCGTTAATGAGGTTAATTGTAATCTATTCTGTGCATGTAAAATACACCTGTACGGTTATGTTTCTTGTTCGTTTAATCTTGATTAAACTGAAACAGACATTCAGGTGTGTCAATTTTCTTTTCGCTCACTGTATTTATTGGAAAATGCATATTTATGCAGGCGCTCACACACCAAAACACACACTCACTTGTGAGGGATATGTAGGTATGTCTCTGTGTATGCCCGATAATTTATTTTTTTTCATTGAATTTATTTATTTGTTTGTGTGTGTGCGCGCGCACGCGCGAACGCTCGTGTATTCTGTAAAGATAATAATTCCGATTCTGTTGTCGTAATTACTTCTTTG
Organism: Acanthosepion lycidas; assembly: GCA_963932145.1. Taxonomy (NCBI): domain Eukaryota; kingdom Metazoa; phylum Mollusca; class Cephalopoda; order Sepiida; family Sepiidae; genus Acanthosepion; species Acanthosepion lycidas. The sequence goes on along the minus strand of OZ010583.1, from coordinate 25,296,300 downwards.
TATATGAACCTGCCATTAGCCTCGGTCTTTCAGTGTTGCAACAGTCAATCAATGTAAAATAAAATCTCGTACCAATTTTTGTAAATCTCGCGTGAAAAAGATTTCTCCGTGAAATAACTCAAGTCTATCATCTACCTGGAATGTTTCGTTTTTCTCATGTCATTGCCTTTTTTTCCCTCTTTTTTTTTTTTCCTTTTTTTGTGTTTTGTCCTTTTTTTTTTTTTCTTTTTTTCTTTTATCTCAAACCTCTTACATACTCTAGAATGATAAAATTATACTCGGGCTTTTTTATTTTCTTTCGCTTATGAACGACTTACCAACGGTTAATTTTGATCTCTTTCCTGAGGCTTTTCATTAGGTCTTCCCAAATATTCACCCCGCATCTTTTGTTTTGCTTATTTTTTTTTATTCTATCTACATTGTATTTTCACTTTTCTTTTTCTTTTTTTTTTTTTTATCTCTCTTGATAACTTTCATCGATTCCTTTCTACTTTCTTTCCCTCATTACTTTGTTGTCTACTTTCTTGTATTTCCGTGCAACATTTTCTCCTTTTTCCATTTTCTTTCCTGGTTTTTGTCCCCAATTACTTTATTCAAGCTTCTATTTCCACCTTCCTTATCAATTTCTTTGTAAATGATTCCTTCATTCTTTTACTCTTTATTCTTTACGTACACGAAAAGTATAATGACTATTTTAAAGATCTTTGCTCCATTGTTTGAAATAGCTTTAAAATTTCCTTTCTTCTTCCGTTACTTGTCCAACTGTTCTAGCTTTCTTTCTTTTATTTCTTATTAATTTTTCACTTAATTCTCCACTTATTCCGTTATTCATCTTTTTCATTTTTCCTATATTCCGTCTTTATTTTCTCTTTGAATCCTTTATACGAATTTCATTCCGCTATTCTTTCATTTTCGTATTGTTCTTTGATTTATTCATTATTTATTCCATCATTCTTTTTGTACATTCCTCTTATCCTTTCAAATATATTCTTTCTTGAATCCTTTGACCAAATTATTCCATTAGTTTTCTCCTTTTTTTTTTTTTTTGCGTTTTATTCATATGTCTTTTTTTCCCTTCATTTTCTTCTTGCATCGAGTTTCCTTTCTTTATTTGTAAATTCTGTTCATACCTTTTCTTTCCTTCTTTCTTTCTTTCGGTTTTTTCGTTCTTTTGTTCTTCCTTTCTTTTGTTATTTCTTTTGTTCTTTCTTTCTCTCTGTTTATTTTGTTCTTTCTTTTTTTCTTTTGTGATTTCTTTCTCACTTTCTTTTATCCTTTTCCTCCAGTTTTCTTTTCCTTTCTTTTCTTTTCTTGTTCGTTATTTCTTTCTTTTATTCAACCCTTTTTATCATTCAGTTTCTTTTAAAACCCGTTTCATCTTTTAGACTCTTTCCACCTTTTTTCTCTCCCTATTCGCCTTCCTTCTCTTTCTCCAGATATCCTTTTCTTTTTTCATGTTCTTCGTTTTCTTTTTGCATTCGTTATTTCCTTCTTTTTCTCCTATTCATTTTTCTTCCGTTCTTTTCTTTTTTTCTTTTTCTTGTGAGTTTTGATATCTTATTTTTTTCTTTACACCTCTATTTCTCTTTATCTTTCTCTTTCTCATGACATCTGAACTCATTGTCTCCCTTCCTTCTTTTACGAATACTTTGACCTCCGTCACTCTCACTGTTTTTCACGTTGCTTTTTTTTTTCTTTCCTTTGACTTCCGTTCACCTTTTTCGTCCTGTATTCCAATCTACCTGTCTTTCTTTCTCTCCACTCTTATATTCACCAATTGTTTCCGTTTCTCTTTGCTAAAACAATCCACTTTTACTCTCTTTCTCAGTTTGTTCCTTCCTTCCTTGCTTTTCGTTATTTTTCTTGTATTGCAATGGCCAATCACATTTTTCTCTTTAATTTTTTCTTTCCTCTTCCTTTACTTGAAACCATTCATTCTCATTGTCTGCCACATTCATGATCTCATTCTTTCGTCTTTTTCTTCCTGTATTCTAAACCACGATTTCTTTCTTTCATTCTTTCTTTCATCCGTCGTCTTATTGTTCCTGTATTCCAAACCACGATTTCTTTCTTTCTTTCTTTCTTTCTTTCTTTCTTTCTTTCTTTCTTTCTTAGGTCGTCTTATTCTTCCTGTATTCCAAACCACGATTTCTTTCTTTCATTCTTCATTCCTTTGTTTGTTTGTTTGTTTGTTTGTTTGTTTCTTTCTTTCTTTCTTTCATCCGTCGTCTTATTGTTCCTGTATTTCAAACCACGAATTCTTTCTTTCTTTCTTTCTTTCTTTCTTTCTTTCTTTCTTTCTTTCTTTCTTTCTTTCATCCGTCGTCTTATTCTTCCTGTATTCCAAACCACGATTTCTTTCTTTCTTTCTTTCTTTCTTTCTTTCTTTCTTTCTTTCTTTCTTTCTTAGGTCGTCTTATTCTTCCTGTATTCTAAATCTCGATTCTTTCTTTCTTTCTTTCTTTCTTTCTTTCTTTCTTTCTTTCTTAGTTTCTTTCTTTCTTTGGTCGTCTTATTCTTCCTGTATTCCAAACCACGATTTCTTTCTTTCATTCTTCATTCCTTTGTTTCTTTGTTTCTTTGTTTCTTTATTTTGTTTGTTTCTTTCTTCCTTTCTTTCTTTCTTTCAAATCATACTATTTTCTTTCTTTCTTTCTTTCTTTCTTTCTTTCTTTCTACTATTATATTCATTTTTCTAATTTCATTTAAATTCCCCTCTTTCGTTACTATAATTCTGATTTTCTTTCCCCTCTTCTTCTTCTTTTTTTTACTTACTTAATTTCTCAATTCTAAAATTCTTTTCCCGCTTCCAACCTTCTTTTATTTTTCCACTCCTTCTTTTACTTAATCTCCTTCCTAATTTTCTTACTTTAACCTATAAACTAATTCACTTCAATACTGAAAATTTTTCTACGAACCCTTAATTTCATCTCAAATCATTGCTACACTATTATCACTCTCCCCACCCACTATATTTTTCTTTTTCCAATTACATTTCTACTTTCACTTTTGACCGTAAAACTTTTCTTGTTTCTCAACCAATCATTTCCTTCTCTTGTCGAACGTCGGTTCACGTCGCCTCTCTCGTACATCTGATTCTGTACCTGCCTACTAGCCTATTAACTCTTAAACCTCTTCCTTCTTCCTTTCTGCCCCCAAACTACCAACTTTCCTACCCGACCCCAGCTACCTACCGCCATCGGCTTCCCTGGTCGCCTTTCTCTGTGCTTATTACTTGCTTCACCAACTCGTTTGTCCCGTTACGGATGGTTTTTCTTTTGCCCATTTTCCCGATTGAAATTTCCACTGCTTCTTCCTGTTCCGTCTTTTATTTATGCCGCTTCGTATTTATTTATTTAGACGTTATTTCTACTTATTCAGCACAACAATTGAATAGATGGAGACTTTTCGTTTTTGCGTTTGCTTTTTATTAATTCCGTCATTCAATAGGGTATCTTCCTCTTTGGTCTCTACACCACTGGCGCTTCATTTCTGATCTTCAGGCTCTATTCATTCCTTTGGCGTTGCGTATTTAAGCATTCGTTCTATTAGGTTGGTGCAAAAATAATGACGTAACAATGTCGTTTTTTGACGTTAAAAATACGCCAAAAAAACGACATTATTACGTCATTATTTTTGCACCAACCTAATATAAAGCATTTCACTACTTTCTTTCTTTCTTCCTAGCCTTTCTTTCTTTCTTTCTTTCTTTATGTCTTTCTTGCTTTCTGTTTTTCTTTCTTTCTTTCTTTCTTTCTTTCTTTCTTTTCTAATACCGTCACATATTTCGTACTTTCTTTATTTTCGCGCGTTTATAATAATTTCGAAATTCTGTTTTCATTCTTTCTATCACCCTTCACATCATTCATTCTTTTTTTCTTTTGGTTGTCTTTCCTTCTTTTCTTTCTTTCTTGCTTTCTTTCTTTCTTTCTTTCTTTCTTTCTTTCTTTCTTTCTTTCTGCTTTCTTGCTTTCTTTCTTTCTTTCTTTTCTAATGCCTTCGCTTATTTTATACTTTTTATTTTCGCGCGTTTATAATAATTTCAAAATTCTGTTTTCATTCTTTCTATCACCCTTCACATCATTCATTTTTTTTTTCTTTTGGTTGTCTTTTCTTTCTTTTCTTTCTTTCTTGCTTTCTTTCTTTCTTTCTTTCTTTCTTGCTTTCTTTCTTTCTTTCTTTCTTGCTTTCATTCTTTCTTTCTTTCTGCTTTCTTGCTTTCTTTCTTTCTTTCTTTTCTAATGCCTTCGCTTATTTTATACTTTTTATTTTCGCGCGTTTATAATAATTTCAAAATTCTGTTTTCATTGTTTCTATCACCCTTCACATTATTCATTGTTTTTTTCTTTTGGTTGTCTTTCCTTCTTTTCTTTCTTTCTTGCTTTCTTTCTTTCTTTCTTTCTTGCTTTCTTGCTTTCATTCTTTATTTTTTTCTTTCTTTCTTTCTTTCTTTTCTAATGCCTTCGCTTATTTTATACTTTTTATTTTCGCGCGTTTATAATAATTTCAAAATTCTATTTTCATTCTTTTTTTCGCACTTCTTATCTTTCAGTTTTTTTTTTAGTTTTCCTTTTAATTTCTTTCTTTCTTGTCTATACATCTATACTAATTTAATATCCTTTCTTTCTAATATCTTTATGCTTTATAATATATATTTTTATACTTTCTATCTTTCTATTCGTAAATATGTAATACTTTTCCATTTCTTTCTAATATATATATATATATATATATATATATATATATATATATATATATATATATATATATATATATATATATATGTATTTAATAATATTTTTTTCTGTTTTTTCTCTATTTAGTAATATCTTTCCTATTACTTTCTTTCTTTTTCCTATGATATATGATAATATAAATTCTTTCTTTCTTTCTTCTGTCCATTGTCTTTTTGTAGTTCCTTTTCTTTCGTTTCATCTTTCTTTCTTTCTTTCTTTTTTCTTTGATTCATCTATATTTCGTAATATTTCTAGTAAATTCTGCCTGTCTTCATTGTCTTTCTTTCTTTCTTTTTTTCTTTCTTTCTTTTTTCTTTGATTCATCTATATTTCGTAATATTTCTAGTAAATTCTGCCTGTCTTCATTGTCTTTCTTTCTTTCTTTTTTTCTTTCTTTCTTTTTTCTTTGATTCATCTATATTTCGTAATATTTCTAGTAAATTCTGCATGTCTTCACTGTCTTTCTTTCTTTTTTTCTTTCTTTCTTTTTTCTTTGATTCATCTATATTTCGTAATATTTCTAGTAAATTCTGCATGTCTTCACTGTCTTTCTTTCTTTTTTTCTTTCTTTCTTTTTTCTTTGATTCATCTATATTTCTTAATATTTCTAGTAAATTCTGCCTGTCTTCACTGTCTTTCTTTCTTTCTTTTTTCTTTCTTTCTTTATTTGGTACATCTACATTTAGTAATATTTCTATTTGTATTTTATTGCCTTGCCTGTCTTTCTTTTAATCTTTTTACGAACTTGTCCATTGTCTTTATATACTTTCCTTTCTTTCTTTCTTTCTTTCTTTTTTCTTTCATTCTTTCTTTCTTTCATCTTTAGTTTTTCTGCCAATCAAAACGGAATAGTCCATTATTTATGAGATATTAACAGGATACATTATATTCTTCTCTCTAACTATCTATCTAGCTATCTTTCTTTAGTATGTCTAGTTTTTCTACGCAATCAAAAATATTGCATTATTTATGAGATACTGATAGAAGACATCAAATACATATTTCTTTCTTACATCTACATTTAATAATATTTCTTTTTGTACATTATTGTCTTACCTTTCTTTATTTCTATTCCAGAACATTCCGACTGAGTTTTTTTTTTCATATAATTTCTTACTTCCTTTCTTTCATTTCTTTATTTCTGTTTACGAACAGATTTCACTGATTTCTTTATGGTTTATTTATTTTCTTTCTTCCTTTCTTCGTACATATATTCTTTCTTTCTTTTTCCAAACTCAACCTATCTCTCTTTCTCTCCACACACAAACATATATACATATATATATATACACACACATATATATATATATATATATATATATATATATATATATAAAATTGTGTATAGCATAAAGCGCTAGGACATACAGAATATTCGTAAAGTTTCTACATATTTTATGGCCAGAAAAGTGTGAAAATTATAAGGACACAAGAAAAATAAATTAAAAAACTTAACTACAGCACGTCTTTCTTAATGAAACATATATATATATATATATATATATATATATATATATATATATATATATATATATATTCGGGAAACTAAATTTAAAAACAATAGTCAACACTAAATTAAAAAAAGTAAACTTCCTAGACGTAACCCTAGACTTAACTAACAACGTTCACCTACCTTACAGAAAACCTAACACTAATCCCTTGTACGTACATCCTAAGTCAAACCACCCACCATCTATAATTAAGCATATACCCACATCAATAGAGAAAAGAATAAGTATGAACTCAGCAAATAAAGAAATATTCCAACAGCACAGTAGTTTTTACAACACAGCCCTGAAAAACAGCGGATACAAAAACTTTGACATAACCTATAGAAACGTTAGTACCAATAATAAGAGAAACAGGAAAAGAAAGATCATCTGGTATACCCAACCGTACAACCAAATGGTCAGCACCAAACTAGGCCATAAGTTCCTAGCTTTAATTGAAAAGCACTTTCCCACTAATAGCAAACTTAGCAACATCTTTAACAAAAACACATTGAAACTAAGTTACAGCTGCACTGAAAATATAGAAAGAATCATAAAAAGACACAATAAGAAAATCCTAGAAAAACACGCATACCAAAACAGTAATAAAACACATAAACTAAAACTAGATAAAAATAACGAAAAATTATGCGACTGTAGAAACCCTAAAAACTGCCCGTTGGAAAATAAATGCCTCACAAAATCCGTGGTATACCAATGCACTATCTCATCCATTGAGAGCCCTAACACTGATAGGATATACATAGGATCAACAAAGAATAATTTTAAAATTAGATGGAGACAACACAAGAGCTCTTTCAACAATATTCAAAATAGAAATCAGACATCTCTATCCCAATATTTCTGGCACCTAAAGGAAACGAATAAAACACCAAAAGTAAAATGGAAAATAGTAAATAGAGCAAGAACCTGTAGAACCTGGGATGACCCATGCCTCTTATGCTTACAGGAAAAACTACACATCATTAAATTCCTAAATAATGAAAAATTATTAAACCATAGGCAGGAGTTAACGGTTTTTTGCCGACATCAACAGACTTTCGCATTAGATAATTAGCATAAAAAAAAAAAAAAAAAAAAAAAAAAAACATAGCTAAGTAAAATTCTAAAAAGCTCAGCCAAACCCTTAAATAGGAAAAAACCCTTTTTGTCGTCATAAAAAAAAAAAAAAAAAAAAAAAAACCGAAATTCAATGCAAAGCGATCTGTATATTAAACACCCACTTAAATAAACAAATAAATAAATAGATAATCAGATAGACAAGAATAAGAGACAATTCTCCAGACACAGAACGACTGTTGGCGCGCCATAAAAATATCCTTCACTGGGAACCAACTAAGGGATGACCGTAAACATTAGCCTTGAAATGGATACCCTACCCAACCTTAGCAGAACCTCTCAGAGGATGATGAATCTACTGATAAGAATTAACTCCCTGACCACTTAAAGAATGAAAATAGTATAGCCACTCCCACAATAACAAATTCTGTAAAAATACACGTAAACCGAGAGATAGCTTATTCCTAAAATTTCGCTTGAAGATGAAACGTGACTAAACACCTCAATCCAACTTAATTTTATTAATTATTTGGATGATTTCGGCTCACGTTTTTGAAACATGAGAACTCTTATGTAGCGAAGGAATCATATTTTTAAACAAAAAATATTATTATAATATATATATATATATATATATATATATATATATAATGACGTAATAATGTCGTTTTTTAACGTATTTTTAACGTCAAAAAACGACATTATTACGTCATTATTTTTGCACCAACCTAATATATATATATATATATATATATATATATATATATTCTATTACGGTTTATTTGATGATGTATTTATTTTGCATGTGGCAATTCGAAATTTAAAAGGGATTTTGGATATTCGCTAAGTTATATTTCTGTAGGATTGAAAAATTATTCAGAAGAATTGGGTAAGAATATGCATCCTTTGTATAAATATTTTAGATTTAGTTTTATTCATATATATATAATATAGATTTATTTATATAAACACACACACATACACGCATACATATATATATATATATATATATATATATATATATATATATATATATTATTGTTTATTTAAAAATATGATTCCATTGCTTTACTTTTGTATCGAGCACATTTAAAAAAAATAATAACAAAAATACTAAAAAACTTTAGATTATTTACCTAACAAGTTCTTTCCTATTTTCTATATATTTTCTCACACACACACACACACACACACACATATATATATATATATATATATATATATATATATATATATATATATATATATATATATATATATATATATATATATATAAATAATATATATATATATATATATAGAGAGAGAGAGATTTCTCATGACAATTAATCGAGTCTAGAGAGAGAATCCTCCGCAGAATGCAGAATGCACTGGACGGCCTTATTGGGTCTCATCAACAGTGCACATCTACTGACGAGAATCGAACACGGACCGAATTCCTACTTCTTCGTCCTCGCGGCCCGCTGGCCCAGTGGTCTGATGCTTGTGCTGTAACGTTACGATCTGGTTTCGATTTTCAGTAGTGGATGCGCACTGCTAACGAATCCCAAATAGGACGAAACTGCTGTCCATTTCTTCCTGTGTTTTGTTAAGATTTCTTGTTCTGGATTCAGTGAATTATTATTATGAGGAAAAAAAAATATCATTTTTTTCTTTTTGTTCCTTTATATTTGACAATATATTTTACTTTCTTTCTTTTACTATTGTATTCTTTTTCTCTCTTTCTTTCTCTCTTTCTTTCTTTCTTTCTTTTCTCTACTTCCTTCCTTTCTCCGTTCTAATTTCCCCTTTATTCATTCTTTCTGTCTTTCTTTCTTTCTTTCTTTCTTTCTTTCTTTCTTTCAGCATTGCATCTTAGCAGTATATAGATTTCATTCTCTGGATTTTCTTTTTTTCCTTCCACACTTCCTTATTTTTTTCCTTTCTTCCTTCACCATTTCCTTGATTTATTTTTAAAATTCGATTAAAACATTTTTTTTTCCTTTTGTAATTACAGCAGCTAATTTTATTTTCATATATGTTTGGCTTATGTGTTCCGAGTTCGTTTCTCTTCACCTTTTAGCAATCGTCTATTTTCCAGAACACAGAACATTGTGGCCCTGCTGTGTTCGGAAAATAAAATATCCTTATAACTCGAAAACAAACACACAATCCACAGGCCCAATTAAAAAGCAAAAATAAAATCATATTTGATAATGGCTAAAAGTATAGCCGAATGCTCTCGGAACACTTGGACAGTTTCTACACACCCTGTGTCCCAAAAAGAAAACATCTTCCTTTAAGACAAAACACACACACACACACACACATATATTATCAAGATCTTATATGGATATTATATATATACATATATATACATATATATATATATATATATATATATATATATATATATATATATATATACTATCAAGATCTTAGATATATATTTAACCATATTTTATTTTTTATTTTTTAACACTTAAGTTGCATTTATTGATTTCTTAAAGAAGTCTTTTTATTATCAACTGTAAATTTATTTTATAATGATCCATACGTTTGACTGTTTACATTATTCGGACTATTGTCCTCATCTTTGTCGCCATATTTATTACAACGGCCTTCTTCAGGTGGTTGGAATGTCGAGCTCAACCCATTATTTCGCTCACTGGGGTAAACTGTTCTAGTTTCACGTGCCATGTTTAACCGGTGAGAGTTATCAGTTATCTCCTGTTAATTCCCCTCTCCAAGTTCTCAACTGCCTTACCCAAATTAAAAGGCAGAAATAAAATCATATTGGATAATGGCTAAAAGTATAGCCAAAAGCCCTCGGAATTACAGAACACTTGGACAGTTTCTGTACGCCATGTGTCCCAGAAAAGAAAACAACTCCCTTTATTAAGAATCGTTTGTCCTATTTTCATAAAAAAATTAGTTGTCTACAAATTTAAATGCCGTTGTGAAGCGGCGTACAAAGAATGAACCAATCTTATGCTGTAAACGCAGATTGCGCAACATATTACCGCCTATTTGCGCTCAAGTAGTCGCAGCCAATCTTTAAGAACTACACAAGCAGTCCACGATTCATCTATTGGACACCATTTACTCGACATCCTGGACCGTGCCGCTAACTATGAAGACATTTGGTTTTTAGTTTTACACAATGCCCGCTCGGTGTACCATCTCCGAGTTCTCGAGACTGCATTCTTAAAATTTCCCCAGGCGAGCCTGTGTAGAAAAGGGGAGCATTTTATGCGATCCTTACGGTTGGTGGAGGAACTGTGAGTGTCTTTTTTCCCTTTTATACTCTTGTGGAATTTGCCTTTTCCCCACTTTTTTGATTTTTTAAAAAAATATTTATAATTAGAATTTAATTTATTTCAATCGCGTTCCAACTTTCTCTCCTCTTTCGTTATTATGGTTATGTCTTTGATTGTTTTTCAATTTGCCAACGCACGCCTTTGAACAAGTGTTGCCCGAAAGGTAACTTAGGTGCAATATGACGTCCATTTTGTTAAAATCTATGTTTTATTTCTGTGGGTACAAATATATATATATATATGTGTGTGTGTGTGTGTGTATTATTCGGACTATGATCCTCATCTTTGTTGCCATGTGACCTTGAGGACACATGTCACAGTGGATAAATGCGTTAGTTAGATCCACTTACAAGACCCAAAGTGTGTGAGTTCAATACCTGGCTAAGGCAGTGAAGAACTTGCGGAGGGAATTAACAGGGGATAACTGATAACTGACATCAATTAGAGATGGCACGTGGAACTAGAACAGTCTACCCCAGCGATCGAAATAAAGGGTTCAGTTCGACATTCCAACCACCTGAAGAAAGTCGGAGCATACAACGGCCGAAACATTGTGATAAATATGACAACAAAGATGAGGACAATAGTCCGAAAAATATAAATAGTGCACATAACACGTCATTTCAGAAACACACACACACACACACACACACACACATATATATATATATATATATATATATATATATATATATATATATATATATATATATATACAAGCATTCTATTTCTCTTTTTTCATTGAAAACAGTTTCATCGAAAGATTTTATAAAGGCAGCATGTCTATCTCAAATATGTGTCCACGCTAAATCGTCATCGTCGGCTTGATTTGGTATCAAAGAATTTGATTTCGTCTTTGCTAATCGCTTCTTTTTATGATGATGGTGTCATTGAGTACATTAAGTGCCAAGGTACAGTTTCAGGACCAGAAGCTTCCAGTTTCACTGAAACTTTCTCCCGTCATCCATTCCTTATCACTGTTTGGCGTTTGTCGGAGGTTAAGGAAATTTGAGTAGAAAAAATTGCCGATGGCGTGAATTTGTTTAAATTGGATTTCAACTTACAATGACGTGACCTACACATGAGCATCCTTTGCGGCACATACGGAATGAGACATGCAGTATCAAGTTATGAGACTGTAACGGACTGTCGTTGAATCTGTTATAATTTCGAGTGACACCTTCTGTAGTATATCCTTCATGCGTAGCCCTCTTCATCCGCTGGTCCAACCGTTGAGATCTGTTGTAATAACTACCCGCTTATTCCACCGTTTAGACTCATTGGATCATGCAAGTCTCTCACTTACGACAAGGAGTGACCCTCAGAGTTACGCACATGGAAACACAAATATCGACACATTCATGACTTACACTGGATGTCGGCCAAAACAATCCGTCAAGAAAAGTTACTTTAATAACAATAATAGAAAAAAAATAAGCATAGAATTAAAAGTATAAAATTATCATCAAATATATAAAACCATTTTGTTATTATTCTCGCTGTTAAAATATTTGAAACAGAAATAATGGAGGACGTAATTGCTTATTCTAAACGAACAGTAAAAAAGTAAAGACAATTTAGATATCGTTACGAATCGAAACGCTTTTCTATAAACAATTTACGTTACATATGTTACAAGGAAATGCATAAAAAGCATAAAATTATCGGCAAATATTAAAAATGTTTGACTGATAAAGGAAGGAATAGGAAAGTAATCTACGATCCTGAGCCAATAGTCAAAGATAAACAAAACAAAACTTATGTTAGGCCACAAAAATCTCCTGAGCCGACCAAGCATAGAAATGAATACATTATGGAAACCAATAATAAGGAGTGCCAGAGAAAGGCGATAATAACAACAATAATTGCAATATGAGCTCTTGTAAAAACATGCAATGATAACAGCAAAAAATGCAATATGAGCACTGGTAAAAAATGATTGGTTATAACATTAGGTTTATACAATACCAAGAAATTCATACACAAGGACACATGGCCCAGTGGATAAAGGCGTTGTTTAGACCCAGTGACAGGACCCAAAGAGTGTGAGTTCAATACCCGGGTAAGGTAGTGGAGAACTTGGAGAGGGGAATTAAGAGAAGATAACTGACATCCATTAAACATGGCACGTGGAACTACCCCAGTGAGCGACATAAAGGGTCCTTTTCGACATTCCAACCGCACAAAGAAGGCCGTTGTGATAAATATGGAACTAGGAACACATAAGCCCAACATATATGAAAATAAAATTAGCTGCTGTAATTAAAAGGAAAAAAAATGTTTTAATTGAATTTTAAAAATAAATCAAGGAAATAATGAAGAAAGGAAAAAAATAAGGAAGTTTGGAAGGAGAAAAAGAAAATCCAGAGAATGAAATCTATATATTGCTAAGATGCAATGGTGAAAGAAAGAAAATTAAATAAATAAATAAAGAAGGAAAGAGTGAATAAAGGGGAAATGAGATCGGAGAAAGGAAGGAAGTAGAGAAAAGAAAGAAAGAGAGAAAAAGAATACAATAGTAAAAGAAAGAAAGAAAGTAAAATATATTGTCAAATATATATTGCTAAGATGCAATGGTGAAAGAAAGAAAGAAAAGAAAGAAAAGAAAGAAAGAGTGATTAAAGAGGAAATGAAAAAGAAAGAAAGGAAGGAAATAGAGAAAAAAAAAAGAAAGAGAGAGAGAGAGAAAGAAAGACTGAAAAAATATATAATAGTAAAAGAAAGAAGGAAAGAAAAACATATTGCCAAATATAAAAGAATAAAAAGAAAAAAAATTATCATAATAATTTATCTAATTCATCGAGTCAAGAACAATAATCCTCAACAGAACACAGGAAGGAATGGACAGCCGATTTGTCCTCTTTGTGTGTGCAAATACCTTTTAGAAAAGCATAAACTCACCTCTCCCTGAATTCAAATTTATGAAGTGATGTCTTCATGAATTTTCCCTAGCATTATACGATGGTAATTTAAAAATACCACTCTTTTGTATTTACGTTACCTGCTCATATAGTAGCAGCTGCAGCCTCCCACCTCATAAACACACACAAAAAAGAAAAAAAAATATTACTTCTTTGTTAGATTTGGTAAGAGATCGTTAAAGAAATGATTGTGTAGCGCCAACTTTTTGAATTAGTTCTCGTAGATTTTTGTCTGGATTCGAACACCGAACACCGATGCCGATGGAGAATAAACAACTATCTCAGCACGGCGGACAGCAACGACATTGGTTTTTAATCTGAGGCAAGCGAGGACTTTTATTCAGATGTCCTTCCTTTGGGAGAGGTGACCCCCATGAAGTGGTTTGCAGAATCTAAAACGTGACGTAAAGGCGTAATCCATTCAACTGTCAAAGATTTTAACACAAGGCGAAGAGATTTATCGATTAGGAACGGCACTTAAGATCTGAACGTAGGACTATTTTCGGATTACTAGATCAAGTAGAAAGCAACGTTTCAAACGTGAATTGCTTCGATTTAAATTTAATGTCTTCTCTAAGCCTGTTTTCTAATATGACTACATCTACTACGGCTAATCTCGCTCACTCTGTTATGTGGTTCCTGGCCTCCATTGAGTAGTACTATCAGCAGTACTTGCTCCCTTCATAGAATTTGTTCCTTCATTCATTTACACAAATTTATCAAACTGAGGCCTCACTTATCCTCTATGTGTGCTGTCTGTGTTAAATTCTCCAAGTCTTCTTCCCACGTGATGTGAACAATATTTATGCCTTTCTAATGATTAACAACCACATATTTTAGTTCCTATTCTCTTTACTTAGTTTATAACGATGTTTCGACCATTTTAAGAGTTTTCTTCATAAGTAAATTACACTAGAAGGCAAACTATATAGCAATTCTAGGTTAACTGCTGCTATTAAATTTACTAATATTGTTATATTTTTATTTTAGATTTTTTAATAATCCCACTGGGACTATGAAACACGATATTACTTGCTGCATCTAAACGGTTTCATTTATGAAGTCATGTCTGTTGATTAGGCAGTTGGTAATAAGACTTATTAAAGAGCGGGTGAAATCACGTATACGGTCAACGACGACCTTGTTCACAAGTTTCTAGACACCCTACCTCGTGGGCGTCTTTGGTCAGGAAAATACTAGGGAGAGATAACTCTAAAAAAAAAAAGATCCATATTGCATCCATATGACCCAACTAGTTCTTGGCCTCTGGCAAGATGCTGCAATCATTGGTAAGGCCAAGATAGCGCTAATGTGGGACTCTGTGTCCAAACTCCAACATTCTAATCTTCTTTTACGCAGGTTTCTCTGTCTTCTCTTCTTTGCCAAAAGACTGCGTTTCATATCCAACTTGACGAAAATGGCGTGCCTTCTTTTTTGAACTGAGAAGTCATATACAATAAACTTAAATATTCCAATATTAAGATTCAGATCAATAGGTGGAAATGGAAGAGTCTTACTTGATAATTACTAAGCACACTGGACAGACTAAGTGACTAACGTTGCAAGTATAATTGATAATTAAAATTATAGTTTTTTACTGTTGTTTTATTTACTACTATTTCATACCTTTTAGACTAACGTTAGAGGATTTTTTATACTGTTTATATTATCACTTTTTGGTATATTCCTCATACAGTTCATACTAATATATACATTTATTTTACTTAATGTTAATATTGGTGCCAACTGCTAATACTACTAGTACCTATTGTCTTATTTACCAAACGCGGCCATTTCCAGGCTCCTTCGTTTCAGACACTACATCTGCTTCAGGAAGGATTTAAAGTTAATCCTTCGGCCTCCCCCAAAAGGAAAATCTGAGAGGACTTGAGTAATATTTATCCATTGATGCCTCAGGCTTCACAAAGTGTAAGTACCGAAGCAGGCAACAGTGAAAGAAAGAAAGAAAGAAAGAAAGAAAGAAATTAAGCTAATAAATAAAAAAGAAAGATCGGCAAGAAAAATAAAAGAATTAGAATGAAAGGAGGAGAGGCGCTAAGGAACAAAGAAGAAAACATTTTAATGGAGCAATGATAAAAAAGAAAGAAAAATTAACGAAAGAAAGAGACAAAGAAGAAAAGAAATGAAAACAAATAAAAATAGGAAGAAGCCAAAACTACATAAGAATGAATAGGGGAAAAAAAGAAAGAAAAGTGAAAATAGAAATAAAAAAGCAATTAGAGAGGAAAGAAAGAAAGAATGAACGTTTAACGAAAGAAAGAGATAATGAAGAAAAGAAATGAAATGAAAAGAAAGAAAATAGGAAGAAGAAGACTAAAACAGATAAGGAATGAGTGGGTGGAAAAGGGTAAATAAAAGTGAAAATAGAAAGAAAGAAAGAAAGAAAGAAAGAAAGAAAGATAGAAAAATAAAATGATTATAGAAAGAAAGGGACAAAGAAGAAAAGAAGTAAAGTGAAAGAAAGGACAAATACGAAGAAGAAGCCTAAAATAGATAAGGAGTTAGCGGATAAAAAAAGGTGATGAAAATAGAAAGAAAGAAAGAAAGAAAGAAAGAAGGAAAGAAAGAAAAATGATTATTGAAAGAAAGAAACAAAGAAGAAAAGAAGTAAAATGAAAAGAAAGAAAAATACGAAGGAGAAACGTAAAATAGATAAAGATTGAGAGGGTGTAAAAGGGTAAAGAAAAGTGAAAATAGAAAGAAAGAAAGAAAGAAAGAAATAAGGAAAGAAAGAAAAATGATTATCGAAAGAAAGAAACAAAAAAGGAAAGAATTAAAATGAAAAGAATGAAAAATACGAAGAAGAAACCTAAAATAGATAAAGATTGAGCGGGTGTAAAAGGGTAAAGAAAAGTGAAAATAGAAAGAAAGAAAGAAAGAAAGAAAGAAAGAAAGAAAGAAAGAGAAAAAGAAATGATTATCGAAAGAAAGAAACAAAGAAGAAAAAAGTAAAATGAAAATAAAGAAAAATACAAAGGTGAAACCTAAAATAGATCAAAATTGAGCGGGTGTAAAAGGGTAAAGAAAAGTGAAAATAGAAAGAAAGAAAGAAAGAAAGAAAGAAAGAGAGAAAGAAATGATTATCGAAAGAAAGAAACAAAGAAGAAAAAAGTAAAATGAAAAGAAAGAAAAATACGAAGGTGAAACCTAAAATAGATAAAAATTGAGCGGGTGTAAAAGAGTAAAGAAAGAAAGAAAGAAAGAAAGAAAGAAAGAAAGAAAGAAAGAAGAAATGATTATTGAAAGAAAGAAACAAAGAAGAAAAAACTAAAATGAAAAGAAAGAAAAATACGAATGAGAAACCTAAAATAGATAAAGATTGAGCGGGTGTAAAAGAGTAAAGAAAGAAAGAAAGAAAGAAAGAAAGAAAGAAAGAAAGAAGAAATGATTATCGAAAGAAAGAAACAAAGAAGAAAAAAGTAAAATGAAACAAAGAAAAATACGAAGGAGAAACCTAAAATAGATAAAGATTGAGCGGGTATAAAAGAGTAAAGAAAAGTGAAAATAGAAAGAAAGAAAGAAAGAAAGAAAGAAAGAAAGAAACAAACAAACAAACAAACAAACAAAGAAGGAAAGGAAGAAAAATGAATATCGAAAGAAAGAAACAAAAAAGGAAAGAAGTAAAATGAAAAGAAAGAAAAATACGAAGGAGAAACCTAAAATAGATAAGGATTGAGCGGGTGCAAAAGAGTAAAGAAAATAGAAAGAAAGAAAGAAAGAAAGAAAGAAAGAAAGAAAGAAAGAAAGAAAGAAAGAAAGAAATTAAGCTAATAAATAAAAAAGAAAGATCGGCAAGGAAAATAAAAGAAATAGAATGAAAGGAGGAGAGGCGCTAAGGAACAAAGGAGAAAACATTTTAATGGAGCAATGATAAAAAAGAAAGAAAAATTAGCGAAAGAAAGAGACAAAGAAGAAAAGAAATGAAAACAAATAAAAATAGGAAGAAGCCAAAACTACATAAGAATGAATAGGGGAAAAAAAAGAAAGAAAAGTGAAAATAGAAAGAAAAAAGCAATTAGAGAGGAAAGAAAGAAAGAAAGAATGAAGGTTTAACGAAAGAAAGAGATAACGAAGAAAAGAAATGAAATGAAAAGAAAGAAAATAGGAAGAAGAAGACTAAAACAGATAAGGAATGAGTGGGTGGAAAAGGGTAAATAAAAGTGAAAATAGAAAGAAAGAAAGAAAGAAAGAAAGAAAGAAATTAAAATAAAATGATTATAGAAAGAAAGGGACAAAGAAGAAAAGAAGTAAAGTGAAAGAAAGGACAAATACGAAGAAGAAGCCTAAAATAGATAAGGAGTTAGCGGGTAAAAAAAGGTGATGAAAGAAAGAAAGAAAGAAAGAAAGAAAGAAAGAAAGAAAAATGATTATTGAAAGAAAGAAACAAAGAAGAAAAGAAGTAAAATGAAAAGAAAGAGAAATACGAAGGAGAAGCCTAGAATAGATAAAGATTGAGCGGGTGTAATAGGGAAAAGAAAAGTGAAAATAGAAAGAAAGAAAGAAAGAAAGAAGGAAAGAAAGAAAGAAGGAAAGAAAGAAAGAAAAAATGATTATCGAAAGGAAAAAACCAAAGAAAAAACAAAGAAGTAAAATGAAAAGAAAAAAATACGAAGGAGAAGCATAAAAGAGATAAATATTGAGAGGGTGTAAAAGGGTAAAGAAAAGTGAAAATAGAAAGAAAGAAAGAAAGAAAGAAAGACAGAAATAAGGAAAGAAAGAAAAATGATTATCGAAAGAACGAAACAAAAAAGGAAAGAATTAAAATGAAAAGAATGAAAAATACGAAGAAGAAACCTAAAATAGATAAAGATTGAGCGGGTGTAAAAGGGTAAAGAAAGAAAGAAAGAAAGAAAGAAAGAAAGAAAGAAAGAAAGAAAGAAAGAAATGATTATTGAAAGAAAGAAACAAAGAAGAAAAAACTAAAATGAAAAGAAAGAAAAATACGAATGAGAAACCTAAAATAGATAAAGATTGAGCGGGTGTAAAAGAGTAAAGAAAGAAAGAAAGAAAGAAAGAAAGAAAGAAAGAAAGAAGAAATGATTATTGAAAGAAAGAAACAAAGAAGAAAAAACTAAAATGAAAAGAAAGAAAAATACGAATGAGAAACCTAAAATAGATAAAGATTGAGCGGGTGTAAAAGAGTAAAGAAAGAAAGAAAGAAAGAAATAAAGAAAGAAAGAAAGAAAGAAAGAAAGAAAGAAATGATTATCGAAAAAAAGAAACAAAAAAGGAAAAAAGTAAAATGAAAAGAAAGAAAAACAGGAAGATGAAACCTAAAATAGATAAAGATTGAGCGGGTGTAAAAGAGTAAAGAAAGAAAGAAAGAAAGAAAGAAAGAAAGATAGAAAGAAAGAAAGAAAGAAGAAATGATTATTGAAAGAAAGAAACAAAGAAGAAAAAACTAAAATGAAAAGAAAGAAAAATACGAATGAGAAACCTAAAATAGATAAAGATTGAGCGGGTGTAAAAGAGTAAAGAAAGAAAGAAAGAAAGAAATAAAGAAAGAAAGAAAGAAAGAAAGAAAGAAAGAAAGAAAGAAATGATTATCGAAAAAAAGAAACAAAAAAGGAAAAAAGTAAAATGAAAAGAAAGAAAAACAGGAAGATGAAACCTAAAATAGATAAAGATTGAGCGGGTGTAAAAGAGTAAAGAAAGAAAGAAAGAAAGAAAGAAAGAAAGATAGAAAGAAAGAAAGAAAGAAGAAATGATTATTGAAAGAAAGAAACAAAGAAGAAAAAACTAAAATGAAAAGAAAGAAAAATACGAATGAGAAACCTAAAATAGATAAAGATTGAGCGGGTGTAAAAGAGTAAAGAAAGAAAGAAAGAAAGAAAGAAAGAAAGAAAGAAAGAAAGAAAGAAAGAAAGAAGAAATGATTATCGAAAAAAAGAAACAAAAAAGGAAAAAAGTAAAATGAAAAGAAAGAAAAACAGGAAGATGAAACCTAAAATAGATAAAGATTGAGCGGGTGTAAAAGGGTAAAGAAAGAAAGAAAGAAAGAAAGAAAGAAAGAAAGAAAGAAAGAAAGAAAGAAAGAAAGAAAGAAGAAATGATTATTGAAAGAAAGAAACAAAGAAGAAAAAACTAAAATGAAAAGAAAGAAAAATACGAATGAGAAACCTAAAATAGATAAAGATTGAGCGGGTGTAAAAGAGTAAAGAAAGAAAGAAAGAAAGAAATAAATAAAGAAAGAAAGAAAGAAAGAAAGAAAGAAAGAAATGATTATCGAAAAAAAGAAACAAAAAAGGAAAAAAGTAAAATGAAAAGAAAGAAAAACAGGAAGATGAAACCTAAAATAGATAAAGATTGAGCGGGTGTAAAAGAGTAAAGAAAGAAAGAAAGAAAGAAAGAAAGAAAGATAGAAAGAAAGAAAGAAAGAAGAAATGATTATTGAAAGAAAGAAACAAAGAAGAAAAAACTAAAATGAAAAGAAAGAAAAATACGAATGAGAAACCTAAAATAGATAAAGATTGAGCGGGTGTAAAAGAGTAAAGAAAGAAAGAAAGAAAGAAATAAAGAAAGAAAGAAAGAAAGAAAGAAAGAAAGAAAGAAAGAAATGATTATCGAAAAAAAGAAACAAAAAAGGAAAAAAGTAAAATGAAAAGAAAGAAAAACAGGAAGATGAAACCTAAAATAGATAAAGATTGAGCGGGTGTAAAAGAGTAAAGAAAAGTGAAAAAAGAAAGAAAGAAAACTTCATTTATTCTATTGAATGCGTGTTTAAACTTCAGCTGTAAACGACATGAGAAAGCAAATGTGAAAAGGAAATCCGGACCATAAATGACGGAGCAAATGATAGATTGTAGAAAGAGTAAAGGCAATGAAAGCAAGAAGCGTTGTAAATGGTGATATAATTACTGAAGAGGTGTCAGCAGTGTAAGAAACAAACAAGTGTGAAAAGATGAAAATGGGACAAGGAAAAATACAAAACAAAACAAAGCATCATCATTATGAAAACGAAATATTTGCTGTTGAAAATATCGATATTTCATTGCACTGCTACAACGACTGCTCTTTCTCCCGTCGATGACACCACTAATACTGATAATTTAATTAATTGTTATGATTATTGCCATTTCCCGAGATGATCAGCCTGCTATTTCCATTATAGCAAAGAATACTCAACAAAATAATTCATCGAATAATTACTCTGACACATCTGAGGCTTACAAAATTTAGAAAGCACTCAGAGAGTGCATAACTCCGCCAACGCCGTTGCTATTGAAAACTAAAAGAAAGCAATTTCGTAGGTAGATACGATATAGGGGTGGTGATTGTTTAAATCTTTCAGGTTTGCATTACTGAAAACTTTTAATCCTTCTGTCTGAGCTCCTGGGTTAAATTTCGCAAATAATTGGTATGCAATGATTCACGGTCGATATAAAAATAGCTGCAAGTGTTTACCCACCGTTCAAACAGTGGTTGGGCATTAAGTCATTTTTCTCTACTACCGTTCAACAGGTAGCTGGGTATTACATCATTTTTTTCTCTACCAGTGGTAAAGCGATAGTCAGGGCTTAAAGAGTTTTCATTCCATTTTTCCGTATATTTCCTATTAGTCTTTTAATATATGAAATATATGTCAAGAAAAAACAGTTATGATAATTTAAAGAATTAGTTAATATTTGTGACCATCTTTAAACTCTTACATCGCTTTTTGGAATTCATTTATTTTCATCCTCCAGTTTTGTCAGCAGATTAAGTGGATTTCATGTGCACTTTAAAATAATGATTTAAAATGCCAGAAGTTTAGCACATCGTCGTTATAACATCGAAAACAAGTGATACAATTATTTACTACTTCGAATAATAATTATAAATACCCGGAAAAATGTCACAGTTTTCTTATTTCAAATTTCTTCAGTCACATTCTCCCCGCCGTAAAGTTGCTTTCCTGTGCCTTTTTTTTTTTTATAAATCCTTCATTTTAATAGTTCGGATAATCTATTCGATATGGTACCTAGATTTTATAAATTTAAGCTCATTACTAGATCGGCAACAAGGCCTCATCAATTTACAATTTAATTGTAACCGTAAGTACTACGTTAACAGTTTCTTTACTCGGACTTTTCCCTTGCAGAACTCTCTTCCGGTTCCATGCTTTCTGGCCAAATTTTAAAAAAATTAAATGCAATATCAATCGTTATCGTTATCAACTGTCTTCCTGATTTCTATTCTACGTATTGTTCTCGCTCCTAAATAATATTTGGTTTTCTTAATCTTTCACACGAGTAATCCCTTGTGACTTAGTGGCTTTACTGCCTTGCTTGGGGTAATTTCGATAAAAAAAAAAAAAAATTATAATAATAATAATAATAATAATAATAATAATAATAATGATGATGATGATGATGTTTGCAGATGGCAGCGTTATTTAGAACAGTCCATGTACTGCTGAAAGTGCTGCGTTTTTAACCTGCACGTAGGAGATGAGAGACGATCCTTATCACCCTGTCGAACAACTAAAAGTCGGGGCGGTTATCAAAAATACTACTACTTCTTCTACAACTACAAATACAACTAATACCACTACCACTACTACTAATAATAATTATTATTATTACATTTATAATGTTATAACAATAACTACTACTACTACTAATAATAATAATTATTATTATTACATTTATAATGTTATAACAATAACTACTACTACTACTAATAATAATTGTTATTATTACATTTATAATGCTATAACAATAACTCCTACTACTACTACTACTACTAATAATAATAATAATAATTATTATTATTATTATTATTATTATTATTATTATTATTACATTTATAATGTTATAACAATAACTACTAATACTACTAATAATATTAATTATTATTATTACATTTATAATGTTATAACAATAACTTCTACTATTAGGTTGGTGCAAAAATAATGACGTAATAATGTCGTTTTTTGACGTTAAAAATACGTCGAAAAACGACATTATTACGTCATTATTTTTGCACCAACCTAATACTTACTAATAATTATATAGTTTATACATTGTCTTTAGATATGTATCAGAAGATCTGGGCTAAACTTATGTAGAAGCGAAAATATTTTTCATATACCTTAATATATAATATGATAACAGTAATTTAGTGCAATTAGCGATAGATTTTTAGATATGTACAATGAAAATCTTTGGAATAAAGATTTATAAAAAACGAAAATAATTTATATACATCTGAAGAAATAATACTTAATAACAGCATAATTTTGTCTGAGACAGTTTTTGGATGTGTCTGTAACATAATCTTTGGAGTAAAGTTTTGTAAAAAACGAACATACTTTTGATAAATCCTAAAATTTAGTACGCTCAAATAATCCTAAAACCAAATACGTGTGTAGTTTTAGTTTGGGGTTCCAAGATGAATTCACACTTTCTAAAACAACATATCTGCCGAATTCTTATGCTATATTGAGAAAATTGGTATAGACTTGGGATAACCATTTTCTGGCAAAAATTCTAACAAGAAGATAATACGTAAAAGATATAAAATAATTAGAACAAATTCCGTTTACCAAATATATACTATTTCTCCTATAATATATAGACATCTTGCATAGGAAATGCGTATGGCAATGTAAACTACCAAAGAGAGTATTAAATAATGAAGGTAGACATTATAGTAACGAATAGCTTAATTCAGGAAGATTAATAACCAAAGCAAAAGAGAACAGTCAAGAAGTGTCAAGGGAAGGAGAAAGAGAACGGCCCAAAATCGTAAAATCAAAAGAACAAATGGAGAGAAAGAAAAGAAATGTAAAACCGACCCATCATAAAAATAACGATGGTCGCCATTTTCCTTTTCCCGCTCTTTCTGTTCAAAATATTCATAAATAAAGTAAAACAGAAATGTTTGCCTGCCATAAATGTTTGTCGGAATTCCGCAGCATCTCTCCAAAAACCTAATTAAAATAGAATTAAATACAAAACTAATTTTGTAAGCAATGAGGCAAATACCTTATGAAATGGTGAGAATTTTTCTAATTTAATTACAAGCAATCTTCACAATATTTCCCGCTTTTTTTCTGTGTGCGCCATCATTTTTTTTTCTTTTTTCTTTTGGCATATTTGTCGGCGATTGGAAAATTGCTTTCTCGTTTCTTGTCTCACTCTTTTTCTGTTTTTCTCTTTTGACATTTTTCATAGTTTTTTTTTACTCATTCCTTTTATTAATTCCTTGCATTTTAACTTATTTTTTGTAAAATACTTTCATTCATTCTCTCAAAAGTCGTTTGTCATCATTTTTGTTTTTGTTGTTTACTGTTTTCCCTCATTTTAGTCAGTTTTCATTCATTCTTTCCGTATTTGATTTCATTTTCTCATTTTGTTTTTCATATTCGTTTCGATCCATTAATTTTCCATTTCTCTTTCTTTTAACGTCTTTCCGTTTCCTTTTATTCTTTCTTTATTAGTCTTTCGTTTTTTCTTTTTTTTTTCATATTTTTCATTAGACTCTGTCTTAATTTTTTTCTTTTTTATTGTTGTTCTTTCATTTCTTTTTGTCTTTTTCTTTTACTTTCTTTTGACTTCGCATCTGAGCCTTTAAATTATTTCTTTGTTTTTCTCTTTATCTCTTTGTTTTCTACACCGTTTCTTTATTTATTTTTGTCTTCCTTTGTTTTTTGCCATTCTTTCTTTCTTTCTTTCTTTTTTCTTTCTTATGCAATTAAATGATTTTTGTATTTGTTTTCTCTTTGTTTACTGTTCTTTTTTTTACTCTTTTTCTTTCTGCCCGCCTGTTTTGCTTGCTGACCTTCTTTCTTTCTTTCTTTCTTTCTTTTGTTTGTTTGTTTTCTTTCTTTCTTTTTTCTTTCTTTCTTTCTTTCTTTCTTTCTTTCTTTTTTTCTTTCTTTCTTTCTTTCTGTCTTTCTTTCTTATACATTTAAAATATTTCTTTCATTTTTATCTTTCTTCTATTTGTTTGCGACCCTTCTTTATTTTTTTCTTTATTATGCAGTGAAGATATTTTTTGCTGTTGCGTTTTTTCTTCTTCCATGTTTTCTGTCCTTCTTTCTTTCTTTTTTCTTTCTTTCTTTTTTCTTTCTTTCTTTCATTCTTTTCTTCTTTCTTCCTTATGCATTTAAATGATTTTTGGCATTTATCTTTCTTCTCTATGTTTTCCGTTCTTTTTTCTTGTCTCTTCTTTTACTCGCATTCTTTCTGCCTGCCTATTTCTCTTGCCGACCTTCTTTCTTTCTTTCTTTTTTTCTTTCTTTCTTTCTTTATTTATTCATTTATTTATTTATTTTACTTTTCATTATAGCCTCTTTCTCTTTTCATTTTTCATTTTCTGATTAAGATAAAATAAATGAAGTGGAATCATACAGGTTTCCTTTTAAGTAAACCCTGTCATAATTACTTGGCTTTTATTGTTAAGAATATATCATGTATTTTATTTACTTGCTTCGTATGAGTTTCAAGTGAGAGTAAGTTTCTACACTACAATCGTACTCACCTTTAGAATTCTTGCTGCTTTTACTAATGTCTTTGACTTTGCTTCTTTCGATTCTTCATTCAATGTTTGATTATTTTTTTTTCCGAGGCTTTTTAGAACTTCTCGGCACGCCACAAATGACAAAATAAAATCTCTGTTTCCATTCCCCCATTTATTGGCCATTGTGTCAAGATTTTCAATCTCATTCTTCTTTGATATCAAATCTGCTGGAACAAAAACATTCTCTACCAGGCAGATGCCTTTGTTCACAATGGCTAGTTCTGATCACTTATGCGTGGTGGTGTAATGGTTAGCAAGCTTGTTTCGGCTTAGTAGTGAATTCGGTCCTTACTGGGTGCTCCACACTTCCGGCTTTGTGGCATATCTAAGCTTTTGCTAAGCAAATCACTATTGGACGTCTCGGCGTGGGGTAATGCTTAGCAAGCTTGTGACGCTAAAATAGTTACGACTGAATAGAGAGTTCGATCCCTACTGGGTACCACATACTTTTGGTCTTGTGCCACGGCTATGCTTAAAAAAAAATCAGTATTCTTGTTTGGGATTACTCCTTATGGCTATTCAAAAAACCGTGATTTTTAACATTCCCTGGGATAGCTACTCGTTTGTGTATATACATTTCTTTTAATTACTATAACATTTGCATGATTCCTAGTTGATTATTGATCATATACAATCATATTATTTTTGTGATGACTAATTTGTTAATTAATTTTTTTTACTTACTATTAACGGCTCCTTATCAGATTTGCATATGGTTTATTTTCGCCCGAGACCTTAAATTACTAAAAAAAAAAAAAAAAAAAAAAAAAAAATGAAAACTCAAACGTCAAAGGAAAACTTTCATATGGATTTTATGGATAGTAAGAAACCTCAGTATCTGTCTATATTTCTGAGATGAGCTATTATCCATACTATTTACATTATTCGGACTATTGTCCTCATCTTTGTCACCATATTTATTACAACGTTTCAGCCGTTGTACGCTTCCGGCCTTCTTCGGGTGGTTGGGTATACTGTTCTAGTTCCACGTGCCATGTTTAATGGATGTCAGTTATCAACTAACTCCTGGTAATTCCCCTCTCCAAGTTCTCCACTAGCTTAAACAGGTATTGAACTCACACTCTTTGGGTCCAGTCACTGGATCTAATCAAGGACTTTATCCATGTGTCCTTCAGTTCAATACCTGGTTAGGCGGTGAAGAACTTGGAGGGGGAATTATCAGGAGATAACTGATAACTGACATCCATTAGACATGGCACGTGGAACTAGAACAGTCTACCCTAGTGAGCGAAATAAAGGGCTCAGTTCGACATTCCAACTACCTGAAGAAGGTCGGAGCGTACAACGGACGAAACGCTGTAATAAATATGGCGACAAAGATGAAGACAATAGTCCGAATAATATAAATGGTTAGAAACCTGTTCACAAATATGTATACCGCCAGTCAAAAATAGCATAAATATTTTCTACAAAAACCAAATGCACATCAACTACAAAATTAATCTTCACTTAGAAATATTATAAAGAATTACACTACCCCAACTGACCCAAATAAAAAAAAAATAAATTAATTATCTACCACAAAAAATTTAAAACAGCTAACCTTATCCTCAAAAATAACAACACACCAGCAAAATGAAAATTACAACGAACGAAGATTATCTCTGAGTTCAGATGCCTCTTAAGAAACTATCTTCTTGATCAAACCGAATTCATAAATAATTACATCGGTCATACAACTACATGCCTATCCAGACCCCTTATGTTACATCTATCTGAATACAGCTCTATTAGAATCCATTTAAACACACACACAAACTTACCAGATTCCATCCAAAACATACTAGTAGAAAACACAAACATAATAACCTCATCCACATGTAAAAAAGATTAAAATAATGGAAGACTTAATAAGAAAAGAAAAAACAACACTTAATAATATTAACTACGAACACGGTCACAATGTGCTATGTTCGGCAAATAAAACATCCCTATAACTCTAAAAACATACACACAACCTATACACCCAATTAAAAAGCAAAAATAAAATCATCCTTGATAATTTCTAAAAGTATAGCCGAAAGCGCGAGGAATTGTAGAACATTTGGACTGTTTCTACATACTCAGTGTCCAAAAAAGAAAATTGTTGGAATACATGAAAAATTAAGTAAAAAGCTTAATTATAATACCATGTCTATCGTTTTTAATGAAACATGCATAAATGAAGTATTGCTGCCTAAATACACAAACTACCAGCTGTAGACAACCGTTTTCCTAAGTAAATGCCTTCCATTAAATGAAGCCTGTCGGCCTTAACAAGGACTATAGGTCTTCGAATCTCGTGGCCTGGCGCTACATAATCGCAAACTGTACTAAATATCAGAAACTACATCCTTTGAGGACTACCAATAGCGACATCAACTGAAATTGATAGCACATGTATTTAGAAGAGAAAAATAATGATATAATCAATATACTGACTTTAGACACTACTTCAAACAAAATATTAGGAAGGAAGCCCCCCCCCCACACACACACACACGCACACACCGCCAATGAATACTGGAAAGAGCGATAGTAATTATTGGGATTGAGAAACCTATTTATTTTCCTGAAAAAATTGTTTTATTAGAAAGATCTTATAAATTTCAACTGCAATTCGCATTGGCTTTTTGGTCAATGAATACCAAATATTTCCTTATAAGGAAACAGCTGTTGTTACCATAAGTATTACCATGTGTCACTCTTGGTTTTAGCATTTGTCAATCAAAAGCATTCGGTTTTAGTTATTATGTGTGTGTGTTTTATTTTTATTTTTTTATCAACGTCTGACAGCTTCACGTCAAATTCCTACATGTATAGTTTTTTTTTTTTGTTTTTTTAACAAAAAACACTTTAGTGTCTAAGATACAGAATGCTAGGATAACAATAAATTCTATTGTTAACTATAAACTGCACGGAGTAAATACAGACAAAGGGAAATGGGGTTAAGACAAGGATGTTTCCTCTTACCAAATTTATGCAACTTTCATTGCGAGGCTAACTTTAAACTGTTTGATATCCTACTAGAGATTATTATCGAGGGCACAGTCTTCACATTACAAGATACGTAATATCGTAATACAGAACAGATAAAAAAAACTGTAAAAAAAGAACGAAAAATTATCAATTAATACAGTATATAAATATAAAAATATATGTAGTACATTACGATAAAGAGTTTGACATACATGTGAGTACGCCATTACATTTTCAGCTAAATTTCCATTCGGTTAAATGTCCGTTCGGCGAAATGTCCGTCTCTCTGCCAAATGTTCGTTTGCCAAATGTCCGAGTACCAAACTACTAAACCATATGAGTTCTCCCATACGTCAATGAACGCTGGACAATTCCATGAAGACATGACTTGAGTCAAGAGAAAGGTGATTCTATAGAAAGGTGATGAGAATACCATGGATGGAGCATGTAATCACGAGAAAGTTTTAAGAGAAATGAAAACTAAAAGGAGAAGTATATGTGTTTCCTCTTACCAAATTTATTCAACATTCAATGCGAGGCTACCTTTAAGCTGTTCGATATCCTACTAGAGATTATTATCGAGGGCACAGTCTTCACATTACAAGATACATAGATGACCCCGTCTTTATGGAAGGCTCAGAAGGAAAGAAAACTATAGGAACTCCTGGAAAAGGTAGTAAAGGAAACCTGGAAGTATGGACTTCATATCTGTTGTAAATGAGAACTACAGAAAATGAAAGCACCGTTTCGGCTATTCTTCAGAAACGGAAGTACCGTGTCGGCCATGTTGTTCAGAAACGGAAGTACCGTGTCGGCCATATTGTTTCGAAATGGAATTACAGTGTCGCTCATATTGTTCAGAAACGGAAGCACCGTGTCAGCCATATTGTTTCGAAATGGAAGTGCCGTGTCTGCCATATTGTTCAGAAACGGAAGTACCGTATCGGCCATATTGTTCAGAAATGGAAGTGCCGTGTCGGCTATATTGTTTATGTGTGAATAAAATAGCTGGATATTGCTTCGGTTGACAGAAGCCTTAAATTGAAACTGCGTTGTTACTACAGACACTTCCTTACCATGTTGTGACACCATCAATTTTAAGAAGACAGAATGTGTTTGTCAGCAAAAGATAAACCACACTATGCGAGCTACGAATCGGATATTTCATAATTAAGAAGTATTAAAATTTAAAAATCAATTTTTAAGAGAAGACATAAAATATTGCACCAAAATCTGAAGGCGCATTAGTGCAGCGAAAAGAAAATGCCTTCCAAAACTCACGCAAAAAAAAAAAAAAAAAAAATTCAGGAAAATGTTAAAAGCAACGATCCCTCTTTCGCCCATAGGTCAACACACTCAGTCCCGTTATTTTTCAGGCATACCTCGTATGGCCACAAATATGCGGAGCCCAGTGAGACACGAACTCTTTAAAATAGAAATAGTGTGCTAGTTTAACCTTTTAACAATTACCAGATGTTCTTAAACATTATCAAATGTTTTAACCATTACCGGTAGTTCAGGATTATATGAAAGAGCTGAAAACAATATCAAAAATCAACTCATGCAGACCATTACTTTTGTAACAAATTGCTTTGGATATTGCTGCCACATCTGGTCTGTGCTTCTGCTATATATTTAGAGATTTTTGATAAAATCCAAAGGATAATCTGCAATGTTATTGTACCTGACCTGTCATCTCGGTTTCGATCACTACCCCAACACGTAACTTAGCTTTTCTGAGCGTTTTCTATAAATAATTTCATTCATGTATTTAAGCGCAGTACTAGATTGACGGTCAGGTCTCTTCATGTTTCAGTTAAAATGGCTAGAGAGACTTGATAAAATAAAAAGAATAATCTGCAATGTTATTGTACTTGACTTGGCATCTCGGCTTGGGTTAATTCGCCACCGCAGAAACGTGCCTTCTTTGAGCATTTTCTATAAATATTTTTTATTCTAATTGTTCTGATGAGCTTTCCTCTTTGGTACCTAGATTTTATGAATTTAAACGCAGTGCTAGATTGGCTATTAGGTCTCATCATTTTACATTTATATGACTAGATATAATCGTAAGTTCTGTGCTAATATTTTCTACTCTCGCACTTCTCGTCTGTGAAACTCAATACCGGCTTCTTGCTTTCTAGTCTACTTTACTCTTCAAAAATCTAAATGCAATGTCAATCGATATCTTCTGTTTTCTTAATGTGTGTTCTTCTATTGTTCGATCTCCTTAATAGTGATTTCTCTCCTCAAATTATCCCACACTCAGTATCTCCTCCTTCCGTCTTAGTGGATTTATCGCCTTGCTTTGAGTGAAATCAGTTTTAAAAATGCATTCACCCATATTTTTGTCTGTATACAAGGTTAAACAAAGATTAGTATATATTTATTTACGCGCTGTGACAAGGGGAAAAAGTTAACGAGTAACTAGTGCAGACAATTTTTTGAAAGGCTTACTGGCCAGTGTTTTCCCCATCTATAAAGCCATGTACATGGCAAAGGTAAACCTATTAAATATGTGCCTTGGCACGCAATATTATTGGACCCGCTAGACTTTACTGGAAATGGAGAATGTAAACAGAATTATTTAGCATTTGAATGATAAAGCGTCCTGTGTAAGACGATAAACTACATCCGCGTCCTGGGTAAGACGATAAACATCATTCAACATTCAACAGCAAGGTCTCTGATCAGGAGGTTCTGAGGAGCGTGGAACCACCTCTTAATTGCTGGTGTTCCCAGGTCCACCCCGGTTAGAGCTGGTAGCATCTATTAGGATCCCAGCTAAGGGCAAATAACTTACCCCCAAACTGGGGTCAAAACATTGTGAAAGTGTAAAAATAGATTTTAATACCAGAAATACTTTGTAAAGAATTATTGATAACAATACATGATTACCAGCAATACATTTAAAAATATATATTACCAGCAATATAATTTCGAAAAAATATTACTAGCAATACATTTTTGAAAAGAATAAATTACCATAAAAAATTTGTCAGTATTTAATAACCCACTGAGGTTGATATAAGCAAACCAAACCAAATCTAACCAAACAAACCAAAAGATAAAGTTCAAATTTCTGGGACACGTAATGATAAAAGAAGGTACAGAGACTTTGATACTCACGGGTATATTAGGGTGAAGAATGACAGAGGAAAACATCGAATAACGTACCTAAGAAGCTTGTGTCAATGGATAGCAGAATAGGAAATAGGAGGTATAGTAAGAGAAAAATAAATTGCGACGAAGGATAGAGAAATATGTTTATGATTTTTAAAAAATATATTTCTAGAGTCTTAAAAAAAGAGTCAAAAGATAAAATATCAATGACAAAAAGACTAGGAAGAACACCAAGATGTCATAGTGTAATCTGACTACAAAATAATGCGTAGAGCCATGACTGATCACGTCTTCATGGGACACGACACTTAAAAGAAGTCTTGAAGATTATAACTAATGACCACGATCCTCACTCTGTGCCCACACACTTTCGCCTGATGTAGGCGAAGCTCCATGTTTTATGAAAGTTAGGTTTGCGTTTTTGTCGATTTCTGCAATGGTTTGATTTGAGTGGAGGCAATTAATTTTTCAGAACTGATTGTAAAAGGCACCAATTAAAATACCATTAAGAGCATCGCCGTGGATAGAAAATTGGGCGAGAAGGAAGACGTCTGAGAATGTTTTCTCGATCTTCTAATCCTCGTTTTTTATTATTATTATTATTATTATTATTATTATTATTATTATTATTATTATTATTCAAGTCAATTAAAAATAAATTAAAGAAGAAAGGAATGAAAAAAAAAGAGGAAAGAAAACAGAATTCTAATAAGATAAAAAGAAAAAAAAAAGATTCTATAATAATCGAGTGAAATAAGAAGGAAAATTGAGAGATACGAAAGAAAGCGAAGAAATGGCGAGATGAAGAAAAGATTAAAAGAAAGAAAGTAGAAAAAGTTATAAACAGTAGAGAAAGAGAAGAAAGAATCAAGGAATGAAAAAATACAAGAAGGAAAATTAAGATTATTTTCTCTGTGACACAACACTGAATATTTGAGGGGGGGGGACCCAATGAAAATCGAACTCACTACTGAATAGTAATTGTTCTAGCGAGACAGCCTTGCTAAACATTAAACAACGTCAATCAGCTCAACGATTTTCGAAGCGTAGATTAGATGTGGCAAAAGGCCAAATATGTGGAGCACTCTTTGAGGATCGGGCTCATTATTCAGTTGTAACTGATGTAGCGAGACAAGCTTGCGAACCATTACACCACTTTAATCAGCTCAATGATTTTATAAGCGTATCTTAGATGTGGCTCAAGGCCAAATATGTGGAGCATCCTTTGAAAATCGGACACATTTTTCAGTTGTAATTGATCTAGCGAGACAATATTGCTAACCGTTACACTAGTCCGTGTCCAGAAACGATTTTCTTAACGTTGCTTGCATTTGGCATAAGGCCGGAATCGTGGAGCACCCAGTGAGGATCGAACTCACTACTTTAGTCGCTATTGATCTAGAGGAAAAGCTTGCTAACCATTGTATGTTTTTCTAAGTGTAGCTTAGATGTAGAAGGTCGAAAGTATGGGGTTCCCAGTGAGGATCGAACTCACTATTTCGTCTAGTGAGACAAGCTTGCTAACCATTACACCATGTGCCCAATGATTTTCTAAGCGTAGATTAGATGTGGCTCAAGGCCAAAATATGTGGAGTACGCAGTGAAGATAGGACACATTATTCAGTTGTAATTGATCTAGCGAGCCAAGATTGCTAACAATTACACCACGTCGAAGAGCCCAAATGATTTTCTAAGTGTAGCTTAGATGTAGAAGGTCGAAAGTATGGGGTTCCCAGTGAGGATCGAACTCACTAACTCGTCTAGTGAGACAAGCTTGCTAACCACTGCAACACTTCGAAGTGCCCAGAAGAAGGAAAAATATGAATAAAAAACAGGCAAGACAATCGAAGAAACAGGATGACGAAAGAACAGGGAAAAATGAAAGACAATGAGAAAAAGGAGAATGAATAACAGAATTCTGAGCGGAAGGAGGAGGAGGAGAAACGAAGAGTAACTGAGAAAAAGAAAGGAGAAATAAATTAATAAATGAAGAAAAGCTAAGGAAGGTATGAAAAATAATGAATTAACAGAAGAAAGAATGTCGGAATCAACTAAAATAATAAATAAAAAAATATAATGCGAAATCCGTCCTTGGGGGTGGATTTCGCATTATTTATAATCTCTCAGTTGCGTCTCTGTCCTTGGACAGAGTGCGCTCAGGGGCAACTCCGTAAAGGGACAGAGTCGTAACTGAGGAAAATTATACTGAGAGGTGCCTGGCCCTGGGGAACAGTTTCCCGAGGCCGCGCCTTCTCATTGCACTAGAGAGAAGGATCTGTGCAAGCACCGAGGCCAGCGCAACCGACGGTTGTGGTGGCTCGAGAAAATTTTTGTTCCTTGCCCGGGTGCACGCGCTCGGGCTCCCCACATTAAACCGACCTTGTGGCACAACCTGACCTCGTGGTGGATCAAGTAAATGCCGAGTTGGATAGCTGAACACAGGAGGGATAAGAAAAAAACGAAAAGAATTATGAAACGAATGAACGACGAGGAGGAACGAAAAAAAAATCCGACGATGAAAACAGAATGAAAAATGAAGAAGATTATGCAGGAATGAAAACCAACTGAGAAAAAAAAATGAAGAAAAAAACAAGGAAGGTAAGAATAAAGACTAATGAATGAAAATGAAAGAAAAAAAGAAGAAAGAATGAAAGTTAGGTAGGATGAGGAGGAATGAAAGACATATAGATATGGATATAGAACGATATAATATAATACGAAACAATGGTGCCATTAATTAAATCTCTATAAGGTAAAATCCAACGATCGTGCGAAGGGACATTAATTTGTCCTTGAGGTGACTCTTCTGCTATTTTCATTGGAAACATATACAGATATATAGATTTCACTGCCTGGCTTCACCAGATAAATTGCAACATTTAACCAGCATAAAATATACCCTACAACGTAACAACTACCCTGGCTACATAGCAGCAGCACCCAAAAAACTGGGATAGGCGGGTACAAGAGGAGGACAAAAACATTCAGAAAGCAGTCTGCCTGCCTTATGTGAAAAGGTTATCAGAGAAAATGTAAAGTATCCGCGGTTCATATAACATCAGGACAACCTTCAAAAACTGGACGTCACTTCGCAGATATCTCTCCCGAATAAGAGCCCCCCCCTAGAGGAGAACATGACTAAAGATTATGTGTACGCTATCCCGTGCAGCTGAGGAAAGAAATATGAAGAGGAGACAGGCTGCCCCCTTAAGGTAAAGCTTCATGAACACCAGAAAGCTGTAACACAAAGGGAAGTGGAAAAATCAGGCGTGGCTGACCACATATGGAGAGAAAAGGGAGATCACCACACTCTGTGGGATCAAGATGAAATCATAGACAAAGAACATCATTGGAAAATTCGTAAACTTAAGGAATCAGCCCATATGCTAGGCCAAAAAATCTCCTGAGTCGACCAAGCATAGAAATAAATACAATATGGGAACCAGTAATAAGGAGTGCCAGAGAAAAGCAATAATAACAACAACAAAAATTGCAATATGAGCTCTGGTAAAAATATGCATTGATAATAGAAAAAATTACAATATGAGCACTGGTAAAAATGGTTGCTGAATATATTAGGTTTATAATACCCAGAAATTCATATACAGACGTCCTCAAGGACACATGGCACTGTGGATAAAGGCGTTGGTTAGATCTGGTGACAGTACCCCAAAAAGAGTGTGAGTTCAATACCCGGTTAAGGCAGTGGGGAACTTGCAGTGTGAAATTAACAGGAGATAAACATGGCTAGTGGAACTACAATAGTCTACCCCAGTGAGCGAAATAAAAGGTTCAGTTCCACATTCCAACCACCTGAAGAAGACCGAAACATTGTAATAAATATGGCGACGCAGATGAGGACAATGCAAATTACCTCATTTTATTTTAGTGCCTAAATGTTTCAAAGTCACCAAGTCATAATATCTTGGAGAGAACTATGTTTTTAGATTGAATTTCTCGTGAATACCTCATCTCAGAAATATAGACAGATACTGATAAAATCTCATATAGATTTAACTCATTGGCCATATCAGCTGATGTCCTTGTGGATATAAAAGTTGATTCAGCGTTGAAGCTTATTTTATTGGCGTCATTTCGCTCCTTGGGTCAAGCAATAGTCCCCATACACTCATAGAATGAACATTTGCACAATCATAAGAAGGAATTAATAAAAGCCAAAGAATTAAGTAAAACCAGTAATCTCCCTTAGTATAGACAGTGGGATGAGAACAATATCTCCTATTAGATAATGAATAAAAAGTTTTGCATTAAATGCGATTAATATCTGAAGATGATCAGAAGCAGTAATGGTCGAAACATTGGGATATTAACAAGTAAAATTTAGAAAATCGTTTGAATGATTTCGTATAGAAAATACCAAATACATTTTTATGGGTGTCCCTTATTTGCGGCACCTAACGAAATACGAGAAAAATACTCGATCGAAACGAATTTTGAAGGTTAAAAATATTGTAAATGTTGCTATTTAAAACTAAATCAACTATTTTAGCGTTAAAAACACGAACGATTTGTTTCAGACAATAATGATGTACGGAGAGAATTGTAGAAATTGTATTATCTGAGAAAGGGGAGTGCAACATCTTCAATTCGTGCCAAAAGTTTTCTGATCCTCGAATTCAAGTTCGATGTTTTAGTTTTAAAAATATAAGTGGAGTGTTTGCTTAAACAGAGAATGCGTTATTTTAGTAAGCAAATGTGAGTCGGGTATACCTTCATAAAGAACAACGTAACGTAGTCAATTTTTATTAAAGAAAAATGTCTATATAACATTATCCATATCCGTGAATTTAAGTTTACTTTTTGAGTTAAAAAATATTAATGGGGTTATAATTTCTTAAACACCAAATCACACCCAATTCATCAGTATCAGCGATACCATTATATAGGGCGAATTTTATTAAAAAGGATTTAACAAGAAATGCTAAATATATTTTATTTTAGTGTCTAAATGTTTCAAATTCACCAAGTCATAATGTCTTGGAGTGAAATATGTTTAGATATTGAATTTCTCGTGAAGTGACTCATCCGTTATAAATTTCAGTCCCTTTTTTTTCTGAATTATGCTGAAAATCTGTTGTCGACTTATACACGGGTGATGTGAAGAAAGGATTTACAAACCAACAGTAAATCGGAATCTGTTTACATCCGATTGGTTCAGTAAATAGAGGACTCTTAAGATGAATAAATGGAAGCACGAAGTGAAGAATTTGGTATGGAAATTAAACGTAAAACAAATGAGAAAAATGTCGAACGGATAAAGAATTATGTAAGAACAAGTATAAGAATTAAGGAAAAAGGGAATAAGAAAACGAACAAGAATAAGAATTAAGAATAAGCATTAAGTATGAATCAGAATAAAAACGTAGGTTAAGAAGTAAGGAAGAAATAAATAGGAAAAAAGAACAGGGATAAGAATTAAGAATAAAAGTTAATGACGAAAGAATAAGAATTACATAAGTATAGGGAAGAGAATTAAGAATAAAACTTAAGTATGGTATAAATTAATAAAGGAAAGAAAGAAAGAAAGAAAGAAAGAAAGAAAGAAAGAAAGAAAAAAAAGAAAGAAAGAAACAAACAAACAAAAAAAGAAAGAAAGAAATTTTAGAACAAATAAATGAAAGAAAGATTAGATTGAACGAATGGAGAAAGTAAGATTAGATTGAATTAATGAAAGTAAGAAAGGTTAAAGAAAGAGTAAACTAAGCGAATGAACGAAAGAAAGAAAGAAATAAAGAAAGAAAGAAAGAAAGAAAGAAATATTAGAATGAACGAATGAAAGAAAGATGAGACTGAAACAAAACATTAAGTGGAATGAATGAAAGTAAGAAAGAATGTTCAGATTGAAAGAAAGAAAAAAAGGATGGAATGAATGAAAGACAGAAAGATTAGTTTGAACGAATGAAAGAAAGAAAGAAAGAAAGAATGAATGAATGATATAAAGAAAGAAAGATTAGATTGAAAGAAAGTAAGAAAGATTAGATTGGACAAAAAAAGAAAGAAAGGTTAGATCGAACGAATGAAAGAAAGAAAGAACGAAAGAAAAATTAGATTGAATGTATGAAAGAAAGAAAGAAAGAAAGAAAGATTTAAGTTAGCATAGAGAGCAAAACATGTAAATGTATGAGAGAAGGAAAGGAAGAAACGGGAAAGCGAGAGAATGGCAGTTCAGAAAAGAAAAGAAATGGGTTGATAAAAAAGAGAAAGCGAGAAAGGAAGGGAACAGTAAAACAGGGTTTCAAATGTAATGAATGTTACATTATGTTACGTTCATTTGTGGGTAATGTATGGAACCCCTCCCCACTTTTTTTACCTGGATGTAAAATTTTCGGCTTTTAAGACAATCATTTCAGTTTTTTTTTTCTTATTTTTATTTATTTATTTATTGCATTTGTTTTCTCAGCAATCGATTTTACTGATTGGATCGGCCCTTTTTACTATATTGTACACCATTTATTTGCGCTAAGATTTTCTCTCTCTCTTTTTCTCTCTCTCTCTCTCACTCTCTCTACCACACACACACACACAAACACACCACACCATACCACACACACTGCTTATTCCTTGTAAAGATTCATCACAATTTTTTCTATAGTATGTCCGCTTTATCATTTCTCCTTCTGTCAATCTCTCTCACTAACCTATGCCTCTGTCTCTCTCTGTCACTGTCTATATCTATACAAACACTGCTCTTTCGCTCTTTATCTGTCTATACACACGCGCGCGCACACACACACACACACACACATATATATATATATATATATATACCACCATGCTTCACTTGATAGGATGGTATGAAGTGCTGCTGTCTATACACACGCGCACACACACACACACACACACACACACACACACATATATATATATATATATATATATATATATATATATATATATATATATATATATATATACCACCATGCGTCACTTGATAGGATGGTATGAAGTGCTGCTGAGAGTTTTGGAACGAACGAACAAATCTACCCATGTGGCACAAGTAATGAGCCGAATTAATTTTGGGAACTGATCTACATCAGGCCGAGAACCTATCAGGAACACGTCCTATATATATATATATATATATATATATATATATATATATATATATATATATATTAGGTAAGTCAATTATATCTTTTTTATCCGAAATCAACTTGGGGACAAGTCTAAAAGCCCACAACAAATGTAATATTCTTAGCTTTTGAGGAAAAATAGTTTTTAATTTATATATATATATATATATATATATATATATATATATATATATATATATATATATATATATTATAAAAATATATTTATATATATATATATATATATATATATATATATATATAAATATATTTTTATAATATATATATATATATATATATATATATATATATATATATTAATTAATATATGACTTTTTAATTGATATTCTTTCGGAACGTAACGTGTATCGATATTGCCTTTTTAATTGCACGTAAATTTGATAAAGCGGATTATTTCTTATAACAATTATGTATGTACTATTTTATATTTTTGTCTATTCCAGTATTTTAAAGGAATACTAAAACTTGGTTTTAAATTGATTCATATTCACTTGATTTCTTAGTATGGAATAATCAGGCCTGACTATTTACTTCAGTTAAAATCGCAGCAATCTCCGAGATTTCAAGTAATTTGATTTTAATTGCATTTCCTCAAATGGAATCGAAATTTTAACACAAAATATTTTGTGTGTTGTCTTATGATATCATGACAACCTATCTAGAAGTGTCTAATAGTCTGGTTTAAAAATCAACCTACCCTAACACACACGCAAACACACACACGCACACGCATATATATATATATATATATATATATATATATATATATATATATATATATATATATATGTGTGTGTGTGTGTGTGTATGCAGGTATGTATGTATGTATGTGTGTGTGTTGCTCGTTTCATCTGTAAGAAATTTTACTTTCAGTTAACACAATTTGTCTCTGAAAATAATGAATACTCTAATATTTATTTTATAATAATCATTATCCTGATGATGACATGGATATGTCGAAAGAACTTGCAAATAAAACAAATATCTATAAATACGGTGATTTCCTCTCGTCCTTCAATAATGACTTCAAAAACTTAAACGCGAGGATGAAAGGATTTTATCGAAAATAAGTATACTGAACATGTCTAAACTATACAATGAAACATGTCTTCATATTCATATATATATATATATATATATATATATATATATATATGACTTGGGCTCAAATACAGATCAAAAGTGTAACATGTT
>OZ010583.1:25084337-25254337 GCA_963932145.1 Acanthosepion lycidas | reverse complement strand
CACTTGTAGACATTTTTTTTTTTGGCTGAAACATGTGGCACCATACACAGTTGACATTCTCCTATAAATTTCAACTGGTTTACACCCTTCAGCAACCAAAAACTTGATAACTGACCGCTGTTCACTCCTGGAGCATACTTGTTGGTCGGCCATCTTTGTTAATCGCCAAAACTGTCAAAGTTTTTTTGTTTTTTTTTAATCTGCAAAGGAAATTAAATCCATGTGAAAAAGAAGTAAAACAAAAAAATAATTCTATCCGTATTAGAAGACCTTATATTGACAAATTCACCTTATTTATTGAATGACCCTCGTATATATATAGTTGTCAGAAAAATAAAGGTTGTCTCCGTACAATATGTGCTCTAAAGTTTGATGATCGAGTGTAAAAGGCCAACTTTTTTGAGAAATGCAAGATTGTTACCATCGAGACCTTCATAATGCAATCACAACTACGTTGGGCTGGGCATGTGGCAAGGATGAGTAATGATCGCATACCAAAAAGGTCTTTTTTCACAGTGAACTCCATAGTGGTTATAGAAATGTTGGTAGACTTTGACTCAGGGATAAAGATGAACTGAAAAGCAACATTTCTTGCGTCAACATTCCATTCAAGAACTTTGAAAAGGTAGCTATGAAGAGATCAGAGTATCGTTCTAGCTGTCATTCAGGAATAATGCACCATCAAGAAATAAGCATCAGTCGACTGCGTGAAACACGAAAGCAAAATAAAACAGTTAACAGTGTTCCTGCTGCAGTTGGATGCAATGTATTCTCTTGTACTGTTTGTGGTCTTTTGTGCAATTCTCGAGCTCGTCTGAAAAGTTATGCCCGTCATAGGCATGCAGATAAGTAGTTTGTGGTCGTCTGAACCTTATACATCGAAATCGATTGGAGAGTCTTTTACACACACACACACACACACACACACACACACACACACACACACACACACACACACATATATATATATATATATATATATATAAGGTTGGTGAAAAAAATAATGTCGTTTTCTCACATAGTAATATATGTGAGAAAACGACATTATTTTGCACCAACCTAATATATATATATATATATATATATATATATATATATATATATATATATATGTGTGTGTGTGTGTGTGTGTGTGTGTGTGTGTATGTATATATATATATATATAATCAGAAATTATGGGAATGTATACTTAGGCACATTCACGCAAATACACATACTACTTTGCTAGCTTGTTCCTCCAGACGTCGCCCCGCAAAGGACTGCAATTTTCTTCCAGTTAGATCGATCCAGAGTAAGCCCAGATATTTTGAAACATTTATTGTTTCTTTTTCTTAGTTCTTTAACTTCGTGGGACGTGATTTTAGGAAGACCCTAATGTGAAATCTACCCGCGTATCTACCTCAATTACACTCTAAAGTTTCTAGAATTTGCACGTCTTAGCACTTCCTTATTCTACATCTCTAAGATACCATGATGATTTTTCGAAGATATCATAGATGAAACACGTCTAAGTGTTGCATAACTTTTGTGGTATATTTCCAAATTTCTCATGCATATAAGCTGGTTGAAAGAATAATATAGTTATTATATGATATTAATAGCACATTAGTATATGATATTTTTTTAAACATGTATACATGCTATATATGGTGTATGTGGATGAACATTCAACACCATCACTTGATAAGACACCAGAAGTGTTGAAACAAAATAGGTATTTTTGTAGTGATTTATAACATATTTATGTTATAATTTTCGAATAAATTATATTTGCTCTACTCTGTATTCTGCAGTCTTTTAAGAATAGTATTTTTTGGTTATTGGAATTTATTCCGTATACACCAATCGTATACATATATATAATAATATAATATAATATATTTGGTTGGTGCAAAAATAATTTCGTTTTCTCACATACTAACATATGTTAGAAAACGAAATTATTTTTGCACCAACCTAATAATATAATATAATATAATATATATTAGCTTATCTTCATACCCTACCTAATGGCAAACGCTGCTGGTGACACAAGGTGTGGCGACCGAAACCGAGTTATCACCCCTGGTTGGCGGCTGATGAAGATGAAGACAGGGCATCGAACGTGCTTACACACGTTGTATATATATATATATATATATATATATAATCTTCTTTTGCTCTATAGATAAGGATCTTATACATAAGATTTTACCAAATACTATTTTTACCAAATACCAAATTAACCAAATGCATTCGTCATACATAAAATAAGTTCAACTACAACTTCAATTTCAAGAATGTCACACTTATTAAAACAGGGAAAAACTTACTTAAACGGAAAATTCTTGAAAGTGCCACTACCAACTTTTGCCAGAACATATATCTAGGCTCCGGATTTTTTTTCTCCTTTCCTAAGAGAAATACTCATTTCTCAAGCCAACACATATAACTATAAAAAATGTAAAAAGATAAAAGAAAATATTTAAATTCAAAACATTCTATGAATTAAAATATTTTAAAAACTCAAAATTTACTAACTTTCATTTACTTGACATTAAATTACATCACTTAGAATCCTCCATAATTTATTAGTAGCGAACTTAAAATTAAAAATTCTGAAAAACTAACTTCATTTTTACTTCTGTCTCGATTTATTGTATATAACATACAATTGTGGCACAAGACTGAAAATGGGGGCGGGGGATGGGTATCGTATATTTATTCCGCAGTATGTTATGTATCGAGCTTAGTACATTTGCATGGTATTTTAAATGCGGTCATATTGAGAACTAGTGTGAGTGATGTAGGGTCAGCGGTCTTGATAAACAAATGGCAATTCTTTAACTAGTGTTCATCTATTTCAAGGCTTAAGTGTAAATGAAGGTATACGGCAAAAAATGGGGATGCTGTAAGCACGTTTAAGGTTGAAGCAAGGTTTGCATACTATGACCATATGTACGATAGATAACGACTGACCCTCAAAGAGGTTAAGACTATAGTGATCAGGAAAGCATTTCCTCGGAAGTCTGTTCCATATTGAAATACATTTAGTGAAGAAGCTGTCCGCGTAAACTTACGACTTACCATCGGAAGATGGAGAAGGAACTAGAGAATGAAGCTTGGTTGAACATATGCATGGAAATATTGACAGATTATTGAAAATCCAACAACGTTTTATATGTGGGAAATGTGTAGATGGGTAGAGAACAATTCGTCCCTCACGAGGCACGTGCAAACGCTTTTGACCTCGGTCGAAACTGGAAAGTTTGCTTTGTGTAGATCCAGCCCAGATATAACAGCAATACTCCATTTTTGTCAGATCTTGTGCCTTTGTAATGCCCGGTTGATTCAATGTAATTTTTTTAGTCATTTCATTCCAAGCAAGGCATTAAAGCCACTAAGATGCCAGGTATTTTTTGTTTTACTTGTTTCGTTTTATTTTACGGCATATCAACCTCAATGGTTTATTTAATGCCGACAAAATTGCTATTGCTAGTAATATTTTGTTTTGTCAAAAATCTATTTCTGGTAATATTTTTCCTTCAAAAATGTATTGCTGGAAATATTTTTTTTTTCAAAATGCATTGCTGGTAATATTTTTTTCAAAAAATGTATTGCAAATAATATTTATTTTTTAAAAACATTGTTGGTAATATTTTTTCAAAAATATATTACTGGTAACAGTTTTTTTCTTCAAAAATTTATTGCTGGAAATAATTTTTTACAAAGTTTTTTCTGGTATTAAACCCTGTTTTTACACATTCATAGTGTTTTTACTCCAGTTTCGCATATAGCTGGGACCCTAACTAACCCTCGGGTCAGCGCGGACCTGGGAACACCAGCAATTAATAGTTGGTTCCACGCTCCTCTAACCTGCTGATCAGAAGCCTTGCTGCTGGACGTACTTTATCGTCATACCCAGGACGGGCCAGGCATTGAAAGAAAATGAAATGACATAGGAACCGAAAACCCACTCTTAAAGTTTTACTTCTTTTCAAAAGACCGGGAGGAGTGTGAACGAGACGATAGGTGAGCCTATCTACTCTAATTGAGGATAAAAATTTAAGAAAAAAATTAAAAAAAAAAAATTAAAAATAAAATAAAAAAAAATTTTCATAGATTAGGCGGAGACGTGGTATATAAAACATACGGATAAAACACAGAGGTGAAAAATAAAATAATATAAAATTTAGAACAATGAGAATACGGTGTGTTTTCTGGTGTGGGATTAACATCAAAATATATTGTTATGGTGTTTAGGAATCTATCAGCGCTGTGACAACTATTAAGTTTTCACTTAGTATAAGCTGTGATAATTTCTTTCAACTAAATATTGAATGGGAAATTAATTTACTGTTGTCACAACGGATTTTACAGTAATTATTTTAAGGTTGGTATACTTAAAAAAACAAAAAAACTCTTTAACAGATTAGTCAGTCACGGAAATGACCAAATAAATGCAGTTATCTGTGAACAAATATAATTAAATGAATCAAGAGTAAAACATTAATTCCCCGCTCTAGAATGTTATTAGCTCATGACAATGTTATACGGTTGAAGAACTAAGTAAGATTATGACTATTCTTTTTATCAATTCACCCCAAGGAAGGCAATAATACCACTAATATACAAGTGTTTAATGGGGATGAAGGAGAATAAGACATTGGCAAAAACCTGAAACCTAATCCTAAACAAGAAACAAGGGACTTGTACTGTTCAAAAGACCAGAGTAGAGTGTCAGCTGGACGCTAGGCAATCCTATCTTCTCCTATTAAACTTGGTTCTGTTTTATTTTGTTTTAACGTCTTCATCATTACGATGGAAGAGGTCAAGAATAATAGTTGCTGCAGATTGTCTAAGAATAAGTCATTAGGATTGGGTTTCCGGTTCCTTCTAAACAGGAAACAAAGTACAGATTCCAACTGTTCATAACACCACTGTGGAGTGTATGCAAACCTATCTATTCCTTTTGAAATTTATTGTTTTTATTTTGTCATCTTCATTATATTTTTAAGGTGGAAGAAGTCAAGAATAATAGTTACTGCAAATTGTCTAAGAATACGACATTAAGATTGAGTTTCTGGTTCCTTCTAAACAAGAAACAAGGGATAGACTTCTATTGTTCATAACACCAGAGTAGTG
Organism: Acanthosepion lycidas; assembly: GCA_963932145.1. NCBI lineage: Eukaryota > Metazoa > Mollusca > Cephalopoda > Sepiida > Sepiidae > Acanthosepion > Acanthosepion lycidas. The sequence goes on along the minus strand of OZ010583.1, from coordinate 25,249,213 downwards.
TATGCAAGTCTATCTATTCCTTTTGAAATTGGTTCTGTTTTATTTTGTTTTGTCATCTTCATCATTATATTTTTTTAAGATGGAAGAAGTCAAGAATAATGGTTGCTGCATATCGTCTAAAAATAAGACATTAAGATTGAGTTTCCGGTTCCTTCTAAACAGGAAACAAGAGATAGACTTCTACTGTTCAAAAGACCAAAGTAGAGTTTTTACAAGACTATCTACTCATTTCGAAATTTATTCTGTTTTATTTTGTTTTGTCATCTTCATCATTGTATTTTAATATGGAGAAGGTCAAGAATAAATGTTGCTGCAGATCATCTAAGACAACAAATAACCGACTGGGAAGTGGTGCAGATTAGAGCCTAGTGTTGCCCACCAAAAATGATTACAGGTATACTTATCCATGCAGGTCATGGCACTGTAAGAATCCTAATATTGCATGACTGGTGATCAGAACAACCTCACTAAATGTTAACAAGTAGTTTGAACTCTTTACCACCAATTAGGAATCTGTCAGTGCCTTAATAACTATTAAGTTTTAACTTCGCATAACTTGTGATAACTCCTATCGACTAAAGATTGAACGGAAAATTAATTTACTCTTGTCACAATAGAGTTTTCCAGCAATTATTTTATGGTAGGTATGCAAAAGAAACTCTTTAACAGATTTGTCAGTAACTTTTCATGCATGCTCTTTTATTGCTCTCACTCCTTAATAAAGATTTTTATTTTAATTATATTCTCTAATATTCAGTAACCACCTACATCTTAGTGGCTTTATTGCCTTGCTTAGGGTGAAAGGATTAAAAAATATTTTTATATTTATATCCAATATTTCTTATTTTATGAATCTATTTTTTTTTCTATTTACAGAGAAATTTCTTCGTGGTAAATGCATTTTTGGCTTGTTATTTAATATTAGGGTGGTGCAAAAATAATGTCGTTTTCTCACATACTAACATATGTCAGAAAACGACATTATTTTTACACCAAGCTAATATTTTGATATTTTTCAAATATTTTTTTAATCTATTTTTTATTTTTGTTTTTTTGCCAATATTTTTATTGAATTACTTTTTATTGATCTCTGATCTTTGACCAATTACTTTGTAATTAACAAAGTTTTCTTCCAATCACTCGATAACTTTACAATCCCTCTCGTTTTTTATTGAATGTTTAATACAACAACACAAAGTAGAAGTATATGAAGCTTTATTAGAGTAAGTCGGCTTTAGCGCTGAAAAAAATGTTATATTTATTGTAATGGACAGTTACAAGCGAGAAGAGAGATGGGATCTGCTTATTCTATTACTACAAATGTATTTAATGAATTTGGGATAATATCAAAGTTTGGGAGCAATATCAAAATAAGTTCTTTAAGAAGAAATTCATACATGGCGTTATACAACACTAAATAAATTATAGTTCCTCTCAATGGATTAATTTCTCTATATAAAACAGAGGATGTCTGTGTGTCTGTCTTCCTGTGTGATATCATTTCACTCGAGATCCATCTAACTGATTTTGACCAAACTTGGCACATATATTGTACACTGTAAGAGATAGGTTCTTAGAAAAACAAAGAAACGATAATTTTCAAAAATCAATAATCGATAAAGCCGTTCAAAAATCGATAAATTCAACTGTTTTCTTCCAATCTCGTTCAAAATCGGTATGTAGGTTACTTACATCATGAGGAGCTCACCGATACCTCATTTTTATTTTTTATACCACTGCGTTAAGAGACAAAACGCGAAAAACGAAAAATCGATTTCAACACAAATTGATTTCCACACAAATTTTAAACTAAAAACTCCCACAATTTTCAAGAAATCTAATACGAACTTCATTCGACCAAAAATATGTTGATTGTTTAAGAGTCATTGAACTTGATAATTTAGTCCACCTATAGAGTGAAAATCCGCATAAATAGCGAAAAATAGCGATTTTTACTGGTTACTTCCTTATTTTTCGTTGATCTTTCAACTAATTTTCATCAAACTTAACAAGTGTATACACTTTTACATCCCTAGTAGCACACTGACAAAGTGAATTTCAAAACCTCCAAAATAATTGAGGTGGGTCTTATCCCTTCATATCCTCGGTTAACTTCAATTGGATAAATACAGATTACTGCTGTTATAGTTGTAACTGCATTAATTGAAAATATTTTTTTAATGAAAGTACTTTAAAGTAATTTAAGAAGATAGACTCTGTTACATCTAAAGATGATGCTGTTTTTGCTCCATTCTAATTGAACGCTTTTTTCTGATCGACTAGCTGGGTAGGGTTGCTAATAGTAATTTTGACTAATATAAATGCATTTAATTCGATCTTCATTGACGAAGCAAGTGTTAAAGAAGGAATAATAGTTGAGCGATCTCTGTTTGTTGCTGAGAATTTACTGGGAAGATGAGTAGAAATAATGAAACAAGAAAAATGAAAGAAGGGAAAGGAAAACTGATACAAGTACGAAAAATGGATAAAAAGAGGTTGAGAAAAACGATTGCTAGATAGACATTTACTGATATTTAAAAAAAAAAAAGATGGCGTCTGACCTTTCTGTCAAGGCCTCAAAATCATTTCCGTTTTTGGAAAACAGTGCAGTAGTTTTGTGACGGTAAATCTATCATATGCTTACTGGAAACAACGGCAAAAGAAATATGATGTTAGTAGAAAAAGAAAACAATACATAAATAATAAAAAAATGAAATAATATTAAATTATCAAAACAAAACAAATAATAAATCTAGTCAATCCACGTTAAAATTGACAGCGAGAAACTTGGGTCGCGGGACTTCGGAATAATCCATAATAACATTCGTAATAAAGGCAAACCGTCTGTGCCGACGATTATAAATGGATTCTAGATTATCTCATGTTTCTCGGACATGGTTAAGTTATTTATCATGTCTCCAAGTATCATATATGCTGACGCCGAGTATCGTTATCAGACAGCTAACCGGAAGCGAACCTTATATCCCTACACAGTTATGTGCCATGCGTGATACACGCTTAGACGATTATGTAACTCGATACATGACTGACGAGACAGATTTTTTTCCCGTAGTAGGTTGGCATTCTTTTCTAGACCAGTGGACATCCAAGACTATAGAACGGGTTCTGTCCTGCTATATACCTATAGTTTTGAAGAGGAAGATTCATCCCTTTCCCAAGGGTATTAGCACGTATTCCTCAATCCGAAACACTCCCCCGTACCTATCCCTACTACGGAATACAATAAGAATACCTCGACTCTAAGTGACATTATATTTCATGTGTTATTTTCTTTCATTGGAATGAAGACACAACGGTGGCAATGAGGATTCGAATTGACACGGAAAATAATTATGTCGAGTTGGTGTATATTCATAAGGCGACGCGGAAGTCAATAAATTCCAAGGATTCATACTATTCAATTGTGGTCGGTAGTTTCGCAAAATTTCGCCTAAGGTATTAAAGTGTAAACGACCTACTATCTCAATAACGATTAAATTGTTTCGCGAACTTTTTGCAAAATTTGGAATACCTGAGAATGTGGTATCCTATAATGGAAGTCAATTTACTTGTAGTGAGTTTAAAAATTTCTGCAAAAACTACACGTATGAACCTTTGACGATTTATCCTCCAAAATCGAATGGTCAAGCTGAACGGTTTGTTGACACCTTCACAAGGGAATTAAAAAAAGGCAAAGGCTTGGAATCTGAAGAAACGACACTACAAGAATATCTGATATTGAATAACATATACCGAATAAAGTCAAATGCGCATGTCATCGCAGAAATGTCACCTGCAGGGCTCATATTTGCTAGGAGAATTAGGTCAGGGCTGTTGTCGGTTGAAATATTGTTATGGTAGGATCCACCTAATTTGCATAGTGGAGTACCGACCATATAAATATGGTTGGGACCGGAAAGAGAGGGAAGGAATCAAGAGATTCCTCGGCGACTGTCGAAGTCTCTGCATTAGCAGAGGGGAACCCGGACGAGGCTTTGCCGAAGGGCAAGGTTTCGTCCGGGGAGGTTGACAGGGCCTGAACCCGTCTAGGCGTGTTCAGAAAGGCCATATTTTTGGCCAAGCCTACGGGCTCGGGGATACCCACATTAAAACGGCCTTGTGCCACATTCAATCCTCGTGGGTGGATTGATAAATACAGGAATCCAGAGATTCTGAGACCGAGAGACAGACTCTCGGCGACTGTCGAAGTCTCTGCATTAGCAGAGGGGAACCCGGACGAGGCTTTGCCGAAGGGCAAGGTTTCGTCCGGGAAGGTTGACAGGGCCTGAACCCGTCTAGGCGGGTTCAGAAAGGCCATATTTTTGGCCGAGCCTACGGGCTCGGGGATACCAACATTAAAACGGCCTTGTGCCACATTCGATCCTCGTGCTTCAACCAGAGACTCTGCCCGACTGCGACTCAGTCAACACATTCTCCAGGAACGGTCTTCCCAGGAATATACAAAAGACTATATGTAAATATTGTGTACACTTTCTTGTTTCAATACATTTTGTTCTAAGTACATTTTGTGTTGCATTATTATTCCATGCATTAGTCAAGTTTCAACAAATATAAAGAAATTTTTTCTATTAGAAAATTTTTCCCAGGAAAATAGGTTGCTTTTTCTTTTGCTTTTGTTTGGAGGTAGTGTGGAATATCAGGATCTTGATTATGTCATAATTTTCCCTTCGAATTATATGTGCAATCCATTTTAGTTGTTGCTGCTGTTGAAAGTCCTCAAGTGATGTAGTTTCTATTATCTGTTAAGATTTTTTTTGTTGATTTATTCTGTAACGACAGTCTACCAGAAACTGGTTGGCAGAAGAGAGATTAGGTGGGATAGCAAAAGCAGAACTCTTGCTAAGTACCACAGATGAATAGGAATTGTGGAAACACAGTATCGTTCACGTCTGAATGGACACAGCACATAGAAGAATAGTTATTGTTATGATGGTTTGACTAGTCTTTTGACAAGGTGTAGCATATAGGTTACTATAAAAGTTTCCAGCGGTGGTATCTCTCGAGGAATCTTCGCACTTAGCAAGCGATTCCTAGTAAATAGGTTTTGAATGCCGTCAGTGGCCAGGCTTCTGAAGCTAATGAGATTAATGTAGGCATCCCTCATGCCTCGATACTTGGTCACATTATCTTTCTGTTTATCGTAACCCATTGCTTTAGAGCATTCTCAGATCGTTAGGAAATACCTATGCAGATGATAAAACGGTTTATAGTTGCACCTCCCAAAATTTAGATCTCCAGGGCGTGGTTGGTGATGTCTCTTCTAACTAAACTCTAACAGTTCAGTGAGTAGAGGAACTTGTTAATAACTTTCAAAACCTCAGAAAGCCAAGATTGTAACTTATCATCACCGAGCAGACCAGTGTTTCCCAAGCGGTGTTCCCCTAGGGTCCCGAAAGATGTCACTCGGGATTCGGTGAAAAACAGTGATGAATAGGTTGATACATTTTTGGGCAATTTTTGGGCAATTTTATGTTCGCAATTTTAATATACGCGTACGGCATATTGTTGGAAAATCCTTGATTATTATAAGAAATGTTTCCACTTCTCATTATTTAAAATTATAATTATCATAGGCAGTGTATTTAGCGATGTCTATATGGCGTCAGTGTCACACTACCTTCACTGGTTAGTGAACAGGACGTGACGTAACGAATATTGTGTATCAATGGGTCACCTACTCGAATACAGAACGCATGAGAGGTGGTCATATATTAGGTGTTCAAATATTTTGTTTGCCACGTGAACTACGATAAAAATTTAAGAGAGATAGATATTGATATATAATAATTTTATGCATGAAAACAGTTTCAAGGATGGCACAAGGATAAAAATGTTGGGATAGACACTGAATTCTCTACAGTCTCGACGAAGGATTGAACTCTTACACAGGAACCTTGTTTTGAAGTTCTGTTGGGTCTCTAGTTCGCATCAGAACACTACTGAAACACATATATACGATCCATCACAAAAGATACTGAAAGAAAGTGTCGGCTCCTTATATCACTTACAAAAGTATTTGATTCCACCTGTTATGCTCGTCCTGGATAGGACGATAAACTAAATCCGGCAGCAAGGCCTCTGTTTGGGAGATTGGAGATTTAGAGGAACATGGAACCACCTCTTAATTGCTGTTGTTCCCTGTTTCAAACAGATTCGGGGTGGTAGCACCTGTTAGGGTCCCGGCTATGGGCAACTATTGAACACTAAACAAAAGTCAGCAGCACAATTTTATATTAAATTTTCCAATAATACATTTTATGATCTACAGAATATATATATATATATATATATATATATATATATATATATATAAACATAACTTTCCTCTGAAAGTATAATGTCATGTAAGATATATATATATATATATATATATATATATATATATATATATATATATATATATATATATCTAAAAACATAACTTTCCTCTGAAAGTATAATGTCATGTAAGAAATATTTCTAGTTGAAAGGATAAAAATATTTAGATTTCGACATTAAATAAAGCGTAAAAATATTTAGATTTCGACATTAAATAACCCACAACAGTTGATATGTTACAAACAAAATCAACTAACCGAAACACCAATATGAAAGAACTCTTTCATGGCATTAATCCATATATCCTAGAATTCAACAAAGCTACAACTTAAAAAACAGAAATTCCGCTTCTAGTAATCATGTCCATACAAACACGTATATGCACAAGCTGAGTATCATCTACCATGTATTGAATTGTGAAAGCATAATAACATATATTTCTATTACTTCAAAGCTACCAGGAAAAATAAAATTCGGCATTAAATGACCCATATGGAGTTCATATCCCATTAAACAAACAAAAAATTGCCATGTTCTATCTTTATAATAATCTGATTAGATTAAAAATGGAATACTGCTGCCATATTTAACTGAGCCCAAAAGAGAAATGAACTTTCCACCCGTATTGTTGCATCTCACTCGCTAGTCTATTGCTGTTTCCATGGAAAATCTTCTGATAACCATATTTAGTTTTACCAGTTGAGATTGTTTTTTTCAGCTAATACCCGCCATGGCATATACTCAGGGTCAAAACAGTCTCTCTTGATATTCTATTCTTAAGGAAGACCTTCCATTCAGACATCACTATAATATTAATCTCTTAAATTCATAGACTCAACCGCTATCTATCCTACATATACTTATAATATACACTTCTCACCTCTTCCTTTGACGTCCACAAAACAACCTCAATCAGTAACCCTTAATCGATTCTCATCGACGAAGCAAATGTTAAAGAAGGAATGATAGTTGAGTGAGCTTTGTTTCTTGCTGACAATTTACTGGGAATATGAACAGAAATAATAAAACAAGAAAATAAAAGCAGCGTAAGAAAAGTTGATACAGATACGAAAGATGGAGTAAAATAAGTTGAAAAAATGAATGGTAGATAAGGATTTACCGATATTTAAAAAATGGTGTCTGACCTTTCTCTCAAGTCATTTCCGTTTTTGCTGTAGTTTGTGACGGTAAATCTAATATCTGCTTTACTGGAAACAACGGCGAAAACAAATATGATGGTAGTAGAAAATGGAATCAATGCGTAAATAAGAAAGAAAATGAAATAATATTCAATTAATTATCAAAACAAAACAAATAATGAATCTAGTCAGTCCAAAAATATAACATCAACAAAACTACAACTTAAAATACACATATCACCGCCTCTAGTAATCGTGTCCATATAAATATATCTATGCAACCAAGCTGAGTATCATCTACCATGTATTCAACTGCGAAAGCAGAATAAATTATATTATATTTCTATTGCTTCAAAGTTTCCAAGAAAATTAAAATTCGGCATTAAAACCCATATGGAGTTGATATGTCGTTAAACAAACAAAAAATTACCATGTTCTATCATTATAAGAATCTGATTAGATTAAAAAAGAAATATTGCTGCTATATTTGACAAGAGTGGTGCATTTTCCACCGCCATTGTTGCATCTCTATCGCTATTTCCATGGAAAATCTTTTCACATCATTTAGTTTTACCAGTTCAGATATTTTTTTTCAGCTAATATCCGACATGGCGTGTACACAGTGTCGAATCAATCTCACTCTCTTAAGGAATAAGTTCTATTCAGGCATCTTCTTCCTCAATCACTAAAATCTAATCCCCTTAAATCAATCGTTATCAATCCTACATATCCTCATAATCTCCACTTCTCACCTCCTCCTTTCACATCCATAAAACAACCCCATTCACTAACCCTCTGCATTGAGAGACTCTTGGGCTTTTATAGTAGGGAAATAGTTTTATCGAAACGTTCCTATTTTCCTTCTATTAGGTTGGTGCAAAAATAATAACGTAATAATGTCGTTTTTGACGTTAAGAAATACGTCAAAAAACGACATTATTACGTCATTATTTTTGCACCAACCTAATATAAACATTTTTTTTTTCAGGATTTATTGCTTTATATTGATTTATTGCTTTATATCGATCACCCTCCTTGGGGATCTTGATGCATTTCTTTCTCTTACAGATCCTGTTTTGGACGTCCTATGTTGTAATCAGGGTATCCTTCCATTGTTACATCTTCGTCGGATATTACGGCAGCCATCTTGGAACATAGGTCATCATTATTATTATCGTTTACTTGAACCGTGTTTTGTTATTCGTCTGAAAAATAAGATTATAATTCGGAAAGCCGAGTTCGATTACCAGTCGAATCCATTACATTCACTTATAACTGGGAATGCGCACTTTTCATCAATTTTTCATGCCTTTTATTTGTCATTTATGGATTACTAAGCTGTTACTATATTTTTCTTTTACTATAATGGCTGCATCTATCTATATCACGAGATGAAGTATAATGATTACGATGGAGTAATGGATACCGGAGCGTTTTGAGGAATCGGAGAGCCGAGTTCGAATACCAGTAGAATCCATTATATTCACTTACGTGCTAAAACTCTTAGGAAAGGTGTGAATCCTCTTCTTCTCCCTCTCCCCAGCTATGGATAAATATTGGAACAGACCGGCTCATATAGCTTTAGAGGGCAACTTGTCTACCGCAAAAAGAAATGGCAAACTACTGCGGGAAAAAATCTGCCTCGTCAGTGATGTATCGAAAGATACATGATCGCCTAAGCGTGTATCACGCATGGCACATAACTGATTAAAATTCACTTACGAGCTAATATCTTTGGGAAAAGCATGAATCCTCTTCTTCTCCCTCCATCTATGGGTAAATAGCAGGACAGGCCGGGTTCTATAGCCGTGGATGTCAGAAAGAAATAGCAACCGACTGCAGGAAAAAAAAAATCTGCCTCGTCAGTGATGTATCGAAAGATACATGATCGCCTAAGCGTGTATCACGAATGGGACATAACTGATTAAAATTCACTTACGAGCTAATATCTTTGGGAAAAGCATGAATCCTCTTCTTCTGCCTCCAGCTATGGGTAAATAGCAGGACAGGCCGGGTTCTATAGCCGTGGATGTCAGAAAGAAATAGCAACCGACTGCAGGAAAAAAAAAAATCTGCCTCGTCAGTGATGTATCGAAAGATACATGATCGCCTAAGCGTGTATCACGAATGGGACATAACTGACTGACTAACGTGCTAATACCCTTGGGAAAAGTATGAATCCTTTTCTTCTCCCCCACCCCAGCTATGCATAAATAGTAGGACAGACAGGCTTCTAAAGCCGTAGAGGGTAACTGGTCTACCGCAAAAGCAATATAAAATAAAATAAAACCTAGTGCGGGAAAAAATCTGCCTCGTCAGTCATTTATCGAAAGATACATGATCGCCTAAGCGTGTATCACGCATGACACAACTCACTGACATTATTTACATTATTCGGACTTTTGTCCTCATCTTCATTCCCCTATTCACAACGTTTCGGTCGTTGTAGCTTCTTCAGGTGATAGGAATTTCGAACCGAACACTTTATTCCGTCCACCGGGGTAGATTGTTCTAGTTCCACGTGCCATGTCTCTTCCTGATGTCCCAGTTGTTTCCCTGTAACTCAACTCTGCAAGTGTTGGTTCACCATTCCTGTGGCCTGGTACTGAACTCACAACTCTTTGCATCTAGACACTGGATCTAACCAACATCTTTATCCACTGGGCCATGTGTCCTAGAGGACATACGGAAGGGGCATGGTACGTGGAACTAGAACAATCAACCGCGTGGTCGAAATAAAGGGTCCGGTTCGACATTTTCAAACGCTTGAAGAAGGCCGAAGCGTACAACGGCCGAAACGTTGTGAATATGGCAATGAAGATGAGGATAGGAGTCCGAATAATATAATTAATGTTAAATATAATGTATATTACATTATATTTATATTATTTACATTATTCGACGGTTATGCTCATCTTCACTGCCATATCCAAAACATTTCAGCCATTTTATGCTCCGGCCTTCTTCAAGTGATTAGAATTTCGACTTACATTATAAAATCAACACTTTCTGAATCAGATTCCTTATTATTTTTGTACCAAAAATTTATATATTTTTTTATTCCCTGTCCTTTCTTTACTATTTTTCTCTAATTTTTATTCGGGAATTTTAACTTTTCCCCTTTGAGTATTTTTTTTCCTCCTCTTAGCCGCAAATCTCTCTAAATATACACAATAGCTTTCTGTCACTTTCTAACGCACGCAAACACTTATATATATATATATATATATATATATATATATATATATATATATATATATATATATATATATATATATATATATATATATATTGGTATGCCATTTTATTTTTGTCTGAAGTATTTACTTATTTATTAGTAATTTTGCATTTCGCTATTTTTGACTCCGGTTGCTATTCAGTTCACTTGTCTGTGGAAAAGAAAATGTCATTTGTTTTGCTTGACGTTAAATTTTTATCCATCTTCGGAAGTGAATTTAAATGTCAACAGCTCATGACGTTTTTTAAAACGTCAACTAATTCGGTAAAAATCAGATGGGAGGCAATTAAACAAAACTTAAAAATAAACGGAAGAAAACATCAAAACAATGAACAAAACAATGTTTATTTGCGAGGGATTTTTTAAACAGTTGAATGCAAATTTTAATTACAAATAAACATTTGCACACACACACACACACATATATATATATATATATATATATATATATATATATCAAACATTTGAGGAATAAAAAATATGGGATCATATTAAACATAAGATACAATAATATTCACGTTTAAGATGTAAGGTGTTTGTAGGACTGAGTATTCTCCCCATTTCTTTTCGGTATTGCACAGGGCTAGGAACAGACTCCACCTCGACATCTTGGAGTCTGTTATCATCAACATACGCAGGCCGGCCCTTTGCGTACAACGGGAGATGAAGTTTATGTTGGCCTTATTCAGGGAAACGGTTACATGAGTTGAGGTAAAACGATTTTTCCCCCTTACCATCCGGTTTTATTACGGTATTAATAGAAATTTTTCTTGTTAGTACTCCGTTTTAGATTACTGACGATTGTGTTTGAAAATGTGTCGGTCGAAAGGTACCTTACATTTTAAACGTGGATGTTATTGTATCTTATGTTTAATATGATCCCATATTTTTTATTCCTCAAATGTTTGATTAGATTTGGCAGTACTGGAAATCTGTTTAAATATATATATATATATATATATATATATATATATATAAGAAAACCTAGAAATAACAACCAAAAATAAAATAGACAATAACAAATAACAAAAGTTAACACTTATTAAAAAAAAAAATACATCCGGATCCATAATTATTCCCACTCCATACTCTAAAATAATGCGAAATCGCAGCCCTCATCACCCAACTAAATAACCGTAATAGTAATATATTAGACTACCCACAATGCATCAGTGATCTGTATATGTATAAATAATCGAGCAAAAACACAACGCACATTGCCTGACCATTGGGTTTATAATGAAGCACACTGTCGCATGTTGGTGTTGAATTCAATGCCCACTTTTATATTTGCATACTCTCTATGCCTGTTATTTAGCTTATTTTAAAACTATGTTTCATTATATATATATATATATATATATATATATATATATATATATATATATATATATATATATATATATATATACGTTTTTCTGTATATCCTTATGTGAACCGTGGTTAAAGTATATAGCTTAACAAGGGGACTACATTGAAAGTGATGAAATGGTGAATTTGTATATGTTGTAGTTTTAATTTTATAGCACCAGTCTTGATGCTATTTGATCAGCCCAACGTGTGTACATATATATATATATATATATATATATATATATATATATATATATATATATATATATGTATGTTGAAGAAATATTGACTTAGAGGCGACAGTCTGTTTAATACTAGACGCATAATTTTCGAATAAATAATTATATTTGCTCTACTCTGCATTGAGCTCTCTTTCAGGAATAGTATTTTTTAGTTATTGGAATTTATTCCGTAAACACTAATCCTATACTTGTGCATGTATGTATATATATATATATATATATATACACATATATATATATATGTTGGATATAATATACACTCACACACACACACACACACACATATATATGTATATATATATATATATATATATATATATATATATATACATACATATATATATCTCAGGTGCAACATCAAGATTGTTCAAATTGTCTAACAGCTTGGGATAATTGCCTATCCCATAAAATGTGTAAAAGCTAAAAAATCCCACTAAATTGAGTTTTTTTTCCACGTTTTCAGATAAGATGTTTATCCGTCTTGACATCATTTGTCGGAAGAATCACTAAAACTCTCATTGAGTTATTCAACTAGAAAGAGAACTGGTTGAAATCGTTTTGTATCAGCCCCATTATGCCTTCCCAACTGACTAACGGTGATAGGAATATGATCATTAAGGCCTTCAGTAATGGTACCAACAATACTCTCGCTTCCATCTTCGAAGTCCATTCAAGAGCCCTCAAAAGAACGGTGAATAAGTTTAAAAAAATGATGGAACAGTAGAGAGGAAAAGTGGATCAGGAGGTCACAGCAGCAAGTGGGATCGTCATTTTAACTTAGAGCTTAGTACATTCTTAATGTTCAGTCCAATAGCTTTATAGAAACCTAGGAGTAAGATACAATTAATCATTTCTAAGATAAAATTCCTAAGAACGGTTCACACACACATACATACACACACACACACACATATATATATATATATATATATATATATATATATATATATGTGTGTGTGTGTGTGTGTGTTATGTATAATTAAACATATATATATATATATATATATATATATATATATATATATATAATAATGGCCTCTCCCGTCGGTTTCGACGTATGAGGATCTGCCAGCTTATTGATTCAGTTATGAAAGTTTATGCGCTAATCTGGCATCAAGTGGCATTTATGACCCGCTAGTGATTTACAAAGGAGGCCACATATGGAGCAAGTGTGAGGATTGTGAGGTGAGATCACTGTTAGATTGGTTGACCTTTTAGATCTTGCTCTTGATAAGATCAAATCAAGGTAAACCACCAGAAAGAGTTTTCCACACACACACACACACACACACATGTATATATATATATATATATATATATAGTACCGGCAATTAATCCGTTGGTATATAATCCAAGTGGATCCTAGTAATATCAAATATTAAAACTGATCCACAAAAAGAGCTCAATCTATTTATTATTACAGAGCATATATGTTACACAGCAAAAAAGTCCAAAATTACGTCAAGTATGTATAGACTATATATAGACTATTTTGCTGGAATCTGCTGTGTAATATCTATCTATCTATGTATCTATCTATCTATCAAGAAGGAAAAAGACCAGAAGAATGGAATTATTTGTGAAAAAAGAAAAACAAAATATGAAAGATAAGAAGACGAACGGGAAAAGGGGAGAAGCGTTGAAAATGATAGAAAAACAAAGAACCATTTGAAGGAGAAGTTATAAAATAAAGATGAAAAAAGAAACGTATAATCAAAAATATTCATACATTCCAATAGAATTTCAAAATAGTGATACCAGCTTTCTCATCATGATCAGACGGACGAGTCTATTGTCACGAAGAAAATGCTTTTATATATATATATATATATATATATATATATATATATATATATATATATATATATATATACAACTAATAAATCCGTTGCTATATAATACAAGTGGATCCTAGCAGTATCTTCTTATCCACAAAAAGAGCTCAATACATTTATGAAAACAGAGCATATAGATTATGCAACAAAATAAGAAAAAAAACTACCTCATATAGTGGCGGGGGGTATAGATCCATTTCAAATAATGAGAAGTTAAATTTTAATTTTCTAATCCCGATACGAACATATTGTGTACTCGTCGGTTGAAACAGATTTATACGCACCCATATAAGTTAATTTGGGTTTTTCTTTTATATATATATATATATATATATATATATATATATATATATATATATATATATATATATATATATATATATATATATATATATATATATATATATATATATATATATGTTTGTTTGTATACCAAAGATTATATTTGTTTCAGCAAACAAACGGCCGACCAGTGTATTTCGGTAACAGTTGATCATACATAGAATGCGTTTGTGAATTTTGAACAAATGACAGTATAAAGAAAATACTAAAGATATATCAAAAGAAGAAAAAGAGCAAAGATGTCTCACTGGAATTTTTTAACCTTGACATCGACGCTGTCTTTAGGGGGTTTGCAGATCTTTCCAGAATTTATTATCTGTGGACCCAATCTTAACAATATGAGATACGCAGACGACACGGAGTTCACGGTAGAGAAAGAAAGAAATTACAGCACTTGCTACTTTTAAAGGCAGTAAAGGCAGAGAGAAAGGAAGAACCATCTGTTGTAAGAAGACAAAATGGAAGTTTATCATCAAGAGAAAAAAAAGCCTTTGATGCAGACTACGAATCGGACAAGTGAAGAAATTTGAATATCTGGAACATGACTTAACAGAGGACTGGTACCGAAATTCAAATACGTATAGGAAGAGCCAAAAGATGTCTTCCAAAAGCTAAGCAATGCATTAAGAAACAGTAAAGTTTCGTTAGACACAAAATAAAGAGTGCCGAATTGGACAATTTTGCTGTTACACGTGGCGTTTATATATATATATATATATATATATATATATATATATATATATATATATATATATATATATATAATTATTCATTTAAAAAAAATTTATAACATAAATATGTTATAAAATCACTACAAAAATAGCCATTTTGTTTCAACACCCTCGGTGTCTTATCAAGTGATGATGTTGAATGTAAAATAAATGGTTTTAAAAGTTTCAAATTAATTAACAATCCTTCGCAAGAAAAAAACGTTGTTCCAAAACTAGATTGACCAATCAAAATACAAGTATAGGAAAATTCAATATATTGAATGGGGGAGTGAATGAGATGATCTTTCTAGATCTTCTTTTCTTAATATGGTTGTAATCGACAAGGTTTTTATATTGAATAGTGATATCTTTGTATCCACTATTTTTGAGTGCAGAATTGTAAAAATCACGATGTTTATTAAAAACATCTTTCTTAGAAGAGTTAGTGCTAATTCTAAATCCAATGGAAGAGGGTATATGTTTGATAACTGAAGGGGGATTGTTGGTATATATATATATATATATATATATATATATATATATATATATATATATATATATATATATATAAAAGAATATATATATATATATATATATATATATATATATATATAAGAATATGTATATGTATATAAAAGAATATACATATATATTAAAGAATATATATATATATATATATATATATATATATATATATATATATATATATATAGACGAAAAGGACAACTTTTACCAATATTAACTACAAACAAAGCCCCAATGTGCTAACCGTATTTGGAAATTAAAAACATCTCTACAACACAGTAAAACATACACATAATCGACACACTCAATTAAGCGTAAAAATTGAATCATTCTTGATAATGGCTAAAAGCATAATCGAAAGCGCTCGGAACGATAAAATATTTTGACAGATTTTACACACTCTTTGTCCAGAACAGAAAGCTCTTGTTCGAACACAAGAAAAATTAAATAAAAAGCTTAATCGTAGTACGTTGTCTGTCGTTTTTAATGAAATATGCATATCTATCTATCTATCTATCTATCTATCTATCTATCTATCTACGTGTGTGTGTGTGTGTGTGTGTGTGTGTGTGTGTGTTTAACAATAAAAAATATTAAAAATTAAAATTTTCAGACACACTGGGTTGTATATTAATACTTTTTTTTATTATTTCAATTAGATTCCTCGACTTGCTTCGGCCAGGATTGCCATCACCAGGAGAAAAAATGTATGAGAGAAAAAAACGTACTTATTAGTAGCAGTTAACTACAGGAGTGAATGACTGTTTATGAAGAGAATTAACTATATCTCTAGTCTTCATTTGTTTTCTATCGCTAATTTTGGTCGCTCCTTGTGATGGGCAATTTTTTGCTTTCGATACATATACATATATATATATATATATATATATATATATATATATATATATATATATATATATATATAAGTGAACATTGCAGTTAACACTCAGAGGCGACAGGCTGTTTCATGCTGGACGCAATCGTCAGGCCGTGAATGCTGGATTTTTCTTCAGCTATTTATATATAAGGGTCAGTGGTGCATTATGGGTAATCTATTCTGACGGTTATTTTTACGGGAGTGGCTTGTTTGTTTATTTATTTGTTAGGGTTAATATATTTTACTTGTTTTTCATTTTCGGTATATATATATATATATATATATATATATACCGAAGATAAGTTTTTCGACTGTATATTCTTTGATTATATGAATATTGAGTTGGAGGGGAGTGGATATTATAGAAATATAGTAGCTAATTAAGTTAAACTTATATTATGGAAAAATGAATGGTGGACAATTTTCTTACAGTTAAAACAAGAACTGGCGGCAAGTGATTCTACAGAAGGATGTTGAGACTGAACACGTAAGTAACCAGGAAGTTTTAAGGAAATTTGAACAAAATGGACAGATATACTCAGAACCAAAAAACGACAGCTGAAGTCTCTTGGACACATTATAAGGAAAGAAAGTTTGGTTAATTTGAGACTCACAGGACATCCTCTAAGCGAAAGTGACAGGAATCGCCTATCTGACGAACTGTTTTATTAAGAACTACAGAGAGTAGAAAGTTGTGAAAAGCCATAATCTCTCGTGAAGAGAGACGGATAATAACTAAAGGATCTCGCTCATACACTTGTTAAAGGTATGAAAATATTGTCCCGACGCTTCGCCCTGTAGCCATACAAATTATAATAAAATAATAGAAAAGAAAAGTTTCTCGAAAGATATTTGAAATCTTCGCTTCATCAGAAACAGAATCTGCGCATTTGGACGTTTTGTGAAAATTCCACTTAAAAAACAATGATTTGCAAGTGTAAATGCCTAAGATTTAAAATCTGTCATCGGCGCATATATACATTGTAAAGTTTCGTTTCATCAGATACACAATTGTGGATGTTTTAGCCTCTTGAAATTATATTTACGCAAAATACCCCTAAATATGAAATAAAAAGAAACAGTAAAAAACTGTTTTACAATAACAAACAATATTCATATTTATGTATGCCATTGATATACAAGCATAGGGAGTTACTTCCCTTTGACTGGAATTTTTTAGACTCCTTTATGAAGGAAATATTTTTCTCTTATCTGTTACAGCTTTCTGGTGTTCTTGAAGCCTTACCTTAAGGGTTCATCCTGTCTCCCCTTTATATTTCTTTCAGCAGCTGCATGGGATAGCATACACACAGTAATAATAATTGCCAGAGAAAAGCGATAATAACAACAAAAGTTGCAATATGGGCTCTGGCGAAAACATGCAACGATAATAGCACAAAATTGCAATATGAGCACACGTAAAAATTGTTATGAAGACATTAGGTTTATAATACGCAGAAATTCATAAACATATGTTCTCAAGGACACATGGCACATTGGATAATGGCGTTGGATAGATCCAGTGACAGGACCCAAAGTGTGTACTTAATACCCGGTTAAGGCAGTGGAGAACTTTCAAATAAACAAGAGATAACTGATAACTGACATCCATTAAACATGGCACGTGGAACTAGAACAGCCTACCCGAGTGAGTGAAATAAAGGGTCAAGTTCGACATTCCATCCACCTGAAGAAGGCCGAAGCATACAACGTCTAAAATGTTGTAATAAATATGGCGACAAAGATGAGGAGAATAGTCCGAATAATGTAAAGAGTGTACATAATAGCTCATCTCAGAAATATAGACTGAGACTTGAAAGAATTCTGTAACTTGTAAGTTGAAAGATTGAATATTCGTAATGTTCTGCACGTGTGCGTGTGTGATGTTTTCACAGCATTCGTCCGTAAAGGACAAAACGCGAGTTCTTTAGTTACCAGATCTTATATGTCAGTGAAGGCAAGAAGGACCAAAAGAGATAGAACGAACTTGTGTCGAAGTATTAACAATAAATGTAGTCACGTGATAGGCTCCAGAGAGCGTTGGCTGATAAATGGTTTTGAATAACGCGTAGGCGTCGTACGGACGTAGGCAAGAACATGATTTTAATATTAACTGACCAATGAGAAGAGAGAAAATATGAAGGCGCTGTGATCGACTTTTTTGTGTTCAATTTGCAAAGAAAGTGATAGCAAAATGGTAAAAACCGCTTCGGCAAAGGAATCATTTAGGATCGAAACTGCAAATATTTATTTCGGGGACAAATACGCCAAACTCTGTTCCACGGTAGATATCAATGTCTATATGTTTATGTTGTTGCTTATATCTGCGGCAGTTCTGTCGAAAATAATTTGCTCATGTGAACATACACAAACTATGCCATAAATTGGCGGCGACTTTGAACTAATTAGTAAACCTATATGATTGGGTTTGACTTGGAACGCTTCATGTGTCTATGAAAGATTGCAATGCACAAAAAAAGAAAAGAAAAGAAAATGAAGAATATCTGAATTTTGTTAACTAATTAGGAATTTCGATCAAGAATTAGATAAAGCAGCATGCAGTTAAGAGAACAGAAAATAGAATAAAGTTATGGCAAATATGTGTGTGTGTACATATATATATATATATATATATATATATATATATATATATATATATGTGTGTGTGTGTGTGTGTGTGTGTTTGTGTATTTAAGCGTGGAAAGTAATATGGATAGATTTATTGAGAAAATGATAGAAAAAAACATTAATGATTTTGATAGGGGAAATATTAACACGTAAACACAATGAGTTGCTGAAAAATAGGCCGTGAACTTTTCAGCATCCTCTAGATAGATAGATAGATAGATTCAAGAAATTGAAACGTTCAAGTGCCTTATCTGGTTAGATTGCAACAGTGTTTCGCATCGAAACGCTCATCAGAGAGAACTATACAAAACACTTATTTCGGCTAACCTTTCGGATAAATCACTTGAACATTTTTCAATATATTGATTATTATAGATTAAGCGCTTTGGGGGCAGAAGTTCTGAAAGTCAAAAAACACGTAAAATTATCTCAGTTTTTACGTATTTTGCACCTTCAATTATTATTATTACCGTATATATATATACATATATATATTACGAAATGGACAAAGTCCGATAATTTATTTATTTAAGACCTTTTTATGTTTAACGTTCTTTTTATAGATACAAATATTTAAGTAAATGCTCTGTTTATAATAAACAGTATTAAATAACATTTAACGGCCTGAATGTCCGAGAAATTTTCATAGAAATTTTCATAGAAAATATTCGTCCAAGGACGAACATTTTCCGAGAAAATTTCTCGGACATTCAGGCCGTTAAATGTTATTTAATACTGTTTATTATAAACAGAGCATTTACTTAAATATTTGTATCTATAAAAAAAACGTTAAACATAAAAATGTCTTTAATAAATATATATATATATATATATATATCCATGTATAGGATTGGTGTATACGGAAAAAATTAAAATAACCAAAAATACTATTCTTAAAAGAGTGCTCAATACAGAGTAGAGCAAATATAACTTATTCTAAAATTAAAATATAAATATGTTATAAAATCATTACAAATATAGCCATTTTGTTTCAACACTTCTGGTGTCTTAACAAGTGATGGTGTTTAATGTAGCATGAAGAGTTTTAACTTTAGTTCAATGTAGAATAAAAAGTTGTCCTTTTAACACTTTATTCTACATTCAACACCATCAATTGATAAGACACCAGAAGTGTTGAAACAAAATTTTTGTAGTTATTTTATAAAATATATATAATATTATATATATATATATATATATATATATATATATATATATATATATATATATATATATATATAGTAAACGTAACAAATCCGTTGGTATATAATCCAAGTGGACCCTAGAAATAGAAAATAGAAAAAATTATCCACAAAGGGAGTGCAATGTTATAATTAAAAATATAATTAATAAATAATAAAACCCATAATCACCTCATATGAGGAATAGTCTATTTCGGTTGATGAAGATATCGTTCGTCTGTCTTATCAAACCCGGACTGAGTTCGAGTCGGAAATTTAACTGTAAAAGCTTAAAAAATGAAGAAAAAAGAAGCAGTCGAAAAACTAGTAGATAATTTATCCATGTCAATGTTTCAGTCAGACGAAAGGCACGAGAGGGGTCAGGGGTGGGTGAAAGGTATTTGTCTTAAAGGGAATTAAGTTTTATAAAATTAAATACGAATCTTGACATTAATTTGGGGTTATATGCAGAATTGAATATTGATTTAAAATTAAAAGAGGAATAAAAAGAAGTTTAGATTAAAGGATGTGAGGGATTAAGGGAAAGAGAGTTGGGAAAATCTGAGAGTCGGGGAAAATTTATAAATTATAATTAATATAGTGTAATGAGTTTATAGAGTGAAGAATATAGAAATTAGAATTAGTTATGCATTCGACATTTCAAGAGTTAGAAGGTAGTGCCTATTATGAAAATATAGTTGCTAATTAAGTAAAACTTATTATTATGGAATTTTGAATTTGACAATTTCATTTTTAGGTTCTTACCCATATAAAGTGATTTTGTATTTTATTGGTTATATATATATATATATATATATATATATATATATATATATATATATATATATATAATATCGCACACTGAGTGGTCTTGCTAAGAAAAGAATCGTATGCATAATAACAGAGCTTTCATGCAAAATGCAATCCGTAGGCGCTAAATGAAAACTATATATATATATATATGTATGTATATATATATATATATATATATATATATATATATATATATATATATATATTTATGTGTGTGTGTGTGTGTGTGTTTATTTGCTGAAAAAAGGGTTAAATTAAGAGCAATGTAAAACCTAAAATTATTGTAAGACCAAGAATTCTGCTACATTTCTTTCTACGAATCAGGAAGCATGAAACAGTAAAATTCCTCATATTACTGCCTGGTGATACTAGATTGGTAGAAACCAAGGTACCAGAATGGGTGGCGTTCCAATTATTATATATATATATATATATATATATATATATATATATATATATATATATATATATATATATATGTATATATAATGAAATGGGCTAATTCCGACAATTATTTTAATAGATTTTCTGTTTATACGTTACTAGCAGCATGGCCCGGCGTTGCCCATGCTTGATTCAAAGATCGTTGAATCACTTGACTTAAAATATTTTTGCCCTTCCTTGCTTTTAAAGGAGTGCCCTTTGCCGTGCTGATGTTGCTACATGCCTTACTTACACTGCAAATTTTTTCTAAGTTCTATATTAAACATTAAATCTGTTACGAAAAAAGAACTAAACAAAATGAACACAAAACGATCAGCATTAAAAAAGGTCTCGTAACTGGAAAAACCAAATGAAAAAGAATGTTAACAACAAATACTTTTTCACGCCCATCCCTGTTCTGCGGAATCAGAATCAACGTTGAGTTTAAGCAAGAGAATGAGCCAATTGGAGTAAAGTGCCATGCAGATTTAAATTTTCCCCACTTGTGACGAATGCAGCTATCGATTTTTTTTGCATGCTAGCATGCTAGTTAACATTCGTGTTAGTCAGCTATTGGCTCTCACGCTGGTCAGTACAAAATGGCCGCAAACTACATGAAAACTGCCGTAGAAATAGATTTTCTCCACTATCGATGGGAGTTGGGAAATGCAAAGTCAGTCTTGGCCTTCCCGCTAACTTGGAGAATGTGCATGTAAATTTTGGTGCAAATCCGTCGGAAATTGTGGCCGTGCATTCGTTACACACACACACACACACACACACATCCTGCCTTTTATAGATAAAGATTTTTCTAGATAAAAATATTTAAGTAAATGCTCTGTTTATAATAAACAGTATTAACTACATTTACTGGCTTGAATGTCCGAGAAATTTCATAGTAAATATGTTCTCATTTTACAGGAATCGAACCTGTATTCTAAACGGAACTATCATATAGACTGATGTGCTATACCATTTAGCTACAGAGGAAGCGTCTGGGAAGCAAGGTCAAATTAC
The DNA here is from genome assembly GCA_963932145.1 of Acanthosepion lycidas. Classification (NCBI taxonomy): domain Eukaryota; kingdom Metazoa; phylum Mollusca; class Cephalopoda; order Sepiida; family Sepiidae; genus Acanthosepion; species Acanthosepion lycidas. Next base: position 25,226,551 of record OZ010583.1, on the reverse strand, counting down.
TGTTTTTATATAGAGAGTTTAACCTCGGTTCTCGAACGTCTCACATATCGAACGAATCAGTTTTTGAACAGAAAATTTGAGATGAAAATACCTCGGTTAGCGAACAAAAGTTTGAACGAAACTGTCGTCTAGAGTTTTTCTGCGTCCTTTTGAAGTCTCTAGGTCTAGACCCAAAATGGCCCCAAAATTTCTATTCATTTATATAATTCTATGCTATACCCAGCTTCTAATGCTCTGGATGGAGCAGCTTGTTGAAGGAAGTCGTTTTCTCTTGCGGCCAGTCCTATTGGTTATGCATATTTGATAATTATCACCATCGGAAATGAGATTAGCTGCGTTGTATTGTGTTTAGTTACTTAGTCTCCTCTTTGTCACCGAGAAGAGAAGGCACATGGTTCAGAGCAGGAACTCGTATTTTGGGGGCGGAGAGCGCATATTTTCCTCTAAATTTATGTGATATCCAGGCAGGTACACGGAAATAATTAAATATACTGTTTAATAAATGGACGGGGCGTCTACTCAAACATGAGTATCCATTAAAATATATTTTAAGTAGTAAAATCTATCAGATTAATAAATAAAATATCCATCCCTTTCTTCACGAATATCTATATATCTATATATGTCCCTCACCTTTAACCTTCGGAAAAGAGGTAACACTTTATTTTTAAATTTCCTTAAAAATCATTTAATCACCAGTTACTTAGCATCGCCTGAAGAAGTACAATCATAGTATTGAAACATGAAAGCTGTTTTGTACCCCGATATCAACATATTTTTATTATAATCTTTTATAATAAAAATAATAAAAATAATGATAGTATATCCGTATATATATATATATATATATATATATATATATATATATATATATATATGTATGTATGTATGTATGTATGTATGTATGTATTAGTAAGCCATCAAAACGTATGCATATTTACCAAAATGACCATATGAACAAGCACCAAATCACAGACGTTGTTCAAATTTAAACTCGGTGGAAACTGAAGTAATGAAAAAAAATTAATGATATACCCCTTTACATGGACATCGTCCGAACAAGTATACTCCACCATTGTAGATTGAATAAAGGGTTCAGTTCAAATTTTCTGAAGGATTACGAGATTGATATACCCTGTAGAAGGCCATAGATCACAACCGCTAAAAAGTGATAATATCCACAATGATGAAAAGAATATGAATATGATAAAATATCAGATTTTGTGTGGAATGTATTCTTGAACAGACCGAAAATATTTTCACACACCCTTAACTGCCACACACACACACACACACACACTCATATATATATATATATATATATATATATATATATATATATAATAGCACACAATGATTGAGAAATATGCAAAATTATGCTTTCATTCAGAAAGAGAGAGAGAGAGAGAAAAGAGACGTGACTAATTTATATCAGATACAGACAGTGGAAACATAGATAGATAGATAGATAGATAGATAGATATACAGGTATAATATTTCCATTTTTTTTATCCTGTTTTAATTTTAATTCCAGCCTTTTGAATTCCTCGCCTTGTGTGTGAAGTACACAATGCCTTCCTAATGAGCGACTCCCGCCACGTTCTGTGCACCGACCAACCGAAATCAATACAACATATGTCACGTGATATGTTACCATTCACGCGCACATTCTGCGTCCGGCCATTTTGAAAATTAGAAGCCATTTTTACATTTCCTTCTATATATTTTTTTTCTTTTATTTCTTCTCACTGCTTGCGTTTTTTTTCTTTGTCAGTTCATTTGGTGGTTCTGATTTGATTGAATTTTATCAGTGATGGCTTGTTGCTGTGTTTTGGGAATTGTTTTTTTTTTTAATTTTATATTTTGATCATAACTTGCGGAGGATACAGTAGCAACCTTAACAACAGCAAAGATAACAATAGCCATAACAATAGAAGCAAAAGTAAATAAATCACCCAACATAAATCAACTATACAATCTATCAAGTAAAAATATCGAGATAAAAAGACGAACTAATGGTTTCATGGACGATTTTGATGATTTTTACTAATTCGCCAACCCTAAAATATGTTCTATGGACTAAGGTTCATTCAAGATATTTTAATACACAGAGACACAGACACAGACACAGATATAAATACATACAAACACACACATACAAACACATGCACACACACAAACACACACACACACACACATATATATATATATATATATATATATATAGACATATATATATATATAGAGAGAGACATATATATATATATATATATATATATATATATATATATATATATAGACATATATATAGAGAGACATATATATATATATATATATATTTGGTTGGATAGATGTGAGTTTGTGACCCTGGGTTTCCAGGGTCACAAACTCACATCTATCCAACCAAATATGTTAGCTTTATCTCTGATACTGACCACTTTCAAATAATTACCGCGCATATAATATATAAATAATTATACATACACATATATATTTATTTATATTTACACACACACACACACATATATATATATATATGAGAGAAAGAACAGATGGAGTAAAAATCCACTGTTCGTAGGATTTACGTTTAAAATAATTGCTCAGTACAAAGTAGAGCAATATATTATTATTATTATTTTTATCATAAAAGTTTATGATAAAGACATTTTGAAATCGCTACACAAAAGCTTTCATGTTTCAGTACTTTGATTGTACTTCTTCAGGCGATGGTAAGTAACTGCAGCTTAAGATGTTTATATTATAATGTTTTATAAAAAATATAACATATATATATATATATATATATATATATATATATGTGTGTGTGTGTGTGTGTGTGTATGTGTGTCTGTGTCTGTGTCTGTGTGCGCGTGTGTGTGTGTGTGTTTGGGGTATATAATCTAAATGATTTAATTTAGATTCATTTTCTTTCTGTATCTATCACTTTTGTTATTGGATATCTCACGCCGTGATAACAGATCTACCAGAAGTGGTGAAATGTTCTAAGAACCCGGGCGCAGATTTACCGTGTTTGATCTAGAGATCAAGGCACTCCCTCAAGATTTTCGTCCTAGTGAATTTTTTTCACTTTTGATCAGACTAGTACTTTATGTAAAATATCTCTTTAGCTTTTCATATAATCCTTTATTTAAATTTCTTGAAGTTTCACCTTTGTATCTTTTGGGACAATTATTGAATTTGAATTTGGAAAAACAATAATCTGCCCTCTGATAGAGAGTGAGAAACCTTGAAATCATAGGGAAAAGCGACATAAAGTTCGCATTACGAAGTCAGGTTTGTTCTGTGGTCCGCACATTAAATAATTATCTCCTCCCAATAGACTTCTTCTTCCTTTTCTTCTTCTATACATGTAGTTTCCTTTCAGGATGTGAGCAATCATGGCTCTCCGCTACTTCCTATCCGTTGTTGCTCCTAATAAGGTGTTTCTTTACATCATCCCTCCCAATCCCTAATCTGCCATCCATTCACACAAGCTAGCTTTGGCTGTGGCTCTTAACTTGTGAGTGTCAAATTTTCCAAGCCCTTTTTTCCCACAATGTGCCCTAAAAGTTTCAAATATCTCTTTCTAGTGTTAAGTATAAATGTTGTTTTGTTTCCCACTACACGTAAAACTTTTTCATTGCTCACATGTTTTATTCATATTCTCAGCTACCTTCTGTAGAAACACATTTCTGTTGCTTATATATATATGTTCTACTCTCCCGTCGAATTTCACGCATGAGAGTCAAGCAGATCAGTTCCAAAGAAACTGACACCCGACGCCAGCACAGTGGTTGATTATAGTGGTGATGGTTTTGCGCAGAACCATCCACATTTTTTGAAGGGCCGAATACAGAGACTTGGTGGACAGGGTCCCCAAACGACCCTTCGCAGGTTTTGAATATAGAACCCAGTCTGTCCTGATATTTATCCATAGCTGGAGGGAGAAGAAGATTCACGCCTTTCCCAAAGGTATTAGCGCGTGAGTATTAGCACGTCAGTGAATGTAATGGATTCGACTGGAATTCGAACTCGGCTCACCGATTCCTCAATCCAAGCCTATATCCATTACTCCACCGTGCCTCCATTATTAAGCTTGTTCTATTGCCGAAATGGCGGAGGTTTGTATCAGTCTATTATTCTAATATATCTGGAACAGGAGGGTCATTATATAAAGTAAAAGCCGGTCGTTCGCAAACTCGTGAGTACAGTCGCTTTGCTCTCATAAGTGTAGTGAATGCCCTTGCAGCAAACTTATATAAATTACTATATTATATTCAATAACGTAGGTTTTTACTTAATTAGTTAATGAAGAACTGTTAATTAATGAAATAAACTTTTTTTTAAATCAATATGCAAATTAGTTAAACCTGAAGAGTCATATTGTCTAGAAGTATATAATATATAATAGAGATATTGAGCCTTTATAGTGTAAGTTAATGTAAAGTAGAGCTTGGGTATTTTGATCTCAGATTTCGTGCGGGAATTGTCCGCCAATTTTGCATTTATTCATATAGATTCCATAATGTAGTTTTTACTTATTTAGCTATTATGTTTCTCTAACTTTTCAAATATTGAATGCATAAAGAATTTTAATTCTATTTTTCCATCTTTACACTATATTAATTTCATCTTATAAATTGTCCACTGTTCTGCAACCCATGAAATAAAAATAAATGGTTGTACGGAAAATAAGGATCTGCGTACATCAAATCGTCTATAAATAAAATGGCAGAAGAAGGATTATCGTTGATTTTTTCAAAAGTAAGCTTAAACATTAATTCAATACTTAAATGCAGTGATCAATTTTGAGTTCATATGTAGTTTATTGATGCCTATCGCATATACTCATCCCTAGCTATTGTGACAATGGCCTTACCAAATCATCGACAGGAGCTAGCTTAAATACCGCACGGAATGGCGGCTTTTAAGCTAGTTTATAATAAAACTTACACTGCAATTTTGGATACAGAAGGAAAATAAAAGTTACTCTCCTTGAACCATTAAAGCAATGATAATGGCTAATATAATATATTAATATGTATTTTTAACCACGAATAATCTGGAAACCCTGAATCTGAGCTCAATAAAAATCGTTCTCTGTTCCTAACTTTTCTAGGGCTTATGAATGAACTATGAATTATAGAAATCAAACTAGTGGGAGCGGAGAAGGTCCTTGGACACCCACACACGCACAAACACAGACACTGTACTTTATATATAAAATGACGAATGTGATGAGACACATTTCTAACGTCTCATCTCATGGAGAAGAGACCTTGAGACTGGTATGACTTCATAAATAAAATCTTTTCTTCCCATTTTTCTGGTTCCTACGCTTATTGATCCTCTTTTTCTGTTATCAGTCCTTTACACCTAAATAACGTGATATTTACCCAGTAACGGGCCCGTTTGTTTATCATACGTGACATTCTCGTCTGTTTATCGCAGATTTTCTTTCCTTTTCCGTAAAACAAAAATAGAGACCACATAAGAGAATTAGTGCTAACATTTTCACTTTTTTTTTAGGCGAACAACAAAGTGTTTTGGTGTAAAGGAAAACTATTGTTTTTGTCATGCTACAATAGAGTATGGTGTCGTGATTTACTTAGCGTAACTTAGATGCGGAAGGCCGAAAATATAGAACACCCTGTGTGGATCGAACTCAATAGTAGTAATTGATCTTGAGAGACAAGTATATTATCCCATACACCAATTCGAAATTCCTCTATAGAGAGGGGTGGGCAAACTTTTCAGTGTTTAGGCCACATTCAAAATTTCACAGTTTTATTATATAGTATATTACCCAAAAATAATTAATATTAAAAATAGACAAAAAAAAAGCTTGAAAGAATAAATGAAATTCTTTTTTATTAATTAATATTTTAATGTAGTGTAGAAGTTTCGCGTGAAACTTATTTATTTGAAAGACAAAGTAACTCGGTTTAAATTATTTTAAAGAAAATTTTAACAAGTATTGTTAAGCTGAATATTTAAATGAAACACATTTCAAAGTCAAAATAAACTTGATTTAAGAAAAAAATATTTTTATTAATAAATATTATAAAGTAGAAAAACTATTTATTTGAAAAAACAAATTAACACTGTGTAAAGAAATAAAAAACAATTCTTACTAATATTTTAAAGTAGAAACTTCAACTTTGTCGCCATATTTATTACAACGTTTCGGCCGTTGTACGATCCGGCCTTCTTCAGGTGGTTGTAATGTCGAACTAAACCCTTTATTTCGCTCACTGGGGTAGCCTGTTCTAGTTGCACGTGATAGGTTTAATGGATGTCAGTTATCAGTTATCAGTTATCTCCTGTTAATTTCCCTCTGAATGTTTTCCACTGCCTTAGCCGGGTATTGAACTCATTAACGCTTTATCCGTTAAGGCCGTGGAGAACTTTCAGAGGGAAATTAACAGGAGATAACTGATAACTGAGATCCATTAAACATGGCGTTGTAATAAATATGGCGACAAAGATGAGGACAATAGTCCGAATAATGTAAATAATGCACATAATACCTCATCTCAGAGATATAGACAGATAGAAACTTCAAATAAAACACATATAAAGTAACTAAATTTAAAGAAAGAATTATTTACATTTTAAAATAGAAACTTCACATGAAACAGATTTGTTTGAAAAAATATTAATTCAGCTTAAAGAAAAAATCGTTGATATTTTGAAGTAGTAACTTCACAGGAAAAACGAAATATCGCAGCAACAGAAGGATCTCAATAACTCAGTGAGAATAATGTATCTGAGTGTAATCATTTGCCAGTTTGTTTTAAAATTAGGCATCAAATTGCTTGTAATAGTTATTTGGCGTTTCTTGATAACTTTCTCTTTCAAATTTACTAGCATTTGGCGGGCTCCATGAATTCTTTTGGCGGGCCCGCGAGCCGTAGTTGCCCGTCCCTGGTATAGAGTTTGATATATCTGTATGTTTTTTATCAGTTTCTTTAAATAATAAACCTTTCTTATAATTGTTTTATCTTTTTAAATCAACTTGCAATATAAATTCACTTTCATTCATGGTTACTCACATCAGACAACGGATGAATTATTATATATTTATTTATATAGAAGTAAATCTCAAACTTGTCCAGTTTTAGTGTTCAACAATATATGAATCTCAGTTTTTTTTTATTATCTTTTATAATTTATTTTAGCGAAAACAGGAAACGCGGGGCAAATTATTGACTGGTTTGTTTATCACGACTTATCAACCCTTTCTAGGTTATTTAAAGCCATGAAATATTTTTAGATTGTAAGAATTTTTTATTGGACATATAAAACGGTCTGCTCGACTCAATCCGTGGTCCTTCCCAAGCTGGTCAGTATTGGCGCCGGTCAACTGATGATTATTTTTTTATTGCTCCGGTCCTTCATCCACTGTGCCGATGTTGTGTTCTTTAATCACGGTGCAGCAAAGATCAAACCCACTTAAGCGCTGAATCAAGTTGCTGTGGAATCGTGGTACGAAAAAGAAAAAGAACACCTGTTATCATAACAAATAACGAAGAAAGTCGCTGGATTAATTTTCAATTTGTTTATATCTTCGTTGATACGATATAATTAACCCTTCCCGTTATCGTGACACTGTATCTCTTGCTTCTAAAACTTGGGACGGGTTAAACATACATAAAGAGTTCAGGAATATTATCGTCAGCAGGTCACGTGGGGACCAGCAGCTCTTCGTCTGCTACTGTTACGTCTCGGGAATTGAAACTAGACACTCTGGTTGACAATTTCAAGGTATTATCTATTACATCCCCCGCCGATCCAAACTTAGAGCAGCTGATATTATCAAGCGGTCACCAATCTAGGAATTGACCAGGCTCGATGTTGTTTAACTTCGCAGATTCCACGGGGACCGGCTTTTCCCTGTGACATGTCCGCAAGCCTGTCACGCAATTTAACAACATTTGATTTATCTTGAAATTCTTTATTGAAGGATGAATTGCTGACCATTTTTATTTTTTGACTAGCATTTTTTTCATTTTAATTTTAGTTTCTTTTCATCGCAACCCTATAGACAACCATTCGCACTTGCATGGAGTATTGCTGCCATATATGGTATGGGGTCTCTTCTGATTGTCTCAAGGTCCTTGATAAAATCCAAAGACGAATATGCAATGTAATTGGCCTTGATCTAGAATCTCGCAAGCAGTCGCTCTCTCACAGACGTGCTGTCGCCTCCCTTTTCACAAATACTTTCACCGTCACTGTCCCGATGAGCTGCTTTCGCTGGTTTCAAGACTTCATGAATTTAAGCATTCAACTAAGCTGACAGATCGCTCTCACACTTTCACTGTCGAAACTGTTAAATGTAGCCGTCTCTTCTACACCAATGTCTTCATGTCTCGCACTTCAAGGCTGTGGAACTCCTTCCCAATTTCTTGTTTCCCTGATAGCTATAATCTCCAACTATTCAAATGTAATGTGAATCGACGTCTCCAGATGGCTTGATTTATCTCCTATCTTTCTCTTCATCCTTTCCTCTATCAATCCTCTTTGCTTTCGCTCCAACTCTCTTTAACCCCTTGCGTGCTAGTGGTTTCCCGCCTTGCTTAGGGTGAGATGTTTAAAAAAAATGTCTAGGACCGGCATTCATCGAAAAAATAATGTAAGCTTCTCGCAAGAATCGAACTCACATATATTTTACTTTAAGAAACCTGCCAACAGAGGAAAGCTGTTCTACACATTCAAATACAAGAGCCTTTGAAGCCAGGCAAAAAGAATATCAAACCCTTCAGCCCTTTATTTATCCTGAAATTTCAGTGGCATATTTTTTATTGGGTTTTACTAATCTGAGTAGTATTAGTATAGATACGTTTGGGTAATGTATAGCGAATCCATGACATTCATTTACGTGCTAATACCCTTGGGAAAGGTATGAATACTTTACTTCTCCCCTCACCAGCTATGGGTAAGTAGCAGAACAGACTGGATTCTATAGACTTGAATGGCAAATTGTCTACCGCAGAACCTACTGTGGGAAAAATCTGCCTTGTTAGTCATGTATCGAAAGATACATGATCGCCTCACCGTGTATCACGCATGACACATAATTGAATAAAATATTATATACAGATGATAACAAAAATCTAGATGACCACAGCGTAGAAACTGATCTTTCCTATGTTAGCTAGCACAGCTCAATAGGTATGAAGAACTAACTTGACACATCCAGTAACTCCAATCCCATCAAACACATCTAGTAACGTTCCATCATCACATAGCTGACTGAGATTTCTACAGACATGATGAACGGTTGTATTCTCCATGAGTTTTCTTGCCTGGAACGTCTACTGAAACACAAGCTCACCCCAAAACTCAAATGGAACCTATATATGCAATCCACAGTTAAAGATGCTTGAAAAAATGGCAGGTGTCTTGTAGCGCGCCAGAAAGCCTTTGATTCCTTCTTTCATCCTTTACATTTACAAGTCTTGAAAGGTCATCTTGCCCGGGATGTCTATTGGGATTCAAGCTCACGCCGGACTTCAAGTGGAATTCGTATATGCATTTAGCGGCTCGGATTGAGGAATCGGAGAGCCGAGTTCGAATTCCAGTCGAATCCATTACATTCACTTACGCGCTAATATCCTTGGGAAAGGTATGAATCCTCTTCTTCTCGTCCCCAAATAAATGTGTAAATAGCAGGACAGACCGTGTTCTATAGCCTTGGATGGCAAGTAGTCTACTGCATAAAGAAATGGCAACCTGCTGCGGGAAAAAAATCTGCCTCGTCAGTCATGTATCAAAAGATACATGATCGCCTAAGCGTGTATTACGTATGGCAGTAGTAGATATGTGAAATGAAGCAGGGAAACATTATCAATTATTGGCTAGTGTTTATTTCATCTTCATTTTAGATACTTTTAATCGAATGGTTTTAATAGAAATAGTAATTTGGATTTTTAGTATATAAAATATTCAATTATTATTTAGTTTTCGTTACTGTTTCTTTCATCTTAATTTTACTTGCTTTCCATCTAAAAATTAGTAATATTTTCTTGAATATTTGTTATAGGAATCATTGTCTGCAATTATCAATTTTCGGGTAAGATTTTCTTCCATTTTAATTTGACGTTCTTTTCATGTCATAGTACCATTTTGAATTTTTATTAGTAGTAATTATTTAAGCAAGTCACCCCAGACAAAGCGGGTGTGCCACTAGCACGCAACGGGTTACAGAGAGTGAGTGTAAGAGTGAAGAGGTGTGTTTGGTAAAAGTACAAAGATGAGTATGGGCATCAAGGTCAAGGCATCCGAAGATGTCGATTGACATATTTGAATATTTGAAGATTATAGCTATCAGGGAAGTGATAGACAGGGGTTTCACTGAGAGGAGGTGTGAGATAAGAAGCTGCTGGAGTAGAACAGATGGCTACATTTAGCCGTTTCAACAGTGAAATGGTGGAACCGAGATACCAAACTAGTAGTACGCTTAAATTCATGCAGTTTGGGAACGAGCGAAAGTTTATTACTTAAACCATATTTTGGGCTCCTTGGCCTGTCTCTCTAGATCAGTGACGACTGAAAAGTGAGTTCGATCCTCACTAGATGCTGCATAATTTCGACTTTGTGCCACATCTAAGCTACGCTTCGAAAATAGAAGGGTATCTTGAGGCGGTGTAATGGTTAGTAAGCTTGTCTCGCTATAACAATTAGGACTGAGTAGTGAGTTCGATCCTCACTTGGTGCTCCTACGTTTGGCCTTGTGCCACATCTAAGCTACGCTTGGAATATCATTACTTAAACCATAATTTTAATTGATACCTGTATTTGACCGACCAGGGTATGACGATAAACAACACCCAACAGCAAGCCCTCTGATCAGGAGGTTTTGAGGAACGTGGAACCACTTCTTAATTACTGGTGTTCTCTGGTTCACCTTGACCCGGGGTGGTAGCGCCTGTTAGGGTCACAGTTATGGGCTAATAGTTAACTCCCAAACTGGGGGGAAAATGCTTAAAATAAGTTTTAATAACAGCAAAACATTTTTTTTATTTATTACCAGCAAAACATTATTACCAGCAATACATATCTGGTAAAAAAAAATATTACCAACAATATATTTTAGAAAAAAGAAATATAAGCAGCAATAAAATTCTTGCCGAGATAAAATAATCCATCAAGTTTGGGATGCCCTAAAACAAACCAAATCAAACCAAACCTATATTTCAGTAGATGCTTAGTTGTTTTATTAAAAGGTATAGTTGTTTTTTGTTTTGTTTTTTCTATCTACTGTTCTGAATATTCGATAAAACCTTTTAGAAAATATGCGTTCTCCGGATGGTGAAAATCACGTCAGATCTAAAGACGGTTTCCCCTGGAGGAACGCAAGTACAAATTCTGTCGGAGAACGCATATTTTTCTAATAAGAGTCCTCGAATATTCAGACCGATAGATGGAAATAAATATATGTACTTTTTAATAAACAGAACACCTACTGAAATATGTGTATCCATTAAAAATAATGTTTAAGCAATAAATTAAAGTAAGTCGGATTATCAAATGAAAAATATATTTCTGAAAATTAGTATTAATAACATCTAGAATTATTATTACAGGAATCATTAACTGCCATTCCAAATGTTTGAGTAAAATTTCTTTAATTTAAATTTTACTTTCTTTTAATTTAATAGTAGAAGTAGTAGTGTTTTCGTTTTTTAGTAGTAGTAGTAATATATATATATATATATATATATATATATATATATATATATATATATATATATACACACATATGAAGAAATACAGTCTTATGGTGTGCTATATTTATGGGATAAAGTGCTCAATATCAGAGATAGAACGTGTGTAAATATAAAAGTGAACATAGAAGTCAACACTTAGAGGCGACAGTCTGTTTCATGCTATATGCAATTGTCAGGCCTGACGATTGCATCTAGCATGAAACAGACTGTCGCCTCTAAGGGTTGACTTCTATCTTTACTTTTATATATATATATATATATATATATATATATATATATATATATATATATATATATATATATATATATATATATATATATATATATATATATGTCATAATAAAAAATCAAAATGATTTTAAAATAATTTGAATAGACGTATATTTGAGTAGATGGTCTGTTTTTTGTTTATTTATTTATTAAACAATATATTTATATCTACCGGCCTGAATAACCGAGAAATCTTGTGTGAAAAATATCCTCCCTACGGCGAGATTTCAACCTACGTTCTCTAGGGAAAACCGCCATTAGATCTGACGTTCCTTGACTTCTCGGTCACGTAGGACCTCCTGCTCAAAGCCCGAATAGTGCTTTTGGACACAGATTTAGTTTCCGATTCTCGAAATATACATATCCGTTCTGTTTCGTATCCTAGCGTAAACAAAGACGATTTTTAGGAACTCATATTTTTTTTCATGTATCAGTCCGATATATTTTAGTTTATTGCTTAAACGTTATTTTTAAAAGATAACCATATTTGAATAGAAGCCCTGTTTTGTTTTGTTTTTTGTTTTTTAACGGAACATCTACTCAGATATAGGTATCCATTAAAAATAACGCTTAAGCAATAAATTAAAATATTTTGGATTAATAAATGAAAAAAACTATCCCTAAAAATTAATTGTAACATTATCTTGAATTTTTTTTACAGGAATCATTATCTGCCATTCTTAATTTTTGTGTAAAATTTCTTTCATTTTAATTTTGCTTTCTTTTCAGCTAGCAGCATTAGCATTATTTAGAATTTTGATTAGAGGAAGCAGTGTCTACCAATATTAATTTTTAATTAATATTATTTTCATTTTAATTTCATTTGCTTTTCATCAAAATTTCTTTTGCTTTTCATCAAAATTTCTTTTGTGTATCGACGAACACTTGTTGCAACTTTTGTAATGCCAGAGAATACTCATTGTTACTTTAGTAAATGCTCGTTGTAGTAGAGACTTTGTAATCGCAGTGGCAACGATATTAACGCCGTTGAACAATACTGGTGTCAGACGCCTTTGAATAGCACTCGCACTAATAGTACTTGCTCGATAATACACGCTCGAATAGTAACCACCGAATAGTGATCCGAATAGAGAAATAGTATAGTGAATAGAGTAGAGAATAACTACCAATTAGACACCAAGCTAATTCCAACGTATGCATTTCCTTTATGGTCACGTGATTTACTTAATTCAATAATGGAATCGTTTGTGTTTGCTCACTGGCGATCTATGTTCAAACTCAAGTACCGGCAGTGACAATTTATTTTAATATAACAACTTCACAAACAGTTTGTCTGAGGCGTTGAGTAAAGACAAAGGGAATTGAATGAATTGATTGACGGTATCAATATTAACAATGAAACACAACTGAAATTTAAATGGAGAAATATACTAAAAATTTTGACTCTTTCATGTTGAATACAGTGTCATGAAAATAAGTATATTCATGATTTTTACACATGAAGATAAGCGGACCCATGAGAAATATTTTAGTCGATTCAACTGCGTTTAGAAACTTTTATGAAGTATTAAGAAACAAGCCATTATGTATGATCCCCAGCAAAAGTCCTCATTAAATTTATATGTAAACTGAGAAAATAAATAAATAAATGAATAAACTAAAAAAACAAACAACAAAACTGTGATTTTAGAAGCATCTGTATACATCTTCGTGATGTCTTAGTGAAAATTTATAGTTTAAAAATTCCAAATGTATTTTATTTTCATTCTTCACTCTAAATAATCATTCGGCGCGCGCGCACACACACAAATCATACACACTCTCACACACACACACACACGCACGCACACATACACACACACATACATATATATATATATATATATATATACATACATATATATATATATATATATATATATATATATATACATACATATATATATATATATATATATATATATATATATATATATATATATATATATATATATATATATGAGGGGGAGATTATAGTTGTTCCAACGAGAGAAAAGTCTATATTTTAAAAAGAAGATAGAAAACACAGACGATTTTGATTATAATGTGGATTTTTGAAAATATATATTATACTTTATTTTCCACATTTTTGCAAAAATATGCAAAAGTATAATATATATTTTAAAAAATCCACATTATAACAAAAACCGTTTGTGATTTGTCTCTTCCCTTTAACATATATATATATATGTGTGTGTCTGTGTGTATGTGTTTGTATGTGTGTGTGTGTGTGTGTGTGTGTGTGTGTGTGTACATATATATTAGCGTTTCATGAAAGGGAACGTTTTCCCCCGGTCAGAAAGAAAACAGTATTTCTCTGTCCATATTTATCGTATTCCTACATATTGCAACACGGATATCCTCCTCCAATATTAACATCCGATCCTCAGCGTTAATTTGGCCGGGGAGTGAAAATTGAATAAAACAAAAGAAAGAGGCAAAATGATAATCAGTGGTATTGTGGAATTTTAAGGCGTGCCGCTACAAATTCATCTTATCAGCTTAACAGGCCCAACAGAATTTATGAGAATATTAAAATATTTTCGGAAGGTGTTTTCAGCTGAGTATCCGGTTCCATACTTTCAAAAAATAACGTTAGGAATTTTTCACCTAAAGATATCAGTACATAATAATTAGTCTCTCTCTCTCTCTCTCTCTCCACATATATATATATATATATATATATATATATATATATATATATATATATATATATATATATATATATATATATATATTAGGTTGGTGCAAAAATAATGATTTATAATGTAGTTTTTTGACGTATTTTTAACGTCTAAAAACGTCATTATTTTTGCACCAAACTAATATATATATTTCGCACCCACACAAAACAGACATGCTTACGGATGTTTTGAAGCCTCACACTTATAAAACACCCACAGTAATATACACGCTTACACTTCATACTCATTCACTCCCTAATGAGCCAAATGATAACACACATCCACAGTAATATACACGCTTACACACATCATATTCACTCACTCCCTAAGAACCAAATAACACACACACTTAACAGACACACATCCCCTTTTAATGATCCAATAAAACTGTCAACATGACAAAGGGAATTCTTGTTGGGACTCTTTAGGCCATGTATGCGTTTTTTGTCTGTCTAAATTGTATTCTTTCATTGCACATTTTACACCTTTTTATGTATTCTTTTATATCTGTAGAATAGCCTGGCCACCATGCCTCTAGACTTCCACAATGAACATCGTCATGATTGCTTTTTAATAATTTTAGTCCTTTTGCCTATTCTACTTATATTTTTATCCTGAAAAATATACTCTGTTCATTATGGGATCTCGCTTTATATCCTCAGCTAATTTGTCTATCGACAAAATATCAGTTTTGATCCAGTGTAAGAAAGTATCTTTGAATTTTTCCTTATCTTTCTCACTTCCAGAAGTAATAAACCTCAATCTCAAAGTGCCTACATGCGGAATGGTATTGCCTTTCACGCATCAATATAAAAGTCAAACGCCATTAGCATTAAGGCCCATCTTAGTATTGCTTTCCCTTGTCCCTCTATTCTACCTGTGAGTATCAGATTCTCCAAGCCCTCCTTTCTCATTACGTATCCCAGAAATGTCAGCTACCTTTTCTTGATGTTAAGTATAAGTTTCTTCCTTGTTTGCATGCTCCCCCAAACCTCATCGTTTATCATACGCTCGTTCTATGAAATCCTTAGTATCCTTCTGTAGAACCATATCTTCGTTGCCTCCAGTCTGTTCTTCCAACATTCGCTGCCGTAAAGGAGGACAGTTGTCACGTTGCAGCTTAGTACACTTTTCGTTGTTACCAAAGAAATCCTGCTGTCTCGTAATACTCTGTCTAGCTTTTGGAATGCATTTTTGGCCATCCCAATACGTCTTCGGATCTCAGTGTCGCACTTACTGTTATCTGTCAAAACACATCCCAGGTTGTTAAATTTCCTCATCTGCTTGATTTTAGTGTCGCCGACATGGAAATCCCATTTCAGGCTCATTCTTGGTTACCATGTATTCTGTCTTTTTTAGTTTATGCTTAGTCCATTCTTCTCGATGTCCTTCTGTAGGAGGTTTTGTAATTTCTTTTCCATGTCTGCTATCAGCACTCATTACAAATGCTTAAAAAACATATTTAGTCCTTAAAAAAGAAACGAAAATACATTTGAAGGAGAGACAACTATGGCTGCCTTCTACCACAGAGAGTAAAATTGCATATAGTTACAATGAAAAGAAGAGATTCCTTATTTTATGTGAAATGTCCCTTCAGGACATAACCAGTTATGACCCTCCACATCTTGCTCTACCTTGCAGCGCTTAAAAAGTTTTATCTTTTTGTTATTTCTCTCAAACCTTGTTCTACCATCCATATGCTCAAGCCCATCTAGTAGGGTACGCATTGCCTTCCTCCTCTATCCCTCTTTCCCTCTGTCTAGTGAGTATCAGATTTTCCAAGCACTCCTTCCTCATTACGTGCCCCAGAAATTTCAACTGCCTCTTCCTGGTGTTAAATTTGTTTTTATTCTATCCAAAACCTCGTCGTTGCTCACATGTTCGGCCCATGTAGTCCTCAGCATCTTTCTGTAGAACCACATTTCTGTTGCTTCCAATGTCTTCGTTATCTTTGAGGTGTTGCGGAAACGGAGAATGAATAACCCGGAAGGCAGAACTTGTTGTTGTTATTATTTCTATTGAAGAGGTTAATTTCTTCTTCGCCACAGAAAACGTAAATTCGAGGAAAAAAGGAATACGTCGTATTTTGGATAAATAAATGCATAATTTATTTACATATATATGGAACCAGAATACTACCCGTGTCTGTTGTAAAAGGCGAAAGAGTGGAGAAGTAAGAAAAAAAGAAAAAGAATGCTGTCATGACTGACGGCTGATGTTTTTTTGAAGATGGTGGCGGCGAAGGATGAAAGTTGAAAAGTATCGCGTTCAGTGTATCTACGTCGTTCTTGACCAGCCTTTGAGTGTCGACATCTCAGCCGGGTCTCTCTCTCTCTCTCCCCGTCTCTGCCCTCTGCAGAAATTTTTATCCGTCGTATCGGCTCCAAATCACAGTCTGTGTCTTTTAGCGGGAGTTATTTCTACTGGCTAATAGAATCTTTTAATTTAATACCGAAAATATGCGCCGAGCCATGATGCGCAGAGACACGTTTTCTCATTCTGTCTTGTGTCTTCGAGTAGTCAACATCCGGTTTACTGTAAGAGACACAACAGAGAAGATTGCCCAGTATTTTTAAAAAAAAGAAAAACAATCGTGGTTTAATGCTCAGTAAACTGGGCTTGTAGATTCTTAGTCTCGGCTTAGAACCTCATTGGGTACTCCATAGGGACAGCCCTTTGCCAGACCTGTAGTACCCTAAGTAAACAACAAATGGATGATCGATTGGTTGGATTATCACAACACTAATTTATAATTATTTTGCCTCTTTTGCTAACAACAAGTGATCATTACGTGAGAGATGGAGAGAGAAGGACAACGGGGAGTGGACCAGATTTCAAAGTGCTATGTGTGAAGGTCAAGGGTTAAAAACGAGACACAAACAAGCTGGAATTTTCGTTTGCTCACGTCACTTAAAAAAAAAAAAAAACTATATAAAGAAACTGGTGTTTATGTTACGTATTTATCAGGATGTGTTTTCATTGTTGTCCTGAACGGTGTGTCCGTTTGTTTGTATGATCGATTTTGGCCGTGTGCGCGCTTGAGTGTATATGTGTGAGTGTGTATAAAATCGGACAGTTATATGCGAATACGGGATTGGTAGAACGCGCGTATGTCAGCGATAGTGCATGGTTTTATATGGATGTGTGGGTGTGAAATTATGTATTTATATGTGCAAGTGTCTGTGATGAGTCCCTTGAGAGAAATGTTCACGTTAATTTTCCTTTTGTATCAATCCACCTAGATATTCAAGACAGCGAAATGTTATTTCATTTTCTTTGATATAGCACGCATTTTCCAGGCGTAGGTGACTAAAGCTCTACATGATGTTCCCGTATTTTTTTTTACTCTAACTAAATTTTGACCCTTTACCCTTTCTCGTTGATCCTTTTTCTGTCATCCAATTCATTAACTGCTTCACCAGTTGTTTCCCAATGTTTAGCTGGCTTCCATTATATAATGTGTGCGTTAAGTTCTCCAAACCCTCTTTCCTCTCTATTTTTATATATGTTGCTTATTTCTAAATATAAACATCAGTTTCCTTGTAGATCCGATTTTCCTTAAAACTAAAATGTTCCCATTCATTTTAGATCCAACATACTTCAGATCAACTCGGCTAAGGGGATGCAGGTTCGAATCCTGTCGCAGGCTGAATCTTTTCTTTAATAAGATTTCTTGAATATTCAGGCCTGTAGACGATTATAATTAAATATACTCTTTAATAAATAAAGGGAAGGTCTACGCAAATACGGATGCCCAC
Source organism: Acanthosepion lycidas (assembly GCA_963932145.1). Lineage (NCBI taxonomy): Eukaryota > Metazoa > Mollusca > Cephalopoda > Sepiida > Sepiidae > Acanthosepion > Acanthosepion lycidas. Next base: position 25,208,104 of record OZ010583.1, on the reverse strand, counting down.
TAAAATTAACGTTTAAGGGAGAAATTCTGTCGGATTAATAAATAAAAAATCCATTACATCTTTAGAAATTGTTTTGTTTCCGTTCGGATAGGAAACTAAGCAGACAGGAATGTTTCAAGAATCTTTTAACAAAATTGCGCTTAAAGACACTATTTAGCTTTACCTGATTGCTGCATGCTTCCTGGCTGAGTCGGTTAAAGAACGTCGACCTGACCACAATTTTTTTCTGCTAAGGAGGACGCTGGTTCGAATCCTATCAAAGGGTACATCTTTAATAATATTTCGCGAATAAATATACTGTTTAATAAATAACGAAACGCCTACTCAAATATAGGTATCCACTAAAATAACATTTCAAAGCTGTCGGATTAATAGATCAAATCCATTATTCGTTAGAAAAAATAATACACACACACACACACACACACACACACATATATATATATATATATATATATATATATATATTTGTGTGCGTCTATGTATTATGGAAAAAGTTAACAAAGTATCCATAAAAAATAAAACAAAATGTCGTTAGAAACTAGAAGAATTTAGAAACGCTATTCTATATTCCTATTGTCAAAGTATTAATCTATGCCGAGGTTTTTCCTAATATAGCCATTTTAAACAGAATCATTACTCTCCCAAGTCAATGTACACATCGAATATATCAAGAAATCAAAGGAAAATGGATGAATTCGTCAAAACAACAAATCAAACAATATTTATACACATATGAAAATATTCTCTTCAAAAATATTCTAAGTATTAGGTTGGTGCAAAAATGTTGTCGTTTTTTGCCATTAAAAATACGTCAAAAATCGACAATATTTTTGCACTAACCTAATAATTGACATAATCTTTTAGTTGAAAATATGAATTGACAATAGCGTTTCTAAATTCTTCGAGTTGATAAGGACAATTTGTTTTTTATACACACTCTGTTTTAATAAATTCATTCAGTTTTTACTTCGAAAAGTTCACATTGGACACAACGCGTCGGCTAAAACATTTTTTCCTCTTGTCTTTTTCTACAGGTTAATTCTGAAAAGTATTTACACACACACACACACACACACACACACACACACATATATATATATATATATATATATATATATATATATATATATAAAGACGTTTTTTATGTTTATACGTTCTTTTTCTGGATACAAATATTTAAGTAAATGCTCTGTTTATAATAAACAGTATCAACAACATTTACCGGCCTTAATGTCCGAGAATTTTCCATAGAAAATATGCGTCCTCCGACAGGAGTCGAACCTGTATCCTATACGGAACCGTCATCTAGCCTGGCGTGCCTTAACCGATTGGGTCACAGAGGAGCGTTGCGGTTAGCAAGGTCGATTTTACTTAAATATTTGTATGTATAAAAAGAACGTATAAACATAAAAAAATGTCTTAAAAAAATAATTGTCGGACTTTGTCCATTTCATACATACATACATACATACATATATATATATATATATATATATATATATATATATATATATATATACATACACACAGGGTGACCCCAAAAAACGGGAATTTTTGAAGTGCGTATTGCCAGACATGAGCAAGTGGCAACACTGCTAGACAGTGACCTTGAGCAATTAAACATTTCGCCATTTAGAATTCAAGATGAATTAACAGTATCCCAGCTGAGATGTTGCAACAGTCAATGAGGAATCTCAACAGCAGATTTCAAGAATGCATTCATACAGGAGAACGCCATCTACAGAACGTCATTTTTTTAAAAAAATGAAAATTTCATCATTGTTTCTTAAATGGCATGTTTTAATTACCTTGAATAAAATATTTTTCTTCCATCACTCTTGGTTTCATTGGATTGTTGAATAGTTCCCGTTTTTGGGGGTCACCCTATCTCTCTCCCTCTCTCTCTCTCTCTCTCTACATATACATATATATATATATATATATATATATATATATATATATATATAATTTTTTGTGGATACCTGAATTTTAATACGTTTATTTTGTCTGCCGGCCTGCACCTTTGAGAAAACTTATTAAAGAAAATGCGCCGTCCGTCAGGATTTGAACCTGTGCCTCCTTTTCCAGGAGAACCTGCCGTTCAATTCGACGTGCTATATCAGCAAAAGAGAGCCATGTACAGATGAGCTCTTCTTCGTGAGGCTAGCGGGTCAAAATTTGTCCTGATCAAGTGGTATGAGCGTGCTTATCTGTTTAGAGAAGAACACAGCACCATAAGTTTTCAAGGAGTAGCCCTGACCTTACGTAGAATAATGTTCATACAGGAAGAAAGACGTTGAGTGGTCGATTGATAAAAAGGGGATAGCGGTGTCAGCCGGCAGGCGTTTTATCATAGTTTTTTTTCCCCCTTCAATGAAATATACCAATATTCAATTGTCAGATGAACTGAGTAAACGTAAATAAATAATTCGAGATACTGGAGTAGATCCATCTGGCAAATTGCCTACAAGATCTCGATATATTTTGATGGAAAATGAAACATCGGATTCCGAACTTGCACTGGTATAGCGCAAAGTGCATTTCAAAAGCTATATGGTCTGGGGCCCCTTCTGTTTGCCTCGGGGTTCTTGATAAGATCCAGAGACGGATATGCAATGTAACTGGCCCTGATCTGGCATCTCGTCTGCAGTCGCTCTCTCACAGACGTTCCGTCACCTCTCTCTGTCTTTTTTTACAAATACTTTCACGGCAATTGCTCCGATCAGCTGCTTTCGCTGGTTCCCAGACTTCATGAATTCAAGCGTCTTATGAGACTGGCATCCCGCTCTCACCCTTTCATTGTTTAAACTGTTAAATGTAGCATTCTCTTCTACTCCAATAGCTTCATATCTCGCACCTCTCGCCTGTGGAAGTCCCTTCCCTATTCCTGTTTCCCTGATAGCTATAATCTCCAACTATTCAAATGTAATGTCAATCGACATCTCCAGTTGCCTTGATCTATCCATTCTGCTTCTCCTCATCCTTCCCCTCATCCTTTTCTCTATCACTCCTATCTGCTCCAAATCCTCTGTAACCCCTTGAGTGCTAGTGGCTTCGATCGTCATAACAAAGAAAACGATGATAGATTGATCTGTGATGTCCATCGTCTTATATGAGAATGGATGGAGGGCAATCTCCCCACAGATGAATTGAAAACTGAAGGCAACAGAAATATTGTTCTACAGAAGGCTACTGAGAATTTCGTGAAGGGGAACGTCTTTAAAAAATTATAACAAAACGAACACTTTTATTCATAAGCAGAAAATGGCAGGTGAAATTTATTGAACAAATAATGAGGAAAGAGGTCTTGGAGAATTAGACACTCACAGGGTATATGAGTGCCAAGGAATATAGTTGAAGGCAGCGAGCTAGCTACCTGACGAGCTTGTGGGAATGGATGGCGGAACGAGGAGCGGGAGGTTTGGCAAATGAGCAAATACAGCTGAGTCACATGTGATAGGACATTGGGAAGGATCGTGACTGCACATGTTCTGAAGTGAAGGTACACTACAGGCATTCATTCGTTTTGATATTTTCCTAGAAGTGTGTTGTATTTGAGAAGGTTTTCAGATTTTCTCTCGATATATATATATATATATATATATATATATATATATATATATATATGTGTGTGTGTGTGTGTGTGTGTGTGTGTGTGTGTGTGTGTGTGTGTGTGTTTGTGTAATCGCTAGCGACGGGAAGTAGATAAACCACTGTTAGTGGTGGACTACTTAGGCACCATATTACCGCCACTTATAATAGTGTCCAACGTATCTAGTCTTCATATGTACGGTATATAACAATATATATATATATATATATATATATATATATATATATATATATATATATATATCACCTTACATTGTTTAAACAACCCTGAGTTTCATGCCGACGCAATTTTCAAGTGCTCGTATTTTTATTTTGGAGTAACACTTGTTTTATGATCGCGAGATACTTTACTGTTTGGGTGGATTATTATTGTTGTGAAATTATTTAAATGAGCTTTGAATTTTAATTTAGGCCCAGAATAACATTTCAGATTTCACACGAACTATTACTTCAATATCTATTGCCAATAGCGGAGTCGGCTGGACCTTAATTCTTTCAAAACCGAAAGTGAATTCTGGAAAACGCGAAGGGCAGCTACTCGCAAACTGTCTAGGCCAGAGTTGAAAAGTGGCTGTGCTCACTATTACAAATGGCGCCGAGGTAATATCCTACTCAACAGACGAGGCGAATTTTTCGCCTTCATCCATGCCTTAAATTCACGTTAGATATGACAAAGGTCATCCCCTCCCTAACTTTCCACGTCTCACTGAACAGAATCTCAGTAATAGAAGCATTTTACTTAGAACAGACTTTAGATTTATCAAACACCTTGACCCCCCACCATAAAAAAGTCACTAGCCCAGACACAATTTCAATGACCGTCTTTAAAATTATCAACACAGACTTATCCCCGACCCTAGCAAAGTTATTTAATCGTTGCTTGAATGAGAAATATTTCCCAAGCCTAGAAGGAAAGTCGTTAAACAAAGCTATCGGCGCACGGTAAAGAAAGGGAAATTTTTAACATGTTATTTACGAAATGTATACAAACGCGAGTAGCCAAGAGAGCTCAATTCATAATTAAAGAGCAATGCATTAATGGCAACAGCAGCCACAGTTTTGAAATTACCCTTTTTCTCCAGAGAGCATAAATAGTCATATATATATATATATATATATATATATATATATATATATATGTGTGTGTGTGTGTGTGTGTGTGTGCGTGACGTGTGTGATGTGTTTGACCGTATTTGAAAAAACATGTTAAATTCAACCGAAAAGTTGTCTGCTTAATTTAGTCATGTATGTTATGTATGAAAAATATAATCATAAGAATTTAAATGCACTACAATATCACGTAGATTAAATTGTCATCGAAAATTACTGCAATTCTTGAAGATATATCAGACATTATTACTCGACTTCATGATTACTACTGCACAAAAGAGACAATGATTAGACATCGAAAAATATAAGGAAAATTTGTTCCTTTTAATAATATTTAGAAACATTCACCCTTTACAAGAATAAGGACGCGAGACCGGAAAAACGTGTAGTAAAAATATGAGAAATAAAGTATAATATATATATATATAATATATATAATAATGACGTAATAATGTCGTTTTTTGACGTTAAAAATACGTCAAAAAACGACATTATTACGTCATTATTTTTTGCACCAACCTAATATATATAATCATTTCTGTCTTGATCTCTGACGAAGCTTTAATAATGTGAAACATGTCAGATTGATATGTTTCTTGTTTTTTTTTTCATCCTATCATTTTAAATGATTATCTGTTATATTAGGTTGTCCCAAAAGTTCGTAAACACTTACGAAAAATTGATTTTTTATGCAACACAATCAAGCACAATTGAGACAAGCGATGGGTTCAGAAAGGGCAAAAGACACCGTCGGTTCCAAAACAAGATCGATTCGGCAAGAAATTCATGTTGTGCGTTTGGTAGAACTTTGAAGGAATCGTGCATTTTAAGTTGGTTCCGAATGGTCGTGCCATCAGTGCCGAACTTTACTGTCAGCAACTGGAGCGAGTCTGCGAAAAGTTGAAGGAAATGTACCCGGCTCTGATCAACCGAAAGCGCGCTTTGATGCAGCAGAACAATGCCAAGCCACACACCGCCAGGAAGACCAAAGACAAGTTTGAAGAGCTGGACGACGTTGAGGTTTTGCCACATCCAGCCTACAGTCCTGACTGTGCTCCATCAGATTACGGCCTTTTCCGCTCAATGCAACACTTTCTGAACGGCCGCCGATTCGACTCGTTTGATGAAGACGAGGAAACATGTCAAGAATTCTTTGATTCGAAGCTTGCTGAATCGTACTTTCACCAGATCCGAAAGCTTGCAGATCGATGGCAGAAAGTCTTGGAAAATGATGGTCTTTATTTTAAGGAAAAATTGTTGTTGTTTTTCTTATTACTTGGCGAGTAAAATTTCAATTTTTTGCAAGTGTTTACGAACTTTTGGGACAACCTAATATTTCGTGCAAATAGCAATATATACTTGAAAAACAGGGTGGATAAAATAAGTAAAGATTTATTGTACAAAACCAGTACAATATGAATAAAGGTAACAACTAAACACAAGGTTGTTACAAATCAATCTATTAGTGATTGCTACTATTGGAAGGTCGGTAGTTCTCGCGTAAGTCTGAGTCGTACTCAACAGATCCCAGTTAGTCAATATTTACTAGTCCCTCCAACGAGGGTTGCTGTGGCACAAGGCCGAGTTTAATGTGGGTCATCCGGACAACAATTCCCCGTAAAACCCGCATAAAGGGGTACGGGTCTGTCTACGTCCCCGGACGTGAATGGAAGGCAGTGGGTTCGACAGCATAGCTGGAACAGATCCCAGCTAGTGTATTTATTAACCTCCCCCCATGATCAGATGTGGCACAAGTCCGTGTTTAATGTGAGTCATCGGAGCCCGTAAGCTCAGCAAAAAATTCCCGTAGACCCCGTATAAAACGGGGTCGGGTCGCTGTTTTCAGAGACGGGTCTCTACGCTTCGACATAGAAGGCAGAGAGCTTGACCAGCACCGCAGGAAAAGATTCCAGCAAGTCTCTGTAGTCCGTTGACTTACAAATATATAATCGATAGTTACTGCCTATAGTGTAGTCACTCATAGGGTTGACAGGTTATTCCATTACATCGTTATCACTACTCAGTATTGTCGAAAATGAATTCGACAGAAAAGACCACCTTGGGGATAGCTGGAGAATGACCAGGTTGCAAAAGAAAACGCCCTTCATTTGCGACCCTCTCAACTAGGGTCAGATAACCACAGTAATAAAAAACAGGAGAATGACCAGGTTGCAAAAGAAAACGCCCTTCCTTTGCAACCCTCTCCGCTAGAGTCAGATAACCACAGTAATAAAAGAGAGGAAAAATAATAACAACTTGTTTCGCTGTCAGCTAGAAATCCTATCGAGTCTGAAGTGAAGGGATTTTATAACATACTTCTGCCCTCTCCTCTTTTGCCAATCCAAATGGAAAGCGACTAACGCGGAGGATAATGAGGTGTTCGCGCCTTAGGACTCCCTGGTTCACTCACGTAAGACTATTCTTCATTATTTCCGACAATATATATATATATATATATATATATATATATATATATGTGTGTGTGTGTGTGTGTGTGTGTGTATTACTATTCATACTCGATATAGATATATATATTGTATCTATAAAAATAATGTATAAACAGAAAATATATTAAATAAATATATGTGTGTGTGTGTTTGTGTGTGTATATTTTCCTATAAGTTGTCGGATGTCTGTCCATACTCGATCTATATTTTGTCTCAACGTGGAAACCATATCAAAGATTAAGATCTGTTTACCACTTGTTCATTTTCCTATTATATATATATATATATATATATATATGTTTGTGTGTGTGAGTATATATATATATATATATATATATATATATATATATATATATATATATATATATATATACGCACACACACACAAACATATATATATATATATATATATATATATATATATATATATATATATATATATATATAAGATTAATACAAATATAAAATTTGTCACTGAGCTGATGGATGTTATCTTCAGCATCCAAACTCTAGAATTTCGTAGACTTTCCCACCAGCAATCGTTCCAACCACTATGGTGAGTAATTATGCATTCTTATTGTTCAAAATCCACCCTTGTGCGGATTAATTGATACAACCGCTTTATTTTCCTTTCTTCAGCATACAGTCAGTTTTAGACCCACTGGAGTGACAGGGTGTAATCGATTTCCATTTTTTCCTCAGATTAGATAATTTGCAGTGGTGTGCAGTAATATGAATCTATTTTCAGGGTGTATGATGAAATTTGATTGGTCTTGAAAAATATTGCGTCATCCGTGATTACATCAGATTTTTATCACGCCCAGGCACTATTGTCTCAACTGTCGATTAGTTCTCCTATGCCCATTGTCTGCAATGGATGTTATTCCAAGGAAGCGTACAAAAATGTATAACGCTGCACGAACACACTGGAAAAATTTACCAGTGAGCAAATCAAAGTACTATAGACTGGCTCGGAAACTCTTCTGATTTAAATGCAACCGAGAATCTGTGGTGAATCCGCAAGGAACGACTTCAAGGAATGGGCATACAAAGTATTAACATGTGCATTGGTTTATGTTTCATTGGAATAATACGAAAAATAAAAAGTAAATAATAACGGAATTTTTCGTTTTCTTTCAATTAATTTGCACAAGCCTATTGTTTCCAGTAGTGTTATAAAAACCTCAGAGAATTCCAGTAAGATATATTTAATCATTTCTAAGATACAACGGTTCAAAGCTTAATCTAACAATTGGACAAGTTTGCTTTTAGACGACTTGGACAATTTTGATGTTACGCCTGGTATATTTACAATAATCTTTAGGAAGGATATCACCCTAAGCCTAGGTGTCAAAATAGCATAAATGTTGACGCTGAAATTTTTATTTTATTAGGTTGGTGCAAAAATAATGACGTAACAATGTCGTTTTTTTGACGTTAAAATATACGTCAAAAAACGACATTATTACGTCATTATTTTTCCACCAACCTAATAATTTCTTTTACTGATATATCTTTTAAAATAATTCGACAAACCTTTTTTTTAAGTAATATGTTATTTTTACTTAATCTGATTACATATATGAACGGGTATGACTTTCCTTCCATCATCATGAAATGTTAACTCAGCCCGTTTTAGATTTTATCTCTGATAATATTCAGGATATTTCTCGTTGTCATATGCATCTTTGTATTGAATATCGTGTATGAAAATAAAATCGTTCATTTATTATTTTTAAAAATATTTTGTTGGCTTGCATTGAAATAAATTATTGAATGTGTTCCCAAAAGATAGGATGTGGACGGCCATATTGGATTGGGTGCGGACTGAAATACACGAAGGAAGCAAAAATAAAAAAAATTTTTTTAAAAAGTGGGAGAAATGATTTACAAATAATTATTTGATCAATATAAAAAAATATGGAAAGAACTCTAAAGGTATTAGGTTGGTGCAAAAATAATGACGTAATAATGTCGTTTTTTGACGTATTTTTTAACGTCAAAAAACGACATTATGAAAGGAATGAAAGAATAAAAGAAATGCAAAAAAGGAATGAAATTTTAAAAGAAAAGCAATAAAGGAATGAAAGTTTAAAAGAAAAGAACAAAAAAGAATGAAAGAATGAAAGCAAAAAAAAGAATAAATGAAAGAAGGAATAAAAAAGGAAAGAAAATTTTAAGTAAATTTTAAGTAAGCAAAAAATAAAGAAACTCTACAAATAGGAAGAGAAGAGGAACAGGAATCAAAACAGAAAAGGTCAAAAAAAAAAAAGAAAGAAAAAAGAAAGAAAGAAGAAAGAAATATAAAAACGAAGTAATAATGACATCAAAAAAGCAAGTTAAAAAATAAAGAAAGGAGAAAAATAAGAAAAAAGAGAAAGAAAACAGATAAAGAAATAAATAAATAAAGGTAAGAAAATAGAGGAAGGAAGGAAAGAGGAAAAGACAGAAAAGAAAATAGGGAAGATAACGTAAAAGAGATGAAACGAATAAGAAAGATAAAAAGAGGAAAAAGACATTTATGATGAAAAGAGAATTAAAAAAAAAAATGAAAGAATATAAAAAAAAAAGAAATAATAAAAAAAAGGAAAGATAACCCGGAAAAGAGAATAGGGAAGGAAAGTGAAAAGAGAATGAAAGGAAAATTTGTAGAAATGAAAAACCCGAGGAAGATAACAGAACAGATGAAAAAGAAAGAACAAGAATAACAGAAAGATTAAAAAGGAGAGAGAATAAAATAATGGAAAGAAAAAAGAGAAAGAATATGAATGATGGAAAGAAAAAAGAGAGAAACATTGAAATAATGGAAAGAAAAAAGAGAGATAATTATATAATTGAAAGAAAAAAGAAAGGGAATGAAATAACGGAAAGAAAAAAATGAGAGAAAATGAAATATTGGAAAGAAAAAGAGAGAAAATGGAATAATGGAAAGAAAAAAGAGAGAGAATGAAATAATGGAAAGAAAAGAGAGAGAAAATGAAATAATGGAAAGAAAAAAGAGAGAGAATGAAATAATGGAAAGAAAAAGTGAGAAAATGAAATATTGGAAAGAAAAAGAGAGAAAATGAAATAATGGAAAGAAAAAAGAGAGAGAATTATATAATTGAAAGAAAAAAGAAAGGGAATGAAATAACGGAAAGAAAAAAAAGAGAGAGAATGAAATAATGGAAAGAAAAAGAGAGAAAATGAAATAATGGAAAGAAAAAAAGAGAAAATGAAATAATGGAAAGAAAAAAGAGAGAGAATGAAATAATGGAAAGAAAAAAGAGAGAAAATGAAATAATGGAAAGAAAAAAGAGAGACAATTGTGATACTAATTAGCGGTCGCGTGAAAATGAAAAGCGAGAAATAATGAAGGCGAGAAGAAGCTGAAATAATGAAGGTGATAAGAAGCTGAAATAATTAAGGCGAGAAGAAGCTGAAATAATTAAGGCGAGAAGAAGCTGAAATAATTAAGGCGATAAGAAGCTATCACGAAAAGACCTACTGAGCGATGTTATTTTTTTTTGACAAAGAAAAGTGAAGATTTTGTTTTCGATTGCGAGAAAAAAGTATATTTTTTCTCTCGCAGAAGATACGGGGTTCGTAAGATTTCGGATCTGTCGAATTAATTTATGTTACGAGGCGGCGAATAAAAGATAGACATCTGCCCATTGCAACAATGAAAATTTCAAATTGCTCATTGGCCTACAAAAAAGGGTACTAAGAGATAATGGTAATCAGGTCACGCACTGACCGAGAAAGACATCAGCTGAAGACCACCGCCAAAGAAAAAAAATGTGGGGGAAAGGAAGGGAAAAAAGAAAGGAAAAGAATAAACCATTAACTATCCTTCGGAGATATCATTTGATTTTGGAAAAAAAACACCTGTTTTATTGTCCAGACCTGAACATGATAAAAGTTTGATACCAGGATAGATAATTGGCGACAGAATGACGCTGGCGGAAATGTCGAATGATAAAGTCCAGGTGACATTCGGTTAAGATAGAGATTAAGGACCACACTAAGAGTCGTGGTTGTTTGTTGTCGGGAAGAGAAATAAAAGAAAAAAAAGAAGATAATTTTTTTTTCCTTTGAGCGAAATTTTTAAATTGAGGCCAGTCTAGCCACACCCACGCTACTGGGCGTTCATTGGCTGAATGGTGGCGTGAGCGGTGGGCGAAGGTAAACATATGAGAAGGAGGGGAGGCCTGTTGACGCCTCTGAGGGGATCGGTGTGAGATACCAATATGAGAAAAGAAGAATTTGGGAGTACGATACCCTTAAGAACCCCTCTAAAGCAAAAAGTAATGGACTTCCAAAAATGGAAAGTGATAAATTTTCCTTCCGAAAACAAAGAAAATCCTTGTTGTGGATTTAGAATTATCGAGGACCCCCTAACCACGACAAGCCCACACCCGGTTTTGGTCGGCGTCCATATAAGCAGAGTTGCAGTTGAGGCTGTTGAGCAGTTGGGGTTAGTCAGAGAGAGAAGTTAGTTGCAGTTGAGGCTGTTGAGCTCTGAGACCAGCCTCGCAGGAAGCTGACTGAAGATCCACGCATCCCGACTTTAACTCCTAACCAAAAACAATTTATTTTTGAAGAACGACTTAGACTCACACCACCCAAACAAGTTTTACTTAAAAAAAAAACAACTTAAGATGTTAAGACTCGCCTAACAAACACAAAGTGTCACGAATCGATATTAGCTGTTTGGGAGAAATACGCAGTCCTGTATTCAGCAAACAGATATAAAAATATTTGTTATTCTTTTTTTTAACACATTTGAACTTTTCGAGTTGTTACTTTTTTTTCCTTTACATATACTTGTGTGGTGTTACCTTTGCTCGGACTCGGCTTGCATTGCAGCCCGGTGACTGATTGATTTCGTCTACCTAAGATGAGATCACAATGTGGGTAGGTTAGACTAGAAATCAAAGCAGTTACTTCGGTAACCAGACGTTGGGGGCAAGCTGGGAACTACAAAGCTGATACCGAATCTAACCAGATTCCCATCCGAATAACGTCACATTTGGCGCCGTGGGCAATACCAAGTCACATTGGTCGTCACAGGATAGCACGGTGTCGGGCGCGAAGACAGCCCGGGGTGACGTCACAGAATGAATTAATGGAAAGAAAAAAGAGAAAGAATGAAATAATGGAATGAAAAAAGATAGACAATGAAATAATGGAAAGAAAAAAGAGAAAGAATGAAATAATGGAATGAAAAAAGAGAGAGAATGAAATAATGGAAAGAAAAAAGAGAAGGAATGAAATAATGGAATGAAAAAAGATAGACAATGAAATAATGGAAAGAAAAAAGAGAAGGAATGAAATAATGGAATGAAAAAAGAGAAAGAATGAAATAATGGAAAGAAAAAAGAGAAAGAATGAAATAATGGAATGAAAAAAGAGAGAGAATAAAATAATGAAAAGAAAAAAGAGAAGGAATGAAATAATGGGATGAAAAAAGAGAGAGAATGAAATAATGGAAAGAAGAAAGAGAAAGAATGAAATAATCAGAATGAAAAAAGAGAGAGAATAAAATAATGGAAAGAAAAAAGAGAAAGAATAATGGAATGAAAAAAGAGAGAGAATGAAATAATTGAAAGAAAAAGAGAAAAAATGAAATAATGGAATGAAAAAAGAGAGAGAATAAAATAATGGAAAGAAAAAAGAGAAAGAATGAAATAATGGAATGAAAAAAGAGAGACAATGAAATAATGGAAAGAAAAAAGAGAAAGAATGAAATAATGGAATGAAAAAAGAGAGAGAATAAAATAATGGAAAGAAAAAAGAGAAAGAATGAAATAATGTGATGAAAAAAGAGAGAGAATAAAATAATGGAAAGAAAAAAGAGAAAGAATGAAATAATGGGATGAAAAAAGAGAGAGAATGAAATAATGGAAAGAAAAAGAGAAAAAATGAAATAATGGAATGAAAAAAGAGAGAGAATGAAATAATGGAAAGAAGAAAGAGAAAGAATAAAATAATGAAATGAAAAAAGAGAGAGAATGAAATAATGGAAAGAAAAAAGAGACAGAATGAAATAATGGAATGAAAAAGAGGGAGAATGAAATAATGGAAAGAAAAAAGAGAAAGAATGAAATAATGGAATGAAAAAGAGGGAGAATGAAATAATGGAATGAAAAAAGAGAAAGAAAGACACAAAACTAAAAGAAAATAACAGAGAAAAGTTTCAGAAGCATTAACACGTGAAAGAGAATCAGTTGTGAAGAAAATACATATTTCGAAAAAATGAAATATTTTCGATAAATGAATAAATAATGAAAATAAATGAAATGAATGTTCAATTTTTAAACGATGAATGGAAAATATTAACTAAAACTAAGAGAAAAGATGAAGATGAAGATACAACTTATAAAGAAGGATCTAAAAGCTAAAAAGACGTATGAAATAGAAGTTAAAAAAAATATAAGACGAAAGAGAAATAAGAAAAATATGTAAAAGTGTCGCTTATAATAGGAACAGAAACGAGTGAGCTTCGATGGATGTCAGCTTATTTCTTTTTAAAATAACGATAAAAAAATTAGAAAAAATATTTAAAGAAATAAAACAATGCAAGTTTAGAATAAAAACAGTTCTATTTATGACAGGCATTTACACTGTCCAAATGTTCTATTGTACTTTCGCTATTATGCTGAAATGATCTTCGGGTCGTTTTAACATTTTTCCCGCCAAACAGCTGCCCATGGGCGCCATATTTTAAACCGGACATTTTCCTTTAATAAAACCAGACGGCACCTCTCACAGGAAATGTTTCTTAAAGCTGCAAATTGCAAAGCTGCGTTTTTAATTCGAACAACAAGTAGGTTCATTTATTATTATTCCCATGAAGGAATTACGTTTTTGTTTTATTTATCTGCTTTCACGTTTTTAACTTGGTTTGGTTTGGTTTGTTTTACGGCATATCAACCTCAATGGCTTATTTAATGTCGACCAGATTTAGATTGATTGTAATTTTTTCTTTTTCCAAAAATGTATTGCTGATGATTTGTTTTTTGTTCTTTTGTTTTGTTTTTTTTTGTTTCCGGCAATATTTTTTTCAAAAATGTATTGCTGGAAATTTTTTTCAGAAATGTGTTTTCAAAATAATGTGTTACTGGTCATAATATATTGCTGATAATTTTTTCAAAAATTCATTGCTGTTTGTAATTTTTTACAAAAATGTATTGCTGGTAATAAAACCTATTTTTACACGTTTTGATACTAATTCTTTTTATCATGGAAACTTCATAGATATGTAGTACTTATGTAATGCTTGTGTCAACATTTTGTATGAATTAAATTTTTAATTCATTCTCTTCACCATAGGGAAATAATCTACCACTATAGACCGTTAATCATTCGCAGGAATGCGTATTATATCCTCCCAAACAGTGGAATCCTGGTAGTTAAAACTTAGTGATTTTCAAGCGTAGCTCAGATGTGGCACATGGTGGAAAGTATGGGATCGAACTCACTACTCAGTCGTAATTGCTTTAGCAAGACAAGCTTGCTAACCATTACACCAACTCGAGGTACCCTGGTAGCTAAAAATTAGTATATCACGATAAATTGCGTCAAGGATTTATGCACTGTTACTGGACGTGATCATTGTGAAATTTACGGTCAAAATTAATAACTCTACGCAAGCTAAAAAAAAGGCAAATATATATATTTTTTTTTTTATTTATACTGAAATTTTTATTTAAAACTGGTTCTTGACTTTGTTTATATATTCTGTGAGTTCAATCACTGTGTCAGGTAGTGCAGACTTAAATTCAGTCGAAGCTGGAAGAAGAAATTGATGAATGCCGGAGAATACAATCTCTGCAATGCTGTGATAAAAACAACAAAGATGAGGATAATAGTTCAAGTGTAAATAATGAAAACTACTGATCCAAGAAATTCACCAATCACGTCCAGTAGTTGTTACTGACGTACTAATATTCGTTAGGTGCGATTGTCGAAGAGTGGTGTTGAGATATTTACTGTTGGAATATGGAAAAGAGGGGCAGATGCGAACAACGAACAAACTATCTAACGAATTCTTTGATAAGCGGTGACAGAACAGGGATTAAGATTGGTTTAGTTTGGTTTGTTTAATCTATGTGTCTGTCTGTGTGTCGATCTATCTATCTATCTATCTATCTATCTATCTATCTATCTATCTATCTATCTCAGTAGATATATATATTGGTTTTGTTTGTTTGGTTTTACGGCATATCAACCTCAATGCGTTATTTAATGGCGACACCATTTTTATTTCTGGCAATATTTTTTTATCTATCTATCTATCTATCTATCTATCTATCTATCTATCTATCTATCTATACATACATACATATATACATACATACATATATATCAGTATATATTAGTTTGGTTTGTTTGGTTTTACGGCATATCAACCTCAATGGGCTTATTTAATGGCGACCAGATTTTATTGCTGGTAATATTTTTTATCTATCTATCTATCTATCTATCTATCTATCTATCTATCTATCTATCTATCTGTCTCAGTATATATTGGTTTGATTTATTTTGTTTTACGGCATATCAAACTCAGTGGGTTATTTAATGCCGAGAAGATTTTTATTGCTGTTAATATTTCTTTCTTCAAAAATGTATTGCTGGTAATAATGTATTTCTGGTAGTAATTTTTCCTCAAAAAACTTATTGCTGTATTAAAACTTATTTTTACATTTTCGTAGTGTACTGACACTAATTTGTGGATTAAATATTTGCCCATAGTTGGGACCCTAACAGGTGATACCACCGGGGTCAGATTGGACCTTGGAATACCAGCAATTAAGAGGCGGTTCCACGCACCGTAAAATATCCTGATCAGAAGCCGTACTGTTGGACTAATTTGTAGTCATACCCAGGATGCAAATGTAGTTTATCGCCTTACCTAAGACGCGGATGTAGTTTATCGTCATACCCAGGACGCGGATGTAGATTATTGTCTTACCTAAGACGCGGATGTAGTTTTTCGTCTTACCTAGGACGCGGATGTAGTTTATTGTCTTACCTAGGACGCGGATGTAGTTTATCGTCTTACCCAGGACGCAGATGTAGTTTATCGTCTTACCTAGGACGCGGATGTAGTTTATTGTCTTACCTAGGACGCGGATGTACTTTATCGTCATACCCAGGACGCGGATGTAGTTTATCGTCTTACCCAGGGCGGGTATGTAGTTTATCGTCTTACCCAGGATGCGGATGTAGTTTATTGTTTTGCCTAGGAGGCGGATGTAGTTTATTGTCTTACGCATGACGCGGATGTTGTTTATTGTCTTACCCAGGACGCGGATGTAGTTTATTGTCTTACCTAGGAGGCGGATGTAGTTTATCGTCATGCCCAGACGCGGGGATTAAGCTATACAGTAAGGAAAGAAACATTACATAAGGTACAAAGGATCGGAATTTGCCTGATCGGAGACCCTTCAATGCCCACGAATTAAAAGGACACGACACAAATGGTGCAGATTAAATAACAAAAATCAGTGCGAGTATCGAGATTACTTTGGTTGTCTGCTTTCGTTTGCATTTCCGGGTGTGCTTTGGCGGCTGGTATAGCATCCGCTGGTCTCGAGGCCATGCATTTGCGCCCGCTGATTTACGCCTGCTTAAATCGCAGGCCTGAGTGGAGTTCTTTTTTTTAATGGGAGGTCTGCAGTTGCCCATGTAAGCACATCTCCCTACTCCACGCCACCGGTGTTGTTTAAAAAAAAGGCAGAGGCCAATACAACTTGGCACCGGCGTCGTAGTAGGAATTGTAAGAACAAAATTGAACATGACATCGGACTGATGTAATGACTCCGGTTCCGGACTTGACGATTACTGACACAGAAAATAGTATCGCCTGAACTGAGTTGGGTTTCCGACATTTCATTTCATGTTAATTAATAACCTAGCAAGCGGTATTAATGCATATATAGTGATACCTCGTCTTAAGACGTTTCGAGTTTTCATTTCAGTTTCAGTTTCAGAGATACGTCCGTTTTTCTTTACATATTATATAAAAAATAAAACTCGACTTACGTCGTTTTACCCGAGTTTATGTCGGCTAATAAAAATATTAGAAGATATCAAGACTCTAAAATAAATATCAATAAACACACACACACACACATATATATATATATATATATATATATATATATATATATATATATATATCAGGTCATCCCATAAGTTCTGTCCGAATTTTGAATAAAGAAAACAAGTGACCAAATGTTACATTTAATTACAGATTCAATCAACAATGTATTTTCCCTGATTTTCTGTGACTTCCTTCCATCTATTAACAAGTTTACTAATTCCATTACTGTAAAATTCTTTTGGCTTTAATTCGAAGAACTCACAAATGTCAGTTTTAACCTCTTCCTGTGGTGCAAAATCTGTTTCTTCCAAATGATTCTGTAAGCTACGAAATAACTGGCATTCTGAATGAGCAAGATCGGGAGAATAAGGTGGATGAAGAATTTTCTCCCAACCAAGTTCTTCGATCGTTAGTGACGTGATTCTTGCTGTGTCGGGTCACGCATTGTCCTGATGAAACATCACCTCTTTTCGATTCACTAGAGCAGGTCTTTTTTCCTCAAAGCTTGGTTCAAATGCTGTTATTGCTGACAGTATATTTGAACATTAATTGCTGCATTAGGTGGTAAGAATTCAAAGTGGATTATTCCTTGGCGATCCCACCACATTATGTGCCTCAAATGATTCTTGGGTACTTCCATTTTAGCAGGGTTTTAATCAAACAAAATTTAATTTTATTGTTCTCTGAAATCAAATTTGATCAGTTTAAATGCATCTAAACATAAAAATAATCTTCAACTCCATTAGACATTGTGACACCATTTAAAGTTGCTAGAAAGAAAGAAGAAAAAGAAAAGGCGAGAATTAAATTTAGGTGATAAGAAGCCATCACGAACAGGACACTAAGCGATGTTATTTTTCTAACAAAGAAAAGTGGTAAAATTTATTTTTTCATTGTCGAGAAAGTAAGATACTGGATTTAATCTGATTTATGTTACGCGGCGGAGAACAAGATATAGCCAATCTGCCCATGGCAATCGTGAAAATTCCAGGCTGGTCAAATGGCCTGTGAGACAGAATTCTAAAGAGATAAAAATTAATTAAGCACGTACTGACCGAAAAAAACAAAATGCCCGCGCGACCTCCCGCAGGGTGCTGGGAGATAAAAATTAATTAGGTCAAGCTTGACCGAAACCAAAATGTCTGTGGAACCATCTCCATGTAATTTGGGAAAAACACCTGTTTATTTTATCAGAACAGTTAATTAGCCACAGAATGCAAATACGTCGAATTGACCACCCACTTGCTTGGCGAAGGCCCCGGGTGATAAAGTCCAAGTGACATTTGACTAAGATAAGAGTTTAAGGTTTGTTGTCGGGCAGAAGGAAAGAAAGAGAAAGTAAAGAAATAGAAAAAAAAAAGAAAAAGGAAGATAATTTTTTTTTTCTTTGAGCAAGATTTTTTAAACCGAGTCTAGTCTGGCCACACCCACGCCGCTGAGCGCCCATTGGCTGGATGGTGGCATGAGCGTTAGGCGGAGATAATCATGTGAAGAAGGTGGGGAGGCCTGTTGCGCCCCCCTGAAGGGATAGGGTGACCTGCCACTGTGAGAGAGAGGGGAAACCCGTTGACACCCTCTGAGGGTATGGTGAGATACCAATATGAGAACAGAAGAAGGTGGGAAGACGAAAGACGAAAATGGAAAATAATAAAATTTTCCTGACCGAAAACAAAGAAGTGGATTGTGGATTTAGAATTATCAAGGAACCTCAAACCCCGACAAGCCCACCCCGGTTTTGGTCGGCGTCCATATAAGCAGAGTCGCAGCGAGTGAAAAGCAGTACCAGTTCGTGTTCCAGTTGAGAGGCAGTTGAGTGAAGTTCGCAGTTGGAGTTGCACCCGCCTCGCAGATAGTTGACTTGAAAGATTCCAGGCATCACGACCTCAACTTCTAGCCAAGAACAATTTATTTTTGAAGAACGACTTAGACTCATACCACCAAAACAAGTTTTACGAATATCGCCTGAAGAGACGCCAAGAACCAGTTTTTTTAAAGAACAAACAACTTAAGATGTTAAGACTCGCCTAACAAGCACAAAGTGTCACGAATCCATATAGCGAGTTTGGGAGGAAGGCGCAGTCCTGTATTCAGTCCTGTATTCAGCAACCAGATATAAAATATTGTTATCCTTTTTTAACACATTTGAACTTATCGAGTTATTATTTTATTTTCTTTTACACATATTTGTGCTGTGTTACCCTTGATGGAACTCGGCTTGCATCACGGCCCGGCGACTGATTGATTTCGTCTGCCTAAGATCAATTCACAACGTGGGTAGGTTAGACTAGAAATCAAAACAGTTACTTCGGTAACCAGACGTTGGAGGCGAGCTGGAAACGGCAAGGCTGATACCGAATCTAACCAGATTCCCATCCGAATCACCAAAAGGTTAGAACGTCACATTTGGTGCCGCGACCAATACCATGCCAGTTGGTCGTCACAGGACTGGATAGCACGACGGACGCAGCCAGGCAGACGTCACATTTGGCGCAGCGACACCGGCGGACGTCACAACATTTTAAAATACTCCTATAATTTCGTTCATTTTAACAAAAAGTTAAAATTCGGACAGAACTTATGGGATGACCTGATATATAAGTTATTCAGAGACAGACTCGTTCGTTGTATGACAGCTCATCAGTGTGGCTAGACATCCGATTGCCTCAAGTCAGGATCGAAACCCGACTTATTTGGTATCTGTCGGAGATTTTACCCTTCATCTATTAGCGGCCGGTATCTCTCATATTTTTGTGACAATTTTTATGTATTGGGTTGGTGCATGATTGTCAGACGTTTTTGTCGGAAGGTTATTTGTTAATAAAATTTTCTATTTTGCTTACTTCTTTAAATAGAAATATTTTATTTTCAGGTTATAAAAATCCATCTTGATAATCCCCCGCTCCGGAATAATCATTTTCAAATGTTATTGTTCAATTGTTATGTTTCTTTTTTCATAATAAATATTTAAAATCGCCCGATATATATATATATATATATATATATATATATATATATAAAGAAAGAGGTTATAGTCGTTCCAACGAGAGAAAAGTGCGTAGTATATTAAAAAGAAAAGAAGTGAGGTGCCGCAAACGTTTTTGGTTGTAATGTGGATTTTTTTTTTAATTTATGTGTTATTTTCGATAATTTTACTACACGTGTTTCTGGTCTTGCGACCGTCTTCAGGTAAAAGGCAGAGATTTCCACATATTATTAAAAATAATTAATTTTTTCCTTATGTTTTTCAATGTTAAATATTCTCGATATAAGACATTCTCTGTTTTTGTGTTAGTAATCCGGATGTCTTTCTTTAATTAGCAATCTTTATAATATATATATATATATATATATATATATATATATATATATATATATATATGATAAAATCATCGAAAACAAAAAAAATAGCCTAATGAAGTATGTTCAGCTGCTCTTATTTCAAATTCCTGTCGACTGGCGGCACTGTTGCGTTGTTTTCCGCTCAAACACCGATTTTGAATTCAACCTTGTTTACATCATGATTTAGAATACATTTTTCACCGTAACCCTGAAGAAAGAAACACTGTACCTACATATCATAAACACTGTAATAGCAATGGGGACTACTTATTTGTGGTTTATAGTGTGGTTATTTCGACTCAAGTCGTTTTTAGACATAAGTTGTGACCTGTGCAACCAATTAACGGCGTAGGGTGAGGTATACCTATATGTCTGCCTTTTCCCAGATATATCAAAAATATTTCGTCACTGGTATGCCACATCTGCTGATCATGAAAAGTAAAGGTAGGTAAAAATTCAAGCCAGTCCGTTTCCTGTAACTATCTGATATGTCATGAAGCCTCAAAAGTGAAGAAAGACGTTAACTTCATTGTCGATCTTGGAAGGTTTTAGCCATTTGTATTTTTAAATTGAAAATAGAAAACCTCATTAGTATATATTGCGATTCTAGTGAGGAGCAATTTCCTTCACTCTTGGATATAAAAAAAGAAAGAAAGGTGGATGAAATTACTGTTGAGAAATTTCACAAACCATTAGCACCCACAACCATCGCATACTTTACCAAAATTTGCCCGATTTTACTCGTTCTTGCAGAAGATAAAAATTGTCTGATTTAATTTAAACAGTACAAAACACACATGCGCACAGTGAGTAAAAATCCAAACAAAAGTCAAAACATTTCTAATGCTGTTTAGGATTTATGTCGAGAAAGAACAAAATAAATTTAACCCTTTTATCTTGTGGGATAATCCGTTTGGACGAGGCATGGAATCCATTCACTGGATTTCATTGAAATCAGATTCGGAGAAATTAAAAAAAATAATAAAAGTAAAAACAAAACAATAAAAAATTAAACAAACAAATTAGATAAAGTCACAAATAAAGAAAAAGTAAATTTATCCTCTTGGTTTTTTTTTTTTTTTTGCTACATTTGTTTGACAAGGAATTGTTGATAATATCACGGAATCGGGGAAAACGGATAGAATTTTCAGAATCCGTTTTCAAAAAGAATAAAATAATGTGACATATTGAATTTAAGCTTGATCTCCTACGCGTACCACACAACACAAACACACACTTATATGCATATATATATATATCAATTGTGTGTGTGTTTGTGTGTGTGCGTGTGTATGTGTGTATTCATTACTCTATACGTGATATTCGTATCACTCTCTGTGTGTTACTGGTAATCTGTAACCCTCGTACAACCAGCCGCATGGTCGGTAACTGAAGCGGTTACCCCACAAGATTTTTTTTGGTGGTTCCTGTGGCTATGCCACCAGCAGGATTAAAAACAAGATCTTTTATAGGGCAGATGAATCATTTCATTGCATCAACGGTCATTTAACACAGGTGAGAAATAGCTGGCGCCTTGTCCGGGCGCGCGGTAAGCTCACCTCTTAGTCTTGTTTAAGATAATCAACACAGAGAAGAAAAAAAATGATGGTTGACGGCGTCGAATAACATCTGTCTATATCACTGGTATGAGGTCTTATGATTATTCACACTATTTACATTATTCGGACTTTTATCCTCATCTTCATTTCCATATTCACAACGTTTCGGCCAGTGATTGGAATTTCGAAACGAACCCTTTATTTCGCCCACCAGAGTAGATTGTTCTACTTCCATACCACTTCCGGTTGTCTCAGTTATTTCCCTTTAATTCTACTCTGCAAGTATTTTGATTCACCACTGCTGTAGCCTGGTATTCAACTCACAGCTCTTTGGGACTAGTCACTGAATCTAAGTAACGTCTTTATCCACTGGGTCAAACGTTGTTTCGATCAAAAGATATAAAAATATAAATTAAATATATATATATATATATAGCAACCATACACGCATGCGATTACTATCATATACAGATTTGCAAATAAATATTTATTTCATTTTGGGTGTAGTTAAAACAGTGCTCAATGTAGTGTAACAGAGCTATAAAGTATACGGTTGTTTAAAAATTTATTGAATTTTTGAAAACAACCGTATTGAAATATTCATAACTATTAGCACCTCACTATTGTACAGACATGAAAGTCGGAATCGTACAACAGACGTAAGTAATATGGATAATTATTAATGTATTCTATATATATCAAATAAATAAATATAAATAAATGTAAGTTCCAGCGTTCACAGACACACACACATAATTACCACGCACAGATACACACACACACACACACACGCACAAACACATATATATACTTTGGTCGAAAAAACAGTGCTCAATGCAAAATAACAGAGCTGTTAATTATATATTTAGAAATATACTTAATACCCCAAGCAGTCAGTACGAATCGGAGTTTCATGTGCTATGCAATCATGAGGAACAAAGGAAGTGTATATTATAGCAATAACCTTTTAAACAGCTTTCGTTACACATATCGGAAAAAATTAAGAAAATTGAAATTATACGACATATTTAATGAATATATATATATATATATATATATATATATATATATATATATACTAGCAGCATGACCCGTGTTTGATTCAAAAATCGTACGACTCATACAGCAATCGCTATCACTTGACTTAAAATATTTTTGCCTTTTCTTGCCTTTAAAGGAGTGCCCTTTGCTGTGCTGATGTTGCTACATGTCATACTTCTTGTCTATCTCACACTAAAAAAAGAACTAAACAAAATGAATACAAAACGATCAGCTTTAAAAATGGACTCGTAACTGAAAAAAACGTATGGAAAAGAATGTTAACAACAAATACTTTTTCACACCCAACCCAGTTCTGCGGAATCAGTTTAAGCAAGCGAATGAACAATTGGAGTAAAGTGCCAGGCAGATTTAAATTTTTCCCACTTGTGACGAATGCAGCTATCAATTTTTTTGCATGCTAGTTAACATTCGTGTCAGTCAGCTGTTGGCTCTCACGCTGGCCAATAGAATTGTACTGCCTATTCATGGCAGCCAGCTAAAGGCTCTCACTCTGGCCAGTAGAAAATGGCCACACACTACATGAAAAGTGCCGTAGAAGCATGAAAAAATAGATTATTTCCACTATCGATGGGAGTTGGTAAATGCAAAGACGGTCGTGGCCTTCCCGCTAACTTGGAGCATGTACATGTAAATTTTGGTGCAAATCCGTCAAAAATTGCGGCCATGTATTCGGTACACAGACACACAGCCGGCCTAGGAAACGTTTATCAATCTAACATGTTTCTCTTTTTTTAAAGCTTCATCAATGAATGAGATATGATAGGATAGGATAATGAACAAATAGGAAACGTCTATCAATATAACATGTTTCACTTTTATTAAACCTTCATCAGAGAATATGATAGGAGAGCATAAAAACAAATAGGAAACGTTTATTAATCTGACATGTTTGACTTTTATTAAAGCTTCATGGGTTAAAAGTGTAATCGATTTCTATTTTTACTCAGATTAGGTCATTTGAAGTGGTGTGCAGAAAACCTCTTTGTTTCTCTTTGTTACCCAGAGACCCCCATTTAAAATCTCTTTGTATCTTAAAGCTTGCACTGATTTTGTTGATTAAAATCTTAACTAAATATATGAAAAATTAAAAAAATTTCATCAGGTTCAAAATTCCCTTCCCGTTCTCAGCGTTTTCAGAATCCACCCAGCCACAAGAATATATTTAAGAAATATATTAAATAATCCTAAAGAAGCAAGCAATATTTAGTACAATTCAAATGTAAATAAAGGCGATGCTATTGAAGGGAAAATTAGAACTACTATTAATATCCAGTTGCTAAGGCGTTGTATGCAATGAAGATGGTTAATAATGTCTTTCATCTTCACCGAAGTATACATCATAAATGTACACAAACTACACGAACTAAACTTTAGCTCAGTGTCATTCTCTCTCTTTCTCTCTCTCACACACACACACACACACACACACACACACACACATATATATATATATATATATATATATATATATATATATATATATATATATATATATACCGCTGTGCAAATTAGTTGAAACAACCGCTTTAGTTTCCTTTGCTTCGTCAATTTTAAATCGATTGGAGTGACAGGGTATAACCGATTTCTATTTTTCCTCACATTGTGTCATTTGCAGTGATGTGCAGTAATATAAAATCTATTTTCGAGGCGTATGTTAAAATTTTGGCCTTGAAAAATATTGTGTCATACGTGATTGCATCAGATTTTCATTACGCTCAGACATTATTGACTCGACTGTCGATTAGTTGTCCTATGGCCATTGTCTGCGATGGTCATTACTCCAAGTAAGGTTACGAAAATTGTAACGCTGCAGAAACATACTGGCAACCCTTACCAGTGAGCATATCAAAGTGCTATAGACTGGCTCGAAAACTCTCCTGATTTAAATCGAGTTTCTATGATCAATCTGCAAGGAACAATTTTGTGGGATGGACATACGAAGTACTGATATGTGCACTGGGTCACGTTTCATTGGAAAAATACGAAAAAAAGTAAGAACGGAATTATTCGTTTTGTTTCAATTAATTTGCACAAGGATGTACGATAATATTATCATCCGAACTGCGCATAGACAAACTAGAAATATTATACAGAGTGTTCATAAAGTCTTTATGCAATTTAAAATACGTAAGACTTTATGGACAGCCTGTACATTTAAATATATAAAGCAATATTAACGTTTTTCAGATGGATTTGGAATCAGTTAATTTCGTGAAACTTCTGGTGGACGCATTATTTGTTCTTTATCTTATCACAGATATATGTATAATAAAACTTAGTTAACCGTGTATTCAGACTATTGTTATTTTAAGGAAGAGCTCTGGACGCTTTTACACACACACGTAATGTGACAGAGAAACAAGACCCTTGACTAAATTTCTCCTGCCTTAAAAAGGAATCAAGAATCAGACCTAAAGAAAAGGGAATAAACACAAATATAATATGCGACCGTATATAAGTACAGGGGTTAGTGTCAATGTAGAACATGGTGCAAAGTATAGTTGCAGGGAGAATCCAAAAGGATTAAAGAAGTGGAAAATGTAAGATTTTAGTCAAGATTAGGATAAACTATCAAAGAAGTAAGAAGTCATGGAGGCGGGATTAATATTCTATGAGTCGCTCCTTCAGCTTTCGACGTGAATTTACAAGCGAAAGGCGTAGTCTGTCGCTAACTGGGCATTAATTGGTACTTCTCCGACCGCCCTCTTTTCTAAAGAGTCTCTCTTCAAAAAGGCCGGATATCATCATTAAGATCATCGAAAGTGACTCACATTACAAAGCCGACATAACCGGAAGTTGTTGCAATGTTCTCACCGCATTTTAGAAAGAATCTTCGACAGATTTTAGCAGATATTTACATATATGTAGCCGTAATGCTTACTACTTTTAACGTAGGAACTCGGGAGAATTTCTCATATAAAAACCCCAGAATATCACTAAAAGAAAAGAAGAGCGAATCCATAGCCAAGTTAATTTTTTTTTTCATTTCCTCATATATCTATATTGTTTATTTTATATACACTGACATTAAAAAGGCATCTGACGAGTATTGTCTGAGAGACACCATATCTCTTTTCTACAAATATTTTCATGGCAATTGACCCGTCGAGCTTTTTTCCCTGGTGTACTGACTTCATGCATTTAAGGGTGCTAGTAAATTGTTGTCTAAGTCACAGCTTTTTTTTTTTACTTTTGAAATAGTTAAATAAAAACCACCACTTCTACTCCAATAGTTTCTTATCTCACACTTCCCGCCTCTGTAAGTCACTTCTGTTTACTTGCTTCCCTGATAAATGCTATCTTAAAAAAATTAAATGCAACGTCAGCCGCCATCTTCTATGTCTTTGAATCCTGTTTATCTTTTATCCTTTCCTCAGTCCTTCCTATAGTTAGCCTTTTCCTTTACTCAGTTGTCCCTGTACTCAGTCTTCTCCTTTCCACAGTCCTCCCTATACCCAGTCTTCCTTATACTCAGTCTTCTCCTTTACTCAGTCCTCCCTATACTCAGTCTTTACTCAATTCTCCCTATACTCAGTCATCTCTTTTACTCAGTCCTCTTTATACTAAGTCTTTTTTCTCTTCCTCGGTCCTCCCTATAGTCAGACTTCTCCTTTCCTCAGTCCTCCCTATACTCAGTCTTCTCCTTTACTCAGCCCCCCCCCCATACTCAGTCTTTTCTCGTTTACTCTGTCCTCCCTATACTCAGTCTTATCTTTTACTCAGTCATCTCTATACACAGTCTTTTCTCTTTTCCTCAGTCCTCCCTACACTCAGACGTATCCTTTTCTCAGTCCTCCATATACTCAGTCTTCTCTTGAAATGATTAAAATATATAAATTAAAAAAATGATCCCAATCTCGAGAGAGGATTGAATAATTCTATGGCGATGGTCCTCAGAAATAAGTTTACTGATATTCCAGTTTTTTTTGTTTTTTCACCTTTCTGCGTCTCTTTTAAATATGAGTCAATACAAGAACTTTTAAAAATGAGTCAATACAGGGTCTTTTAAAAATGAGTCAATACAAGGGTCTTTTAAAAATGAGTCAATACAGGGCCTTTTAAAAATGAGTCAATACAGAGTCTTTTAAAAATGAGTCAATACAGGCCTTTTAAAAATGAGTCAATACAGGCCTTTTAAAAATGAGTCAATACAGGCCTTTTAAAAATGATTCATTACGAAGGTTTTTTAAAAATGAGTCAATACATATTCTTTTAAAAATGAGTCAATACAGGCCTTTTAAAAATGAGTCAATACAGAGTCTTTTAAAAATGAGTCAATACAGATTCTTTTAAAAAATATGTCAATACAGGGCCTTTTAAAAATGAGTCAATACAAGGGTCTTTTAAAAATGAGTCAATACAGAGTTTTTTAAAAATGAGTCAATACAGAGTCTTTTAAAAATGAGTCAATACAGGGCCTCTTAAAAATGAGTCAATAAAAGGGTCTTTTAAAAATGAGTCAATACAGGGTCTTTTAAAAATGAGTCAATACAGGGTCTTCTAAAAAATGATATAATTCGAGATGAATATATCTGAGTAACTTTATAGATTTTTTTATGTTTATGCATTCTTTTTATAGATACAAATATTTAAGTAAATGCTCTGTTTATAATAAACAGTGTTAAACATTTACCGGCCTGAATGTCCGAGAAATTTTCATAGAAAATATTTGTCCTCCAACAGGAATCGAATCTGTATGCTATACGGAACCGTCACATAGCCTGACGTGCATTAACCGATTCGGCCACAGAGGAGCGTTCGATTTTACTGCCTTTGAAATATAATCTTCCATGATTCTCTCACGTACATTCATATCTGCTCATGGCGTATCCAAATGTAAACAAATGACGTCACACATTATGAAATGGACAAAGTCCGACAATTATTTTAAGACATTTTATAGACTATGCGAATAGAACTAAAATGGCTTATTGTTGAGCAAAATAAGTGTTTTCATCAAAATTTTGGGGATTGCGTGAACGATTTCACAACTGTCCAGTATGCGCACTGCCTGTGACACGGCAAACCCCAAGTCTGTCAAACTCCCTACAGTTATCTTAGGTAACTGTCTTCCAAATCTGCATTACAGCTCGTACATTTTTAGCGAATTCTTTCACGAATGCACGCTGCACAGTCTTGTTCGACTACGATCTAATATATTCTAACACACAAAATGCCTTTTCTTTTTCCAGTAAATGGCAATTCTATACCCGAAACGAGTTGTTTCTTTTAAAATTTGAGATCACTTGAACGAGAGTTGGTCATGTTATTACATTATGAAATAATATCAGTTTATTTTTGAAACGACCTGTAATTTGGAAGGCAGCAGAACACCCGAGAAATGATGAACGGCCCTGAACTGGAGTCACATAGAATCAGAGATCGCCAATGGAAGAATTTCAAGTGAATCTCTGATTTTTCCGGGCTGTCCGGAAATATTAGGTTGGTGCAAAAATAATGACGTTTTTGACGTATTTTTAACATCAAAAAACGTCATTATTTTTGCATCAACCTAATACGAAGCCATTTTGAATATTTTGATTACCCATTCTTCAAGTCTCGTTCAAGGCTTTTGGTAAAATCACCCGAACTCTGCCATTTCAATCCTTGATGCTTCATGCTAGAATGTTTGCAATGCCAAAAGCTGCAATCGCCGATTAATAAGTTAAATAGAAAGCGACGAAGGCGCTGATGGCAATCCCGAAAGATAACTGCTCAGAATTTTTAGAAGTGTAATTCATGGTGAGATATGTAAGTAGGATAACAAGAGGTATATTTTGAAGTGGACAAACGATCCATTGACCGCGGTAAAATTTCTGTTATGAGGATAAATTGCCTGACAGATGTCAGATATATATTCTACTTATCATAAAAATCCGGTGTGCGCCGACACCACGACTAATAGTTTCTTGTGCGCAATGTACCTAGTCTTGAAACACTGGTCTGTTCAGTGATATGGCATTTACCGTATTTTCTGGCTTACAAGACGCACTGAAGCATACGTGTGCGTCTTCCAAGACGAATGTAAGGCAACACCCAGGGTGGGACTGTCAACTAACTGGCTTGACTGATAAAGACTTGCATTTTGTATGTTGAGTCATTACATTTTTTTCTTAGAATCCTTTTTACAATATTAGGGTACGTCTTCTAAGCCGCAGTGCCTTGTAAGCAAGAAAATACGGCAATAATATAAAGACTATATAAACCTTCCCGGAGCCGAGCCACAAGCTTAAACATACTCTGTTTACTAGCAGCGGCGTCAGTCTTTCTGCTCTTGACTAGTATGTCATTGCCATAAAAACAAAATCGGATGAGTGATTAATGTAAAGAATGTGTGGCGCCCGTATATGAGAGACGTATGGTGAATGTGTTGTCGTATGAGAATTACTTTTTTTTTCTTAGAAATTTCTTTCCAATATTAGGGTGCATCTTCCATGCTGCAGTGTCTTGTAAGCCGGGAAATATGGTATACCCCTCGGCTAACTAAAAGGGTATGAGGGTATTTGGTGAATACAAATAACATTAAATGCCGTGACTCATGAGAGGTGCTTACTCGAGGATCCGCGCTGGACAGCACGCATGCAATTCAATCCTCATTGATATTTTTCAGTATGTGTCACAGATTTCCTTTCTTCAATGTAGCTCAGTTGAAAGTGTACCCACTTGATTCGTGAACGTAATTAATCTTTATCTATAACAACAGTTCTGGCGGGGATGTTAGTTCTTTTGTTCGACATCTTCATGAGGTTTCTGTGAAGTTTCATGACCAAATAAACAATGATATTTACACTTCACAAATATATAAACATTTTCATCAGCATTTCGAAAACTTATCATTCTACACAGACGCGATAAATATTTCGTCTGACTGAAACATGGAAATTGATAAATTCTGTATCAATTTTTCGGCGCCTGTTAAAATTAAATTTCTAATTCTGACACGAACACAGTCTATACGACTGACGTAGTTTTCGTCTGTTGAAATAGCTCTGTCCACCATATGAGCTCATTTTGAATTTTATTGTGTAATACTAATTATTGGCTCTTTTATAATACATCGAGTCCTTTTGTGGAGCAGTTTTGATATTTTATATTACTAGGATCCACTTGGAATATATACCAACGGATTTATTACCTTTACTATATATATATATATATATATATATATATATATATATATATATATTTACTCCATATAGGCGGGGAGGTAATTTTTGATTTTGTTGTGTACTATTTATTGGTTCTGTTAAAACATTTTAAAATAAAAAATAAAACAGTTCTTTTTGTGGATCAATTTTAATATTTTATATAACCAGGATCAACTTGGATTGTATACTAACCGATTTATTACCTTTAATATATATATATATATATATATATATATATATATATATATATATATATATATATATATATATATGTATGTATGTATGTATATATATATATATATATATATATATATATATATATATATGTGTGTGTGTGTGTGTGTATGTGTGTGTGTGCGCGTGTGTGTGTGTGTAGTTTATGAATAGGTAAGTAATTCGTATGGGTCAACCTAAGGAGGATAAACTCCAGAGAGATCAAATGAGTTTCATTAAAAACGACTGGTACGGTACTGTGGTTATTTTTTATTTTTTATTTATTTTTTCTTGTGTTCTTATAAGTTTTTTTTTGTTTTTGTACATAAATTATATAAAAATTATTCAAATATTTCATATGTTCGAACGTTTTCGTCTCTCCTCTTCGCTATAATCAAGGATTATTTCATTTTTACTTTTAAATGAATGTATGGATTGCTTTATATATGTATCTAAAAACAAGCCAGCATTCAATAATATCAACCATGAACACCGCCACTGCTGATCGTGTTTGGAAAATAAAACATACTCAAGACACACCAGTCATTTGTGTGCCATGCTGGATACACGCTTAGGCGATCATGTATCTTTCGATACATGACTGACGAGGCAGATTTTTTCCCCGCAGTATGTTGTCATGTCTTTCTGTGGAAGACCAGTTGCTATCCATAGCTCCTCTGTGCTCTCCTCGAGATATATCCAGATGGAAAAGATGTTAGAATAATTCAGGACTTATATTGAGAGCAAATCGTCTGCATACGGATAGAAAACGAACTGAGTAGGTACACACAAATAGAAAGTGGTATGAGACAAGGATGCCTCTTCTCGCCGGATTTATTCACTCTCTACAGCGTCGTTACCCTAAGAGAAGTGGAAGCCTTACCAGAATTTATTATCGGTGAGCGTAATCTTAACAATACGCTGATGAGAGTGTGTTGAAAGAACGATTTAAAAATGGGGAGGAAAGTACAGAAACGAGGCGCCTTACCGAATGGAGAAAAACTGCTAAGAGCCACACGAGACAGAAAGTTGTGGAGAGCCATGATAGCCCATGTCCTGAAGGGACGCGGCGCACAGAAGAATAAGAATTGACCTTCAATGGCATGTAATAAAAAATACTGTGCCAAACAGATATCTGATATTCATCCACTTGTATGACAGTGAAGGCTGGAAATCTACCCACAGATGAAGAGAAAACAAATAAAGAGACAGTAGAAATATGAATCTACAGAAGGATGCTGAGAATTCCATAGATGGAGAGAGTAAGCCACAAGGAAGACTTAAAGAAAATGTTAACAAAAAGAACACTTTTACTCAGAATCAGAAAGAATCAGAAATAGATAGTTGAAATTAATTAGACACATAACGAGAAAGGAAGGCTTGGAGAACTTGACCATGACAATATCAAGGGTAACAGAGACAGAGAAAGGCAGCGAGCCATTTACTTGACGTGGTTGTGTGAACGGATGTTGACATTGGAGGCTTGGCAAAGGGAGATACGCTGGTAAGGGCCACAAGAGATAGGAAGCTGTGGAGGGACATGATCCCCCACGTTCTGAAGGGACACAATACAAGGAATAAGAATAAGAAAACTTGATCGCCACAGGGCATACGAGGGCTAAAGAGTTAGCGAGCCATTTACCTGACGAGTTTGTATGAGGCTTGTCAAAGGGAGGTACGCTAAAGGTCACAAAGGATGGGAAGCTGTGATCATGTATTAAAAGATCTTCCACGTCCTGAAGGAAGACAGTACAAAGAATACGAAAAAGAAGATTCTTCGTTTTTAATCCGGATTTTAGGAAATGCTCTGTGATATCAGACAGTGCCACACGTGATACACGCTTGGCCGATCATGTATATTTTGAGACTTGACTTACGAGGCAGATGATTTTTTCACAGTAGGTTGCCATTTCTTTCTGCTGTAGACTGGTTGCCAACCAAGGCTAAAGAACCACGTCCTGCTATTTAACCCAGAGCTAGGAAGCGCTCTTTCTTTCTTTCTGTCTTTCTTTCTTTCTTTCCTTCTTTATTTCATTCTGTCTTTCTTTCTTTATTTCTTTCTTTCCTTCTTTATTTCATTCTGTCTTTCTGTCTTTCTTTCTTTCTTTCCTTCTTTATTTCATTCTGTCTTTCTTTCTTTATTTATTTCTTTCCTTCTTTATTTCATTCTGTCTTTCTTTATTTCTTTCTTTCCTTCTTTATTTCATTCTGTCTTTCTGTCTTTCTTTCTTTCTTTCCTTCTTTATTTCATTTTGTCTTTCTTTCTTTATTTCTTTCTTTCCTTCTTTATTTCATTCTGTCTTTCTGTCTTTCTTTCTTTCTTTCCTTCTTTATTTCATTCTGTCTTTCTTTCTTTATTTCTTTCTTTCCTTCTTTATTTCATTCTGTCTTTCTGTCTTTCTTTCTTTCTTTCCTTCTTTATTTCATTCTGTCTTTCTTTCTTTCTTTCCTTCTTTATTTCATTCTGTCTTTCTTTCTTTATTTCTTTTTCTCTCGTTTCGTCCATTACATTTTTATCTCCCTGTTTCTTCCTTTATTTTGTTTGCCCTCTTCGTTTCTTTCTCATCATACCTTTCCCAGGGGTATTTGTGCGTAAATGAATCTAACGAAATCGACTGGGATTCGAACTTGGCTCTCCGAGTTCACACACCGAGCCGATATCCATTACACTCAACTTACCTATAGACTCAAGTATAAAACAAGTTCA
Source organism: Acanthosepion lycidas (assembly GCA_963932145.1). NCBI lineage: Eukaryota > Metazoa > Mollusca > Cephalopoda > Sepiida > Sepiidae > Acanthosepion > Acanthosepion lycidas. Next base: position 25,174,814 of record OZ010583.1, on the reverse strand, counting down.
ATACTTACCTATAGTCTCAAGTATAAAACCCGACCAATGTCTACCTATAGACTCAATTATAATACCAGACCAATAGCTACCTATAGACTCAAACTAAGCAGAGTACTAAGAAACAGGAGAATGTCGCTAGAGACAAGGAAAAGGAAATTAATTTGTTACATGATATCTGTCCTTCTGTTTGGCAGCGAATACAGGAGGAGAATAAATGGATTCGTACCTTCCCAAGGGTATTTGTGTGTAAGTGAATCTAACGAAATCGACTGGGATTCGAACTCGGCTCTCCGAGTTATCACTCCGAGCCGATATCCATTACACCACAACGCGCACCCAACTTACCTATAGTCTCAAGTATAAAACCCGATCAATGTCTATAGAATCAAACTAATCAGAGTACTAAGAAACAGGAGAATGTCGCTAGAAACAAGGAAAAAGAAATTAATTTGTTACATAATAACAGTCCTTCTGTTTGGCAGCGAGTACAGGAGGAGAATAAAGGGATTCGTAACTTCCCAAGGGTATTTGTGTGTAAGTGAATCTAACCAACTCATCTCAGATTCGAACTCGGCTCTCCGTGTTCTCACCGACATTCATTAATCCACAAAGTACAAGCGAATATCATTTGAACCTTAAAATATCTTGTTCCAAATTCCATTGTGTCTTATAATAAGTCACTCCCTTTTTATGCTGTATGAGAAGTTCGGATTAAATCTGCTCTCCCCACCTCCCCGTGTCTCGCCGTGCCCGACTGGCTTGTGCAGATTCATGTCCTTCTCCTCTCCTTCCAGTCACTCATTATAACTAAGCCACTTGAACCCTGTTCAAATGTCCCCCATTCAGCATCTGCTTTAAGCATTAGCATGAAACTCTTGACACACGACTTGAGGAGGAAAGATTAGCCTCTGCCTCTGCTACCCGCACAAGTTCGTTCCCGCCAAAAAGAACTCCTCTTCTCCCCAACACCGCGACATCGCTCTTCTCCTACTTACTACGATTACTACTACTACTACTACTACTATGTCTCAACCCCCAAACTCCATTTACCCCTGTTTGCTACTTTGACTCAGTTTTAGTGGCGCACTTTGAAATGACACGTGGAAAGTTGAGCCGTCAACATTACGCATCTTTCATTGTGGTCTGCCTTGGGTCATTTCGGATTTATTTATTTATTTTTGATATCTATTCAGGATTTTTGTACTTTTCGTCTAAAAAAAGTCTATTTTCAAACCATCTTTCTTTCTTTCTTTCTTTATTAATTTCCTTCTTTCTTTCTTTCTTTCTTTCTTTCTTTCTTTCTTTCTTTCTTTCGTCCCTTTTCTCGCTTTCTTTCTTTGTTTATTTCTTCTCCCGTTTCCTTCTTTCTTTCTTTCTTTCTTTTTGTCCCTTTTCTCGCTTTCTTTCTTTATTAATTTCCTTCTTTCTTTCTTTCTTTCTTTCTTTCTTTCTTTCTTTCTTTCTTTCTTTCTGTCCCTTTTCTCGCTTTCTTTCTTTGTTTATTTCTTCTCCCGTTTCCTTCTTTCTTTCTTTCTTTCTTTCTGTCCCTTTTCTCGCTTTCTTTCTTTATTAATTTCCTTCTTTCTTTCTTTCTTTCTTTCTTTCTGTCCCTTTTCTCGCTTTCTTTCTTTGTTTATTTCTTCTCCCGTTTCCTTCTTTCTTTCTTTCTTTCTTTCTTTCTGTCCCTTTTCTCGCTTTCTTTCTTTATTAATTTCCTTCTTTCTTTCTTTCTTTCTGTCCCTTTTCTCGCTTTCTTTCTTTGTTTATTTCTTCTCCCGTTTCCTTCTTTCTTTCTTTCTTTCTTTCTGTCCCTTTTCTCGCTTTCTTTCTTTATTAATTTCCTTCTTTCTTTCTTTCTTTCTTTCTGTCCCTTTTCTCGCTTTCTTTCTTTGTTTATTTCTTCTCCCGTTTCCTTCTTTCTTTCTTTCTTTCTTTCTGTCCCTTTTCTCGCTTTCTTTCTTTATTAATTTCCTTCTTTCTTTCTTTCTTTCTTTCTTTCTTTCTTTCTGTCCCTTTTCTCGCTTTCTTTCTTTGTTTATTTCTTCTCCCGTTTCCTTCTTTCTTTCTTTCTTTCTTTCTGTCCCTTTTCTCGCTTTCTTTCTTTATTAATTTCCTTCTTTCTTTCTTTCTTTCTTTCTGTCCCTTTTCTCGCTTTCTTTCTTTGTTTATTTCTTCTCCCGTTTCCTTCTTTCTTTCTTTCTTTCTTTCTGTCCCTTTTCTCGCTTTCTTTCTTTATTAATTTCCTTCTTTCTTTCTTTCTTTCTTTCTGTCCCTTTTCTCGCTTTCTTTCTTTGTTTATTTCTTCTCCCGTTTCCTTCTTTCTTTCTTTCTTTCTTTCTGTCCCTTTTCTCGCTTTCTTTCTTTATTAATTTCCTTCTTTCTTTCTTTCTTTCTTTCTTTCTTTCTTTCTGTCCCTTTTCTCGCTTTCTTTCTTTGTTTATTTCTTCTCCCGTTTCCTTCTTTCTTTCTTTCTTTCTTTCTGTCCCTTTTCTCGCTTTCTTTCTTTATTAATTTCCTTCTTTCTTTCTTTCTTTCTTTCTGTCCCTTTTCTCGCTTTCTTTCTTTGTTTATTTCTTCTCCCGTTTCCTTCTTTCTTTCTTTCTTTCTTTCTGTCCCTTTTCTCGCTTTCTTTCTTTATTAATTTCCTTCTTTCTTTCTTTCTTTCTTTCTGTCCCTTTTCTCGCTTTCTTTCTTTGTTTATTTCTTCTCCCGTTTCCTTCTTTCTTTCTTTCTTTCTTTCTGTCCCTTTTCTCGCTTTCTTTCTTTATTAATTTCCTTCTTTCTTTCTTTCTTTCTTTCTTTCTTTCTTTCTTTCTTTCTTTCTTTCTTTCTTTCTGTCCCTTTCTCGCTTTCTTTCTTTCTTTCTTTCTTTATTAATTTCCTTCTTTCTTTCTTTCTTTCTTTCTTTCTTTCCCTTTTCTCGCTTTCTTTCTTTGTTTATTTCTTCTCCCGTTTCCTCCCTTACTTCTTTTATTTCTCTGTTTCTTTTATTTTGTTTGCTCTTTTTTTTTCTTTCACATAATATTTTCTTTCTTTTTCTCTTCTCTTGCTTCTTCCATTACTTCTTTATTTCTCTGTTTTTTTTTTCTTTATTTTGTTCACTCACTCTCTTTCTTACTGAAACTATTTCTTTCTTTTTCTTTCTTCATTTCTTCTCTCACTTCTTACTTCTTCCGTTTTATCCATTACATTTTTATCTCTCTGTTTCTTCTTTCTTTCTTTCTTTTTTCTCATTTTTATTTTCCTCTTTTTCTTTGCTTCATTCCTTCAGTCGTTTATTACAAAATTTCTGTTTACAAAAATTGTTACAAAATTTTTCTATGCACTTTTAAATGAATTATTTTCCCTCCTTTTCTTTACTTGATTTTTTCATTCTAACTAAAATTTCTTTCATTTTTCGTTTTTCCTTTTCTTTCATTCTTTATTTGTTTTGCTTGTTTCTTTTTTTTCATTTTCTCTGGGCAATCAACTCTCTCTGCTAGTTTTGTCCTCTTTTCCTGTACAGTCTCAGAATAATATTTTTTCTGACATTTTTATCTTTTATTTCTTCTTTCTTTCGTCTTCTTAAATCCCCGTTTTGGGAATTTGATTACACTTTACAAGTTATTTTCTTACTTTCAGCTTCTATCCATTTTTATTTTCCTCTCTTTCTCGTTCTGTCTGTCATTCTTTCTTTCTGTCATTCTTTCTTTTACTCTTTCTTTTTTTCTTTCCTTCTTTCTTTTATCTGATATTAATCTCATCTTTTTCTTTCTTTCACTCTTTCTCTCACTCTTTTTTTCTTTCTTTTTTATCTGTGCCTATTAATATTATCTTTTTCTTTCTTTTACTCTTTCTTTCTTTCTTTTATCTGTGGTATTAATGTCATCTTTTTCTTTGAAACTTTCTTCTAAATCCCCCTCTTTTTATGAACTTATCATTTGATTCTTCTGTTCGTTTTATTTTTTCCAAATTATTCAGAGTTAAAATATTTCTCCTCGTTTCATTTCTGTCGTATATTAATCAACATTCTCTTTTTCCTCTTCTTTTCCCGACTCTGTTATTTTTCTCTCTCTTCTTTTTTATCATCTTTTACTTCTTTCTCCCTCATCTGTCTCCTCTTCTTTTACTTTTTAACTCTCCACTTTTCTCTCACCTTTCCTCTCTTCTTTCATTTTATTCCTTCTTCTTGTCTCCCATTTTTTACTACTGTTTTCTCTCTCTTCTCTCTTCTCTCTCCTTACCATTTACTTTCTCTTAATTCTCTCTCTTCTTTCCTCTCATCATTAAATGAATTTCTTTTTCTCTCTCTTCTTTCGACTGTACCTTTTGACATTTTGTCTCATTGTCTTGCTCCGCCATCGTTTTTCTTCGTTTTTTTTTCTTCTTTCGTTTAACATTCGTCTTCTTTGTCTTCTCTCCATTCTTTTTCTTCTTCCTCTTTCTCTTATCGTTTTTCAGCTTCTTGTATTTTTCTTAAATTTTTCATATCAGCTTTCGGCCTTTCTTCCTTTCTTTCTTTCTTTCTTTCTTTCTTTTGTTCTCTTTTCTTATATTCTACTTCCTTTTCTTTCCATTATCTTTCTTTTTCTTCTTCCTTTTTCTCTAATCTTTTTTCAGCTTCTTCTCTTTTTCTTAAATTTTTCATATCTGCTCTCGGTCTTTCTTTCTTTCTTTTTATCTTTCTTTCTTTTTATGTATCTTTCTTTCTGTCTTTCTTTCTTTCTGTCTTTCTTTCTTTCTTTTGTTTTCTTTTCTTACACTCTACTTCCTTTTCCTTCCGTTCTCTTTCTTTTTTCTTTTACTCTTTATAGTTTCGATTTCCTTCCAGTCATGAACTTTTCTTCTCATACTTTTTTTTCTTCTATATTTCCTTTCTTCGTTCCATCCTTCCCTTTCCTTTTATTTTTTTTCTTTCTCTTTCTCATTCATTACTCTTTCTTCCTATATTTTCATTCATTCATTTCCCGGCAACTACAAATATCACTTTGCAGTTTTTCGTTTTTTTTTGTTTTTTTGTTTTTTTTTTCTAGTTCTTTTTCTCCCTTTCGTTTTCCTCATATTTTTTTCGTATTTCTTATTCTGTTTTTATCAACCTCTTTTTCGGTATCTTTTCCTCCGCTTAATCCAAATGTCCTCTACTTTTCATACAAATAGAAAAGACCCCTGGCAATGTTTGTTTTCCTCATCTCAAGTGATTCTCGTAATGTCTCGTCCAAACCTTCTTCGACACGTGATGTGGTTTTAACGGATTGTCCATTGAGATGTGTCCTAGCTAATTTAACTTGACTGGATGACATTTCTTTGATTTCTCGCTTGCTTGTCTGACTGTCACTCTGCTTGAATATCCCCCAAAATAACAAACACGACGTCTCCAGACACAATCAAAGGAAGCTCAGCTTTCACAATAAAAAAAATGCATGTTATTATGATGAGCTCCAGGAATGGATGGAGTCTTTTTGCGAGTTGCTTTAAGAAAACTATCGGGAAAATTAGAGTCGAACTTTCGAATATTTATGTAAATAATACTTAAACTCTAAGCTAATATACAACCGTTTTCACAGATCCAGGTATTAATATAGGATCGGAGTAATGTTGAAAAAAGACCTTATTAATCTGTATATTTTATCAATGGCGTCTAACCCGTTCAGAAATGTCTAAATTATCAACTGTATGCAACCGCTTTAACAGATCAATGATAACAAATGGCTTCGAGTGAATAAAGCCATGGCGGGAAACGAACTTCTTCAATATTTGGGATCTGGAGCAATAGCATCGTAAAAAGATAACAGAAACCACAAGCGTTGAAGATTCTAACAATTAAAATGGATAGTGCATGCAAGATAAAGAGAAAATAATGAAATAATCAAGATGTTGACTTTCCGCAATACTTCGAACAAAAGGTTAGCAAGGAAATCTCCACCAATTTTTAAAATAGCAATAACAGCTATGGAACATGAAAATCTATTTTTCAATCAACAGTGGCACTGGCTGCTCGGTCCTTGAATTCCGAATATTTTCGTATAAGCAGGTGTCTAGTATTATCATCCACTTTGAAACACCGGTTTCTGTGCGATTATCGAAGTAAAGCGAAGTTGAACCTGGTCAGTACCTAGACGAGGTCCGCTTGGAAATAACAGCTTTTGTAAGCTTGGATGTGCGGGTGGTGTAATAGATAATTATACGGAATTGTTAATCGGAGAGCTGAGTTTCAAGTGCCGTTGTTTTCATTATATTCACTTACGTGAAAATAACATTGCGAAAGGTTTAAATCCACCTCTTCTCCACCCGGCTATGGGTTAATTATTAAAACTTATATAATTAAATTATTAATATCGCCAAAGAAAATAAAATCTTACAATCTGAAAAAAAATATTTCCCGGCTTTAAATAACCAGCAAATGTTGATTAACCGTTAAGCACGAATCAATCAATAAAAATATTTACCATCTTTCTGTCTTTTCTATATTTACTATCTATCTATCTATCTATCTATCTATCTATCTATCTCATTCAGTTTATTTCTTTTTATCTATCTATCTATCTATCTATCTATCTATCTATCTATCTATCTCATTCAGTTTCTTTCTTTCTATCTATCTATCTCTCTATCTACACCATTCTGTATCTATCTATCTACCTATCTATCTATCTACATCATTCTGTTTCTATCTATCTATCTATCTATCTATCTATCTATCTATCTATCTATCCTAACAACTCATATTGTTGATATCATTCTATCTAAATCTGGGATTCCCAAAGTGAGAAGCAGAAAATCGAATGTTGAATCTATTTGCCATATACTAGAAAAAAAGAGTTCCTTTGTTAAAGTTATTTAGAATATTGTTTCAAATTTCCCTTTTGTTTTAATTAAATTGAAACACCGTCTTGATTGTCAAGGGCTTGTGATTTCTTTATAAATGGATTCTCTCGAATACCGAGACAACGACATTCATTTTCATATACTGGGTATAACAGCAAAAATCTTCAAATCGTGTAACAGAGTGGAACAATTGTCCATCCCATAAAAAAAATTAATATTTAAAAAAAAATAAAAAAATTAAACTGCCTTTCTCTTTTCCAGATTTTCAAATAAGACGTTTAGCTTTTTTGACACAATTTATCGCAAAAATCAAAGAAAAACCATTTGAGTTATCCTCCTAGAAAGAGAACAGTATAAAATAGTTTTGTGTCAGGCCCACTCTCTTCCCAAATGAGCAATGGCGAGAGAAAAAATATCCTTCATGTCTTCAGTAATGATACCAACTTGCATACTCTGGCTTCTATCTTCAGGGTCCATTCAAAAGCCAACAAGATAATGGTAAATAAGTTTTTAAAAGAGGGAACAGTGATGAGGAAGACAGGAGATCGCAACAGGAAGAGGGATCATTATTTCAACTTGATAAACTCTTATTGTTCAAAGTAGATTGCAATAGTATTAAAAAAAACTTCGGTGAATTCCAGTAAGATATCTTTTATCATTTCAAATATACAGCGGTTCAAAAGCTTAATCTAAGAATTGGACAATTTTGCTGTTGCACCTGCTATGTTCATCGCTATGTCCCAAGACACACCTTATAACTGCCAAAGTTGTTCGAATTTGCAGGGATCGTAATATTTTGGAGGGCTTCTCGTCCTAAGAAAACTTCTTGCTATCTTTCTTCTAGAATATTATACCATCTTCCTTTGTATTCAGCCGATCACTTCTTCAGTCGTTGAATTAAAAATATGCAATGGAAAAGACATCCGGGACAAGGAACATCTAGCGGCTGGATACTTTTTTCTAAATATACCTGTATACGTTGGTGGCTTGCTAATACCTGTTGCTTAGGCCCATTCGTGCACATTTTTGTTTCATCAACACTCACAGAAATAACGTTTCGATTTCTGGGAGAAGGTTCATAATGCAGCGTATAGTTGACAAAGGTTAGTACGCTCAGAGCTTCAGTCTTGATGACTGGTGACTTCGTGCTAGCACAACAATTGGCTACAGTTTTGTCCGCCGGAATTAATTCAGTAGACTTCATCTGATATGTTCGTCATTCTAGTGTCTCCTTAGGCTGATATGGACAAATCGAACATGGGGAAATTCAAACCCTATTCTTGCGTTGGATATCGATAGAGGAAAGACCTTTGGCCTTACTTCCGCTGCATCAGTTTGTGTGTGTGTGTGTGTTTGTGTGTGTGTGTGTGTGTGCCGGAATCGCAATTAGCAATAACATAAACAGGAAATGCATCCGATTGCTAAAATAAAGAGGACGTATAGTTGTCTTGAGCTTTAAATGAACAGGCCGAACAGGTGTCTTGACCGTAAAGAAATGCGTCCTTGCGTGGGCGCATACCGAAAGAAGGTGTAGTTACATGAAGTTGTGTAATGTCCAAATGTTATACAACGGGTTTGATTCTTGATCTGGACAAATAGACAGGCCAGAGGTTAACCGAAGTTTGGTCTCCCACAATTCCTGTACACGCAATCCTAATCGCTGTGATTCGCCCTCACTCTAACCATTCACCGCAACTCGAAGATTACAGATATAGATAGATAGATAGATATATGAGTGTTCGTCGCATTGAGCGCAGAAGCAATATACTACACTCGGCCACGTGTCCAAACATTCAGACTCATAAAACTAATAAAGATTATAGATAAGAACACTTTTCATATCCATCAGCTTCGGCAATCCTAAAGCGCTGTTTATGAAAGGGACGGAAGTGAAAAAGGCTTGCTAATTTCCCATGAGATGGAATTTATACGAATATGTCTTTATTCCAAACGGGGTATGTTTCATGACCTCATTTGGGGGATAAGTGCTTTTAGTATTACATTACTTAAACATGGACTATTGGCACCAACTTTGCTCTTGATGCTTTTGTACACAGATATTTCTTTCTTAGTCATCAAAATGGAACTAGACGTCATGTTTAAAATGTTCGTTTAATGTGTGACACTGAGATGTCACGGAGTTAATCAAACAAAAAATGGAAAGAAAGAAAAAGAACCCATGACACAGTGGATAAAGAGTGTGAGTTCAATTCCCGGTTAAGGCAGTGGAGAACTTGGAGAGGGAAATTAACAGGAGATAACTGATAACTGGCGTCCATTAAAAACACGTGGAACTATAACAGTCTACCCCAGTGAGCGAAATAAAGAGTTGAGTTTGACATTCCACCCACCTGAAGAAGGCCGGAGCGTACAACGGCTGAAACGTTGTAATAAATATGGCGAGAAAGATGAGGACAATAGTCCGAGTAAAGTAAATAATGTACATAATAACTCATCTCAGAATTATAGAGAGATAATGAAGAAGGCCGGTGCGTACAACCGCCCAAACGGATAAATATGGCGATAAAGATGAGCGCAATAGTCCGAATAACGTAAACAGTGTACACAATACCTTATCTCAGAAAATAGAGAGATACTGAAGAAGGCCGCGGAGTACAACCGCCGAAACGTTGTAATAAATATAACGACAGATATGAGGAAAATAGTCCGAATAATGTAAATATTATCTCAGAAATATAGACAGATACAGAAAAAGGAAGAGGAAAGAGACTACTAACTTCTTGATAGTTGTTCAAATTCGCAGGAAAGCAGTTTGAAAATTAAAAGTGAAATTCGTCGAAAATTTATATTTAAAAATAATAAAATGAAATCCTATACAGTTCCAATGAGAATCGAACCCAAATTCAACTAGATGGAATTGAGTAAGATTTGGCAAAACTAACACTAACCATCCTTTCCCATTTCCCGCCGATAAGGAATAGACAATCAATTTATCATCGAAGATGCTGATCCTGGAAAACATGCTGTCAATAGAGAAATCGGGTGGTCGCTGAAATAACATCTAAGGTTGTTTTGAACAATGAGCCAGCAAAACGTTTAGTTTGAATCAGTCACCCAGAAGAAAAATATTGCTCCAAAAATCGAGATTAGCGCCTAAGATTGGGGACAGGTTCGTTCATTTTAATTTCTGTGACATTCGTCAAAAGTTTTATGGCCGACGATATTTTTGATTCTTTATGATACAAGTGATAAAGAGAATTTAATTACTTAACCTGGAGTGACCATAGATGACTGCCATTGATCGGGAAATCAGCTAAAACAACTGTTAAATCTGATAAAGAAAAATCAATTATTGGAAATTCGCCAAGACATTTTAAAAGTTTGCATTCGTCACAAAGATAGTGTACCAGCGTTTGGAATAGGTTAATTTTGGATCCTGATAATGTAGAAGGAGGAAGAGAGAGATTATCACCGCCTATATGAAGCGATGGTGCGAGATGAGACGTGAAGGAAGTTGGAGTTAAGGGGCGGCTAGATTCCTCTGACCACTCACAATAAGGGACTGGACAACCTCGAAATTTGGAAAATTGCCCGTGTAAACATATTTGGTAATTTAGAAAAAGATTGATGCTAAGGGTGGAAGATAACCAAACCCTAGACGCTGGTCAACCCGACACCTGCCGCACACAGGATTCCATAGAAGCTGGAGGTTTGGACGAATTGAAGAGTTCCCACATTACTGCTGCTAGAAGCCACATCGTTCACCGAGACATCCTGACCAAGACCATGTGCTATCCTTGAAGTCTTGAGGCAATAGAAACATAGTTCTGTAGAAAGATGCCGAGAATACCATGGATGGGGCATGGGAACAACAAGGAAGTTTTAAGGGAATTCTGAATAAAGGGACACTTATATGTAAAATCAGAAAGGGTCAGTTGGTTTCTCCTAGACATATGATGAGAAATAACGTCTTGGAGAATTTGAGACTCACAGGGCATCTAAGTGAAGGGGGACAAGGAATACAGCGAGTAGTATAACCCAAAAGCTTGTGGAAATGAATGGCAGAAATGTTAAAGAGGGTAACATTACTTGGAGCTAAAAATTGTAGGGTGTTGTGGAGAGGCATGATTGTCCATGTCATAAGAAGGCATTGTACATTTGGTTATACTCACTGTTCTTTGTTGCCAATATCATTCTTGGTACCGATGATTATTTTGATTTACTGCTACCAATGAACCAATGTCTGTGTCTTTCTTATCTTACAAACCATCAGTCGGACTTTAAGCTTGCTCCTGAGGAGGTCTTTTAGGCCTTCGACATTTTGCCTTCAGCATCCTATGTACGTAAATGTTATGAGAATTTAGAAGGAATAAAATTTTTTTGCCTTTATTCAACACCTTAATTCGGCATAATCTTTATTTGTATACGCTACTGATCTCCGAATTTTTTTATTACATTTATTTTGCGCGCGCTTTTTATTTTCTTTCAAAATCACCATTCATTAAGATCCCTTCATATAAAGTTACTCTTAAAAGATTTTGGGAAACCTGAACTATGTAATATTTCGAGTATGTCACAGTACGCGTGCTAGAAAAAGAAAATAAAGACATATGAGCAACGTACCATGCCCCGCTTAAGTTTTACTTACGGTTTAATTAGACGGCACCAATTACACTTGCGACGAAAAGCAAATTTAAAGTTAAACTTTTAATAAAGAATTGTTTCTTAAACCTTTCACTCTATTTGATATTTAATTCGAACTTTAAATGAGTTATTTATTTAATTTTTAAACGTGTGTATCTACAGTAGTTAGTACCTATTACTTGATGATGTTTATGATTCGCCGAGATAGAAAAAAAATCGGACGGACCCAAGTAAACTACGCTTTATTTATATAGATAGAGAATATGAACTCATTATTTTTAATGAATCAAATCAAATTTTCTCCTGTTTATAATCTACAGTCTTTCTCATCCACACAGGAAGAGAGTATTTTAAACTTAAAAATTATATATCTTCTCTCTGTTTTTCTTTTCTTTTCTTTAGAAAGCCTTTGTTTGTCTTTCAAGCAGAGAGTAATATTTCTGTTTCTTTCAGAAACAACTCTCAAAATCCAATTTAAATTTAGCAACCGATCCTGGGTTTAAACAGATACTGCTAATTGAACAGAGGTAGTAGAAACGAAGTCACGTAACGAATCATCTAATTTATTGACCAGTGTAAATACTCCATACTCCATAATTCATGGAGCCTCTTGCAAACTGCTAAAACATTACAAATAACTAAAGAATAGGCAAAAGAGATACTCTCTCACAACAGCGGTTGAATGTATAACTAATTCTAATATCTATTTTCCCATCTTTACACTATATTAATTTTATCGTATAAATTGTCCCCTGTTCTGTCATCCATGAAATAAAAATAAATGTTTGTACAGAAAATAAGGACCTACGTACATCAAATCGTCTTTAAATTAAGTGGCAGCAGAAGAATTATTGTTGAACTTTTAGAAGGTAAGCTTAAACATTAATTCAATACTTAAATGCAGCGATTAGTTTTGAGTTCTGTAGTTTATTGATGCCTATCACATCTACTCCTCCCTAGCTATTGTGGTGATGGCCACACCAAAACTCCTCCACAGGAACTAGTTTAAATGCAGCCCGATAGGGCGACTTATATGCTAGTTCATACACTGGAATTTTAGATACAAAAAGGAAAATAAGAGTGACTCCCCTTGAACAATGAAAGCAACGTTAATGGCTAGTATAATATATTAATATATATTTTTAACCTCGCGTAATCTGACAACCATGAATCTAAGCTCAACTAAAATCGTTCTTTGTGCCTAGTTTTTCTAGGTCTTTTGAATGAGCTATGAATCATTGAAATCAGACCAGTGGGAACGGAGGAGTTGCTTGGACACACACACAAACACACACAAACACACATAGACTGTACTTTATATATATGATGAAATCTTTCATCACAAGAAATAACATTTTGAAATGTGCTCAAAATAGACAAAAAGGAAATTAAATCATTACAATATGTATAAAACATTTAGTACTTATGTTTTCTGGTTTAGTCAAGCTCCGTCGCTGATAATCTATACAGGATATCACTTAAATGAGAGGCATATATTTGAGTTTGAAAAGCAGCCTTCCTAAAAATGCCAGGATGTAGCTGAAAAAATTTTTCCTTTATGATACTCACAATATCGGCTCATTTACAATGGCGAATTGCTGAAAGAAAAGCGGAATATTTTATCCAGAATTTATACGCGGATGTATTAAAAAATCTTGAAAAATTCAATAAAATGTTAATGTCGTATAAATGCGCATGCAGACTACACAACACAAACCAACAGGAAAAGTAATATGACACGGTTCAACGCACCGTACAATAAAAAAGTAAAACGATCGAATGAAAACGCAAATACTTCTGCCATCCAGCACTCTTCACAAGATATTCAACAAAACAGTAAAAATCAGCTACAGATTTATTGAGAACATAACAGAAATAATAAAAAAAAAATCACAACAGGGAAACAATAAACAAACCACCCGCTCAAAACACAGTTTACAAATATTAATAGAGCAAAGAAAGTATATCACTCAAGCGGCAATTGATTGCAGGACACTGTAATGTACCAAGCAACTGTAAAATCTGCAGATAACGAAATAAAAAAGAACATGGCAATAATTAAAGGACACTGAAAAACAGCCTTTACAATAAGTAAATACGCGAACAGTACAAAGCTTTCTAAACACACACACACACACACACACACACACACACACATATATATATATATATATATATATATATATATAATAACAGTGTGTGTACCGTTGAATTTTTCATGGTTGAGAATTTAGAATAGTGTTTTTTTTTTTTTTTGTTTGTTTTTTTTTTAAACTGTCAGCCACCGAAAACTACTCTTCAGTTTACTGCATAGCTGGGTGTAGATTTGTCTTTATTACATATCGATCAATGTGCATCACAATACACTGCGACAATTATTAACAAACGCGTGTTATTTTAAATAATTTTTTTCTGCTCTTCTGTACTGTTATTATCATTCCTCAGTAGTCAATATGATTTCCCCAGTCATTTTATGGCCTTATTTCATGTTTGAGCTAAGTTATTTCTCTCTTACTTTACATTAATTCAGGTGTGTTTACATTGGACGCATCATTGCCAAAAGACTCATTGATCCACCGTTGCTATTCCCCTCGCTTTCTTTCACCGATTATTAAAAAAAAAGGCATCGAATGGGCATTTTATACTCAGTCAAGTTTTTTATTAAAATACGCTTAACACTTTACGCAAACAATTCTTCAAAGGTGTGGGCGCAAACGCAAACAAGTGGTGAAACATCTTTAAAGAAAAAACAAAGGCTGCGCATGGAACATTTTCATCAAACTCACTCAGTCTCTCTCTCGCTCTCTCTTCTTCTCATTCTGTCCCTCTCTCACACACATATATACACACACGTATTTTTTAAATTTCATATCACTCTCGTTTGTCAGATTTGTTAATCTTCAACTTTGACTACATGCAATGTCTGGATTTTTCCAAAGCTAACATTGCAGTTGTGAAGAATTCAAGTTCAGGCCGGGGACAAGATTAAGGAGAAAGCATCGAGACACTTGATAAGAGTTCGGAAAATAAAGGCGTAAGTAATGATGTGATATATTTATACATATGAATAGAATATCAAACATAGATCAAGTATCGATAGGAATCCGACAAAAGGATAGGATAAAGAACAAGTTAAAAAAAAATCTTAATCTAACATGTTTCATTTTATTAAGCTTTCGTCAGTGAAGTAAATTTTAAAAAGTAAAAAAACGTAGGTTAATGGTATGTTGTGTGTAGTTATTTCTTATTGGTCAGATATGTGTCACGTGTAATGAAGTAACCGATAAAATTCAAATATGGATGAGACGCTATCTGGGCGCAAAACTGTGTAAAAGTTAGTAAGACGGTGCAGGATGTTTTGAAAAATTTTTGGCTTGTTTGTTTGGGATATATATATATATATATATATATATATATATATATATATATAATAAAATACAATAAAAAGGTTATACATTAATACTCCATGGTTATAATTTATTACATTGGAATCGTAATTACGATCCAATTCCTCAGACCTACAAATTCAAAAAGAAATCAGAAAAAATAAGTCCGGGAATAAAAAAAATAGAATTTATGAGCGTGTATGTATGAGAGTGGGGGGACGAATGTGAGAGGTAAATGAAAGCTCTAGGAAGGGGTAACAGACGAGAGAAGAACAGCAAGTTCTGAAAGTGAAGGTGGGGATTAAAATTTAACAGAGAAGTTTTAAGGGAAAAGTTAAAAGACAGTTTAAATGAGTGAGAAACAGATAAGTATGAATTATTTGCCGATGCATTATTCATTACTGAATTGCTGACCTAAATAAAATTAAAAACCGATACAGGAAATGGGAGTATACATATTTGTTGACACTACGCACAATAAAAGACGATATAATCTAAACTTAAAAATCAGAAGATGAATTTATTTATTTAAAAATATGGTTCCATGAATTTACTTATTTAAAAATATGGTTCCATCGCTACACAGGAATTACCATGTTTCAAAAACAGAACCTAAATACTTCAAATTCAATTAGAGAATTAAATTAAATTAAAGTCCCTATTTCTGTTTCATTTTCCATAGAATTTTGGAATAACTTATTTTGAAATTTACTGAGTTTTATAAGCCGATACATTCATAATATTAGTTTCAATGGATATGGGGAAATTCAATAATTTTAACAAGGAGAGGTAGGGTATGCTTTTTCACTGACAACTATTGTATCAACATGTCAGTTACTTTCAAAAAAGGGTTAAGTCAATGTAGGGTGGGAGTGTATTTTTCAAACCAATGATGACATCCGTTCAACGCATGTCGTCTGGTCTTTGTCAACGACAGAAACTTTTTCGGCATTTTGTTTCGCCGTTAAGATTTTTTTCTAAAAGCGTTGTTTGTATATGAATACGTTGTGTTGAACTACAATTTTAAAATATTATTCTTAATTTTAATCATAGACTAGACGACATCTTTTAAAACAAATAAATGTAATAGAATTACGTAAATTATTTAAAAACTATTATTGAAATATCAAATATAAATATGTATATTTCATTTATCATTTTTTCTTTTTCTTTTTTAAAATTTACTTAAGGAAAATTTATGACAATACCTATTTCATCTATATATATATATATATATATATATATATATATATATATATATATATATATATATATATATGTATGTAGAGAGAGAAAGAGAGAGAGAGAGAAAGAGAGACAGAATGAGATAGATAGATAGATAGTTAGATAGATAGATAGATAGATAGAGAAAGATTGTCAACCTATGATTCTTACAGAATGTTTGGTATATTAAAACGGTAAGAAAAATTCGGAGAGGAATAATAATAATAATAATAATAATAATAATAATAATAATAATAATAACAGAAACACCCTCAATAGATTTAGATTTTGTCACAAAGATTAGGGAATTGGAGCATGAAGAATCTTATAAGTACCTAGGAATTAGCGAAGGAGATGGCATACAACACCCCCAAATGAAAGAAAAAATAAGAAAAGAGTACTACAGGCGTGTACGTCTGATACTAAATACTGAACTAAACTCAAAAAATAGAATATCAGCTATAAACACATTGGAGGAGTTGCTTGGACACACGCACAAACAAACCCAGTGGTGCATTACAGCTTTAATGTCCTTAACTGGACATAGCTGAAATTAAGCGAATGGACGCCAAAACGAGAAACCTTCTCACTTGCTATCGCATGCATCATCACAAAGCTGATGTTGATCGTCTGTATGTGCCCAGATCCGAAGGAGGCAGAGGATTAGTTCAACTAGAACGGTCCTACAAAACTGCAACAATTGGCCTCCAAAGATACTTGGAAACTACAGAAGACTGTATGATGGTATGCGTCAAGGAACATGAAAGTAGTAAGCGTCTTTACTCCGTAATGAAAGAAGCCAACAAATTCAAAATGGAGCTTCAAATGGGCGTAGAGATGCAACTACAGCACAATACACCGACTGAAATTGCAAAATACTTGAAAAAGACAGCAAAGACGAATTCAACCGACCAGATACAGAAGCGATGGCAAGATAAACCGCTTCATGGTCAATACTCTGCACGTATCAAACAAGCTGATGTAGACAAAACCCGTACCCATCAGTGGCTACGCAGTGCAGGGTTGAAAGCGGAAACTGAAGGTTTTATCCTTGATGCGCAGGACCAATGCTTGCTAACTAGGAATTATCAAGCACATATACTAAAATATTGTGTCAGCCCAAAATGCAGATTCTGTAATAAATATCCAGAAACGATTGATCATCTTGTATCAGGTTGCACGATGTTGGCACCCACTGAATATAAAACCCGATATGAGTGGGCCAATATCTGCACTGGAAAATCTGCAACTTCTACGGGAAGGAAACTGAAAGAAACTGGTACCAACACCACCCAGACCCGGTTACGGAGATAGGACCTGTTACAATTCTATGGGACTACACAATTCACACTGACAGAACAATCAAGGCCAACCGCCCAGATATTGTTATTAAAGATCACAAACAAAAACGGTGCCTCCTTATTGATATGGCAGTCCCTGCTGACTGCAATGCATCTTTGAAGATATTCAAAAATCTATCAAAATACAAGGACCTTGAAATAGAAGTCTCGAAAATGTGGCATATGGGAACATCAACAATCCCTGTTGTAGTTGGAGCCCTAGGACTGGTTGGAAAAGATTGCAGTAGACTAACTGCAGGGATTCCTGGAAGCCCATGCCTCAAGGAGATACAAAAAATTGTTCTGACAAGTACAGCCCACACTTTACGAAGGGCTCTATCTATGTAATTTTTTTTTTTTTTTGTCAGTGGAAAGTGTCATGATGCCATTTCTAACCTTAGGTCCCTGGATGGGACCCGGAAAGAAATGTGTAAACGCCAGAAAGCAAAGAAAATAAAAATGATAATAATAATAATAATAATAATAATAATAATAATAATAATACCACCTGCATTGGAAAATATGCATTTTTTACGAGAAGAAAACTGAAAGAAACTGGTATGAATATCGCCCAGACCCGGTTACAGAGATAGGACCTGAAACAATTTTATGTGACGTTACAATACACATAGACAAAACAATCAAAGCCATTTGGCCAGGGATCGTGATCAAAGACTACAAGAACAGAATGTTCTTTCTTATTGACAAAGATCTTCAAAAACTATCAAAATACAAGGCACATATATGGCACATGTAGATATCAATACTTCCAGTGGTAGTTAGAGCACTTGGATTAATTGGAATATGGCCCGATATACTTACTGAAGGGATTTCTAGTAGCCCATGACTTAAAGAAATACAAAACATTATATTCACACGTACAGCTCACACATAACGAAGATCTTTATCTATGTAAAATGTGTATGATATATATCTTTTTTACAATAAGAAAAAGATCAGTGGAAAATGGCATCTGACCTTAGATCTCTGGTTGGAACCCAAAAGGAAATGTGTATACAACAGATACCAAGCAAATAATAATAATAATAGTAAAAATAATAATAATAATAATAGTAAAAATAATATCCTTGCTGCGCAGGACCAATGCTTGCTAACTAGGAATTATCAAGCACATATACTAAAATATTGTGTCAGCCCAAAATGCAGATTCTGTGATAAATATCCAGAAACGATTGATCATCTTGTATCAGGTTGCACGATGTTGGCACCCACTGAATATAAAACCCGACATGACAGAGTGGGCCAATATCTGCACTGGGAAATCTGCAACTTCTACGGGAAGGAAACTGAAAGAAACTGGTACCAACACCACCCAGACCAAGTTACGGAGATAGGACCTGTTACAATTCTATGGGACTACACAATTCACACTGACAGAACAATCAAGGCCAACCGACCAGATATTGTTATTAAAGACCACAAACAAAAACGGTGCCTCCTTATTGATATGGCAGTCCCTGATGACTGCAATGTATCTTTGAAGATATTCAAAAAGCTGTCAAAATACAAGGACCTTGAAATATAGGTCTCGAAAATGTGGCATATGGGAACATCAACAATCCCTGTTGTAGTTGGAGCCCTAGGACTGGTTGGAAAAGACTGCAGTAGACTAATTGCAGGGATTCCTGGAAGCCCATGCCTCAAGGAGATACAAAAAATTGTTCTGACAAGTACAGCCCACACTTTACGAAGGGCTCTATCTATGTAACTTTTTTTTTTTTTTTTTTTGTCAGTGAAAAGTGTCATGATGCCATTTCTAACCTTAGGTCCCTGGGTGGGACCCGGAAAGAAATGTGTAAACGCCAGAAAGCAAAGAAAATAATAATAATAATAATAATAATAATAATAATAATAATAATAATAATAATAATAATTATTATTATTATTATTATTATTATTATTTTTGATGTTATTATTATTGTACACCCGTACATTATATAATTTTCTATTTAAGATGGCTCACACGAACTCTTACAGTTTGGAAGAAAAGTAGGCGATGGCAAGACTTTCGGGTCACCATGTACATTATTAGGCGATTAGACAAAATAGAACCATTAGAAAATTTAAAAAAACAGAGTTTTCGGACTTATATATATATATATATATATATATATATATATATATATATATAGATAGATAGATAGATAGATAGGTAGATAGGTATGTTTGAGAAGTTCTGCACCGAAATTATACATCTATTCAATGCTTATTTTCAGAAAAAAACGTTATTTTATTTAGGAGAAAAGCTACCCTACCAAAGGCAATGGGCCATTTGCCCCTCCAAGTTATTCCTCTTAAATGTATATATAGCTACTTATTATTCCGGATTTCAATCTTTGTCAATTTCGTTTCCATCAAATAGAGTACGCTCTGATATTCACAGCACCAGAAATGCGATTAGATTATCGATTGATTTCTGAACAAATATTGATTTAGAGGAGGGGGAATTGTATAACGATTTTTAATAGCCTCGCCGCTAAATCGATTAAGCTTTACCGGTGCCAGCTAAGCGTTCTACGCTGATAGCAGTTCTCCAAAAGAAAGAAAACTGCTGTTACTTCGGCCCTATCCTGCATTAAATATGTTACTTCACCATCCACGTATCCTGCGTCACAATAAACTTCACTAGAGCTGACATGTCGCGCGATATTGGACAATATTGCCGTCGGGCACTGATTGCTAAGCTGCAATGAATGAGCATTTGCTGCCGTTATCAGTCAAAGCAAAATTTAGTAAGGAAGGGCGACTTGTAGATGGAGTATATGAGCCATATCACGTTGGAACACCGCTTCACGCGCGATCATCGAAGTTAAGCTACGTCGACCCTGGTCAGTACCCAGATGGGTACATGCTTGGGAATAACAGATGCTGCAAGCTTGGATGTGCGGTTGGTATAATGGATAAGCGCTTGCGATTTGAAATCGGAGAGTCGAGTTCCAGTTTCAGTCGGCTTCATCATATTCGCTTACGCGCCTATCAGCACGACTGATACTACCTCTCTCCGACCAAAGCTCAATATATATAATTATATCGTATTCGAAGATTACCCGTACATGAAGGCGACTAGTCAATCCCTATTGCAGACGCTCGCTCAGGCACATTAGTGTTAGTTCAACACTCACAGAGCCAACCTGTGGTTTATACTACAAGCCTTAGTTATAGTTTCTGGGAAAGAGCGTGTTATCTAGCGTGATCAACAATCTAAACAAGTCCAGCACACCCAAACACTCGGTCACGACGATTTGTGATTTCGTGCTAGCACAGCTATCGACTGGTTCCGTCTACCCAAGGCTTCGATTTTCACAAGTTTTCAAACACTTTCCAAAGGTGAAACACACTGGGATCGTCCCCCTTCTGACCGATAGCATCAGGAAGTCTATTTCCTGACAAATCAACCGTGGTGAGATTCGATCTCGTGTCTCATGGGCAGAAAGCGAACGTTGTAACCACTCTGACGTACATATATATATATATATATATATATATATATATATATATATATATATATATATATATATATATATATATATATATATATATATATATATATTTTGGTTGGATAGATGTTAGCTCTATCTCTGATATTGAGCGCTCTCTAATAAGTACCGCGCATATAATATATAAATAATTATATATATTTATTTATATTAATATACACACACTTTTACACACACACACACACACACACACACACACACACACACATATATATATATATATATATATATATATATATATATATCAGTAAATCATAATGATCCTCCAAATATTGGTCTACTAATGTACTGAGCCCTATTTTTAAATTAATGTTGTGAACTTTTGAAATTATAATTGATTCATTCAACTGATTACACACACACACACACACACACACACACACATATATATATATATATATATATATATATATATGATGGTTCTCCCGTAGTCTTCGACGTATGAGTATCTATCAGTTCAGTTTTTATGTTTATATTTCGTATGAGATATCAAATCTTGTATGGGATTTGCAAACAAGTTCTCATGAGGGACATGCTGGAGCGTTGACCGTCATATAGGCCGATATATATAGTGTTGGTTCTTAATTCACACACACACACACACACACACACACACACATACATATATATATATATATATATATATATATATATATATATATATATATGTATGTGTGTGTGTGTGTGTGTATGTGTAATGACAGAAACTGTGACACAGACAAATTCTTCGAGAATGAATGCGATATGTGTCATACCCTTGGGAAAGATATGAACACAATTCTTCTCCCCTATCTATGGGTTAATTAGTGAGACTTTTAGCCGTAAAGAATTATAATCACTCCCAAATTCTTGCAATCCAATATATTATCTGTATTTAAATATTCTGTAAAAGGTTGATAAGCAGTAAAAAACAAATCAGCTGATCAATGTTCGTGAAGAGAATGAAAGAAGCTAAATTTTCATGCACTAGATAACCATCAGCCATATACTGCCTAGACCAGCCCGGTAGTCAAATTATTTTCGCTCAGAATCCCTATTTTTTTCTCTTCCTTGACATTTTAAATACGTTTGAACCTTCAAGCCTACACTGAGTTTGGCCTTGAAAATATCTCCGTGATTGCATCAGATTTTTATGACGAACAGACACTACTGTCTCGACTGTCGATTATTTGTTCTATGTCCATTGTATGCGATGGACATTACTCCAAAAAGGCGTATGAAAATTGTAACGCTGCAAGAACACATTGGCAAGCCTTATCAGTGAGAAATTCAAAGTACTATAGACTGTCCCGGAAACTAGCGATTTAAATCCAATCGAGAATCTCTGGTAAGGAAGGCAAGGATCAACTTTGTGGAAGGGACATACGGAGTATTAACATATACACTGGGTTATTTCTCATTGGAAAAATACGAAAAAAAAGTAAATAATAACGGAATTTTTAGGTTTATACGTTGTTTTTATGGATACAAATATTTAAGTAAATGTTCTCTTTATAATAAACACTATTAAGAACATTTAGGGGCCTAAATGTCCGAGAAATTTTCATAGAAAATATGCGTCCTCCGACAAGAATCGAAATTGTATCCTATACGGAACCAACATATAGCCTGGCTTGCCTTAACCAATTGGGCCACAGAGGAACGTTCGGTTAGCAAGGTCGATTTTACTGTTTTTAAACACAATTCTCCATTATTTTCTCTCATTCATTCATATCTGTTCAATGCGTATCCAAATGTAAACAAATCATGTCCATTTCATAATATATATATATATATATATATATATATATATATATATATAGATAGATAGATAGATAGATAGATAGATTGATGTGAGTTTGTGACACTCGGTTTCAAGTATTTGCGATCGTCAGACAAACTGATTAATCTTTTTGAAATTTCCGATTTATGTAGGGTTACGTGTATTGGTGTATTTTTGTAAGTGGGAGGAAAAATTGTCACTCATACTTACTCAAGCATATATACTCTTCCCGACACACATTGCTCGTATATATATATATATATATATATATATATATATATATATATATATATATATACACACACACTTTTCATACATATATATATATATATATATATATATATATATATATATATATATATATATATATATTGATAGATTACTTAAACGTTATTTTTAATAGATGCCCACATTTCAGTAGATTCTTTATATTTATTTTTTAAACACTGTATTTATTCCCATCTGTCGGCCGGAATATTCTAGAAATCTTGTTAGGAAAATATACGACTTCCGGCGCAGGTTGCTCATTAATAAGATCCATTGTCAGAAATCTGCTCTGTTTCAACTATGAATTTAAGTTCGGCAGCAGCTAGGATCCACACAAAGAATTAAAATGATGATTGACAGACATAAGGGATATGGGCTTTTTAACAAAAATACTTTTTACGGGACCTGAAGGATTCAGGGTCGAGACATTTAAAATAGGTGGGTACCTTTCAGATACTCTCTGGCATTTCTAGATATTCTTCTTAATTCCGTATTGTCACTCACAGGATTTCTTTTTGATTGTTCCTCGTATATGTTTTCGACGTTTTCGGCTATTCTTCTGTCAATGGATTCAAGGTTGAAACGTCATTAAAAAAAAGGATTTATCTGACTTCTTGCTCACTCAATGATCAGCGAAAGTCATCTTATCCATTCCAATCACTGCCGATGGACTCTGCCAAAAATTTCTAGCAACAACCTGGCTGGCATCTTGCTCTCTCCTCATCTCGTCTGCAGTCGCTCTCTCAAGGCGTGCCGTCACCTCCCTCTGTCTTTTTTACAAATACTTTCGCGGTAACTTACTCCGATGAGCTGCTATCGCTGGTTCTCAGACTTCATGAATTTAAGCATTCTATTAGGCTGACATCTCGCTCTCACCCTTTCTCTTTCGAAACTGTTAAATGTAGCTGTCTCTTCTACTCCAATAGCTTCATGTCTCGCACTTCTCGCCTGTGGAACTTCCTTTCCTTTTCCTGTTTCCCTGATAACTATAATCTTCAACTATTCAAATGTAATGTCAATCGACGTCTCCAGATGCCTTGATCGATCCCTTATCCTTCTCTTCATCCTTTCCTCTATCACTCCTGTTTGCTCTCGATCCAACTCTCTGTAACCCCTTGCGTGCTAGTGGCTTCCCGCTTTGTCTGGGGTGAAACGCTTTAAAAAAAATTAAAAAAAAAAACAATTTACGCCTATTCACTATACCTCTTAAAATATGGAGGCTCACTTTGTGGCTTGTCACTTTTGGCTCCTTCACTTGGGAAGTAATTTCGTGTTCACGCATGTGCAGTGAAATTTCACGTAACTGATCGACAACTTACTCATGGAGTCCCAACTGACACTTGAGTTATTCGAAACAACTTGATACTTTCCCGAGATTTGGGAAATGGGTAAGAAGGGTGAGTAGCGTATTGGTTATCTGAAGGGAAAATGAAATTTATAATGTAGATTTTACTCACATCATATTGATATCAATGAGAAAGACATCAGCCGATCGTCGTAGTTATGAAGATAAACATCTGGCAGCAAGGCAACCCGATCGCGAGGTTTTGAAGAGATCTTAATTGTTGGTGCTCCCAGGTCCACACTGACCTGGAGTGGTAACATCTGTTAGGGTCACAGCTATGGGCAAATAGTTAACCCTGAAACTGGGGTAAAAACACAACGAAAGTGTAAAAATAGGTTTTAATACCAGAAATACTTCGTAAAAAAATTATTACCAGCACTACATCTTTGAAGAAATAAAACTATTACCAGCAATAGATTTTTTGAAAAAAAAAAAAGAAAAAGAAAATATTATTACCAGCGATACATTTTAGAAGTAAAAATATTAGCAGAAATAGATTTTTGATAAAACAAAATATTACCAGCAATAAAAATTTTGTCGGCATTACATAACACATTGAGGTTGATATGCCGTAAAACAAACCAAACAGTTTAAACTGGCCAGGCAGTAGTAAAATGCAACAGCTGTGTGAGAAGAAGATAAATTTAAAACCCCAAAAGATTACTTCGTAGAAAACTAAGGTTCCATTCGTCACGATATGTGATATTTTACTTTTAAAAGACAAACATAATTCTTAATTCTTATCTTAACGATAAGCATATTTATACTAGTATTCTAATGTAATTGATCGACAACATTCTCATGGAGTCCCAACTGACTCTTAAGATATTCGATTTAACTTGCTACTTTCCCGATATTTGGGAAATTTGTAAGATGAATGGAGTAGCGTATTGGTTATCTGAAAGGAAAATGTAATTTATAATGCAGATTTTACTTACATCATATTGATATCAATGAGAAAGACATCAGCCGATCGTCGTAGTTATGAAGATAAACTTCATCCGATAGCAAGGCAACCCGATGTCGACGTTTTGAAGAGCATGGAGCTACTTCTTTATTGCTGTTGTTGCCATGTCTACCCTGAGTCGGGGTGGTAGCAACTATTATGCTCCCATCTATGGATAAATAGTTACCCCAAAACTGGGTTTTAAAAAATTGTAAATATAGATTTTAAAGAAATATAAATAAAAAAAACAAACAAACATTATCAGCAACAAATTTTTGTAAATAAAAAAGAATTTACGAGCCATATATATTTCAGCAAAAAGGAAAAAAAAAATACTCAAGTTCCCGCCAAAATTAAATTTCGGCATTAAATGGCCTATAAGGAGTTGACATAAACAAACATCAACCAAATTTTCTCTGAGAAATATCCAAACGCGATATATCTTAGCAAAAGTGTCTCCATATTGACATGACACACAATGGAGTGAAGAATTAATTTCAACTTCACCCACCGTGACGCGAATGAGTCCGAAATTTTATTGTCGGTAACTCCAAAACCTTAGATTTTATCAAAATTTATTTGTTATTTTCGATTTAAGCGTGTACATTTACACCTAAATGGAACTATTCGGGAATTTTTTATTAGAAAATTAGCGCGGGTCTTAAACTGCAAATTACCCTTCTAAGTTCTGTCACCCGACACGATAATTGGGGAAGAATTCAGTCAATTAGTAAGGTCAAAGTATTCACATATACCTGCTTAAACTGGCGTCCTGGGTATAACGACAAACGACATCCGCGTCCAGGGTAAGACGATAAACTACGTCCAGCAGAAAGGCCTCTTATCAGGAGGTTTTGAGAAGCGTGGAACCACCTCTTAATCCCTGGTGTTCCCAGGTCCAACCTGATGCAGGAAAAAAGAAGAAAAAATATTACCAGAAATAGATTTTTGATAAAACAAAATATTACCAGCAATAAAAATTTTGTCGGCATTACATAACACATTGAGGTTGATATGCCGTAAAACAAACCAAACCAAACAGTTTAAACTGGCCAGGCAGTAGTAAAATGCAACAGCTGTGTGAGAAGAAGATAAATTTAAAACCCCAAAAGATTACTTCGTAGAAAACTAAGGTTCCATTCGTCACGATATGTGATATTTTACTTTTAAAAGGCAAACATAATTCTTAATTCTTATCTTAACTATAAGCATATTTTATTTTTACTAGTTTTCAGCCTATAAAAACTCTAAAAGAACCCAAGAAAGTTACTGAATAATGTTATTTAAAGAGGAAATCAGAAGTGCCGTAAGTTAGTTTAAGTTAAGGAGAGATAAAAGGTTAACCGGGACTGAAAGAAGAGCTTAGGTTTTAACAATTCATCAAACTTCCTCGGGGTTATTTGTTACACAAAGTAAATGAAAAGAACATTTTTTTATGGTTTTTATATATTTTAAATTTTCCATTTAAATAGAAGAAGTATTTGAGAAATACAATATCCCAATATTAAATATATTGGGATATTGTATTTCTTAAATAACCCAAGTGTGGGAAACCTGTCAGCTTTTGAAAATTAAAATTTAATGTTTCCTCAAAAACGGCAGCCAATCGTTGGAATCTCCTGAAGAGTGAACTGAACAATTAGGGAAAAATTCTTTTTACGAAATTCTGGGGTGCGAAACATAGCATAAAAAAGCAATCTGACAAATGTTAGTTGTATTAATCCTCACTCTATCTCACTTTCTTTCACTTTCTCTCACTTTCTTTCTCTTTCCCTCTCTCTCCCTCCATATATATATATATATATATATATATATGAAGAAATATGGTCTTAAGGTGTGCTATACTTATGGGATAAAATGCTCAATATCAGAGATAGAGCGTATGTAAATATAAAAGTGAACATTTGAGTCATCACTCAGAGGCGACAGGCTGTTTAATGCTGGACGCAATCGTTAGGCAGCCAGGCGATTGCATCCAGCAGGAAACAGCCTGTCGTCTCTAAGTGCTGACACACACACACACACATATATATATATATATATATATATATATATATATATATATATATATATATTACGTAAATGCGGTAATTCCGCTACCTTGGTTTTAACTTTACGTAGGGTTAAAACCAACGTAGCGAAATCAACCATTTTTCTCATTTTTAAAGTTAAAAGTTCTACATGTTATTTTTTTTCACGAATGTATTGATCAATCTCTAACACTACTTTTTCCTGATCTAATTCAACGCAGACTATTAACATTTTATGAATTATATATATATATATATATATATATATATATATATATATGTCAGGCTAGCAGCAAAATAGTTAAAATCGTGTAACGGCAAAATTATCCAATTGTTAGATTAATCTCTGAACCGTTCTATCTTAGAAATGATTAAATATATCTTACTGGAATTCCCCGAGGTTTTTATAACACTAGTGGGCTCTACTTTAAGAAATAAGAATGTATAATTACTCTCTAAGCTTAACATCAGAAATCTATCATTAATGAACATGGCATGTTAATAATTCATCATAGCTAGGGATCGGAAGCTCATGAAGTATTGAAATGAGGATCAAGTATATATATATATATATATATATATATATATATATATATATATATATATATATATCAGTCCATGATCATTTTCCAACTGATCTTCGCCCTCTCTAACCTTCTAACTTTCTGTCCTGGAGTAACAAGTTAACTCACAGCTTTCACATACGATTTAATTTTCAAGTCTTTTTTTTACCGCTCTTTGAACTGTCATTGCTGAAACTCATCTCTCACGTGCCAAACGTATTATAGATTGGGTTCGATCTTTTCTAATAGATCTCCTTAGCTCTAAGTTAAAGTGATGATCTCCCTTCTTGTTGTGACCGCCTGATCCAGTTTTCACGGTTTCCCTTTTTTTAACCTTATTCACCGTTCTCTTGATGGTTCGTGAAGGAACTTTGAAGATGGAAGACAGGATATGAAAGTTTGTACCATTACTTATATCTTGAATGGTATATATCCAGGTAAAATAAAAACAAATGGAGTATAATTCTATTGTCCGTAACATTTCAGTTAAAAGAGGGCTCAATACAGAGTAGAATAAATATTATTTATTTTAGGATATTAAAAAAAAAATCCGGTTGGTTTGAATTTAGCGCACAAGCCTAAGTTTTAAAAGTATTTTGCTTTTGAAATTAAATTAATTTTTCGCTTGCCAGTGGTTTGACATCACCCGAGGAGACACTTTTGTGGTGTTGAAACAAGACTGTAATTGTGTAGCGATTATTAACATGTTTGTGTATTAACATCCTAAAATAAATTATACATACATACATATATATATATATATATATATATATATATATATATATATATATATATATAGTATTGGCCTCCATTATTGTCTTTCATTTTTTACTATATCTTCAAAAATAAGTGGAAAACAATCCAATTTATATCATCAGAATTTTTAACTGGTTGTAGTTTTAACCATAAATTTTCTTTTCACACAGGAAAAAAGGAAACACACACACACACACACACATATATATATATATATATATATATATGTATATATATATATATATATATATATATATGTGTGTGTGTGTGTGTGTGTATGTATATATATATGCGTGTCTATGTATAAAGAAATGAGAAAAAAAGAGTGAGAGTTATGCTTATATGAGTGTATGTATTTAGACAGTTATCTATAATAGATAGATAGATAGATAGATAGATAGATAGATAGATAGATAGATAGATAGATAGAACAGTTTGAGAAAGAAAGAAAGAAAGAAAGAAAAGTAAAGAAGACAAAAGAAATAACTGGCAGTGATATATAAATTGAAATGTAGATAGATAGATCGAAAAAGAAAGAACTGGGATAGATAGATAGATAGATAGATAGATAGATAGATAGATAGATAAATAGATAGATAGATAGATCAGTTTGAGAAAGAAAGAAAGAAAGAAAGAAAGAAAGAAAGAAAGAAAGTAAAGAAGACAAAAGAAATAACTGGCAGTGATATATAGATTGAAATGTAGATAGATTGATAGAAAAAGAAAGAACTGGGATAGATAGATATGCACAGTCTGAAAGAGAAAGAAAGAAAGAAAGAAAGAAAAAAAGAAAGAAAGAAAGAAAGAAACGGAAATAGCTACATATGAACATAGATAGATAGATAGATAGATAGATAGATAGATAGATAGATAGATGTTCATTTGCTCATAGGTGCATGAATATTATTCTTAAAGGAATTTATTTCTTGAGATTTTCTCTTATCCCTCCGTTCGTATTTTCTGCCTTTATTCTTTTTCCCTATCTCCCGTACGTCATAAAAGAATCTCTGCTTTTTGGTGTTCGGCAAAGAACTATTCACTTCTTATAACCCGCAGGCCAAGTCAAGTCTTCCTTTCCTTATTGGATTAAGATAAATAAATAAATAAATAAATCCACATTCTTCGCTCTTTTTCTGATTTCTCTCTTCTATTGTGTCCTTTTCTTTCTTTCCTTTCTTTCTTTCCTTTCTTTCTTTCGTTCTTTCTTTTCTTTTTTCTTTCTTTTCTTTTTTTTTCTTTCTTCATCTTTTCTTTGGTGCCATGTAGAATTTCGTTTCTACACTTATTTTTCCATAATTTCTTTTCTCCAAATTTTCTTTCTTTCTTCGTCGTTTTATATTTTCTTCGTCGTTTTATCTTTTGCCCTTTTCTTTCTCTTTCTTACTTTCTTTCTTTCTTTCTTTCTTTCTTTCTTTGTCATCTGCTACTTTACATTTTCTCTAATCTTTTTATTTACTTTCTTTATTTGTCCTTTTCCTTTTTTTTCTTCTTTTCCTTCTCTCTCTCTATTTTTTTCGCGTGCTTAACTACTTTTAATATTTCTTCTTTCATTACTGTTACTTTCTTTCTTTATCCATCTATTTGTCGCTTTTTCTTTTCCTTTATTCATTTCACTCTATCAGTTTTTTTTTGTTTTTTTATCTACGTTTATTTTTTAAAAAATATTTTGTGAAATGCACTCAATGTACGCAGAGGCGAACCCCGAAGGGGTGAAGTATGTTTTTGTCTCTGTGTGTGTGTGTATGTTTGTGTTTGTATGTGTGTGTGTGTGTAAGAGAGAGAAAGAGAGAGAGAGAGAGACGGGAGCGAAATGTGAGAGTATATTGTATCTGACTCAATGTTTTTGCTATTTTCCGCTGGTTGCCCACAAGGCTCGTTACAATGAAAGAAGGACAATATACCAATGAAACAAAAATCACATAATAGTAATAAAAAAAAATATATATATCTAAAAATAAACAAACGATATTTTTTGTCATTCTAAATTCTTTTTTTTTTATCAAATTTTATTTAGCTTCATAATTTTTTTTCCCATTTTCGTAAATAATTTTCCACATTCGGTCAACACGCATAGATAAATTTATTAGTTGGATGCCATTACATTTTTTCTTTTCTTTTTTTTTTTTTTTTTCTTCTTACCGTCAGAATTTTAAAACGAAATCTAACAAAAGCTCTGTAACACATTTGCACTTTTTTTTCTGTTGTATCAATAGCCCTCTTGCACATCCGTCGGCTCTTCCCGAGGAGAAGAAACATCATGTTACAACGTGACTTCTCGAAATGTCACGAGTTAACGGCGAATATGAACAAGAAGGAAGTGAAAGAGAAATCTTAGGCGAAATGCAATATTTAAATTGTTTTTCTGCTCAGATGCATTTTACATAACGTATTCGTCGGCATATAAGATGTAAGTCATACTAATAGAATTTGTTGGTATTTTGATTAGGGGGAAATTTCTCCTAACTCAAAATGGACAGCAATTTTTTTTAAATGAATCATCTTGGCAATAAAACCAGACTCACAGAGAAATATAAAAAAAATTGAAATTTCAGTTGACCAAACTGAACTTCTTATTAAATAATTCATATAATTTTCTTAATGATACTGCCGAATCATAAGTTTATTTATTCTTGAAATTCGGTTATGCCAGAGATATGCTGAATAAATTTGGATTTGGTTTGGTTTATTTTGTTTTACGGCATATCAACCTCAATGGTTTATTTAATGCCGACAACATTTTTTCTTGCTGGTAATATTTTGTTTCGTCAAAAATCTGTTTCTGTTAATATTTTTCCTTCAAACTTTTATTGCTGGTAATAATTTTTTTCAAAAAAGTATTGCTGGTAATAGTTAACTATTTGCCAATAGCTGGAACCCTAGCAAGTGCTACCACCCTGGGTTAGTGTGGACTCGGAACACCAGGAATTAAGAGGTGGTTTCACGCTCCTCAAAACCTCCTGAGGCCTTGCTGTTGGATGTAGTTTATCGTCTTACCCAGGACGCGGATCTAGTTTAACGTCTTACCCAGGACGCGGATGTAGTTTATCGTCTTACCCAGGACGCGGATGTAGTTTAACGTCTTACCCAGGACGAGTAAAATATTTAGGAGTGTTAACGTCTCCGGTAAAAATAAATATTCTAAACTTTTCTTATCATCCTTTTATTTTATTACCGAAAACAAATTCCGTAGCACTTACTTCGATTAACTACGTTACTTATAACGATTACTTCGTTACTGATGTAAATGTAAAAAAAAAAAAGTATTACGTGACAATAATATAAGTCACAGATGACTATAAAAATGTTGTGTTGATTATTTACAGATGATCTGTTTAAATAATGTACAGACAATTGTTTGTGTCAAGTATAAATTTAAGTAAGATGATGCACTAAAATAAGTAGTCACATAATCGTTTTAATTTCTCTGTAATAAGTAATTCATTTTATATAGTAATAGTCGCGGCGTAATGGTTAGCAAGCTTGTCTCGCTAGAATAATTAGTGAGTTCGATCTTAGGACTCCCATACCTTTGGCCTTGTGCCACATCTAAGTTACGCTTAGAGAGAATAAATATACAGTAATGTATTTGGATTATTTTTTTTTTTCAAGTGAAAAATTGTTCTATCTGTCTATATTTCTGAGATGAGTTATTATTTACATTATTCGGACTATTGTCCTCATCTTTGTCGCCATATTTATTACAACGTTTCGGCCGTTGTACTCTCCGGCCTTCTTCAGTATCTGTCTTTTTTTTTTTTTTTTTAAATGAGGTATTATGTAAAGTATTTACATTATTCGGACTATTGTCCTCATCATTGTCGCCATATTTATTACAACGTACAACGGTCGAAACGTTGTAATAAATATGGCGACAAGCATGAGGACAATAGTCCGAATAATGTAAATAGTGAAAATTATTTTATGTCCTAGAAATGTAAAATAGCGTTAAATGCTTGTTATATGCACATAAATTTTCATTGCTGCTAAGTTTAGACAAAGCCAATACTTTAAACGAAAGAAATAAAAAAACAGCCCACAAAAGTTAAAATAATTAAAATAAGTAAAAGATCTAGGTAAATAATAAATAGATTAACACAAGTAAATATAAGAGTACCAATCAATAACGAATAACTAAGTAATCAATAATAAATAGTGAGTAAAAAGTTAACAAATACTATGAAATAACTACAAAACCACACTTATTGAGATCCACAATAATTTCTACTCAATGGCGTTTAGAATATACATCTATTTAGGTAGTATGTCTTGATTCAAACATGTTTCCTTGAATAATATAGACATATTGTATCTACTCATATTTTTTCTGATTTTTTCCAGTTCTCTCATCAGTTTCTTGATGTTACGATGAAAATCATCACGGTAGGCGCCGTACTTTTTTCTAACCCAAGTACATTCGATCTTTTCCAAGATCATCTTCAGTGGTAAATTACAAAGACAAATTGATTGTTTTTGCGATAAAATCTGCATTCCGTTATCATGGTTATTTTTTCAAAAGCTATACAAACACACTCTGTAATTATTTGAAAATTTTAAATTTATCTGTTGTAGCTTTGGAATAATTAGCAAAACAAGCGTTTCAATATAAGGGAGCTGAGAATAAATTGCAAAAAATACAAAATGGCATTATATATTTGTTATACGCACTTCAATACGTTGTTGCTACAATCGTCATAAACTGCGTGTGTTGAGATCAATATGGATCGGAATCCGACAGAATATTAAAATAAAGAATAAATTGGAAATGTTTATCAATCTAACATGTTTCACATTTATTAAAGCTTCATCAGAGAATGAGATATGATAGGATAGGATAAAGAACAAATAGAAAAACGTTTATCAATCAAACATGTTTCACTTTTAGTAAAGCTTCATCAGAGAATGAGATATGATAGGATAGGATAAAGAACAAAAAGGAAACGTTTATCAATCTAACATGTTTCACTTTTAGTAAAGCTTCATCAGAGAATAAGATAGGTGAGGATAGGATGAAGAAAAAATAGGAAACGTTTATCAATCTGACATGTTTCACTTTTATTAAACCTTCATCAGAGAATGAGATATGATAGGATAAGATAAAGAACAAAAAGGAAACGTTTATCAATCTAACATGTTTCACTTTTAGTAAAGCTTCATCAGAGAATAAGATAGGTGAGGATAGGATGAAGAAAAAATAGGAAACGTTTATCAATCTGACATGTTTCACTTTTATTAAACCTTCATCAGAGAATGAGATATGATAGGATAAGATAAAGAACAAAAAGGAAACGTTTATCAATCTAACATGTTTCACTTTTAGTCAAGCTTCATCAGAGAATGAGATATGATAGGATAGGATAAAGAACAAAAAGGAAACGTTTATCAATCTGACATGTTTCGCTTTTATTAAAGCTTCATCAGAGAATGAGATATAATCGGATAGGATAAAGAACAAAAAGGAAACGTTTATCAATCTGACATGTTTCACTTTTATTAAAGCTTCATCAGAGAATGAGATATGATATGATAGGATAAAGAACAAAAAGGAAACGTTTATCAATCTGACATGTTTCACTTTTATTAAATCTTCATCAGAGAATGAGATATGATAGGATAGGATAAAGAACAAAAAGGAAACGTTTATCAATCTGACATGTTTCACTTTTATTAAAGCTTCCTCAGAGAATGAGATATGATAGGATAGGATAAAGAACAAAAAGGAAACGTTTATCAATCTGACATGTTTCGCTTTTATTAAAGCTTCATCAGAGAATGAAATATGGAAAAATTTAAGAAACAGTTTCTTGTATTTTTATTTTTGTGTTTTCTGATTTTGATTGTTTAAAAAATGAAAAGCAATCAGTGCCTAGTCAATAATCACGTACGTCCTGAAGTGACATGGTTTGTGGTCTTACAGAACGATTATGAGAATACCATAGACGGAACATGCAAGATAGGAGGAAATTTTTAAAAAAATGGAAATGAAAAAAAAAAAAAAAAAAAAAAAAAAAACAAACACTTATACTTACAATTAGAAAGAAACAGTTGAAGTTTTTGGGTCACATTATGAGAAAAGTATGCTTAGAGAATTTGACACTCAAAGGATATATTGAATGCAAGAACGTCAGAAGGAAACATCGAGAACTACCTAATAAGCTTGTGTAAATGGATGGCAGGACAACGAGTGTTAGGGATGCTGAAAAGATAAGCCTTAACAAGAACAATAAAAAGCAGGAGGTTGTGGAGAGCCATGACCACGCACTTCCTGAATGGACATGGTATGTAGAAAAAGAGGAATTAGGAAATAAATTAACGGTTTCTAAACTTAATCTAGTTTGTTTTCCATGGCATATAAGCTGAAGTCACGTCATGAAGTTTGAAAGACAAAGAGTGATCGCCGGTTATTTATAGTTTTCGAGACCTGAAAGATGCTACGCGTATTTTCATTGGTCCATAAGCATGATAAGTCACGTGATCTTTCTTTTTACATCCGAACTTTCGAACAGCTGCTGTGTAAAATAAAGAGAATCAGGCTTTTAATTTAAGGGGTTTATTTTTATTGTTTCGTTTACTACGGTTTATCAACACTTTGCAGTTTATTTAAAGCCAGAAAATATTTTTAGATGGTAAGAATTCTTTAGATGATAATACTTGTTTAGTGATACAATTCTTAATTATTAGGTTGGTGCAAAAATAATGACGTTTTATCACATAGTAACATATGTGAGAAAACGACATTATTTTTGCACCAACCTAATAATTAAACCATAGCTGGGGAAGAAAAGGTAGATTTATACCTTTCCCAAGATTATTTGCTCATGAGTGAATATATCAAACCCAACCGGGATTGGAACTCAGCTCTCCGATTAAAAATTCTGAGCGATTATCAATTACACCACCCGCACATCCAAGCTTCCGGTATTTCCCAAGCATTCACCCATTTAGGTACTGCCTAGACTCCACGTGGCTTAACTTCGCTGATCTCACGGGAACCGGTGTTTCAATGTGATGTGACCTTAAGCTTTGATTTAAATAGTGATTTGAGCAACATGCCTGCATTTTTACTCGATCGAACGCATATAAAATCATCACAAGCTAAAAAAACAAAAAACAAACTACGCGGTGATTTTATTATTAAAATGTATCGCTATTTACATTATTCGGACTATTGTCCTCATCTTTGTCGCCATATTTATTACAACGTTTCGGCCGTTATACGCTCTGGCCTTCTTCAGGTGGTTGAAATGTCGAACTGAACCCTTTATTTCGCTCACTGGGGTAGACTGTTCTAGTTCCACGTGCCATGTTTAATGGATGTCAGTTATCAGTTTTCTCCTGTTAATTCTCTCCAAGTTCTCCACTGTCTTAACAGGGTATTGAACTCACACTCTTTGGGTCCTGTTACTGAATCTAACTAACGCCTTTATCCACTGTGCCATGTGTCCTTGAGCGAAATAAAGTGTTCATTTCGACATTCCAACCACCTGAAGAATGCCGGAGCGTACAACGGCCGAAACATCGTAATAAATATGGCGACAAAGATGAGGACAATAGTCCGAATAATGTAAATAGTGTATATAATAGCTAAACTCAGAAATATAGACAGATACTATGATGTATCATTTTAAAATTGCGACCTTTCAACTTCATTTTAGAGATTGTCGTCTGGCATATGGTATATATGTAGTGCCATATTTACTAAGCAAAATGTGAATAGAAGACTGTACAGCACCAGCGTCAAAGTTGGAATGTTAGCTTAACTTGATATCCGCAATTCCAATACTGACATTTACATGAATCGATCACCGATTATTGACGCTGTTTTTAAATAAGTAATTATCTAATCAAACTTTTCTAGATAAGAACATTACTAGGAATTGAACCCCGAATGCTAGCCACGGAGCAGGTAAGTTGTTTTTTTTTGTTTGTTTTTTTTGGGTTTTTTGGGGGTTTTTTTAATTAGATATACTCGTCTGAAGTGAGCAGTGTTTTGAACAATGCTATGTCACCTTGTTCGGCAAAGATATACCATTTTTTTTCTTCGTCTCTCTTTTCCTCGTTTAATCTACACGAACGCCGTCACAACTTGTTTTCGGATTAAATCCAGAAAGTCGGTTCTGCGTGAGTAACAAAGACGATTAGGATCGGATAACATCGGTAAAAGACAATCCTTCAATTCTTCGTAACTCCACCAACTACCGATAATCTCAGCGTCGAATCTCAACTCTTTACAACGATCGAATACCTTTCTTTCTCCTAACAAAAACGATAAGCAAGAAGAAAAAAAATGAATAAAGAAAACCACAGTCGTTCAAGGGATGTCGATAATAGGTCTGTAGAGAAGTAGAAGTTAGACCAGAATTAGTGAAAATACATCGGTGCCTTTAGTAACAAAAAAAAGAAATATGATTGTCTATTATGTTCGTCTCTGGGCACTTACAACCGAGTAGCGAGTTCGATCCTCACTGAGTGCCGCATACTTTCGGCCTTGTGCTCCAACAAATTAACGATTAGTAAATCACTATTATGTCCATCTATCCGGGCACTTTGAGATAGTGCAGTGTTTAACCAGCTTGTCACGCTAGGTCAATTTCGACAGAGATCGATTATCGCTTGATGCTCCATAATTTCGGCCTTGTGCCACATCTGAGCTACACTTAGTAAATCAGTATTATCTTTCTTCTTTATTACCGCCATTATCAGTACGAGTGTTTAAATCGTTAATCGTCACGATTTTCTCTTAAATGTCATGGGCTTTCAGAACTCGAGCGATCTTGGCCCACCGTACAACGGCCGAAACCTTGTGAATATGCCAATGAAGATGAGGATAACAGTCCAAATAATGTAAATAATGCAAGTAATCATAATACCTCATCTCAAAGATTCAATCACGTGAAGAAGGCCGGAGCATAAAACGGACGAAACTTTGTGAATATAGCAATGAAGATGAGGATAACAGTCCAAATAATGTAAATAATGCAAGTAATCATAATACCTCATCTCAAAGATTCAATCACGTGAAGAAGGCCGGAGCATAAAACGGACGAAACTTTGTGAATATAGCAATGAAGATGAGGATAACAGTCCAAATAATTTAAATAATGCAAGTAATCATAATACCTCATCTCAAAGATTCAATCACGTGAAGAAGGCCGGAGCATAAAACGGACGAAACTTTGTGAATATAGCAATGAAGATGAGGATAACAGTCCAAATAATGCAAATAATGCAAATAAATGTCTTTTTGTTTCCATTTTTCTTAAAACTTAGTTGTTGGCCACATTTTCCATCTATCATACTTTCAGCATCTTTTTGACTTACATTTTTCTTGTCTCAAGTTTTTTCCTCTTCATCTCTGAGGAAATGGTCTAACTTTCACTATCATATATCAGGCTTGATATTACATAAACATCTAGGACGCTTGTATTTTGTTTATAACGTATATTTCCTATTTCTTTATAGTTTGAGTAGCTTTTGGAAAGCATCATTCGCCATGGAAATGTGTCTTCGAATTTTGATGTCACATTTTTCATCGACAGTTTAAACACTTCCAAGATAGTTAAAATTCTGCCCTTTATTTTGACGACTAACTGCAATATGTGTTTTTGAAACTAATCCACCAAATCATTTTATAATGAGAACCCCTCCTAAATCGATAATAAATCAATCTCTTTAGATTCTGACAAATGTCCCGTCCAAAAGAAGGTCTACAGAATGGTAATCTAAAAAGAATATATATATTTTCTCGAAAAACTGTCACTATTTCTAACAAGTGGACCACTCTGTTTAAGTAGACCCAACAGAATAAGAGAAATAAAAATAGAAATAGGGAGAGAACAAGAGAAGGAAGATCAGAGAGAGAGAGAGAGAAGATATAACAAGAAGAAGTAAAAAAAGAGAGGAAGCAAAAAAATAGAGAGAGAGAGAGAGAGAATGATTCAACGAAAGAAATATTGATCGAAAAAATATGAGTAAAGGAAGGAAGGAGATGAAAAAGAAAAAAAGGAATGAAAGAATCTGGGAGGAAAGAATGCAAGTGAAGAAGAAAAGAGAAAGAGAAAGCGAAAGAAATGGAAATAGGAAACGCCAACGAAATATTAAAAGAAACCTCAAATGAAATGAGGAGTGGTGGAAAAAAAGAAAAAAGTCAAGGAAGAAGAAGCAGAGAGAGGGAGTGAGAGAGAGAGAGAGAGCGAAGAAAGCAGAAGGCAAAAAGAAGATTGCTAAAGAGAGATAAAGAAAAAGAACAAAAGGAGTAAGGAGTAAGAGAAAAGCAAACGAAAAGAGTGACAGAAAGAGTCAGCAAAGGAAAGACAAGTACTTCGAAGAGAGATTAAAAAGGCAAGTTAAAGAAGGAAAATGAGAACAAAAAAAAATGAGAAGTATGAATAGAGTAAGCGAAAGAAAGAAAAAAGAGTAAGCAATGAATTCAGAAATGAGAAAACATGGGGAGAAGAAGAAAAAATATGCAGAGGAAAAAAAAAATTAAGAGAAGGGAGAGAAAAACAATCCCGATAGAACGAAAAGAAAGGATATAGAGGAAAGAAAGGAAGAGAAGAAAGGATAGACAAAAGACTAGAACAAGAAGAAAGGATAGACAAAAGACTAGAACAAGAAGAAAGGATAGACAAAAGACTAGAACAAGAAGAAAGGATAGACAAAAGACTAGAACAAGAAGAAAGGATAGACAAAAGACTAGAACAAGAAGAAAGGATAGACAAAAGACTAGAACAAGAAGAAAGGATAGACAAAAGACTAGAACAAGAAGAAAGGATAGACAAAAGACTAGAACAAGAAGAAAGGATAGACAAAAGACTAGAACAAGAAGAAAGGATAGACAAAAGACTAGAAGAAAGGATAGACAAAAGACTAGAACAAGAAGAAAGGATAGACAAAAGACTAGAACAAGAAGAAAGGATAGACAAAAGACTAGAAGAAAGGATAGACAAAAGACTAGAACAAGAAGAAAGGATAGACAAAAGACTAGAACAAGAAGAAAGGATAGACAAAAGACTAGAACAAGAAGAAAGGATAGACAAAAGACTAGAACAAGAAGAAAGGATAGACAAAAGACTAGAACGAAAAGAAAGGATAAACGTAAGTTAATACGAGAAGAAATGATAGACGAAAGGATAGAACAAGAAGAAAGGATATAAGATAGGACGAGAAGAAATGTAGATTGAAGAATGAGAAATAGAGAGAGGTGGGAGAGAGAGAGAGAGAGAGCAAAGCAATCAGTATCTGAAAAAAAAAGAAAGTGAAAGATAGAGAGAAAAATATGTTAGAACCAAAAGAAAGAAAGGACAACGTAAGAGAAAAACAAAACTCGAGGAAAAAGAGATAAAGAAGATGATAAAGAAGGACAGACCAAGCGAAAAAAAAAGAGAAATTAAAAGACAGAGATGATAGTAAATTACTAAGGGTAGATTATTTGTGGCACAAAGCTGTATGTATGGAGCACCCAACGAGGAACGAACTCACTGCTCAGTCCTACTTGATATATATATATATATATATATATATATATATATATATATATATATATATATATATATAGATAGATAGATAGATAGATAGATATGAGGAGCTAGCTAGCTAGCTAGAGAGATAGATATGAAGAGATAGATAGACAGATATTAGGTTGGTGCAAAAATAACGTCGTTTTTTGAGGATTTTTTTTGGATTATCGTTCACCCATTTATCCAACTTTTTTGACTTTCCTATTTGCTTTAAATGGCGAACGACTGTTGGGTGGTCGACCTCAAGTTCAACAGCAACTTCTCGTGTGGTTTTGCGTGGATCGGCTTCAATTAAGGCTTTCAAATGTTCGTTATCAACCGCAGTCGGTCGGCTGCGACCGTCTTCATCTTCGAGGCTCTCGTCACCATTGCGAAATTTCTTTAACCACCGTTGTGCCCCACGTTCGTTAGTGGTTCCTGGGCCAAACGCATCATTGATATCACGAGCTGTCTCGGTAGCTTTTCTGCCTAGTTTGAACTGGAACAAGAAAATCGTGCGGATTTGAATTTTGTCCATGCTGTCGAAAAGCCTGCAAAAAATGAATGAAGAGATTGAGAACGGTAACGAATAACACGATTCGATAGAGCGGAAAACACGCTTCAAAATGATATATAACATGGCTATATATATCAATGAATTAATTCAGAAATCATATATAAAAGTAACATATGTGAGAAAACGACATTATTTTTTAAACAACCTAATAGATAGATAAATAGATAAATATGAAGAGATAGATAGATAGATATTAAGAACTAGCTAGCTAGCTAGAGTGATAGATATGAAGAGATAGATAGATATGAAGAGATAGATAGATAGATAGATTGATATGAAGAGATAGATAGATATATAGATAGATATGAAGAACTAGATAGCTAGCTAGAGTGATAGATATGAAGAGATAGATAGATATGAAGAGATAGATAGATAGATAGATTGATATGAAGAGATAGATAGATATATAGATAGATAGATATGAAGAACTAGATAGCTAGCTAGAGTGATAGATATGAAGAGATAGATAGATATGAAGAGATAGATAGATAGATAGATTGATATGAAGAGATAGATAGATATATAGATAGATATGAAGAACTAGATAACTAGCTAGAGTGATAGATATGAAGAGATAGATAGATATGAAGAGATAGATAGATAGAT
The DNA here is from genome assembly GCA_963932145.1 of Acanthosepion lycidas. Lineage (NCBI taxonomy): Eukaryota > Metazoa > Mollusca > Cephalopoda > Sepiida > Sepiidae > Acanthosepion > Acanthosepion lycidas. Next base: position 25,133,599 of record OZ010583.1, on the reverse strand, counting down.
AGATTGATATGAAGAGATAGATAGATATATAGATAGATAGATATGAAGAACTAGATAACTATCTAGAGTGATAGATATGAAGAGATAGATAGATATGAAGAGATAGATAGATAGATTGATATGAAGAGATAGATAGATATATAGATAGATAGATATGAAGAACTAGATAACTAGCTAGAGTGATAGATATGAAGAGATAGATAGATATGAAGAGATAGATAGATAGATTGATATGAAGAGATAGATAGATATATAGATAGATAGATATGAAGAACTAGATAACTAGCTAGAGTGATAGATATGAAGAGATAGATAGATATGAAGAGATAGATAGATAGATTGATATGAAGAGATAGATAGATATATAGATAGATAGATATGAAGAACTAGATAACTAGCTAGAGTCATAGATATGAAGAGATAGATAGATATGAAGAGATAGATAGATAGATTGATATGAAGAGATAGATAGATATATAGATAGATAGATATGAAGAACTAGATAACTAGCTAGAGTGATAGATATGAAGAGATAGATAGATATGAAGAGATAGATAGATAGATATGAATAGATAGATAGATACATAGATATGAAGAGATAGATAGATCGATATAAAGAGATAGATAGAGAGAGTGAGTGAGAGAAAATAAGATGAGCAGAGAAAGAACGTACAGACATGGCGTAAATGAATAAAGAAACCATGAGGAATAACGAAGGAACAGACTGAAGAGGGAGAGATTAAAGAAAAAGACGTAGAAAAAACATGAAACGGAAGAAGAGACGGAAGAGAAGATTACTTCCTTTTTTGTATTTCAAAATTAACATAAGGCAGATCCTATTTCAGCTGAAGAGAAAGACAAAATATAGACACTGGAAATGTGAGTAAATATTCTCTCTTTAAAATGTATACTTTGTTCAGTTCCCTAGTAAAATAGACAAACATGCTTTTAAGCTTATTTTATCGGGCTCGGTAAATAAACCCCCAGGGTATTTTGCCGGTAATTGTTTTTATTATTATGAAGGCAGGTAATGTTCAAAATGGCAACATACAGATTTAACATTGAAGTTTATTTATTTCCGCCATCAATTGTTGAGACAATTTAAAATATTTTCCTGCAGCAATTGTTAAAATCACTTATTCATCATCCATTATTAAAAGAATTATAGAAGTCTCTGAATATTTGAAGCACTTCAGGCATAACCGTCTCTTCAAATCCAAGACTGGACGTTGGCATGTTTCTTTTGCCAATACACTTCAGATGCACCCACTGAAGACAAATGTCACAGACCACAGAATCCATATTGTTTAAGTCCCGCCTACACAGCTCACACAACCACTATGCTGACGATCTCACATATAATATATTCTTAGTTCTAAAAGACTATTTATATTCATTGGTAAAATATCCTTTGTGTTTATTTTACCAGGACCGGCAAAATAACATTGGTGTCTATTTTAAAGGGAACGCCAAATAGATTTTGTGTCTATTTTACCTGGACTGGAAAAAAAAGCATTTGAGTCTATCTTACCGGAACCGGCACAATAGTTTTTGAGTCTATTTTAACGCGGCCGGCAAAATAGATTTTGAGTTTATTTTACCGGGACCAGTAAAATAGCTTTTGTGTCTATTTTACCGGGACCGGCAAAATAGCTTTTGAATCTATCTTACCGGGAGCGGCAAAATAGCTTTTGAGTCTATTTTACCGGAAGCAGCAAAATAGCAGTTGAGTCTATCTTACCGAGATCGGCAAAATAGCTTTTGTGTCTATTTTACCGGGAGCGGCAAAATAGCTTTTGAGTCTATCTTACCGGGAGCGGAAAATAGATTTTGAGTTTATTTTACCGGGACCAGTAAAATAGCTTGTGTGTCTATTTTACCGGGACCGGCAAAATAGCTTTTGAGTCTATTTTACCGGGAGCGGCAAAATAGATTTGAGTCTATTTTACCGGAAGCAGCAAAATAGCTTTTGAGTCTATCTTACCGGGAGCGGAAAATAGCTTTTGAGTCTATCTTACCGGGAGCGGCAAAATAGCTTTTGAGTCTATTTTACCGGGACCGGCAAAGTAAGTTTGGTATCTATTTTACAGTGAGCGGCAAAGTATCTTTTGTCTCTATTTTATTATTCAACTATTCGTTATTTTTTACTGCTCAATGTTACTTTTATTTATTCATCTGCTGTTATTCTATTGTTTGTTCTTTTTTCTTTTCTATTTTATAAAAAAAATTCGACGAAAATAAAAATTCTATTTGGACGAATCCAAGGGTAGAAACGAAGACCAAAACAAGTGATAATCTTTGTCTATAATAATAAGTTATTGTAAGTATTAGGTTGTCACACATGAAATGACGTATGTTTTGGTTGGTTTTTGATCCTGTGGTCTAACAAAGAAATCTCCTTAATATATATAAAAAATCTTGACATATTCCTGACTTTTTTCTTTCCAGATAATTTCTCTTTCAATATATTGTTATTCATAAGCCCAATGAAAATGAGTGCAATAAAACAATGTCGAGTAATCTTACGGTATAATTTCCGGATTGAACGAAAAACCATTTTTGCATTTAATCATTATTTGTGATGAGAAATGGATACTCTTTGGCAAGAGTTAGATAGTAGGTCAGTGGTTAGATGCAAATGAATCACCAAAACAATACTCAAAATTCCACAGCATCCTAATAAGTTAATGGTTACTTCATGGTGGTCTTTCAAAGGGGCTATTTATTATTCATTCTTATCTCAAGGGGAAACAATAACAGCAACCTCTTATTGTGGAGAAATTGTGTGTATACACAAAATATTGGAAAAGACATTCTAAACTTGAGATTAAGGATGGTGCAATTTTGCTGTACGGCAACACACGGCCGCACTCTTCTCAATCAACTGTCTAAAAGCTGCTTAGCCTTAATTACAAAATTTTGCGTCATCTTCCATATACATGACATCTCTCCTAATTATCACGTATTTAAGTATTTTGAGCTTTTCATACGCAATAAAACATTCTTCAATAAGAAAGAGGTAATCGAAGCATTTGAACTGTTTATCACATCAAAGGATGAGAATTTGTTTAAAGATGGGATCAAGAATTTAGAAGTACGGTAAAGAACAGTTATTCATCAACATGGCGCCTATTTCAACTTTAGTTTACTGAATTACTTCAACCAACGCTTTTATCTCCTAGGTCATGTGTCCTTGGGTACATCAGTGTATGGATTTTTGGCACTTATAAAACTAATGTCACAGAAAGAATTTTTACCAGAAGTCATATTATATTTCTTTATTGTTGTTGTTTTTCTCTAGATCTTTGTATTACTGGCTCCCAGATAGTATTTGGCCGGCTTAGGAGATTTTTGTGGCCTAGCATATACGCAGATTCCTTAAGTTTTCGTATTTTCCATTGATGTTCTCTGTCTATTATTTCAACTTCCCTCCATATAAAAGGGAGATAACCGTCCTCTGTGGGATGAAGTTGAAATAATAGACAGACAAATGAGAAATTGAGCGGGGGGAAGTGTAAATGTCACATAGTTTGGTGAGGAAGAGTGTAAATGTCACAAAGCTTGGCGAGGAAGAGTATAAGTATCACGTAGCTTAGTGAGAAAGAGTCTTAAATGTCACGTAACTTGATAAGGAAGAGTGTAAATGTCATATAGCTTGGTGAGGAAGAGTGTAAATGTCACGTAACTTGGTGAAGAAGTGTATACGTATAACATAGCTTAGTGAATAAGAGTCTTAAATGTCACGTAACTTGGTAAGAAAGAGTACAAATGTCATATAGCTTTGTGCCGAAAAGGGGTGAATGAGTAAGGCAATTTCCTTTAAGCAGTGCCATTGTGCAGTTGTCGCATGCATCTGATTTGGTCCACCAAGAACAGTGTTTCTCAACCGGGTTTTACTGGAACCCTAAGGTTCCGAGAGAACAGGTGAGATAAGCTAATGCTGACTTTTTATTTAATTTCATATACGTAATATTGCTAAACACACATAATATATTCTTGGTTATTGTAAGTATCATGTAGCTTTGTGAGGAAGAATCTTAAATGTTACGTAACTTGATAAAGAAGAGTGTAAATGTCACATAGCTTGATGAGAAAGAGCGTAAAAATGTCATACAGCTTGGTGAGGAAGAGTGTAAGTATCACGTAGCTTATAGAAGTGGAGTGTTAAATATCACGTAACTTGGTAAGGAAGACTGTAAATGTCACATAGCTTGATAAGGAAGAGTGAAAGTATCACATAGCCTAGTGAAGAATTGAGTTAAATGTCATGTAACTTGGTAAGTAAGAGAGAACATCACTGAAGAAGGCCAGAGCGTACAGCGACCGAAGGATGACAGTCTTAACAATATAAAATAGTGTGAACGATAATCTTGTTTAAAGACATGAAGAAAAATACGACGAGAGTCTGTGCAAAGACGAGAAAATGAAAAGTAGAAGCAGGGAAAGACATAATCATGCAGAGCGAAAAGAAAAGTAAAAAAAAAAAGAAGCAAGATTTGAAAAAGAAATACAACTATAAAAAGAGGAAAAATGATTTTAGTTTTGAAGAATGTCTGAAGTGGGATTAAAAAGGCAATCACTTGCACTTTCTTTCACACAAGTTGCCAAGAGAGAGAGAGAGAGGGGGCAGAGAAAGAGAGAGAGGGGGCAAAGAAATCAATATCCTGAAAAAGAAAATGAAAGTAGAAAAAGAGTAAGAGAGAGAGAGAGAGGAAGAGAAAGAGAGAGAGGGTGGAAGAGAAAGAGAGAGAGAGGTGGGGCAAAGTAATCAGTATCCTGAAAAAGAAAGTGAAAGTAGATAAAGAGTAAGAGGGAGGAGAAAGAGAGAGAGGGGGGAGAGAAAGAGAGAGAGAGGTGGGGCAAAGTAATCAGTATCCTGAAAAAGAAAGTGATAAAGAGTAAGAGGGAGGAGAAACAGAGAGAGGGGGGGAGAGAAACAGAGAGAGAGAGGTGGGGCAAAGGAATCAGTATCCTGAAAAAGAAAGTGAAAGTAGATAAAGAGTAAGAGAGAGAGGGGGGGAAGAGAAAGAGAGAGAGGGGAGAAAGAGAGAGAGGGAGAGAGAAAGAGAGAAAGAGAGGTGGGGCAAAGTAATCAGTATCCTGAAAAAGAAAGTGATAAAGAGTAAGAGGGAGGAGAAACAGAGAGAGGGGGGAGAGAAACAGAGAGAGAGAGAGGTGGGGCAAAGGAATCAGTATCCTGAAAAAGAAAGTGAAAGTAGATAAAGAGTAAGAGAGAGAGAGGGGGTAAGAGAAAGAGAGAGAGGGGAGAAAGAGAGAGAGGGGGAGAGAAAGAGAGAGAGTGAGGTGGGGCAAAGGAATCAGTATCCTGAAAAAGAAAGTGAAAGTAGATAAAGAATAAGAGAGAGAGGGGGAAGAGCAAGAGAGAGAGAGTGGGAGAAAGAAAGAAAGGGGGAGAGAAAGAGAGAGAGCGGTGGGGCAAAGGAATCAGTATCCTGAAAAAGAAAGTGAAAGTAGATAAAAGTAAGAGAGAGAGAGAGGGGGGAGAGAAAGAAAGAGAGGAGGAAGAGAAAGAGAGAGAGGGAGAGGTGGGACAAAGCAATCAGTATCCCGAAAAAGAAAGTGAAAGTAGATAAAGAGTAAGCGGAGACATATAAGTTAGAGCCAGAAGAAAGAAAGGCCAACGCAAGAGAAAAGCAAAACTCCAGCCAAGGAAGGAAAAGAGAAGGAAAAGAAAGGAAAGACCAAGCAAAAAAAAAAAAAAGAAGAGAAATTAAAAAAAAAGAGATGATATCATTTATTTATTTTTTATTTTTTTGCTTTGATAGGTTTACCAAAATTCACCCAATACAAAACTCAGAAACCATTCATAGTAGAGGGTTACTGAATGAGAGGGTGTGTTATGAACATAGAGTGACGTGAAAAGTTAAGGAATTTAAAGAGGTAGATACAACTAAACCATGACGAAACTGACGTTCCATAAAGTTTACTCTTCTCTTATTTCTTGTTAGACTTCTTTTTTTTTATCTCGAGAAAAAATCTGAGTGGAACTTTCTCCCTACAAATGGAATACGGAGAAAATATGTGAATTATTTAACTCCAAGATGTAGCATGGTTGTCCTGTCTGAAGAGATGGATCTAAAGAAGATTCATTTGAATATTTGCCATTTAAAAATCGATAGATTAGATATAAAGTTGCAAAGTCGCAACTCTTGAAAAGAGGCTCTAAATTGGATAACAACACCGCCCTACAAGACCGCGTAAACGATTTTGAAAAGGATTATTACGTGTATTAATTAGAGACAAGTTAAATTAGTTAAAATAAATAATCCTGAAAAATATAAAATAAAATCATAACCTCTTAAATAAAAGAAGTGAGTTAATTAGCATCTGTATACGTAAATCCAAATTTCTAATCAAACACGTTGACCCAGATTAAAATAGTCTATCCTGACCAGACATCCATATTTACTAGTATTGATCTTAATATTTTTATATGTTTTACCTTTTTTTACTTTTCTTTCTAGCTACATTTATCATTTATTTGCCTTATTTATTCATTTATTTGCCTTATTTATTCAGTTATTTATTTACTTATTTGCATATTTACAAGTTCCTGTACATGGCTTTCCTTTCATTTTATTTTACCTTAGCTTACTTTATCACGGTATATTTTATTATTACTGATATCACTACTTTTAGTTTTTTATTAATATTATTATTAATTACACTATTGATTCCCGGATAAAAATAGAGTTACCCCCCTTGATTTTATAACGCCTTTTATAGTTGTTAAACCAGCGGTTCTCTAAATTAGAATTTAGATTTCTTATTTTGAACCTTATTTTCAATCTTAAATGTTAATCTGCGCCGAACATCAAATTCAATCCCAACTACAACACATTTAAAAAATTTAACCTGTTTATTTACATATTTATACATTCCTATATAAGGCTCTTATTTTCATTCTATCTTATTTTTCTTGTTTTTCTTATTTTATTTTATTTTATTCTAAATCATTTTCTTTCCATTGACATGTATTATTATTATTATTATTATTATTATTATTATTATTGTTATTATTATTATTATTATTATTATTATTATTGTTATTATTATTATTATTATTATTTGATTTCCTTTGGTTTCTGATGTGTACTCATTTCTTTCCGGGTCCCGCCCAGGGACCTAATGTTAGAAATGGCATCATGATATTTTCCACCAGAAAAAAAATATACATAGACAAAGCCCTTCGTAAGGTGTGGGCTGTACTCATGAGAACAATTTGTGCATTTATTATTCTTACTACTACTACTACTACTACTACTACTAATAATAATAATAATAATAATAATACTTTATTTAGTTACATATTATTAGCTTGGTGCAAAAATAATGTCGTTTTCTCACATGCTAACATATGTGAGAAAACGACATCATTTTTGCACCAACCTAATATTTTATCATTTTATATTATTTCAATTTATTTCAGCATGGCATGCTTTGTTATTGATATCATAAGTTTTAGTTAGTTTAGTAATATTATTATCAATTATTCTCTTGAGTTTTGGGAAAAAATAGAGTTACCGCCCTTGATTTTCCAACGCGTTTTCTGTTTACTTACGTTTTCGAAACCGGCGTCCCTCTAATTCAGAATTTATATTTCTTATTTCCAACCTCATTTTCAATCTTAAATGTTAATCTGAGCTTAAATTCAAATTCAAAATCAAACTACAATTCATTTAAATATTTTAACTCCAATAATAATTTCACATCAACAATAATATATCACGCGTGAACCAGAGATATTTAAAAAAAAAACGATGTCAACCTAAAATATAAATGAAAATAAATATAAAATTTCAGAACTTGAAAATTATTTCGGCATGAAACTCGGAGATATTATGTATATTTCTTAATACATACATACATACATACATACATACATATATATATATATATATATATATATATATATATATATATATATATATATTGATGTAATAGCAAAATTGTCTAAATCGTGTATTAGCAAAATTGTTCAATTGTTACATTAAGCTTTGCGCAATAAGATCGTATAATTAGTTTCCAAGTTTAACAGAATAATCGTGATCATTAATTTAATCCTAGGTAAAGATCGAAACCTCATGAAGTATAGAAATCAAGTTCAAATATAAATTTATGCATATTATTGCAGGATCAGTTACCAACATATTCAAGATGTTCTTCGCCCTCTATAACCTTCTAATTTTCTGCCCTAGAGTAAGAAAGTTTCTCACACAATTCACGTACGATTTCATTTTCAAGTTTTTTTCACTGCCCTTTAGACTATCATAAGTGAAACTCTTCTCTCACATACAACGTCATATGGATTAAATTGGATCTTTTCTAATTTATCTGTTTAATGATAATCTCTCTTCCTGTTGTGACCTCCTGATTCATTTTTATTCTCTGCTGTTCCCGCTTTTTTAAACTTCATCGTTCTCTTGATGGTTGTTCAATGGACTTTGAAGATGGAAGTCAGCGAATGAATGTAGCATTACTGAAGGCCTGAATCATATATTTTTCTCACCATTGATCAGTTGGGAAGACATAATGGGGCTGACACAAAATGATTTTAACCTGTTTTCTTTAGAGCTGAATAACTCAAAGGGGGTTTCAGTGATATTTACGACAAATGGTGAGCAATTGTGTAGCGATTTTGACATGTTTTTCGATGTAACATTCTAAAATAAAGAATACAGCTGTATTTGTATTGAGCCCTCTTTCAAATTAAATGTTACTAACGTTGTAATTGTACTCTATTCGTTCTCATCTTACCTGGGTATATATATATATATATATACATATATATATATATATATATATATATATATATATATATATTGATAATATTAGTGGTCAATGTATATATATATATATATATATATATATATATTGATAATATTATCTATATATCTATATATCTATTGATAATATCAGTGATCAATGTATATATATATATATATATATATATATATATATATATATATATATACCCAAATATATAATTGGTGTATACGGAATAGATTCCAATAACCAACAATTACTATTCTTAAAAGAGTGCTCAATACTGAGTAGAATAATTATATATATATATATATATATATATATATATATATATATATATATATATATATATATATATATATATATATATATATTCAATTATAGGTGCAATCATAATTTGTAAATTCATGAATGATTCATACAAAAAAAATAAATATAGAGGTTAATGATTTAAATGTCGAGAATACGCAAACAATATCAATAAGATAAGGGGTTGGTGTATCTTATTGATATTGTTTGCGAAGATGTATTCTCGCCATTTAAATCAATAACCTCTACATTTTTTTTTTGGCATGAATGATTCATGAATTTATATATATATATATAAATATATATATATATATATATATATGCAAAGAGAGAAATAGATGAAGAAGAGAGAAAGAGAGGGATATTTTTAATTTTTTTTACTACGTTTATCGCCCATTTGACGGTTATTTAAAGCCAGAAAATATTTTTAGATTGTTAAACCACATTTCGGTGAGATGATAGGGATACGTTTACCGATACAATTATTAATAATTAAGCTGGTGGGGAGAAGATTCCTTTTCCAAGTATATCTGTGCGTGAATAAACGAACCCAACCTCAATTGCAACTCAGCTTTCCGATTAACAATTCTGAACCATTATCCAATACACCATCTCTACATACAAACCTACGATCAGCTGGTATTCCCAAGCCGTTACCCATCCAGGTACTAACCAAATGTTGCTTAACTTCGGTGATCGTACGGGAAACTGTGATTCAAAGTGATGTGAACGTAAGCTGAGAAAGTGGGACACAGAGAGAGAAAGAGAGAGAGAAAGAAAGAGAGAGAGAAAAGAAAGTGAAAGAGAAATCAGAGACAGAGAGAGTGAAATAGAGAGAAAAAGAGAGAGTGAAAGAGAGAGAAAAGAGAGTGAAAGAGAAATCAAAGAGAGGGTGAAAGAGAGAGAAAAAGAGAGAGTGAAAGAGAGAGAAGAGAGAGTGAAAGAGAAATCAGAGAGAGATAGAATGAAAGAGACAGAGAGATAGTGAGAAAAAGAGATTGACCGAGAAACAGAGAGAAAGTGAGAGAAATAGAGAGAAAGATATATTAAAAGACTGAAATAAATATGAAACATACTCATAATAATAGATTCGTAAAGAGAAAATTGAATGGAGATAGATAGATAGATAGATAGATATGAACACTTAGATGGTATAGATAGATAGATAGATAGATAGATAGATAGATAGATAGATAGAGTAGATATATATATATATATATATATATATATATATAAACAGATTGACAGGTAGATTGACTGTCTATATCCTTAGACTTTCTACAAACAATGATTCTTTACATCTGAAAGAGATTATGTCTATCCTTGTCAAAATAATCCTGGTGTTTTGACTATCTCCTAACGTCGAGTCCTAATCCTTAGCCCAAAAGATTATGAAATTTAGCCATTTTAAAAATTTGCTCGACACAACAGACTAAGATCAGCAACACCACGGGAATAATGTACTATTTAGTGTCAATATATCTCAACGAATCTTATATATATATATATATATATATATATATATATATAAGTGATAGAAATTAGGAAGATTTGAGATAATTATAATTAAGTATTTCATCGATTCTAGAAGAAACCTCAACAGAATGCAGACAGCACCAGTCGGCCGTTTCATCCTATATTTGGGACTCCTCAGCAGTGCGCATCCACTACCGAGAATTCAAACTCGGACAGTTACGCTATCAGGCAAACGGCATAGCAACTGTTCCAACGGGCTTCCGTGACGAAGAGGTTGCGAATCAGATTTGATGTAGCGCTGCTCGATCATATATTCCGTGGTGGAACTCATCCGAGTTTCTCTTTTATCAATAGGAATGTGTATCCACCTCCAAGCCGCTCCATCCAGAGCATTAGAAACCGGTACAAGCAAGGATGTACAAGTGATAGAAATTAGTTGAGCTTTTTTGTTTAATATGGCAGTTAGTCTAGCAGACAGATAGCTCTGAATTGAAAGTTGCTTGGGCGTAAAGCTAAAAACACCACACCGTAAAAAAAAAACAAAAAACGATTTTGCTACAAGCGCAGCATCAGCAACACCTACCGTTGTACTACTGCGGACTTATACAGCGCGGTGGAGTCTACAGGGTTAACAAAGTATTAGTAGGTGTAGATATGTTCGCTTATCGTCCAGTCTTTTTGAACAGGTTTATCCCTTGTTTTCTCTTTGGATTATGTTCCTTCTAGACACTTCTTCTCATTCTCTTTCGCGTATTAGTGACATTATCCCCTTGCTTGGGGTTAATTGGTTAAAAAAAAAAACGTCGACTTCTCTTATTACGACGCTCTCCTTCCCTTCATTTACACGTAATCCTTCCCGGCTCCGCTTAACTTTAGACATTATTTTATTAGGAGGAAAAAATCATGATTTTACAGTTAATTCACATTCCAAACACAAACGGATTTTAAACAATGTGCTAACTCAGTTTATGTCATACATCGGACCGGGTGAATAATATAGTCTCAATTGTCATGAATCAAAATAAAATTTTACAGTAAGTTTCATCTTTTACAAGGCCCGGGGTCACTCGAACTAGAGGGTTACGTTACGAGGCAATTTGTGCGGATAGGAGTCAGAGATAACGTTTAGCACGAACCTGGTTAGAATTGTAGCGATCGGGGAAACATTCACTTGGGAGTCAGTTCCACAGAGTATCGGTTCACGGGAAGAAGCTGCTAGAGTCGGAGTTACTTCTCACCAATGCTTAGCGAGCTTGTCTTGCTAGATCAAATACTACTGAAAAGTGAGATCGATCCTCACTGGATGCCCCATACTTTCGGCCTTGTGACACATCTAAGCTACGCTTGTAAAATCTCTACTTCTCACCAATGGAATACGGATGAAATGAGGGTGGTTTGCTACAATGTGAGTTGCATTGAAGGTTCTAGCCGTGAAGGTTAGAACTTGCGGAACCAAGGAATGTAGTTTGTTCCTGCACTTTCCATGGAAGTAACAATGGAGCAGTGAGAGACTTGCCACATCCCGTCTATGAGATAGAGGTTGTAGGGTGGAAAATAGTTAGTCCCCTACAAGGACCCGTGGACGCTTTTAGGCCCTATGGAGACTGGAAAGTAAAGATTGGGCAGCTCCAACCCAAATATGACAACTGTACAATTTTGACAATTTTGGCCTGATCTGTCTCTTGTAAAGGTAGAGGATAGCACGTGGAGTTAGGTACTTACTGAACTGGTATAGGGTACCATTTTCCCTGTATCTTTAACGATGCATAGTATGTACGAATTCCACTTGAGGTCAGGGGTGAGTTTAAGAACGAATTGTTTCTGAAGGCATAGAGCCTACCCGACGGGACATCCATTCATAGTGGCTTTGAAGGTTCGGGTTCCGATTAGTGATGATGGAATGTAACTTGTTTGATTTTGTCTATCAAGTCTTGTGACGTCAAACTGATATCACCTTTCGTAGATGTTGTGGATTCCGTGAATGGAATCCTGCACAAATAAATAAACAACGCCAGTAATTGAGATAGAAAAAATAAGTGTATTAAACGTAAGAATACAGACTTGAAGTGAAGATTAGTAGTCCAGAAATGCGGGTTAGTAGAAAGTATATGTACAGGTCTCTGTAAGTAAAGCCGTAATCATCTCTCTCTCTGGACTCTTGGATAACTCTCTGAGAACACCCTGTGTCTGTCTCCGTATATCTCAACGTATCTCAACGTATCTCAACCGTATCTCAACGTAGGTATTCTTTCTGTCAGTATAAGTATACTTTGGACGAGTCCATCTTATGTAAAAAGGGGAGAGCCCCACAACAGTTGACTATGCAGTGCCAAGCGATGCGGATTTCTGAAGCGATGGGGTACGAGGCTTTCATCTGATTTTCTTAATGTCGCTGTTTAGATTCAGTGACATAAACTACAACGCCTCAATGATCATTGGGGGGAGAGCAATCATAGCTTGAATATCCCACATTCTCCATCGGCTCATGGGGAAAAGCTGTTTGAGAGAAATAATGGGATGAGAGAATGTGAATAGTTTGCTACTATGTAAATGGCATAGCGTGTTCTTGCCGTGAACGTTTGAATTGGTAGGACTATGGAATGTAGTTCGTCTGAGCACTTTCCATGGAAATATTCATTAACGATCTTCCTGATGTCATAGGTTCCCAAGTAGTCATCTATGCGGACGGAACTACTATTTACTCCTGCCTCAAAAACAAATCTAGTGTCGTCGACAAAACTAACCTGGCCGTTTGTCTCGAAAAGGACCTCCAATCGGTTGTGGACTGGGACAGGAATTGGCTGGTTAAGTTTAATGCCTCAAAAACAAAACTGTTCTCTATTACTCACCACAGAGAACCATCCCTGCCTCCCATTAGAATGTCTGACGCTCAACTCCATGAGAGCACCTCTTTGCGACTACTCGGTCTCACATTGTCTGCAGACCTGAGATGGAACAAATACACTGAGTCAATAGCTTTGTCCACCGCAAGAAAAGTTCGCTCCCTGTGCCGCGCCAGGAAATTTTTCTCTCCGGAGTCGATCCTTCAAATCTACAAATCAACCATTCGCCCTTGCATAGAGTATTGCTGCCATATATGGTCTGGAGCCCCTTCTGTTTGTCTCAAGGTCCTTGATAAAATCCAAAGAGGGATATGCAAAGTATTTACCCTGATCTGGCATCTCGTCTGAAGTCGCTCTCTCACAGACGAGCCGTCACCTCCCACTGTCTTTTTTTTTACAAATACTTTCATGGTAACTGCTCCGATGAGCTGCTTTCGCTGGTTCCCAGACTTCATGAATTTAAGCGTTCAACTAGGCTGGCATCCCGCTCTCACCCTTTCACTGTTGAAACTGTTAAATGTCGCCGTCTCTTCTACTCCAATATCTTAATGTCTCGCACCTTTCACCTGTGGAACTCCTTCCCTTTTCTCGTTTCCCTAATTGCTATAATCTCCAACTATTCCAATGTAATGTCAATCGACGTCACCAGATGCCTTGATCTATCCCCTATCCTTCTCTTCATCCTTTCCTCTATCACTCCTATTTGTTCTCACTCCAATTCTCTGTAACCCCTTGCATCCTAGTGGCTTCCTGCCTTGCTTGGGGTGATTCGCTTAAAAAAATAGAAATATTGCAGCGAGAGGCTTGCCACATGCCGCCTGTGGGAGAGAGGTTGAAGGGAGGAGAATATGATACATGACATGGAATTGGAATGAAGATATGTTGTCGCGTAATATGAAACCATCATAAAAAATCAGGATTAGTAAATACGAAACATTTTAAATACTTCAGTGTATCGATCAGTTATAAGAAATTAACGAGAAGAGATCAGGAAGTTGAACAGGTAGACAAAGGGAAGTCACGTCACATCGGTGTGAAATTGACTTAAGTCGAGATGCCAGGTCAGGATCGATTAGGTTACAGATACTTCTTTGAATTTTGTAAAGAATCTTGAGATGAATAGCAGGATCATCAGACCAACACAATTTAAGACTTGAAAGGTGAAATTTTCTCTGGTGGCTTTTTCTTTGGCATCACCATGCATAAGAAGGTTTACTATCCGCTATATAGAATTAACAAAATGCAGTTACTTGTTTTCTGGTCTTCAATGATCAAAAATATATCGAAAAAAAGGCATACTGCTGTTGAGTCTAGAATTCGGGGTAAAAAAAAAAGTAATTAATTTACCAAGTTTGACCAAACCTTTTGCCATCAAGATTAAATGATTATTATTGATCGATAACAAAAGATCAACATCATTTATCAAGTGTTCCAAGAAGGAGAACTGAAATAAAACTTCCAATGACGAAACTATGGTAGAATGAAACCAGTGATGACACATACAATGAATCTATGATAAAAATTCAGAAATAAAAGTAATGAGTAATACACATTTCCAATACACATTCGGTGTATGGATCAGTGATTTACATTTACTACAGGAAAATAGAAAAATGAACATAGAAATAACTGAGCTATTCAACAACGCAAGATCCTGCTCTCATATCTGCTTTGGTGCTCTTGCTATTCATCTCGAGCTTCTGACCAAAATCCAAACAAGGATCTCTAATGTAATCGATCTTGACCAAGTATCTCGACTTCAGTCATTTTCTCACAGACGTGGTTTTTCTCTTCTGGTCCAGTATTTTTTTCATTGCCTTTGCAGACCAATACAATTTAAGACCTGAAAGGTGACATTTTCTCTGGTGGCCTTTACTTTGGCATCACCATGATTAAAAACAGTAACTTGTTTTCTGTTCTTCAATGATCAAAAAATGTATCGAAAAAAGCATACCTGCTGTTGTCTCTAGAATTTGGGGTAAAATAGACAAAAGTAATTAATTTACCAAGTTTGCCCAAACGTTTTGCCGCCAGTGTTAAATGATGAGTAATGATCTAGAACAAAAGATCAACATCCTTTATCAATTGTTCCAGGAAGAAGAACTGAAAATAATAATTTTCAAAATCAGGAATTATGATCGAGGAGCTATTGGAATCCAACCAGTGATGAAGCATGATATGAGCACATGATAAGAATTCAGAAAGAAGAAGTAATGAGTACTAAACATTTCAAATAAATTGGTGTATTGATCAGTTATTTCAAATTGGTACAGGAGGAGTAATGGATAGCAGCTCGGATTGAGGAATCGAAGAGTTTGAATTCCAGTCGAATCCATTCACTCATGTTCTAATACCCTTGCGAAAGCTATGTATCATCTTCTCCACCCCCATATATGGGTAAGTTAAATAGCAGGACAGATCGAGTTCTATAGCCTTGGCAACTGGTCTCACAGCAGAAAGAAATGTCAACCTACTGCGGGAAAAAAATCTGCCTCGTGAGTCATGTATCGAAAGATAGATGATCGCCTAAGCGTGTATCGCCCATGGCACATAACATATACTGATACATGAAAATAGAAAAATGAACATAGAAATAGCTAAGGTATTAAACAACGTAAAGATCCTGTTGCCATATCTTGTCTGCTGATCTTAATATTCATCTCCATGTTCTTGACAAAATCCAGAGAAGGATCTCTACTGTAATCTTTCTTGACTTAGTATCTCGACTTCAGTCAATTTCTCACTGACATGACGTGGCTTCCCTCTGTCTTTTCTACACATATTTTCATGACAACTGCTCTGACGACATTTTTTCTCTCGTGCCCCGACTACCCGAATTTAAAGGTGCATCTTGGTCCCACCCGTTTACTGTTGAAATAATGCAACCGCCACTTCTACTCGAAAACTTTCTTTCTTCGTACTTCCCGCCTGTGGAACTCCCTTCCATTTACTTGCTCCCCTGATAACTATAATCGTCAAAAATTTAAGTGTAATATCAATCGCCATCTTCTGTCTTCTTGAATCCCGTTCATCTTTTGTCCCTTTCTCCATCTTCTCTAAACTCAGTCTTTTCTTTGGCTTTCACTCGTCTACTAGCGACATTTCAGCTTTTTTGGGGGTGGTGAAATGATTAAAAACAAAACAAAAAGTTGTATACAAATATCCTTTTCTATCTTATAATATAATTGTATCTCTCTAACCAAAATATTGATATTAGGTTGGTGCAAAAATAATGCCGTTTTCTCACATATTAACATATGTGAGAAAACGACATTATTTTTGCACCAACCTATTATAAAAACTCTAGACATGTTCTTAAATAATTTCGACAGATCAAGACATGGAGTGCGTGACACTCTTTCAGAAATGTGTAAACTGTCGGCTGTATAAATCTGCTTCCTAACATCAATATTTAAAAATGTCTTCGAGTGGTTGATACTTGACTGGGCACTTGAATGGGCTTTCATCCTAATAGGTAGGAAGCTGTAGATGCGACAGACAATAAACTAGAAAAGAATTCAAAATTGATAGCTTAAGTATTGCATTAATATTTAAGCATATCTTTTTAAAAATTCAAATATTCTTCTGCCACCGATTTAAAGACAATTTGATGTACGTAGGTCTTTCCGTACAAACAATTATTAGGTTGGTGCAAAAATAATGACGTAATAATGTCGTTTTTGACGTCATAAAATACGTCAAAAACGACATTATTACGTCATTATTTTTGCACCAACCTAATATTTTATTTCACGGGTGACTTTCGCTGGATTTCACAATTAATTTCGATTATTCCCAAATTTATTTCCAAGTTATATAAAGTGCTATCGTACAAAAAATTCGTTGCAAAAAATCATGCAGTAATGAAAACTTGGGAAGCAAAAAATTTCAAGATTGCTGGTCCGGATCTGGTCCGGAATGTTTTTAATTTGCTCACGGAGTCGGCCTGATTCCATAAATGGTATGATATGTTGGGCTACAACCTCTAGAATTAAAATTGAAAAGGTGTGACACAGTGATACACTGACGTTCGCATTGATCACGACGGAAATACAGCTAGAATCATTTAGAAAGAGATTGCCTGTTATTATTTTTTTGTTTGTTTTTTTAACTGACGGTATACGGCTATTATTTGTATAATGCATAAATTGATTTATTTTTACGGGTTTTCAAATCTTTGTGGTCTCGATTCTGTTTAACTTTGGCGATCGAATGATAATCGATGGTTTCTGCAGGACCTTTGACTGGGATTTTATGTAGATGTGTTTTGCCAATGAGAAAGAATAGCATTGGCAGTCTTCAGGAATCAGCACTAACAGAATACAGCTATTCTGTGTATAAGGCTAATATATTGCTTATGCTTTTCTATGTGGATTTGCTGATTTATCAACCTTATGTGGGTCATTTAATCTAAATATATTTCGTATTGTAGGGGGTCGCTTCTAGTACCCGGGTTTCCTTACTGGTTTTCCATCTAAGTACCAACTGGGCTCGATGCTACTTAAATTTAATCCGTGTTTACAGCGTGTTTTGACCGTAGGGTTATGATTTTATACCGCAGTTTATTGACAATGAGAAAGAAAAACCTTGTCAATGTCCTGGACCGACAGAATACGGCTATTATATGCGTAAATCCTTTGCTAATTATTTTATATGGAAATGAACAAAAAAAAAAAAAAATAGGTCGAAAGTTATTACCAGAGTCATTGCAAACGCTATTGATAAACCATGTTTATAAATTATTATATGTGTAGACTTTGCGATAGTTTTTGCTATAAAAACTCATTACAAATGATTTTATTATTTAAATGGGCGATCATCCAGGAAAAATGTGATTTTATTGGCTCGCGTTACGGAAGGAATATTATATAATTACTTCTGCACCTCTTCACTTTTGAAGATTAACAAATAAAACCACGTGTTTTGAAATAAATACAAATCGAATACATAAAAACGGATTTATGGATCAATTCAGAGATTCTGTTTATTTTTTTAAATTTTTTTTTTAATTAAAAGGATGCCGTTCTAAAGGAAATAGGAGAACAGAAAGCGCCACACTTCGGACGTAGTTCATTTTAAATTCAGTCATCTGCGATTCTTCCGCTAAGTAATAAAGTGCGGCTTCATTAATTTTGGGATGTCACCGCCCTTTTGCTAATTATCATTGAATTTTAATTGGCTCGAGGATGAATGATCGGGGAGGAGGTAATTTAGTGAGAAAGTTTTTTTTTTCTTTCTTTTTTTTTTTTTTTTGTTAATTGGGGATGGCTTGTCTGCTGGGACGTAGAGACGTGTTTAGTGCGGAGAATTTGGAATCAGGCCTTTATTTGATATATTTTTTTTTTTATTGTTACTAGCAACACCGCGGCTTCTGTCGTGTCGTTGTTTTAGTCACGAATCGAAATGACATCCGTGGTCGTCATTAACCATATTCCTTCAAGTACACACACGCATGTCTGTGTGTGTGTGCACGCATACGTACGCGCACACACACACACACACAACATCCCCCCACACAGAGTTGCAGAGAGAAAAAGGGAGTTTTTCAACACACGCTCGCGAACATAGTTTAATAAGCATGCATTTACTTGTGTTCAATTGTGGATGTTAATTTATGTTAATTTATGATACATTAAAATCCACTCCTGAACACGCACGCACGCACACATTCATACATTCATACATACATACATACATATATATATATATATATATATATATATATATATAGATAGATAGATAGATAGATAGATTGTGATAGATTGTGATATATATATATATATATATATATATATATATATATATATATATATATAGGAAAGGATCCAATTGAAAATAAGTAGACAGAACATGTTTAAATTATTCAACGAAACATCTCTCTTTCTCTCCATATATATATACATATATATATATATATATATATATATATATATATATATATATATATATATATATAATGAGACATGATATATATATATATATATATATATATATATATATATATAGAGAGAGAGAGAGAGAGAGAGAGAGAGAGAGACATGTTTCGTTGAAAAAATAACCCAACCTCGAGCCCAACCATAAGATCTATCCAATAAAGAATAAAATAATAGCTGGCCACTCGTATTCAAGGATACCCGTCTAATAGGGAGGCTAGCCAATCCCTATTGCAGACGCTCGCTCACGTACATTTTTTGTTTCCTCAACAACTACAGAGCCCACCTGTGTTTCATACTGCAACTATGCTGAGCAAACCTTCCTGGGATCAAGGCCAGCACACTCAAATCCTCGGTCACAGCTATCGACGGGCCCCAAGTGTTCCGTCTACCCAGTTTCACTCACAAGGTTTGGGTCAACCCTTGGTATGGTCTTCAGGCACTTTCCAACCGATAACATCAGGAAGTTTTTTTCTTGACAGATCAACCGGGGTGAGATTAGAAACTGCCTCTATCCAGTATAGCTCTACCTGTAGGTCTCCATGAATATTTAAATGAGATCTAATTGAGCTACGGTCAGAAACATGTATAGTGAGTCTGCGTGTCAAACATATTTTTGTGTGGCTCTGATAAAAAGAACATTCGGACTGTTTTTATATAATTTATCATTCGAAAAGAAAAAAAAAATTAATTGCATGACAAATTGTATAAAAAACTAAATAAAAGCACCTTGTCTGTCGTACTCAATGAAATGTGCATATATATATATATATATATATATATATATATATATATATATATATATATATATATATGTGTGTGTGTGTGTGTGTTTGTGTGTGTGTGTGTACGCGCGTGGGCGTGTGATAGCGGGAGAGAGTAGCCAGAGAAATGGTTACATATATTACTGTTTATAATATGCTATATTTATATAAGAATACTCAGTTTCAGTGATACAACGTTTATAGTTATAGACAGTGATGACAGGGAAATCAACAATGCTTGGTAACAGACTGTTTCACGCTTGACTGGAATCCTCAGACGAACTTAGACTCTGTATGAAGATGGTATTGAGCCGTAAAACTGACAGTGACTAACCAGTACTGATTCATAGGTTCACAATATATCTATCTATCTATCTATCTATCTATCTATCTATCTATCTATCCCAATCTCTTCATTATTTTCGATCTCAGTCACTTCACTATCTATCTATCCGTTACTGTCTTCCAAAGCTTTTTTGACTTGTCCTTTTAAGATATACCGTGTTAGTTTCACATCTATCTATATATCTACCTGTTTGTCTATCTATCTATCTATCTATCTATCTATCCCAATCTCTTCATTATTTTCGATCTCAGTCACTTCACTATCTATCTATCCGTTACTGACTTCCAATGCTTTTTTGACTTGTCCTTTTAAGATATGCCGTGTTAGTTTCACATCTATCTATATATCTACCTGTCTGTCTGTCTGTCTGTCTATCTATCTATCTATCTATCTATTCAAATCACTTCAGTATCTATCTATAAAATACCACACACGCGCGTGCCCCCCATATATAAGTGCATGCGTGTGTGTCTGTCTGTGTACGCGCTCGCTCGTGTGTGTCTTATTAAGGAAGATAATAAGAGTAGAAAATTTGAACGCAGTGGTCGAGCATTTTGAAAATACCGTAATTTTATGAAGCCAAATTTATTTCTTACAATGACAGTAAAGCATGATATCAACGAGAAGGAATGTTTTCCTTAAATATGAATTTTATTGATGAGGATATTGCCGAGTGAAAAGGAAAAGCTTAAATTGCACATGAAATAAATAATATAAATAGCAAATAACATCGTCAAATATTTTTTTGAATGTCAACCATGATAAGTGACAAATTTGAGAGAAAAAGAAAATTACCAATGGGGAAATCAGACGACAAAGTTTTATTAAAAATAAAAAAAAATAAAAGAAGATAAATCTAATGTATAATAAAACACACATTGAAACGACACATAAAATAATTATAATTATTCTCTCATGATGTGAATTTCTTGAAAGGGAATGAGTTTTCATGGTTAAACATGAACGATTTGAACAACTACAATATTGTATATAGAAAATATTAGAACATAGCGACTGATTTTAACAAGCCCTATATATATATATATATATATATATATTGATAATATTGGTGGTCAATATATATATATATATATATATATATATATATATATATATATATGTATGTATATATAAATTCCTAAAAGGATAGAAACCAGGTAGAAATCAATATCCAGTACAGAGTAAGAATATAATATAAAAAGCGAAAACACTAATATTCCATGGTTATAATTTACTACACTGGAATCGTAATTACGATCCAATTCATCAGACCTACAAATTCAAAAAAAAAAAAAAAAATGAGGATTTTTTTAATTTGTAAGTCTGAAGTATTTGATTGTGGTTACGGAAGAGGCATGCTACGTAGAACTAGAACACTTTACCCGATGGACGAAATGCCTCTTCCGGATGTCTCAGTTATTTTCCTTTAACTGAACTCTCCAATTTTTTTGGTTCACGTGTCCTTGAGGACATCTATGCACATGGCCCAGTGGATAAAGACGTTGGTTATATCCACTGACTAGACCCAGAGATTTGCCAGTTCAATTCCTGGCTACAGCAGTGGAGAAACAAAAAGCTTGAAGAGAAATAACTAAGACATCGGGAAGAGGCATGGCACGTGGAACTAAAACAATCTATCCAGGTGGACGAGAAAATTGTCCGGTTCTAAATTCCATTCACCTAATCATCAATATGGCTGTGTGACACTATTTAGCTATGGTAATTGGCTTATTAATTAAGCAAGGAAATTAAAAACGAGAAATATTAGGTTGGTGCAAAAATAATGTCATTTTCTCACATAGTAACATATGTGAGAAAACGACATTATTTTGGCCACACCCACACTGCCGAGTGTTCATTGGCTGAGTGATGGCGTGAGTGATGAGCGAAAGTGAACATATGAAGGTGAACATATAAGAAGGGAAACTTGTTGACATCCTCTGAGGGGATTGTTGTGAGATACCAATATGAGAAAGGAAGAGTTTAGGAAGATAATTCTCCTACGACATCCACCCAAAGAGTGGGGGGAACCCCTTCTAAAACAGAAAGTAATTGACTTCCAAAAATGGGAAGTGATAAATTTTCCTGTCTGAAGACAAAGAGAATCCTTTTTGGGAATTTAGAATTATCGAAGAACCCAAACCACGACAGGTCCCAAACCGGTTTTGGTCGGCGTCCATATAAACGAACGTCCCCAGAGCCTCAGTTACATTTGTGTTAGAGTTGGGTTGGAGATCGGAGACGAACGCAGATCGACAGGGAGCTTTTGAGCTCGGAGAACCAGCCTCGCAGGAGCTAACCGAAAGAATTCCAGGCATTCCGACTTAGACTTCTAAACAAAAGCATTTTTTTTTTTGAAGAACGACTTAGACTCACACCACCAAAACAAGTTTTAACGAATATCGCCTGAAGATACCAAAAAGTAGTTTATTGAAAAACAACTTAAGATATCAATACTCGCCTAAGAAACGCGAAAGTGTCACGAATCCATAATAGAAGCGGGCTGGGAGAAAGACGCACTCCTGTATTCAGCAGACAGATATAAAGATACTTGTTATTTTTCAACACACTTGAACCTCTTGAGTTTATTTCATTGTTTTTCTTTTACATAAACTTGGGCGGTATCACCCATGCCCCGGATTCAGCTTGCACTACGGCTCAACGCCTGATTGATTTCGTCTACCTAAGACCAAATCACAACGTGGGTAGGTTAGACTAGAGATCAAAGCAGTTACTTCGGTAACCAGACGTTGGAGGCGGGCTGAGAACGACAAGGCTGATATCGAATCTAACCAGACATCGACCGCGACCAAGACAACCAGAGGGGTTAGTGTCACACATGGTTCCGTGGTAAACCAGATTTCCATCCGAACCAGCCAAGGGTTAGATCGTTACAGATGGTGCTCCAGCCAGCCCAGGGTTAAGCGGCGTCACAATTGGCGGCCGTGACCAGGACTGACCGGTGTTGTCACAATTGGTGCCGCGACCAGCACACGACAAGAACAGGGTGGCATCACAGCTGGGCGGTACATCGACTGAAACGTTGTAAATATGGCAATCAGTCAGAACAATGAGATCCAATCACCTGGAGATGGCCGCAGCGTACAACGGCCGAAATGTTGTGAATATGGCAATGAAGAGGAAGATAACAGTCCGCATAATGTAAATAATGCAAGTAATCATGATACCTAATCTCAGCGATATAGACAGATCCTGAAGAAGGCCTGTGCGCACAACGACTGAAACGTTGAGAATATAGCAATGCAGATGAGGATATCAGTCCGAATAATGTAGATAATGCAAGTAACCATATTACCTCATCTCAGAGATATAGAGGCCAAAACGTTGTGAATATGGCAATAAAAATGAGGATATCAGTCCGAATAATGTAGATAATGCAAGTAACCATATTACCTCATCTCAGAGATATAGAGGCCAAAGCGTTGTGAATATGGCAATAAAAATGAGGATATCAGTCCGAATAATGTAGATAATGCAAGTAACCATATTACCTCATCTCAGAGATATAGACAGATGTGTAGAGTAGTCAGATGGTCAGGTGATACTTGTACCGTTACAACAATCGCTCACTTATCAAATCTCTTTTGAAAACATGAACAAAGACTGGTACATTTAAAAAAATGTTCGCAAAGAAGTGATCTTCAATGGAAATTCAAAATATAATACGCATTTGAAAAAAAAAGCAAAAGAAAAAAAAAACGAAATAAGCGGTAATCCAAAGTTGATCGGCAGTATTCCTCAGATCATTAAATAACTTCCGAAAAAAAAATCGTACCCATTTTTGGCTGCTATATAAGAAAGACGTCATCTAGTATTATCTTATTTCCGGGCTCTTTTCTCCGTCGTAGTTAGCTGGACTAACTGGAAACAGTATTTGTTCGAATCAGCTCACATGAGCTCAAAATATAAAGCTCCATTTTGATATTACATATATGGATTACCATAATCTTTTCACGACGAACGAACTTTGGTAGAGTTATTTTATTTCGTTCATATCCCGTAATTAGAGTGAAATTCTCATATCAAATAGACTAACATAACAAAGCAGTTGATGATTTTCATTACTAGATGTGTAGAAGGTTGGCTTACACCGTACGATATACCGTTGATTATACTTAAGTAAGGTTTTGATTGGATCAAGCTGTTCATGTATATAGGTACAAGATCGTTCGGCAAAAAGCCTGCAGCATAACATTTCGCAAACCACTTTAGACATGTTTGATCTTTTACATTGCCTTCTCCATAAACTGAACATTATTTTTCGTGTGTGTTCCGCAGTTTTATTTTTCTAATGAAAAAAGAATGACATATTTCTTATCTTCTCGCATCTTCAGTATAATAATCAATAAATAAAAATGCATTTGTTTTAAATGAGTGCTGTTATGGCAGCTATAATATAAACCTATCAAAAGTGATATTTTTGAATAACGTTAGTTAAAATTAAACACGCCTAATAGTATCTAGCGATAAACTAAATAAAAAAAAGAATATATTTTTTATCAAGCCGACAGAGAAATTAGCGATGAATATGTATTTAAATGTTGTTAATATTTTAATATTCATTCACATTATCCCCAGATGATATCTTATTATAGATATCACTGACTACCAATTATATTTTTTTAATTTTAAATCCCCCCTTTTTTTTCTTTTAGATCGAAATCATTCCTTGTTCTTTGAGTTTTGCGTTTGTGATAAATTCTTCCAATTTTAATGTTAGGATAGGCATGAATAAAAACACACACCATTTGTTTTATCGACGACGTTCTTTCTTAAAAGGCCTTAGTTAGATTTAAGCTCTCTTAATGCCATTTAAGGATTGAAGCAGAACAAAAGAAATGACGCTAAATCCACTACTTTGCATTGTTTTACCATTTTTTATTCGTCTTTCGCTGTATGTTCATATTCTTCCATCGTTGGGCACACCCCAAGGCGGTGGAATGGTTACCAAGTTTGTTTCGTTAGAACAATTAGGACTGAATAGTGAGTTCGATCCTCACTGGGTGCCTCATACTTTCGGCCTTGTGCCATATCTAAGCTACGCTTGGAAAATCAATATGTTCTTCTATCTTTCATTATGTATGAACCTATTCCCGAATCCTGTTCCATATTTCTTTTGATTTTCTTAAGTACGTATTGCTTCTTTAATTTTGCTGTCGATGTTGTTTCCCTTCTTTTTTTCTCTCCTTTTCTCTCCACAAGCAATCTCTCTTTTCTTTTTCCTGTCTCTCTCTTTCTTCATATCTTGAGTTTCCTTCCTTCCTTCCTCCGTTCCTTCCTCCCTTCATTTCTTCCTTGCTTCCTTCCTTCCTCCCTCTCTTCATTCCTTCCTTCCTTCCTTCTTTCCTTCCTTCCTTGCCTCCTCCCTCCCTCCTTTCCTTCCTTCCTTCCTTCCTTCCTTCCTTCCTTCCTTCCTTCCTTCCTTCTACCATTTATATCTCCAAACCAATTAATTTTCAATGACTTCTGAAAATGATTTCCTTCGTTTCTTTCTAAAAATGTGTTACTTTTTTTAATTCCAAGAATTCTTTATTTTCCCATGAATTTCTATTCTTAGCCATCAGAGGACCAGACCCTCTCTTTGTAACCGATTCGTTTTCAAATATTTTTTTTAGAACTAGGATCTAAAAGTACCGAAATAAACTTCTTTTTTTCACTTTAAACTTTTTCTCACACACCATCCTTCATGTTATAATAATAATAATAATAATAATAATAATAATAATAATTATTATTATTATTATTATTATTATTATTATTATTGGTATTTTTTCCAAATCAGATGTCAGTACTATAGCAGGTGTTCTTTAAAAATGAAACGATCCAGCTGAGGATTTGTTTTTTTATGACAGTAATTGTCAACATCATCGACACCAGTTTTCGTTTGTCTTTACTGATGGTGATAATCTGTTTTGAATTAAGTCCTGTATTTCCTTGATTGGTTTTATTTCATTTTATTCATTCTTTTACAAAATTATAATCATTCTCTTCACTTCCGTTCCTTCATTTGATCATTCCAGTTTTTTATATCGTCACATTCTTCTATTTCTTTCGGCTTTCTTTTTTTTTTTTTTTCTCTCCCTCTTTTTTTAAGAACTTCCTCTTTTTCAACTCTTCTCTCTTCTTCTTCTTCTTCTTCTTAAATTCTTTACTCAATGTCTTTCAGTCTTTTACATTGTCTTCTTCATACAATGCTATTTGTCTGTTTTTGAGTCATAACACCTTTTTCTTCGTCTCTATGTTCTTATTTTTCTGTCAGCAATTAGCGTTGGGTGGGAGTTGTGAGGCGGGGAGTTTCTTGGAAATAAGAGGGACAATTTCATCTGTTGTTTCTTACATTTCTCTAATTTATGGCACCTCTGTAAATTCGCTTTCATAGATTTCAGCTTATCCCAAGGTGGATTCAAAGTCTATCAAGATCCATTCATGGCCTCTCTTGTGCACACGTGTGATGTCAGGATGATTTCCAACCAAGCGCTTGTCAGTCAAGATTCCAGTGTCCTACACGTGATTCACTTGCTCGGCCTCGGTTACTGATTATTATTATTATTATTATTATTATTACTACTACTACTACTACTACTACTGCCACTAATATTATTATTATTTCCTTTCATTTCCGGTGTGTACTCATTTCTTTTCGGGTCCCGACCAGAGATCTAAGGTTATGACATTAGAAATGTCATCATGACATTTTCTATTGAGCAATTGAAAAAACAAACAAACAAACAAGCGAAAAACAAAACACATATTTTACATAGATAACGCCCTTCTTAAGGTTTGGGCTGTACTCGTGAGATCATTTTTTTTTTGGTATTTCTTTAAGGTATGCGCTACCAGGGATCCCTTTAGTAAGTCTATCGGAAACTGAAGCCTTTGCAAATATCTCGTAGATATCAATAGATACTCAGTGACTGTAAGTAGCTTCAAATCCTATTCACGATTCTCTGTATCAGCGAACATAAAAAACACCGACATATTCTAGATACTGTTATTATTGTTATTGTTGTTGTTATTATCATTTGTAGTAGTAGTAGTAGTAGTAGTAGTAGTAGTAGTTATTATTCATATTTATAACTTATCTAATTTTTTCTTTTTAATGTTCGCTTTTCTTGGAAATGTCCAAAGAAAAAAATCTCTCTTCGAATTTTGACCAAAAGTAATTTATTATTAATATTAATAATCTTATTAATATTATTAATATAAATATTATTGAAATTATTAACATTATTATTTAGAGTATTAATATTATTAATATTATCATTAATATTAATAATATTAATATATTATTAATATTATTAATATTATGATTAATATTAATAATATTAGTATATTATTAATATTATTAATATAAAAATATTATTATTAATATTATTATTAATATTATTAATATCAATATTATTATTAATATTAATATTATTAATATATTATTAATATTATTAATATTATTAATATCAATATTATCATTAATATTAATAATATTAATATATTATTAATAGTATTAATATTATTAATATTATAAATATAAAAATATTTTTATTATTATTATTATTATTATTATTATTAATATTATTAATATCAATATTATTGAAATTATTAACATTATTATTTAGAGTATTAATATTATTAATATTATCATTAATATTAATAATATTAATATATTATTAATATTATTAATATTATAAATATAAAAATATCATTATTATTAATATTATTATTAATATTATTAATAATATACTTCTTTTTTCTTCGTCTTCTTCTTCATCTTCTTCTCGTAAAATTTGACTTTTGTTCCCTTTTTTTCTCTTCCCCATCTAATAAATTCTCAAAAATCCTCACTATTTCTCAGCTAGCAAAATTCCTCTTTCTCCTTCTTATTCTTCATTTCCTTCGCACCTCTACTGCTCTATTCTTTTTATTCTTGATTATTTTCTACTTTCATTCTTTTCTCATCACTTAAATTTGAATTTCTTCTACTTCTTCTTCTCCTGAAAAAATGAAGAGAGAAAAAAAGAAAAAAAAGAAAAGAAAAAGGAATCAAATGTCTAATTGTAAAAATAAAAGTATTTTGTTCCCCAGTTAAATCCATCAATTTTTCTAAAGACATTTCCCCGTGGACTTTACTCCTCCCGATTAGATTTTCAAATGATATTTTTAACCACACTTCACGATTAGAAACACGTGACTACTATTAGATGTGGACTTACTTGCAAATGATAATTTGAATATGCAATTAGACATTCTTCTTTTTAAATGACCCTTCCTATGACTTTTCTCGCTTGTGTCTAGGATGCATATAACAATTTATTTGTACGCATTTGAATATGTGTCTATCCAAAATTTTGGAGAAATAAATGCACGAAATGACTTCGCCAAACATATATATATATATATATATATATATATATATATATTTCTGAAAGGAAATCAGTTCATATTAGGGTTTATAAGACAGATATATTTGTCTGCCGTAGTAGCCTATTTCCCATATGAAGTGATTTTTGATTTTATTTTTTATTAGTTATTTGTTCTTTCATAATAAATACGTTAAGCTTTTTTGTGGATCAGTTTTAATATTTTATATTACTAGGATCCACTTGAATTATATACCAACGGATTTGTTATCTTTACAATATATATATATATATATATATATATATATGTGTGTGTGTGTGTGTGTGTGTGTGTGTGTGTGTGTGTGTGTTATCAACGATGAAATTATTCCTACACTAAATATATTTATCCATTTCTCAAAATCTAATGCCCCTATCATATCATGTAATTTTATGTTAATAAGCCCCTACACTATCACCACAAAAAGGGATATAAAACTCAATTTTCAGAACAACAAATTTGACAAGCGAATAGGGCAAATAAGTAAAAGACAAAATTATTCGTACAGAAGAGAATATCGTTTTAAATTGACTGATTCGTGTTAGTGTAAGTAATTTACACAATTATTGTATCGATGAAGCCTTCTAGACTCTTTATTCAGTAGAATATTTGTGATAATTCCAGTAAAGAACATCTGGCGCAGAGATTGTCGCCATTGTTATTCTTACGTTGACAACACAATGGAGAAGACAAATGAGTTTAGCGTTGCATTGAGACAGTACTATTTCAAACCGGTTAGCTGTCCCTAGACCTTAGGTACAATACGTTATAATGAAGTTTAAACAGTTTAGCACGACAGAAGATTTGCTTGGGCTTGGAAGAAAACCCACATTGTCACCGAGAACTACACTAAAACATGAGTTGTTTTGAAAGACATCGCCAAAAGTTTGGATACGATGGGTATCAGCGTAAGTACTCGCATAATACAACGTTGTTTAAATAGAAATGGGTTGTATGGAAACCAGCCACGACGGACCCCGCTTCACAAACCATGTCACATTTTTGCCCGGTTTAATTTTCTCAAAATGTTGTTGGACAAAGAAAATTGATTTTAGGAACAAGTACTATGGAGTGCTGAAACAAAAATTGAGTTTTTTGGACATAATGGTGTACAGAAGATTTGGCGAAAGAAAGGTGGAGATTTCTTCCCAAACATCAAAACTTGGAGGCGGCCCGATGATGTTGCTTTAGCTTAAGGGGTACTGGACAGTTAATTGCAATAAGAAGAATAATGAAATCTGCAGACTATATCAAAATTCTGAATGGAAATCTAAAACTATCAGCGCAAAATCTTCATCTAGGTCGGCGATTTACTTTCCAGCAAGGAAATGATCCCAAACATACGTCTAAATCAGTGAGTGCGTGTCATCAGAAAAAATATTACAGTTCTGCCATCACCTTCAATGAGTCCTGATTTGAATCCTATTGAAAATCTATGGAAAGAATTGAAAGTTCGAATAAAGCCTCGGTCACCAAAAATTTCTTCGTGTAACCATTGAAGAATGGAAGAAAATCCCAGAAAAGACTTGTTCAAATCTCATCAAAATCTTTAGAAAACGATTGCAGTAAGTTATAAAAATGAGAGTGCATGCTTTTGTCTATTAATATTGTGAAAACTTTTTTTCTATTTTCATACTGTACGAATAATTATGTCTTTTCCTATTTTGCATAATTCCCATGTCACATTTGTTGTATATAACGTATTCCTCTGAAAATTGAGTTTTAATTCCTTTTTGTACTTATTAAGATATAAAAAATCTATCATCATAAGAGTATTAGTTTCTGAGAAATGGATAAAAATATTCAAAATCGATGGCTGTACGAATAATTTAGACGTTGACTGTAAATAAATATAATGGATTTGAATGTAATTCGAATCCATTACATTCATTTACGTACTACTACCCTAGGGAAAGGTATGAATCCTCTTCTATGGGTAAATCGCAGAGCAGACTGGATTTGAAGACTATATCAAAATTCTGGCTGAAGATCTCAGCGCAGAATCTTCATCTAGATTAGTGATTTACTTTCCAGCAAGATTATGATCCCAAACATACGTCTAAATCAGTGAGTGCGTAGCTTCAGAAAAAGAAGATTACAGTTCTGCCATGGCCTTCAATGAGTTCTGATTTGAATCCTATTGAAAATATATGGAAATACTTGAAAGTTCCAATACATCCTCAATCACCAAAAAAAAAAAAAAAAAAACTTAAGGAATAAAAACGTGTGACCTTTGCAGAATGGAAGAACATCCCAGAGAAGATTTTAGAAAAGGATTGCAGCAAATTATGATGATGAGTAGGCATGGTATTGACTATTAATATTGTGAAATCTTTTTTTTTTTTTTTTTTTTTTTCATACTGTACGAATAATTTTGTCTTTCCCTATTTTGCATAATTCGCCTGTCAAATTTGTTGTATTTAACCTATTGGCCTGAAAATTCAGTTTTATATTATTTTTTTGTGGTTATCAATATATATATATAACCTAGCATCATACGGGCATTAGATTCTGAGAAATGGATAAAAATATTCAAAATTGATGGGTTTACGAATAATAGTTGCTCGTAGGTATCTATCTATCTATCTATCTATCTATCTATATATATATATATATATATATATATATATATATATATATATATATATATATATTGCTATCCGAGGTTTTTCCAAACGGGTACCACCATATATATATATATATATTTCTGAGATGAGTTGTAATTATTTAGACTATTTACATAATATATATATATATATATATATATATATATATATATATATATAGAAGTGTCCGAAGTATATATATATATATATATATATATATATATATACATATATATATATATATATATATATGTGTGTGTGTGTGTGTAAATGTGGTACTCGTTTGGAAAAACCTCGGATAGCTCAACTTTCTGTAGAACAAATCGGAACCCGGGGGAAAATGGGGAATAAATAAAGAAAGAACCAAGAACATTAAAAGAAGTCGAAAACAATCGTCTAGTGTTTTAAGCTCCAAGTCCAAAGAAAAAAAAACCCAAAACTAGTAAAAAGACAACTACGTAAAATGCTCAATACACTAAGTAGAGCAAAACCTAAGAGCGAACCCTGGATCTAGAGTTTAGTAGACGAACCTGCCATCAATCTCTTCGTTCATTCGTCAGCAGATATCAGCAATTAACTGTTCATTTCTTCGTGTTTCTTTTATATTGTGTTGAAAAATGATTTTTTTTTTACTTTTCCTTCTTATTTTTCCTTCTTTTGCGTTTGTGTGTGTTTATGAATGTGTGTGTGTTAGTGTGAACGCGCATTCGTGGGTATATACTGTTGCCCTCTCGCGCGTATGGCCGTACGTGTAGAATTGTCTTGGTTCAAACGAGGTTGTTGGTCGAAGGATAACAAAAAATGCATGAAGTTTCCGGAGAAATAAGGAAATAGTGGAAAACTTGATTTGACTGATCCTTTCGGAATCATTAAAGATTTCTCTATAATCACGTATGCGTAAATATGTCTAAAAATGAGAGTAAGTAACTACGTTTCTTGGTATGTGGCCGAGTGGTTCTAATCTTACCATGGTCGATTTTTAAGGAACGATTATCAGGATTGATGTTATCAGACTGGAGAGGTCCTTTAGAAAGTGTCTGAAAACCATACCAAGGGTTGACCAAAGCCTTGTAAGTGAAATTGGGTAACCTTTGGAAGCCGTCGATAGATTTATTAGCACGAAGTCACAACATCGTGGCCGAGAGTTTGCGCGTGCTGGCCTTGATTGAATTGCTGACCACGCTTTTCCCCAGAAACTATAACTAAGTTTTGCTCAGCATAGTTGCAGTATAAACCACAGGTGGGCTGTGTGGGTGTTGAATAAGCGTCTAATAGTCGGCTATCTATATCTAGATCAGGCCTGCACGAAATGCGAGCTGCATATGCCTCGGGTCATTACCTATTTTGACCCTCGAATATTTTCAAAATACTTAAATTCAGTGACTGATCGCGTAAGAAAAAAAACTCAGTTTTATTGAGGGCTAGTCTAACCATGATCCGTTGGCCCACTGACAGTTCAAGTTATCACTGAAGTTGATTTCAACATTAAAATTTGTCTGAAGAAAGTTACTGTATAAACAGCTCGCATTTTTAAATCTTATTCACTTAAAAAATAATTTAAACCAAATTAACATAAGAATATTTATAAATCATATTTACTTGAAAATATATTTTATATATGGCAATAAATATTTTTAAATATTTGTAATATTGATTGTTTAAAGAATGCTGAAATAAAAATAATTAATCAACAAAAAATGGACAAAACAGCACAGCTGGATCTCTTTTTGTCTGTCTTTACCTTAAAAATATTTTAATTAAAATATTTGTCTGCTTGAAAAAAATAAAAATACTTACTGCATAAAAAAATCCTATTTTTAAATCTTATTCAATTGTGACACTATTTAGCGGTTGCGTGAAAACTAAAAGCGAGAAATACTTAAAGGCGAGAAGAAGCTATCACGAAAAGACATACTGAGCGATGTTATTTTTTTTAACAAAGAAAAGTGGTAAAGATTTTATTTTCATTTGCGAAAAAGAAAAAAAAAGTTGTTTTTTTTCGTAGAAGATAGGAAATTAGTAAGATCTCGGATATGTCGAATTAATTTATGCTACGAGGCGGCAAATAAAAGATAGCCATCTGCCCATGGCAATAATGAAAATTTAAAATTGGTCAAGTGGCCTACGAAACAGAATCTGGGAGATAATATTAATTAGGTCACGTACTGACCGAGAAAGACATCAGCGGAGGCCACCAAGAAGAAAGCGAAGAATAAACCATTAACTGTCTTTCGGAGATATCATTTGGTTTTGGGAAAAACACCTGTTTTATGTTAGACCTGGCCATGATAAGAGTTTTTTTACCGGGAGAGATAATTAGCGACAGAGTGCGGAGACGTTCAGTTAACCACCCATTTGACGGTTTAAATAGTTTTCTTCTCAGCATCACTTAAACTGCTTTTATGGCCCATCTTTTCACTAAATTCTTACACTTTTTTAATAATTTGGCACACGCAAATCACAGTGCTGATAACAAATATGGCGCCAGTTTGTTTAAATTACGCAGAATGAAAACTTCAGTGCTTGCGCAAGTCAGTGTTGCCAACATTGTGCGAGAATTTTGTGTGAATTGATTGGACAGTTTTTGAAATATTAAAGAGAAAGTTATTTAAAAGTGAATATAAAAGTCAACACTTAGAAGCCACAGTTTGTGTCATGCTTGATGCAATCGTCAGGCCATATATATATATATATATATATATATATATATATATATATATATATATATATATATATATATATATTTATATATATTATAATGAAGAGAAAGAATAGTAAGATATATTACAAAATTGGCTTGAAAATGAAACAGGACTCGAGACTTTAACTTAATTCTATAATTGAATTTGAAGTTTTTTTGTTTCTATTTTTGAAACATGGTAATTCCATTGGAACGATGAAATTTTAAATTAGTAAATTCATAATATATATATATATATATATATATATATATTCATAATATATATATATATATATTAGTAAATTTATAATATATACACACACATATATATATATATATATATATATATATATATATATATATATATATAAAGGAAACTTTTTGAGGTACAGAACTGTAGACATTATCTGGCTTGTTTCGATGGGAATTTATAATATATATATATATATATATATATATATATATATATATATATATATATATATATATATATATATATATTTATACTATATATATATATATATATATATATATATATATATATATATATAAATATATATATATTAATAAATTTATAATATATATATATATATATATATATATAAAGGAAACTTTCTTCTGATTATATATATATATATATATATATATATATTAATAAATGTATAAATGTATAATATATATATATATATATATAAAGGAAACTTTTAGAGGTACAGAACTGTAGACATTATCTGGCTTGTTTCGATGGGAATTTTTATATATTCACTTTTCATACATTTCGTATGTGTTACGGTAAATATACCCACGTTAATACTTGTAGTTTGTTTATTTTTTGTTTATAGTTTATTTTTGTTTTTGTTTATATTTTGTTTCTTTTTTTTGGTGAGATTTTGCGTATACACACATATGTCGCTTCAGATTATGTGCTTCTGTGACTGTGTGAGGTTGTGTACGTGCTTTTGTCACATCACCGGTGCGCGAGTCTGCTTTTGTGCCTTTTCCTTGGCATGTGATTGTCTGCACCCCCTTGACTGTGTGTAAACGTGCGATGTGCTTTTGCTTTCGTTGCCAAGCTTTTTGTTTTTTCTTTTGGAACTTAAGTTTATTTTTGTCCCAGCATTGAATCCGAGGTGCAAATGATAAAATAAAATTGAAAAAAAAAAAAAAAAAAAAAATCGCGAAATCAGTCGACGTCATTAAAAAATAACTAAGGAACTTTTTTTTTTTAATTTTATTCTAGAAAATTCTTCGTCAACAACCAGAAGCAAACGAAAAGAAGCAAAATTCAAGAGAAGAAAGAAATAAAACAGGAAATTCAGAGAAACAGCTGTAAAAGGAGAGATGATGAAAGAGGGAGATGATGGGAAAGTGAGAGAGAGAAAGTGAGAGGGTGGGAGGAGATAAGGTTTCAGAGAGAGTGCAAGTGAGAGGAGAGAATCAGAAAGAGTGACAGTAAACAAGCAACCAAAGTGTGAGTAAAATGCTACGCCTGAAGAGAGAGAAAAAAAATTCAGTGGGAGGAAGAGCTAAAGAGAAAAGTAGGAATTGAAAGAAAATTAGAGAAAGTAAACTACGAAACAAAGAAAGTGAATTAGATAGATAGATAGATAGATAGATATATAGATAGATATGAACTAGCTGAGATAGATAGATATATATATATAGATAGATAGATAGATAGATAGATAGATAGATAAATATGAACTAGCTGAGATAGATAGATATATAGATAGATAGATAGATATGAACTAGCTGAGATATATATATATATATATATATATATATATATATATATATATAGATAGATATGAACTAGCTGAGATAGATAGATAGATAGATAGATAGAAAGATAGATAGATAGATAGATAGATAGATATGAAAATAACACGGCATATCTGAAAAGGACAACTCAAAATAGAATTAAAAGGCAACAATAGATAGATAATAATGAAGTGAATGAGATAGATAGATAGATAGATAGATAGATAGATAGATAGATAGATAGATAAGAATAGAATGATGTAGATAGATATTAGAAAGTTTCTTGATAGACATATATGAGCAAAAAAATTGATAGATAGATAGATAGATAGATAGATAGATAGATAGATAGGAAAAGACTGATGTAGATAGATATCGATTAGTTCCGCGTCAGACAGATAGGAGCATAATCCGATAGATAGATATATAGATAGATAGATAGATAGATAGGAAGAGACTGATGTAGATAGGTATGTGAAAAGTTCCGCGATAGACAGATATGTGCAGAATCTGATAGATAGATAGATAGATAGATAGATAGATAGATAGATAGATAGATAATTTTTCAGAAGTATAAAAAACAAAAGAAATAGCTCTGAGACTCGAAATACCGTACATCTACCCTGCCGTTTTTTTAAAACTTCCTGTTTACCATTTCCGAAGCGTTTTTTTTTATTTCCAAATATTTATTGTTTTTTCTCTCTTATCCATTTGCCGATTTCTTTTGTATAGTTCAACATTAATGCCTCAGCTGTATAAACAATTCTGATAATTAAAGCATGCATTTTAGTACGCTCTCTTCAATTTCTCAATCGACAGATTTGCAAATTCGAAGCATTTCGCGCAGTCTTTATTGTTCATGTTTGCAATGTTAAGGAATTATCGTATTCCCCATAGTTTTTCCTAAAGTCTGGGATGAATTGATTTTTCCTTAGAGCGAATGAAGCTTTTAGGTCTTGGTGGGGACCATCGTTTTTTGAACCTCGTTGAGTAAAGGCACACCTCAAACAAATAAAAAATTTCAATCGAAAGTAGCAATGGACACTCTGTCAATGAATACCGAATGTTTCCTTATAAGGCAACGGCTAATATTACCATTATGATTTTATTTATTTATATATTTATTTTCGTTTTGACACGCTGCATAAGCCGTAATTTACTTATTTTAATCCTAAAAACAATGTAAATTTCTAATTATTTTAAGGTTGCATCTTTCTTTTTTTTTTCTTATTTTATTTTATTTTTATTTTTTTTTATTTACTAACAGTAATTATCAGTTGGGGAGATGAAACTTGAAAAAAAGTAAAAAGAAAAAAAAAAAACGGAAAACGCATAATTACCTTCCGAGTATCCGATGTGTAGCAACATAAAGAAAAAGTAAAAAATCCCCCGTAAACAACTTAAATAGAGCTGATACCATTGCGATTGGCTGTTGGTCAACTTCCAATCAAATGCGTGACAGGTGGGTAGGGTTTGCCTATAATATGTCACTGTCTGCAGGCTGTTAATTTAGATGGGAGGCGCAACAGAGACTGATCAGCTCTGATGGGGTCGACTTGGTGAGTGTAGTATGATGTTTAAAAGACCCAAAACTACCCAATGACCCAATTCGGAACATCAATGACCACGCCCTCTACCGCTAGAGAGCGTATATTCAAAGTAATTTGACAATTAAAATTAGTATGGGTGATTTTTGTTGATCTTCAGAGTCCGTACGCTTCGCGGACGTCTAAGTTTCATCTCCGTGTATCGCCTATAAGGCTGGGATAAAAAAAATGCGTATATTAGTTCGAGTGAATACTGGACAATCTCACCACATATAAAGAAAAAACTGGAGGCAACAGAAATGCAGTTCTACAGAAGAATATATGAAAGTCTTAAAGAAAATCGTAACAAAAGAACACTAACTCTAAGAACCAGACAGAGGGAGCTAAAATATCTTTGACACTTCATGAAGAAGGAGGGCGTGGAGACTTTGACACTGACAGGGTCTATCGATAGCAAGAAAGATAAGGGAATCCAGCGGATTAGGTACCTGAAGTGCTTGGGAATAAATTGTGGAACAGAAGCGAGCGGCTTAGCAAAGTGAGAAACGCTGCCTAGAGACACAAGAGATAGAAAACAGTGGAAAGCCATGATCGCCCGTGACCTGAAGGAAAATGGGACATAGGAGAAGAAGCGGATTTGTAAGAAAACATTAGTCGGGTTGTATAATAGAATCTGTTGTTAAACATTGACCGGGTTTTATATTTGAGTCTAGAGTTAAACATTGGTATATGAGACCGGTTTTGTTCTTGTGTCTATAGATAAACATTGATCAGATTTTATGTTCGAGTCTATAGTTCAACATTGGTCGAGTTTTACACACGCACCTACAGTTAAAAATTCGTCGGGTGGTATATTTGAATCTGTAGTTAAACACTGATCAAGTTTTATATTTGACTCTATAGTTAAACATTGATCAGGTTTTATATTTAAGTCTATAGTTAAACGTTAGTATGACTTTATATTTGAGTCTATAGACAAACATTCATCGGTTTTTATACTTGAGTCTATAGTTAAACACTGATCGGGTTTTATATTTGAATCTATAGTTAAACATTAGATAAATATCGCTCATTATCTTCGAAAGCATTCACAAGGTAGATGAATTTTTCGAGTGAATAAATTGCTGCATTCATTTTGCATTGTCGAATAATGAGAATATTTTTCTAGAATTTTAGAGTAAATGTAATATGGCTTCCAAACAGCCGTCAAATATAAAAACCGAATGTTTAACTATAGTCTCAAGTATAAAACTCGACGAATGTTTGTCTATAGACACAAATATAAAACCATACCAATGTTTAAGTACGTTTTCAAATATAATTTTGGCATTAAAAGGCGCAACAAAGGTTGATATGACGTAAAATGCATAATATTTTTTTTCTTTGTTCCTTCTTTTTCTTTCGTGTTCGTCAGATTTGTTCGTCGCGTGGATGTAAGTTTTAACGCCCTTCTTTAATAAAACCCGCTCGTGATATGATGTCGAACATAATTAATCAGAATCAATGCTGAAAAGCGCAAAGCTACACATTCCATAGATCGATACACTGATCGATACAAGAAAGATGAGGATGTTAATACTAATGAATACACTACTCTCTTTCATGTTTCAATGCCGTCAAGCAAAAAAAAAAATTGGAGTCTAATTGAACTTTCAAAACAGACAGGCCATATAATTGGGCGTTTAGCAGATTTAGTAAATGTATGATAAAAAAAAAACCACTAGGTGATACTAAAGCTCGCTAGTGAGTATGGACAGTACCTATATGAGCGATTGCTTGCGAATACCAGGTGCAGTAAACTTAGATATGCATGCAGTGTAAAGGATACTGGCTCGGAATTGTTAATAATAAAGCCGAGTTCAAATTCCAGTTGGGTTCATTATGTTCACTTACCCGCACAAACCCTTGGGAAAGGTATGAATCCACCTTTTCCCCCTAAGACATGGGTCAATTAGTAAGACCTGTATCCCTAAACAGGAAATTATCTATTCTCAAAAAAAAAAATATCTTAAATCTAAAAAAAATTCCTGGCTTTAAATAAACTGCATACGGTTGATAAACCGTAAAATCGAATCAATCAGTCAATTAACAATCTTTCTCTCTCTCTCTCTCTCTCTCTCTCTCTCTCTCTCTCGTTCTCTCTCTCTCAATTTTCTGTATACTTCTTCAATCATATAAGCTCGCTAGTCGCATGTCCATTCCACGAAGACTTTTCTTGCAAATTGACCACAGATTCTCGATTTCATTTAAATCAGGAGAGTTTTCGCGCCAGTCTATAGTAATTTGATTTGCTCACTGGTAAGGCTTGCCATTGTATTCGTGCAGCGTTACAGTTTTCCTACGCTTCCTTGGAGTAACATCCATTACAGTCAATGGCTGTAGGACAACTAATTGACAGTCGAGACAATAGTGTATTGGCATGATAAAAATCTGATACAATCACGGATGACACAATATTTTTCAAGGCCAAAAATATCATCATACACCACGAAAATAGATTCATATTACTGCACATCACTGCAAATGACCGAATCTGAGGAAAAAATAATAGAAATCGATTACACCCTGTCACTCCAGTGGGTCAAAAAGTTACCGTATGGTGAAAGAAAAGTAACTAAAGCGGTTGTTTCAAATAATTTCACACGAGTGTAACTGAATGACTCCGACACAAAATGACTTGCAATGTTAAACAAACACAAGCATGACGCTGCTTATTGGAATTTATCAGCTGAACACAAGTCATAATATTCGCTCGTACAATTCTTGGAAATCTCTCCTGTGTAGGATTGTCTAAACCTTTTCAAACGATAGTTCTATATTAATTGTTACAAAATGTCAGATTTTAACAGACAAATGAGTAAAGAATTTCAAAAATGAATTAAGAAAAGGTTAAAAAAAAGTCAGACATATTATGATTTCTTTCTGCACAAAAACTGACGCTATTAATTGAAAATTCACTTTCCGCCTAAAATTTCTATTTGATTCCCTGTTATAATTCTATGCATATTCAGACTTTCTTTCTTCTCGTCACGACCTTTCAAATGTTCCAATCCCCAAACTTTTTCATTTTTCAGTAAAATCAAGAATTACTTTTCGTTCATTTGTGCAAAACTGTTCAAGATTTGTAAAATAAATATTTCATAGCGACCATCTTTAATTTTTCACTAACAATCTGAAAGGCGTAGAAATGTGGGAACCAAAAATAAAAAAATAAAAAAAAAATAAATAAATATTCGAATACAGAAACGAAAAGTTTAAACTCGATCAATTCATGAGACTTTCATAGTAATTAACAGTGCCATCTTTAGCACAATGTTAGGGAAATTCTAGAAGTGAAACACGTCGGTGTTTATCACTTGGGCACGAATCGCCTGCATGGAGATATTAAAAGATTGACGCAAAAGAAAAAAAAGGATACGTCTATATCTCTGAAATGAGGTATTGCGATTACTTAATTATTTACATTATTCGGACTGTTATCCTCATCTTCATTGCCATATTCGCAACGTTTCGGCCGGTGTACATATATTAATATAATATTAATCAAATAATATTAAATGTTATTAAAATATATTAATATAATATTAATCAAATAATGTTAAATTTTAATAAAATATATTAATAAAATATTAATCAAATAATTTTAAATATTAATAAAATATTTTAATAAAATATTAAACAATTAATATTAATATTAATAAAATATGATAATAGAATATTAATCAAATATTATTAACTATTAATAATATATATTAATAAAATATTAATCAAATAATGTCAAATGCTATTAGAATATATTAATAAAATATTAATCAAATAATATTAAATATTATTAAAATAGTAAAAACCATCATGTATGTTTTTATTTGTTTTTCTATCATAAATTCTTCCGATGTCACACATCAAAGCGACTAATATAGCCAATGTTGTTTAAATTAGCGCTTCATTTGGATATTTTCTGAATTAAATATATCAGTGATACTTTTCATCTGATATCTTCATTGTTTTTGTCTGTCAATCTTAGTTTGTCTACCCGACCGTGGAGCATCGTTCTGGGAGAATTCTACATCATGAAATGACGACATTCTGACATTGCAAAAGATGCTCATTGTTATAGCAGCATTCACCATACAAGCAAAATCGATATTTCTCCTTTTTTTTTTTTTTCAATAAACTTACCACCGGATGTTAGCTGACGATAAAAACAAAGCGTAGATTTTAGACAACCCTATAGATTAAAATAGCATCAATTGAAATATATTGCAATGGCATCACTGGGCAAATGTCTTTCCCAAAGTAACTAGAGAGAGTGGTGGAATTTCAAGACAAATTCAACGGCTATGTTTCCAGGACAGATTCGGAAGACAGGTCATGTTGATTTTTTGCTGTGCCAACAGCGTGAAGAGGAATTAGCTTCGTCTGTATAATTCGTTCTTGAGAAAACTATGGTAAACTCAACCAGCGTTCGGACCAAACTGGATCTCTCGTAGTTCTGTTTTAAATTTAATCCCAGAGAACTGCAAGCGAGTGGGATGGGGTCAACAAAAGCCATCTGTAACATAACAATGAATGTCCATAGCACTACCGGGTGGATAAATTAAAATCAAATACACCCATGTGCAAATTATTGAAACAAAACGAATAAATCCGTTATTTTTTTACTTTCTTTTCGTATTTTCCCAATGAAACATGACATCGTACACATATTAGTACTTCGTACGCTTCCTTGGAGTACATTGATTTGTAACTGGTAAGGCTTGCCAGTGTGTTCGTGCAGCGTTGCAAATTCCTAAGCCTCTTTGGAGTAATGTCATTCGCAGACAATGGTCTTAGAACAACTAATCAACAGTCGAGACAATCGTGTCAGGGCGTGATGAATATCTGATGGAATCACGGATGACGCAATATTTTTCAATGCCAAAGAAATGTCATTATACACCCCGAAAATAGATTCATATTACAGCACACCACTGAAAATGACCTAATCTGAGGAAAAAATAGAAATTGATTACACCAGTGGCTCTAAAACTGACTTTATTGTGAAAGAAAGGAAACTAAAGCGTTTGTTTCAATTAATTTGCACACGGATGTATATAAAATACATATATTTTTTGTCTTTTTATTAGCTAGTCTTGCCTTTGTAGAAATATGAAAGCTATGAATTATATTATTAGGTTGGTGCAAAAATAATGACGTAAGAATGTCGTTTTTTGACGTTAAAATACGTCAAAAAACGACATTATTACGTCATTATTTTTGCACCAACCTAATATATGTAGACTCATTGAGATTATTAAAAAGGAAGGAGATACGACAGGGAAGGAGTGTCGTATTTCCAGAACTGCACAAGGGGAGTACTGAAAGTTTTCGACCAGACTCACTTCCCAAAATCCTTATTTTGATATGTGATCGTTCAAAAACAGTTTTTTTGAAGTAAACAAATCGGACCGAAAATTTTTCACCACTTTCTCCTACGATTCATAGCATTAAAACAAAGCTGGCGCTATCATTTTTTTTCTGCTGGTGGATAGAGAACGGAGAGCCGTTTTAGAGTTCCAGTCGAGATCATTACAGTCATATGATCAAATATTATTGGAAAATGTCTCATTCTATCGCTTTCTACTCTTCCTAGCTATAGGTTAAAAAGTAAGATAGCATGACGGGGCTCTTTAACTGAAGAGAGTCAGTAAATGTAAATGTAACTTCTATTCAGTTGTGGCTCTATCTTTGGACAGAGTGCAAGTCCGTAGTTGCTCTCTCATTGGACAGAATGAAACTCAGTTGTGTCTCTGTCTTTAGGCGGAGAGAGATTCAATTCTGGTTTTGTCTTCGAGCAGAGTGGAACTCCGTTGTGGTACTATCTTTGGGCAGAGTTCGACCCACTTGTAGCTCTATCTTTGTGCAGAGTGCGACTCAATTGTGGCTCCGTATTCGAGCACATTGTAACTCAGTTGTGGCTCTCTCTTTGGGCAGAGTGCGACCCACTTGTGTCTCTGTCTTCGGGAAGATTGCCACTCAGTTGTGGCTCTCACTTTTGGGAAAGATCGAATCAGCTGTGGCTTTGTCTTCGGGCAGAACGCGATTCACTAGTAGCTTTGTCTTCGGGCTGAGGTCGGCACAAATTTGGCTCTATCTTTGGGAAGAGTCCGACTCAGTTGAGACTATCTCTTTGAGCAGAGTTCGATCCTTTATTCGCTCTCTTCTAGCAGAGTGATACTCCGTTTTGGCTCTTTCTTCGGGCAGAGTGTGACTCAGTTGTGGCTCTGTCTTTGGACAGAGTCCGACTCAGTTATGACTCTGTCATCCGGTTGAACGCGACTCAGTTGTGGTTCTCTCTTCGAGCATAATGCAACTCAGTTGCGACTCTATCTTTGTACAGAGTGAGAATTAGTTGTGGCTTTGTCTTCCGGCAGAGTACGACTGCTTTAGGCAGAATGTGACTCAGTTGTGGCTCTAGCTTTGGGCAGAGTACGACTCAGGTGTGGCTGTGTCTTCAGGCAGTGTGTCCCTTAGTTGTTTTTCTGTCTTCGGGCAGAGTGGGACTCAGTTGTGCCTCTGTCTTCGAAAAGTGGGTCGACCAAAACATATTTGGCGTAGAAGTGTTGACGCAGAGGTGAAGGCAGCCGGCATGACTTGGGCCAAACTCAAGAGTATCACCCGGAACCGCTTCCGTTGGTGAGGTGTTAATACTGTTAATCAAGGAATGAAGAGGCATACAGAAAAAGATAAAGATATACTTCGACATGTATTATAAAAATAATATTAATAATAATAATATTGACAATAATACAAAACAGTAATTGGAAGTAAACAAAATCATTTATCTGTCTCCAAGAGGTTTATACTATCAATGGAAAGGGGTTATCTTATTTAATAATTTGAAATTAATAAATTAAATCTCTGAAAAATTCCTACCAACGAAACTGAAGAAAGATAACAGCCTCTTCAGATATCCATGAGAACGGAATCATAAAATGGTTAAAATTCCCCATTTGTTATCACTCTATCCACAGTATCCACGAA
The DNA here is from genome assembly GCA_963932145.1 of Acanthosepion lycidas. NCBI lineage: Eukaryota > Metazoa > Mollusca > Cephalopoda > Sepiida > Sepiidae > Acanthosepion > Acanthosepion lycidas. The sequence goes on along the minus strand of OZ010583.1, from coordinate 25,089,109 downwards.
GAAATTTGAATGATTTGTTTTTTTGCGATTTACCAACCATTTGGACGTTATTCAAAGCTAAAATATATATTTAGATTGTAGGCATTATTCTTGTCTTTTTGCCAGTGAATATTGCATTAACAATTCCTTTTGCGCTAACAATGATTTTTTTCAGAAAATAATTTTACTATTTAACCCATATATAGGAGAGAAGAGATGGATTCATACTTTTTTTTATTTGCGCCATAAATTAATGTAATGATTTGAATTCAGCTCTCAGATTTCACATTCTGAGATGTTATCCATTATCCCACCCATAAACCCAAACACCATGAACCCTACGTCAGTCACTTTCACACCGCCTTGACGTGGCTTCCCTCTGTTGTTTCTATAAATATTTTCATGGAAATTTTTCTGTTGAGCTGATTAAATTTTTTCTGATGTGTCGAGGAAGAGGGGCCGATTTAGAGTGGCACTTTGATGCCCGTTACGCATTAGGATATTGCGTTAACTGGATTGAACATTGGCAACCCCGCCCGAAATTATGTTAGTTTGTGGTTACTTTTTATCCCTAGTTTCTTCCGTCAAATTAACTTAGCTCACTGACCTCTTTTATTTTTGACCCTATTTTCTTTAGTTTAATTCCCTTTCACCTCCCCCCCCCCGCTCCGTTATGTGACCAGGGAAGTCAGTTTTTCTGGTGGATGCGTGACGCCTTTCGTTTTTTCGAGTGTGTATTTGGGATTTGTTTTTGTGGTTGAAGGAATGTGTGTTTGATTGATTGCTTGAAATGAATGACTATTTTAAAGGGTGTTCCAATAAACTGGACCGATTTTAAATGTGAATTAAATTTAAGCGTCTAAAGATTTTTTTTTTCTTTCAGATTTAACAATTTAAGTCTTTAGCAATTTCAGCCATGGAAAGAATTGCAATCAAACAATGTATTAAAGTTATTGATATGACCAAGTGATTGGTTAAGTAATAACAAAACAAGAAGTTGCAGATAAATAGTGTATTGAACAGTAAATATAATACAAGTGAGTTACAGGACTTGGGAGTGTGTATCGTTTGATCAGCGTTCAGTCTCTCACTGTTAATATTTAACAGCCGCCACCCCCGCCAGGAGAGATATATGTGGCACAAAGCCGAGTTTAACGTGGGCCACCAGAGCCCGTAGGCTCAGCCAAAAATCGGCGTAGAACCTGCATAAATGGCTTCGAGCCTTCCCGGATGAAACTCTACCCTTTGGCACAGCCAATGCGCAGAGTTTACTCTCCGGCAAAAGCAGAGAGTTCGACAGGAGCTGCGAACAGTCACAGTCTCGGAAGAATAGTTAAGCAGTGTTAATATTTAACAGCTACCCCCTCCCACACACACACGAGGGATATACGTGGCACAAGGCCGAGTTTAGCATGGGTCATCTGAGCCCGTAGGCTCGGCAAAAAAATCCCCGTAGAACCCGCATAAAATGGTTCGACAGTAGCTGCGGACAGTCACAGCCTCAGATGAACAGTCTAGTACGATTTCCCCCGAGCCCTACAATCCTACAACTTTATAGTAATTGGAAGAGTCCATAAAAGACTCATTAGAGGGAAGACACTACAACAGGTATCGAAGCCTGTTACGAAAATGGATGTTCAAATAGAATTTGAATGAGAACTTCCCAGGTCGCATCATCTCTTGAAACAGCGAAGTCAATTGGCCATCACGATCATGCGACATGACGCCTTTGGATTTCTTCCTTTGGGGTCATCTCAAAAGTAAGGTGTAAGGTCTCTGCCGACAAGCCAACAACAATTCAGCAGCTGAAAGATAAAATAATTATGCATATTGGTAAGATTGAGGAACATCTATGCAGAGACGTTACCAAAACTTTGACCATCAAGTGGAAGTGTGCGGCCGAAGCTTGGCGGACATTTGGGCGATATTATTTTTCACACATAATTGCCATGACTTGAATAATATGATCCAATAGATAAATAAATAAATTTTCCCAAATAACATTGGTTTATTTACTGCTGACTTTAATCCATCTTAATGAAACACCCTTATATATAATCCGTCTTAATGAAACACCATTATATATAATCCGTCTTAATGAAACACCCTTATATATAATCCGTCTTAATGAAACCCAGTTTACGTTACTAAACTCACGCATTGATTGCGTTCGGTTAACTGATATTTCTGCCACAATTAAGGATTGTGGATATTTTTTTAAATTATTATTACCACTATTTTATTTAGTTTCTTGTACATAGATTATTTCATATTGTAAATACATATTGGGCCTTAGTTTTTTTGTTGTTATTGTTGTGGTTGTTTTAATTCCCTAACCCCACAGACAATAATTTTACATATGGTGACTAGTTAAAACTTTATGGAGATTCTGAGGTATATGATGGATGTAGTAACAATGGTAAATAAAACTTCGATGTTTTGGTGTAAGGAATATTGCGTTATGTTTGGGTCAGTAATTTTGGCTAGCGAATTTTTATTATAAAATAGAAGAAGACAGTCCTTTTTTCTCCCATTCCCTACTTTGGCCCTGTACCATCTTTCTGTATATTTTACAGATGAAATATCGCTTTCCTCCTTGGTATCTCACATGAATTTAAACACACTATTACATTGGCAATTAGGTCTCATATTTACTGTTGAAATAGCGAAATGTAAGTTCTATTCTAATGGTTTATTTTCTCACACTACTTGCCTGTGAAACTCTCTTCCGGTTCCTTGCATCCCTGTCATCTACAATCAACAAACCTTCCGCGCTCCATAGGTTTAACCTCTCAGTTGCGTTAGAGCCACAACTGAGTCGCACTCTGTCCGCGGGGACAGAGACGCCGCTGGGGAAACTGAAATACACTGAGGTGCTCCGTGCCGGGGAACAGCTCCTACACTAAATAGATGATATCGGTAGTCATACGGATGCTAACGCAATCGACGCTTGAGGGAGCTGGGCAAATTTTTGTCCCTGGTCTGAATGTACGCGCTCGTGGGTAAATACTGCCTACAATCAACAAAGATTCAAAAGCAACACCAATCGTTATGTTATGTCTTCCTGAATTCTGTTCTTTTATTGTTCTTTCCTCGTCACTAAAATCGTCTCGTTTTCTTCACTCCAAGTAACTCTTTGCGTCTTAGTAGCTTTATCGCCTTGTTTGGAGGGAATGGACTAAAAAATATTTGTAATGAAGATTCGCATTAATAAAAAATAATAATGCTTTTTAAATATATTTTTTTTTTCAGATTAGGAAAACAATAATATTTCATAAACATTTATTTACCATGGGATATTTATTTCACTATTTAAAATTCCAACACAGCCCAAATAGAATGACTGCTGCTTTAGATATTAAAGAAATCGTTTGTACTTCATAAATGAAAAATATCCTGAAGGGGGCTTCTTTTTTTTTTCTTTCTACAATCAATGAAGACAGTATTTTTCTTTTGAAATAAATCATTTTCAAGTGTTCGTGTTATTCTAGGTAAAAATTTTACTTTAATTTGCTTTGAAAAATTCAGTTTTATTTATTGATCGTTTGCAGTCTAAGAATATTTTGCATCAGGGAAGTTCAGTTGGATGGAAAATAATTTCTAACTAGTTTTAAAGCGTTAGACACGAAGACCTATTTGAACGGCCAGGAAAACTTGACTTATATGGAAAAAATAGAAAAATCCTGAATATTTAGTGGAGATAAATCTCCTGCAGAAGAGTAGAAGATGAACTAAGCAATTTCCCAAACACATACATATTACTTGTAAAGTGTAAGACATGAAGACCTATTTGAACATCCAGGAAAACTTGACTTATATGGAAAAGATAGAAAAATCCTGAACATTTAGTGGAGATAAATCTCCTGCAGAAGAGTAAAAAATGAATTATGCAATTTCCCAAACACATACATATTAGTTGTAAAGTGTAAGACATGAAGACCTATTTGAACAGCCAGGAAAACTTGACTTATATGGAAAAGATAGAAAAATCCTGAACATTTAGTGGAGATAAATCTCCTGCAGAAGAGTAAAAAATGAATTATGCAATTTCCCAAACACATACATATTAGTTGTAAAGTGTAAGACATGAAGACCTATTTGAACAGCCAGGAAAACTTGACTTATATGGAAAAGATAGAAAAATCCTGAACATTTAGTGGAGATAAATCTCCTGCAGAAGAGTAAAAAATGAATTATGCAATTTCCCAAACACATATATATTAGTTGTAAAGTGTAAGACATGAAGACCTATTTGAACAGCCAGGAAAACTTGACTTATATGGAAAAGATAGAAAAATCCTGAACATTTAGTGGAGATAAATCTCCTGCAGAAGAGTAAAAAATGAATTATGAAATTTCCCAAACACATACATATTAGTTGTAAAGGGTAAGACAGGAAGATCTATTTGAACTTATTTATTTGAAATTTACAGCGAGGCGATCAATTTAATGAAGAAGTTCTTAATCTAAATTCTCTTCTAATACCGCTAGAAGTCAGCTTCCATGCACGAAGTTTAATCATTTGAGATATGAAAGACTATTTCTGGAATAGGTAGAATTCTAGTTATAAAGACAACTTCAAACGTTTTTCATGCCATATTGTTTGTTTACACTACATAATAAAGGTCTTAAATGTGTGAATCTGTAACTGAATGGCCCAATTTCACTCGTAGTCGAAGGTGCTCACTTTGGTCAAAATGAACTTGGGAAATTATGAAGCCACTTCTTCAACTCTACCTCAGATATGGGTTAAAAATAAGGGTTAGCTAAAAGTTCTAGCTTTGTAAAACAGC
>OZ010583.1:25071837-25079337 GCA_963932145.1 Acanthosepion lycidas | reverse complement strand
AAGTGAGATTTTTCGTTTTTTTTTTATAAAATGAAAATAAATGGTCAATTTTGCTGCCTAAAAAAAAACAACAAGATTTTTAACGAAGATTTCGGACGTGCTAGAAACGATTCAAAAATGTAAAAAAAAAATACCCCAAAATACTTTGATCTTTCCTCTTAATAATAACATAAACATTTAGACGATAAAATTTTGTTTTCATCAAGTTTGGAGTCTTTTTCATCATGCTATGCTCTTTTTTAGCGATCTCGTGGAGGTACCTATATATATATATATATATATATATATAAATGGTGCCTCATAAAAATGGGATACATATTAAATGCAAGTTTCTATATATATATTACATAAATGATATAGAAGATTTCAAAATATTATCTAAGATTTTGCTAATTCATACAGGTATCTGATATCATTTTTGCTGACAGTGGACCCTTATAATGTCGTGGATCCCAAAGAAATTACATACGTGCATGTTCTTTTCGTGGTGGCGACCATCAATATTTTACATAATGAGAGATTTAGTTTCCTGCTCTTATTAATCCTTACAACAATAACGTTATATAAAAATTCTTCCTCATGCAGCATATTGAACAGGCAAACTCGTTTTACAAAGTTGGTTTTCGAAATCTTCTAGTATGTTGAATAAATATCCACGATTGATATACTTATTCAACGATTAATTAATACAAGTACTAATTATTTTAATTAAGACATTCTGATAAAAAAAGAAAATACTGACAATATATTCAAACTTTTGCACAACGCAATGGTCAGGTGCTGTTTGAAAACTGAATGTTGCATAATTGAAATATTAATCTTTATATAGAACAGAAATGATAGAGGAGCAGTCATTTTTATGTCCGGGGGTGGCATGTCGAGGTGGTGTAATGATTAGCAAGCTTGTTTCGCTAGAATAATTACGACTGAGTAGTGAGTTCGATCCTCACTGCACCCTGATTTCGGCCTTGTGCCACATCTAAGCTACGCTTGGAAAATCAATATTTTGGGACCTCGGCGTGGTGTAATGGTCAGCAAACTTGTCTCGCTAGAACAATTACGTCTGAGTAGTGAGTTCGATCATCACTGAGTGCCACATACTTTCGGCCTTTTGCCACATTTGAATTACGTTTAGAAAATCATTGGGCACTTTGGCGTTGTGTATTATTTAGCAAGCTTATCTCGCTAGATCAGTTACGATCTTCAATAGGTGCCCCATACTTTCGGTCCTGTGCCACGTCTAAGCACGCGTAGAAAATAGCCATTTTTATTTACGGAGTGAGGGCGAAAAGCGTGAAAATAAATAGATAAGTAAATAAACAAATAAATAAGTAAATAAAACTTGAAAATACAATAATATGCAAAAATAATATATCCGAGCACAAGAGCAAGTATACACAAACTTATATAGCTCTAGCTAGAAATTTTAATAATTTAAAAATAATATTTTAAATAATAATCATAATAATTTTAATAATAAATAATCTAAAAAATACTTTTAAATAAATAGTTTTTAATTAATATTTTATTAACACCAGCAGTCCATGTGCAATATTTTATATTTAGGGATTTTTATTTTGTTTGTTTAATGGCGCATCAACTGCTTATAGGTTATTTAATGCCGTAATTTAATTTTGGCGGGGAGTTTTGAAGTAATAAAAATATGATATACACTATTCTGCCCTCACAATTGAATGCATGGTAGATGATGCTCAGCTTTTGTGCATATATATGTTTGTGTGGACGTAATTAATAGATGTTTTGAACGGGGTTTTTTATGCTGTAGTTTTGTTGAAGTTATATTTTTGAATTCAGTTTGATTTCTTTAAGATATTGTCAGATATTACATGGACTAATTTCATAAAAGGAGTTCTTTCATGTTGTCTATTTGGTTGATTTTGTTTATCGGTATATCAACACCTCTATGGGTTATATAATGCTGAAATCTAAATATTTTGAACGCAACTGCGTGCCTTCAACTACAGATACAATGTATTGTTGGGAATTTTATTATAAAAATGCATTTATGGAAATTTTACTATAAAAATGTATTTTTATACATTCGTAGTGTATTGTTTTTGTTTGGGGTTCACAATCTGCCCATAACTGGGACCTTAACAATTGCTACCACCCCGTGTTAGGGTGGACTATAGGGCAACAGTAATGGCCCCATGCTCCTCAAAAGCAATAATCTGACGATCACTTGTTTGCTGCCATATGTAGTTTGAAAATTTGTTCAATTGTTAGATTAAGATTTGAACCATTGTGTCTTAGAAAAGATTAAAGATATATTACTGGAATTTTTGGAGCATTTTATACTACTTTTTATACTAATTTGAACAATAAGAATGTATTCAGTTCTAAGTTGAAAAGATGATCCCTCTTGCTGTTGTGACATCCTGATCCATTTTTCTTCTCAATTGTTTCCTCTTTTTAAAACTTATTCACCGTTCTCCTGATGGTTCTTGAATGGACTTTGAAGATGGAAACCAGAGAATGAATGTTGGCACCATTACTGAACGCCTGGTTGATCTTTGTCATTTCACCACTGCTCATTTGAGAAGACATTTTGAGGCTGACATAAAAGGATTTTAACCTATTCCTTTTCTAGCTGAATAACTCAAAGGGTTTTTTTAGTGATTCTTACAACAAATGTTGACAAGATAGCTAAACATGTTATCTGAAAACCCAGAAAAAAGAAAGTCGATTAATCTAGTGGTTTTTAGTTACTAAACATTTTGGTGGGATGGACAATTATGCTGTTACACCTTGTATATACTGGACACTCCCGTCGTTTTTCCAATTCACTTCCTAGGAACCGACATTCAGACACCTGCACCGACATACAAACAGCCAGACACATGCAGATATGATTTAATTATAGCGATGAAGGCTTTGGGCAGAACCAACCACACTTTTTGAAGAGCCGAATACAGCGATCTAGTGCACAACGTGACAGAAGGTCCCCAACGACCCTCCCAGTCTGTCCTGCTATTTGAAAGAGAAGAAGGAGAACAGAGAGTATGGAGAAAAGAAGAAAAGTTGAACTGGATTCAAGAAGACAGAAGATGTCGATTGACGATGTATTTACATTTTTGAAGATTCTAGTTATAAGGCAAGGGAGAAATCGAAAGGTAATTTCGCACGTGAGAGGTGTGAAAATAGAAAAAAATTGTTGTAGAAGTGTCGGCTGCATTTAGCTATTTCAACAGTAAAAGTGGGTGGGACCGAAATATCAATCTAGTAACACGCTTAAAATCATATATTCTAAGCATCAGGGGGAAAAAAATTCAATTTCGGTGCGACAAGAATATGAAACACAATTTGATGTCAGAGGGAAAAAAAAGAAGATAAAATTAGTAAATAATGTGGGACGTGAAATTAGAAATCAACGGTAAAAAGTAGGTCCGAAAGGGATAATGCATTTAAACGTTGCAAATATGTGTTACATGAAATACATTTGTTGGCGAACTGCCTTTTCTTGAATTGACTCTCTCTCTCTCTCTCCCTATCTATCTATCTATCTATCTATCTATCCATCTAGTTCAGTGTCTTCAGATCTGCCTATCTATCAATCTATCTATCTGTCTATTTCATTGTGTTCAGTGTCTGTCTGTCTATCTATCTTAATGTGTTCATATCTATCAATGCCTCCATCTTCTTTAGTGAAATATGTGTCTGCCATTCGAACAGTTTAACCTTTAACCCGGTGAGAGACGATCACAAGTCATTTCAAAATATATCATATTATTAATATATATATATATATATATATATATATATATATATATATATATATATATATATATATATATATATGTATATATGTATATATAGCATGTTCCCTTAAAGTATATTTATTCTTTGTATTAAATTATTATGTCACACGTGCTCAGACCTTAGTCTATCACGTCAAACATCACCGTCCTGCGTCAAGGGCAGAAGCTTATTAGGGTGGCATCTTGTGTCATTATATAGTTAGACAATGTGTGTGATTGCCTGGTAACCAACCCATCTTGCGCCTTGGGTAAGTGTCCAGAGCAGTATATCACCGCAATATTTGATTTTGCTCTCCAGCAGTGTCCTTCAAAGCACATTCGGCTTTATAGTAAGATTATAGAAATATCAGGGATGGTTTCTTACAGCTGTGATTTAGTTGGCTGTTATCTCCAAGCGATATTAAGTATAGCGCTCAGCATCGGAGTGTAGGTTCCATCAAGTGTTTTAGTTAATGCCCAAGCACTAAAACCACCTCTCCAGTGAAAGTGACGCGAATGAATCTCCCTGTGAGGTTGCCTGTTAGATCAGATTTCCAGGATACATTAATTTTATTAAAGGCGGCTCAGGTTTTAGCTATGTGAAATTTTGCATCATTTTCATTAGAATTTATTTGGTTTCCAAGCATTTAAAAGATCCGACAGATTTTATTGAGCCTTGCTGTCTGAAGATTATGATTTCAGTTTTAGAGACATCAACATAGAGGTCAAGAATAGTTCATAGCTCTCAAAATCCGAGTGTAGGTTCCACCAAGATTAGACTCTAGGATTTTAGTTAATGTCCAAGAAGTAGCACCATACATTACCTCCGCCTCTACAGTGGCTCGAAAGTATCTCCGCTCGAGGTTGTCTGGTAGATCAGATTTCCATATTACATACATTTTATTCAAGGCGGCTCAGGCATTAGCTATGCCAATTTTCACATCCTTTTCGTGTGAATTTATCTTGCTTCTTAGGCATTTAAAAGATTCCATAGTTTGTATTGAGCCATGATCAAATGGACTACATTCCTTCGTTCTCCCAACTCTAATCCGTCCGACTTATACTCGCCACGCTGCGTACATTGGGGAGAATCAGCCTTGTTCCTTTCGCATTAATTTACGAAGGAGAAGGTTCCTCTCGGATAAATTCTTCCCAAGCATTGTTGATTTGCGTAACAGAATCGCAGCAGAATGTCGTTTGCTGCAACCATAACCTTCTCAAGTCACCTGTTAACCTCTATCTTTCCCAAATGCCTGCATAAACTGCGCCCTTTATTCTTACAATAAACGCCTTCAGTAGCCCTTGACGTTGAGTGACACTTGGGCCTTGTACAGGGTGCACATTATTTTTTAAAAACTTCGGAATGAAAAGAATTCTGCTAATACGGGGTCGGTCTTTTTATTTTTACACGTTTTGCTACGAAGGAAGTGTCACATTGATTTGCTTAAATGGGAATCATTAAAGGCATGTAAATCACAGGGCCTGTAAAAGTTTCAAAATATTTTACTGAGTCACCTGAGACAGATTTTATTGAGCCTTGCTGGTTGAAGATTATGAATTCAGTTTTAGAAGCATTAACATAGATTCCAACATCGTTAGCAGAATTTTCTAGATGATGTAGGAGAGCTGTGACATTGGTAATGGTGTCTACAGTGATAGCTAGGTCATCTGCATAGTCAATATTGGTATATTTTTTGCAGTGAACTTTTTTGCAGGATATCCACAAGAGCATCTTGGTGATAATAATAAAAACCATCGAGATTTTACAAGAAAATTTGGAGGAAAAGTAATTCAAATGCAATGTCAATTGAGAGGCAAACAAGATTAATGACTAAAATTAAGAAATACTAATTTGTATTGACTTAGAAAAAGATTAACGATTTAAATTAAATAAGCATGAAGTTATAGGAAGCCAAAAGGTGAGTATTTTGTGATAAATCATATATATATATATATATATATATATATATATATATAATTATTCGCAATGGTTCTTCCCCCTACCCTGTTAGGGATTTGCAAAAAAAAACATAGTTTTCAAGTGCCCTGTACCCTTTGAGAGTTTTTATCTCCAATGGATTAAATAATATTTATGTTGGTCACACCACAAACTCGCTTTCACAACGCTTGACTCTATATTTGAATGATAACTCTGAAATTTTTAAGCATTTAAAACAGCATGCCTGGCCGAGTACACAATTCCGGAAAATCTTTGTCGAAAACAAAACTATACTTAAACATGAAAACAATAAACAAAAACTAAACATTCTTGAAGCTATATACATAAAACAGTTGAAATCTGAACAAAATAAACTACGAAATCTCCACAAATATTCTTAAATGCCTATAAATGATAACTGAACCCATTGGTTTATACCAACGGCTTCCCATACTTAATGCTTCTCGTTTTCACTCTCGCGTGGTCATGTGACGTCACGAACTGCGGTGCGAATTTTGCTTCCGCGTTTCGTATACACGAGTTTGTCGTTGCTTTGAAATTTTTCATGCAACAAAAACAGACTATCATTATTGTTTCGTCCGTGTATTGTTTTGATATATTGAAATGTAACTGTCATCTTTGATAATGGCTTATGTAAGCGGAAAGCTACAAACATATATCAATATGGCGATTTCCTTTCGTCTTTCAATGATAATGTTATTAAGCTTATCAGACAATATGAAAGGAACTTACTTAAAATAAATAGACAAAACTTGTCTATATTATTTAATGAAATATGCATCAGTATATGTGTGTGTATGTGTATTTTGGCAGCAATCCTTCGTTTACACATGTTTTATTAAAGACAACAGACAAGTTACTGCGATTAAGTTTTTCTTGTATTCGAACAAGTGTTTTCTTTTCTGGATACAGAGTGTGTAGAAACTGACCAAATGTTCTGTAATTCCGAGCACTTTCGGCTATACTTTTAGCCATCATCAAGGATGATTTTATTTTTGCTTTTTAATTGGGTGTATCAGTTGTGTGTATGTTTCTAGAGTTATAGGGATATTTTGTTTTTCCTAACACAGTCAGCATATTGTGGCCGAGTTCATACTTAATATTATTGTGTGTTGACGTATTCTTTTTTATTATTAAGGCTTCCATTATTTTTAATATGTTTTTACATGTGAATGAGGTTATTATGCTTGTATTTTCTACTAGTATGTTTCGGATGGAGTCTAGTAAGCTTGTGTGTGCGTTTAAACAGATTCTACTAGAGCTGAGGTCAGATGGAAGTAACGTAAAGGTTCTGTATAGGTATGTAATAGTGTAACCGATGTAATTATTTATGCGTTAGGTTTGATCAGGAACACCGTTCCTTAAGGGGTATTTGAACTCGTAAATAATTTTGTTCTTAATAGTTTTGATTTTGGGGGTTTATTGTTATTTTTGTGTATAAAGTTAGTTGTTTTGTAGTAGATAATATTATAAACAAACTGAGATAGAAAGATAAATATATAGATAGATGGATTAAAAAGAATGGTATATATAGATTTTAATGCAGTTATATGTGATATATCCAGAGAAATAATCATAACCTATATATTCTGTTAGATAGATAGAGACAGATAAACACGCACACACACAAAATATATATATATATACATACATACATACATACATACATACATACATACATCATAGATGCATCTATGTGTATGTGTGTATATATATATATATACGTATGCATTATTAAATAATATTGTAAAGACACGCACACACAAATACACACACACACAC
>OZ010583.1:25064337-25066837 GCA_963932145.1 Acanthosepion lycidas | reverse complement strand
AAGACAAGTGTTCTTATAGATGTTGCAAACACTAACTGACAAAAATAAAGAAAAAAAAAACACGTTTGAAAACATTTGAGAAATGCATGGACCTTGAGGTAGAAATCAGTTGACTGACATCTCAAGACAATATTACCTGTTGTTACTGACTTTAGAGAATATATCAAAAGGAAGGAATAATTATAATGATCAAATTCCTAGTCCACATATACTGTGATAGTAGCGGTCACAGCTCAGTTGCATCTCACTGAAGAGCGAGTATTTTCAAAAGAATATATCTATGCATGTGCATTAAAGTCCCCTAAATGTAAAGTTAATAAAGCCATGCAACTAGTCCTCTAGAAATTTGAAATGGCTACATACTTTACAGACGGAAAATGTATGTACCGATTATATATATATATATATATATATATAGAAAGGACACCTGATCGAGTGGTTACAATGTTCGCACTATGATCATGAGACCAGAGTTCGAATCTCACCATAGTCGATTTGTCAGGACTGATATCGAACTGCAGAGATCGATCCCAGCGAGCAGCACCTTTGGAAAGTGCCTGAAAACCATACCACTAATTGATCCAACCCTTGAAGGCCGTCTGTTTGGTCTTACACTCTTCGCTGACCTGAAATGGAACAAATACATTGAATCAATAGCTTCATCTAACGCAAGAAAACTTGGTTCCTTGTGCCGCGCCATAAAGTTTTTCTCACCCGAGTCCATCCTTCAAATCTATAAATCAACCATTCGCCCTTGCATGGAATACTACTGCCATATATGGTCTGGAGCCCCCGCTGTTCGTCTTAAGGACCTCAACAAAATGCAGAGATGGACACATGGCACAGTGGATAAAGACGTTAGTTAGATCCAGTGACAGGACCCAAAGAGTGTGAGTTCAATACCGAGTTAATGCAGTGAAGAACTTGGAGAGGGGAATTAAAAGAAGATAACTAATAACTGACATCCATTAGACATGGCACGTGGAACTAGAATAGACTACCCCAGCGAGCGAAGTAAAACTGTTCAGTTCAAAATTCCAACCACCTGAAGAAGGCTGGAGCTTACTACGGCCGAAACGTTATGATAAATATGGCAAGAAAGATGAGGACAATAGTCCGAATAATGTAAATAGTGTACATAACACCTCATCTCAGAGATATAGACCTGAAAGATGTTGGATTTTCGGTAACACTCTCATGCACACTACACAGTACGAAAACGTGAACGAGCAAAAAAAGTCAAGTGGTTTAAGCCACCGTATAACAAAAACGAAAAAAAAACTAAAGTAGGAAAAATATTCATTGAACTCATGCATAAACACTTCCCACATCTAGTACCCTTCACAAGATATTCAATAGAAATGCTGCAAGCATCAGCTACAACTGCACCGAGAACATGACATGAATAATAAAAAAAAAACATAACAGAAAACTTCCACAAAAGAAACAAAAAATAAAGCATACGTACAAACCAACCCCACCTGTAACTACGGTGTAAAGAACGAATGTCCCTTAAATAGCAATTGCTTGCAAAACAATGTAATATGCCGACCCACTGTAGATAATGAAGAAAAATAGCAGATAAGCATACATGATCACGGGGATAACGAAGAAAAATATACATTGGACTAACTGAAAGATCCTGGAAACAGAGAAATTACGCGCGCAAAACATCCTTTAACAAAAGTAAATATGCGAACAGCACAATGCTTTCTAAACATATATGTGAAATTAAAAATTAAAACCAAATCACACCTAAAATATCATGAAAAATAAGGAAAACATCATCAGCCTAAACAATAAGTACAAAAACTGTAAACTAAAATAGCTATATTTACCTTCTCAGACGATCACAAATTACTAAATAAACGATCAGAACTTATTTCAAAATGCAGACACGAAAACAAATTATTAAAGTTTCATAAAAATCTAAAAATTAAAAACCGAACAGCTTGTAAAATAAAATTATGTTAAATTAAAATATATACAACTCAGATAATTCAAAATATTTTGACAAAACCAATCCATTAAACTAAACAAATAAGATAACCGATGCCCGCCGCAATTAAATAATAAAATATAAAAAAAATCAGAATGAATATTATAAACAAACTAGCAGTAGAGCCTCGGGATGTAACAGTAAGAGATAGATCAAGTATCGACCATCATAAAGACTGAAAAATAAAATTTACAAAGATTATTGTTTAAGGTTGACGGACACGCATGACTTAATTAGTTTTTTTTTTTGTTTTTTGTTTTTTTTACGAATTGGTCAAACCCAAAATCAAACAAAAACATTGTTTTCAATCGTTATGAGTCTACCGATTGAATAGAATTTTATTATAAACAATTGTCTTGTAAATGGAATTTTTAAAGCATTCTGAATGTAAAAATAAAGAAAAAAGTGTGCAAGAAAATAAGAAACACTACCTGCCCTAAAAAAGTGAAGTTTTGTTGAAATCGGTTGAAAAATGTAGGAAATCCGATCCCATATATAAAC
>OZ010583.1:25044337-25059337 GCA_963932145.1 Acanthosepion lycidas | reverse complement strand
AAAACTACTGTGTATATTTCCTTATTTGCTGAGTTCATACTGATTCTTTTCTCTATTGATGTGGGTATATGCTTAATTATAGATGGAGGGTGGTTTGACTTAGGGTGTACATACAGGGGATTAGTGTTAGGATTTCTGTTAGGCAGGTGAACGTTGATCGTTAAGTCTAGGGTTACGTCTAGAAAGTTTACTCTTTTTAATTTAGTGTTGACTATTGTTTTTAAATTTAGTTTAGCGAATTCATTATAAATTATCTTTCTAATTTTCTCTGTTTTAAAATTTGTGGAGCTCCTCACTACCATGAGTCTGCCATCTCTGTACAGCCCGATGTCCCTAATGTCTAGTTCACGGTGGGCGGTTAGATTGTACAGTGTAAATAGACCTACTATATATATATATATATATATATATATAATGGACTCTCCCGTCGGTTTCGAAATATGAGGATCTGCCAGCTTATTGATTCAGTTATGAAAGTTTATGCGATAATCTTAAGTGGCATTTAAGACCCGCTAGTGATTTACAAAGGAGGCCACATATGGAACAGGCGTGAGAATTTTGAGATGACATCACTGTTAGATTGGCTGACCTTTTAGATATTTCTCTCGCTTCTTGAAGATGATTCAGAGTCCACTAAAACACGTTGATCTCCATTCTACCCGCACCAAAGCTAAGTGCTCAAGGGTGTTATGTGGTATATTAACTGCTGACAAGTTGCTTTTCAGTTTGTCTTTGTATCTTAGCCATGGGCATCCTACATTCCTTTAGCCCTGATTTAACTGGCTGTACATTAGGATCTTGGATATCCTGTCATCAGACATTCTTAAGACATGACCAGTCCACAGTAACTGGGACTATATGATAAAAGTATATGTATATGTGTGGCTATAAAGTAGAGCTTGGATGCATATATATATATATATATATATATATATATATATATATATATATATATATATATATATATATATATATATATATATATGTATAATGAAAATTGCATTCATGCTGGTTCAGTTTCGCTTCCAATAAGCGTTACACATGATATAACCATAGATTATTTCAAACTTTGAGGGGACAGAGAATATAATTATGCTTACAAAACAGGCACTATATATATATATATATATATATATATATATATATATATATATATATATATATATATATATATATATATTTGTTTATAAGTAGTTACATTAAATATGATATTTTTTTTACATTTTTTCTCATATACTTACAGTTTTTCTCTTTTCAGAACGATAAGATTGTAGAAACTGTCCGTGTGATTATTGCCCCGAGCACTTTCGGCTAATTCGTTGGCTATTTTAAAGGGGCTGTTAGTATAATATATATCGTATTATATATATATATATATATATATATATATATATATATATATATATATATATATATATGTATATATATATATATATATACAATATGAAAATATGTATATACATATGCATATATATATATATATATATGTGTGTGTGTGTATAAACACATATATATATATATATATATATATATATATGTATATGTATATACATATTTTTATATTGTATTATATATATATATATATATATATATATGTATGTATGTATATATATATATATATATATATATATATATATATATATATATGGGGGTGTTGGTGTAATATTTTAAATATGTTTTTACTTACATGTGGGCACTTTCACATCGACGTGGTGTAATGGTTAGTAGGATTGTCTTGCTAAATCAATTTCGAATGAATAGTGAATTCGATCCTCACTGAGGGTCCCATACTTTCGGCTTTGTGCAACATCCAAGCTTTACTTTATATCCAAACATCTTAAACTTAACCTTTTAAACACATCATAAACATATGTCAAACACATCTTAAACGCATCGTAAACTTAACATCTACATATCTAAGCTACCTGTAGAAAACAGCCATAGGTATGTGCGTATGTCCTAGTAATAATAAAAGTGTCTAGTGATACCAAGTTTTGGTGATATAACTGGAAGATAAAACGGCCGTGTGCTCAGGTGTATAAGGAAATGACCGGGCCTTTTGCCAGTATGAATGATTTTATGAAAAAATGCTTGCATATATCTTTCACTTTCATTCTTTCTCTATTCCTCTCTTTCCCACTCTCTTTCACTACCTCGCTTTCCTTTTATTTTTGAATGAGATCGATTCCTTTATAAGAAACCCTTAACTAGAATTCGACGTTTTCACCTGCAACCTCGAGCGAAGAAATCGCTTCGACCTTGAATTTGAATCTGATGTGTTCTCTTATTAAATCCTGTATATAATCTAATGGAATGGGTTAGATGAATACACGCATAAAACAACATTGTATATCGTCATAATAACACTCTCTCTCTCTCTTTCTATCTATCTATCTATCTATGTATCTATCTGTCTCAATCTGTTCATATCTATCTATCTATCTATCTATCTATCTATATATATATATATATATATATATATATATATATATATATATATGAAAAGTGTGTGTAAATAAATATATATATATATATATAATTATTTATATATTATATGCGCGGTACTTATTAGAAAGCGCTCAATATCAGAGATAGAGCTAACATATATGGTTGGATAGATGTGAGCTTGGGACCCTGGGTTTCACGCTTTAGCGATCGTCAGACAAACCGTCTGACGATCGCTAAAGCGTGAAACCCAGGGTCACAAACTCACATCTATCCAACCATATATATATATATATATATATATATATATATATATATAACACCAACGGAAAACCTTTATTCAGGTACAGTCTCGAATAAAAACGACAATACTGAAACAACAAAGAGAAAAAAAGGCTTCAAGGCGAACTTTACCTGCGTAATAAAATACTCGATGCCTGCATTGCCTAAAACAAGCAGAAAATATATAACAACGTTCAATCCTATGAAATAATGGCTCTAGTCGTAAACCGAGTTTCAGGATCACGCTATCTTTCTACGAAATTGACGGAAATGAAAGAAGGGAGGCATGGGCTTTATATAACTCTTCACTCGCCTTTCATTAACCAAAACAGGTTTCATTAATTTCTAGTGGATGAGAGCGTTAGTTGAAGTGATTCAGTTCAGTTCAGTACCTGGCCAAAGTAGACGTGAACAATATCTTGGAGAGTTGAGTTAAAGACAAGTAACAGAGATTAAGATAGTCGGAAGAGGCATGGCATGTGGAAGTAGAACAATCTACTTCAATCTACTTCAAGTAAAGGGTGCGATTCGAAATTCTAATCAGCTGAAGAAGGCCTCAGTGTACAACGTACGAAACGTTGTGAATATGACAACAAAGATGAGGACAACAGACCGAACAATGAAAATGCTGTAAATAACTGTGTCGTTCAGGGATGGTTTTGTTGATGACTTTCATGTTTAAATTGCTTAGTTATTTAAATAATCTGTTACCCCTGCCCTGTCTAAAAGTTATAAAGACCTTAGCATGTCGATCACAATTTGAGTATTATTGGAAACGTTGTCATTTTTAATAAGGTATTTTGAGCATCTAACAACTGTAATTTCCAAAATGCTCATATTTT
The DNA here is from genome assembly GCA_963932145.1 of Acanthosepion lycidas. NCBI lineage: Eukaryota > Metazoa > Mollusca > Cephalopoda > Sepiida > Sepiidae > Acanthosepion > Acanthosepion lycidas. The sequence continues at coordinate 25,055,768 of OZ010583.1, read as the reverse complement.
AGATTGTAAGCATGAAAATAAAATCTGCTTGAATTGTTCAATGGGTTTATTTGTTTATCATTATTGATTTTATTTAAGGAAAAAAAAAGCAAAGTTTATATTGTTAAATACGAAGGAGACGCTTTTTTACGCGTAACTAAATAGAACCGAATGGAAAAATTTAATTTTCTTCGCTTTATTTAATATGTTGCTATCTTTTGCTTTTAGATTGCTAAATACATTAAACTAATAAATAAATAGAAATACAATGCAAATATAAATATTGTGTAGATTTTTTTATGTATTTAACATTCTGTTTAGCAATGCAATATATTTTGAATGTGTGTGTGTTTTTTTTTTCATTTGACTTTGATCGGCTTTACCAGAATATGACCTTCATTCTTTTCGTAAAGCTTTTGTTTACATTAATAATAATAATAATAATAATAATAATAATAAATAGGTTTAAAAATGGAAAACAGTGTAGGTTCCCGTAAAAAGAGTTCGATTTACAAACTGCCGATAAGGAAAAACAGGGTTTCTGGCTTATTGCTCTTAATTATGAGAGAGCAAGATCAAAGTATTGTATACTAAAAGTGGACATTAATTCTTATTTATTATTTGTTTGTGAATTTTGAAAAAAATCGTTTAAAACTAAGAAAAGAATGCTGATATTCTATGTACACCCTTGTGCACATTAATTGAAACAACTACTTTAGATTCCTTTCTTTCAGCATATGGCCAAGTTTAGATTCACTGAAATCATGTTAATTGATTTCTATTTTTCTTCAGATTAGGTCATTAGCAATATTCGTGGTGTATGATGAAACTAGTTTGGCCTTGAAAAATATTGTTTCCGTGATTGCATCAGATTTTCATCACACCCAGACACTCTTGTCTCGACTGTCGATTAGTTGTACTATGGTTATTACCAGCGACCAATTGCGTACGTACGTATGCAACGTTACATGTATGCGCATATATGCAGTCCCACACTTTTCATATTTGTTTATGTTTGTTGAGCTCCAATGAGTGAGCGAACGTGTATGTATATCTGCGTACGTCAATGAGTGAACGTGCGTGTATGTATGTTTACGTACGTATGAGTGTCGTTTCAAAATTTAAAAAAATAATCCTTTTGTCTGACTATCGCAAATAGCATGAAACCCCGGGTCACAAACTCACATCAATCCAACTAAATATGTTAGTTCTATCACTGATATTGAGCGCTTTTCAATAAGTACCGCTCATATATAATATATGAATAATATCTATAATAAATTTCATATATGTTTTTTTATATTTATATACATACACATTTTATATATAAGTATATACACATTTTATATATATATATATATATATATATATATAATATCTATTATCTCAAATAATATTATATTATAAATAGTATATATTATATAAAATATATTATCTCAAATAACAACTTAAAAGAGACTGTTTGACCAACACAAGGAATGACCAAAATCCATGTTAAAAAAATAAAAAAAAACAAATGAAAACTATAGACAAATGTTTATTTTCTCCATCAAGACTTTCATTTTTGTAGTTGACTGCTACCAGCAAGCAGAAAATTATTTTTCTTCTGATGATGGCCATTTTGGCCGAAACTAGTCAAGGAATCTAAATGAAATAATAATAAAAAAAGAAAGAATATTAATACTCAACCTCAATATATATATATATATATATATATATATTGAGCAATAAAAAATATTAAAAAAATTAAAATCTTCAGACACACTGGGTTGTGTATTAATATTCTTTCTTTTATTATTATATATATATATATATATATATATATATATATATATATATATATATATATATATATATGCGCAGTATTTAGTAGTAAGTGCTCATTATCAGTGACAGAGCTAACATATTCAGATGTGTGAATATTCGTTTGTGACTCACGCTTTTGTGATCACCAAACAGACCGGTTTATTTATTTATTTATTTTAATGAAACTATTTATGCTTATTTGTGTTTGATTATGTTTAGTGGGGGAATTTTCTTCCGTGTTTGTTTGGGATGAGACCGTCACATACATCGACACTCATGCATACAGCTGTATGCATTTTAGTTCATAGAAACACACCCATATAGATAATCTTAAGTTAGGCGCAGATACACATCCATGCGTTCGAGCATACATATATATACACAACTGTCATTCTATTTCGGTGCCGAGACTGTAACGTTTACATATGTAGCGATGTTCTCTCAAGAATGAAAAGGTGTGGTTTGTCTTGACGCTTTTCAGATCGGCCATCTGCGCCGTCTGACAAACTTACACTTCCTTACACACACATACACACTTGTAGACGCGTACACAAACTCTCATTTATCTGAATCTACCAACATCATGAGGACTAGATTAGAGAGAGCATAAAGATGTGGTTTTGATCTTCCCAAATTCATTGAAGTTGCAGTAAAAAGGCAACTAGAAAATTAAGATTAAAGCAAATAGTGCGCAAAATTAACAATGCATATGTTTGACAATCCTGATTATAATCTGCAATCCAGTTGCTCAAATCATTTCCAGCCTTGATAGCGTTCAAAAACGTTTTCGCGGTCTTGTAAGCGTAAAGACATTCTCTACTCTATAACCTCTTCCTCTGCGGAGGCAACATCCCGAGCCTATCATTACTGTATCGCTATTTTCACAACAAATGTTCTTTTTAAGGATCACTCGATATTTATCGCCTTTATTCTCATTATATTTACTTCCTTCTTCCCTTTTTGTTTATATCACAGACAAACCTCTTATCAACGGAGGTCCGTTAAAACAGATTGTCCGTAGATGGGAAGGGATTATTTTTTGAGTTATAAAACCACTATAGTAACTACCAGTAGTTATGATCATAATGTAAACATGTATATATGGCATAAATAAATATATACTTAATAGTTATATTAATCATAATAACAAAAATAATAAATTACTCACAGCTACATTCTCGCACATTCGCTAATGTATCGTACTTTATATACTGTACACCTGTTTTTGTTTACAATTGAAAGACCTGTCACCGCCGCCAAGCGGTCACTTTGAGAACTAATACGACTCGTTCCGCTAAGCCCGCAAATTTTGAAATACATCGTTGACGATTTGGAAGTTTTTTTTGTTTGTTTTTTTCCTGTATAATTTCTTTTTTATTTTGCCTGCAGATTTTGTCCGTAGATTCTGAAGTTCGTTGATCAGGGGGAGGCGTAGATATGAGGATTGTCTGTACTTTTTGGATGATAACCATTTTAACAGTGACCTTCTGTCATGGGAGGCTCTCCTGTTTTGAATTACTTATACTATCAAAGAAATTTTGAAAAAATTTATCTCACTTTGCCAGCTGTGTATAAATAATAGTTTTAGTTAATTAAATTTGTTGATATATTTGTTAAAACTTAAGTGTGATGTTATGGGTTACATAAATAGAATATACTGAAAAATAGTCTGTATGAATGGTGATAGGAGCAGTTGGCAAAAAAATAAATAAATCACATACTTTTCTATACACGAAATTGCAGACCTGCGTAAAGAGACCAGGGTAAAGACAAAATTCATCAAATGAGAAGAGAATGTAAAATCAGGTTTGAAGCCTTGAAAAATGCGTTTGAGCAAAGGGAAGTGAATTAGAGGAAAGAAGAAAGAAGCGTGGTGGATACGAATATAGTGTCATGACGACGAGAGTAACTTATTTCAAAGATGAAATAACACATCGGCACTATATTAAAAAAAAATCAGAAAAAAAAGAGAAGCCACAAAAAAAAAAAAGCGGAAAAAAAACAAAGATTCAAAATGAACAATGATGTTTACCCTGTACAAAGCCCAAGGACCACCGAAGGTAAAAGGTTGTAGATTAAAAGGCAATTTATAAGCATTTGTGGGCAATATAACGATTAACCCTAGCGATGAATATGTTAAGTCTTAGTGATCGAGGAAGCATCTTCTTTGGAGTCAGTTCCACAAGGCAACAGTTCGTGTGAAGAAGCTCCTCGAGCGGAAAACACATCACACCAATGGAACACGAAAGGAATGAGTGTGGTTCGCTACAAGGTGTGTAGCATAGCGGGTCTTAGCTGTAGATGTTAGATCTGATGGAGCTAAGGAATGTAGTTCGTCTGAAGACGTTCCTTGGAAATAGCGATAGAACAGCGAGAAGCTTGTGACGTTTCGTTTGTAGGAAAGTGGTTGTAGGATGGAAAATAATTCATCACCCACAAGGATGCAGAAAAAACCTTTGGACTGTATGGAAACTGAAAATGAAGAATAGGCAGCTCCTCACTATATATGACAGCAGTTCTCCATTTTCGGCCTGACATTTGAATTGGCAGTTTCTTTTCTCTCATTTCTCGCTTGTGGAAACTCTCTTCTGGATTCTTGCTTTCAAACGAGCTTTGATCTTAAAAATTTAAATGGCATTATTATCTACTGTCTTCTTGATAACTCTTCTATTGTTCTCGCTCCTTAATAATGTTTCTCTTTTTTTTCTAATTCTTTCACACTCAGTAACCCCTTGTGTCTTAGTGGCTTTATTGCCTTGCTTGGTGTGAAATGATTAAAAGAAAATAATTTGCGAAATGTCCTTCAGTGGATTTTGATTTATTCTCCTACATGTGCTGCGACAGAGTCGAAAGAATGTCCATATTTCACGGGAAAAGAATGTGAAAAGTATCATAAAAGAAGGAAGAGGGTACCACGATGTGCTGTAATCGTGCTTGTCTTGCTATATCAGTTAGGATCCTCACTGGGTGCCCCATACCTCCAGCCTTGTGCCATGCTTAAAATATCAACAGAAATGAAAGAAGGAGGCGGGAAGTTTCTGAGGTAAGAAAAAATAGGATCGGAGAATAATATCCAAAATGTTTTCAAATTTAAAAAAAAAGGAGAACAATTAAGCGTGTCCAGTATTTATATAAGAAGCAGGGGGTGCCATTTTGGGGGCGTGCTCGGTGACGACATTACACTATTGGCCTGCAAGACGAAATCGTTAACCATTGCTCACTCGAATGTACCTGCGATATGTATCAGTCTTAGCATAGTATGACATATGTTGAAATAACTGAAGAGAGGAAATAGTAAGATCGTGTAGTGTCAATGTTCCAAATGTAATTTTCCTTTCTACTTTAAATATCGGCATTTTAAATTCTGTCGGAAAACGACTACGTACATAACCGGCAAACAAGCTCTGAGTCTGTGAATGAAATAATTATGAAGAGATTGAGATAGATAGATAGATAGATAGATAGATAGATAGATAGATAGATAGATACGACTAGACAATGAATAGACACATACACATAGATATATATTTGTGTGTGTGCATATATATATATATATATATATATATATATATGCACAGACTTAGACACGAACGGACAATAGACAGATACGAAGAGGCTTAGACAGATAGCTGGAAAGAAAAGAGGCGGTGATAGATAGATAGATAGATATGAGTAGACAATGAATAGACATATATATATATGGACTTAGATATGAACAGACAATAGACAGATAGGAATATACAGATAGAAAGAAAAGTGGCTGCTATATATATATATATATATATATATATATATATATATATATAGAGAGAGAGAGAGAGAGAGAGAGTGAGAGAGAGAGAGAGAGAGAATTAGATAAATATGAACAGACAAAAGATCGACAGATATGAATATGCTGATTGATAGATAGATAACGGGACTGTGATATATACATACATACATGCATACATACATATATATATATATATATATATATATATATATATATATATATATATATATACATATATATGTGTGTGTGTGTGTGTGTGTCTGTGTGTTTGTAAATAGTGCGTGGGCAGACAGATACAAATAGACATGTACAGATATATAGATAGATAGAAATAGACAGACATATATATACTTGTATAGATAGATAGGACACTGACTGAAAGAAAAATGGAATAAAATTATATATATACTTTGTAGCTATGTCCATATTGACAAGCTCAACGCTGTCGAAGAAGATTATAATGCGCCAAATTGTAATCAGCTCTTTTGCATGATTTAAACAAAAAGAGTCCTAACATTCAGTCTTTAACTGCCATTTGAACATGAAGCTCTGGCTTCATTATCAAAGACGTTATCATCTCAGCGAAGCTAACCAGTCGGCCAACTCCAAATCTGAAATCACGCGACTTGGAGAAAACCAAGAGGAAAGCCAAAGAGCAATAAAGAGAGAAATACATTGAGAGTGGAAAGAATAATTACAGAGGTAGGGTGTGCATGGCGAAAGAGGAAAGAAAGAAAGAAGAAATATAGTGATAGAGTGAGAGTGGGAGTAAAAACCTGGTAGAAATGTAAAGGAAATCATTTTAATAATTGTTTTATCGTAAAAGTGACAGATAAGAAGTTCCCTGGAGGAATAAATCAAATTTATAACTAGGAGAGGAAGAATTCGAATAAGAGAAATGTCAGAATTATGTAGAAGGATGATTGCCTTGCCGTAGAGTAAGCTTAAGAGTGATTTTGATTTTCACTCGGTGCCACATACATGTGGTCTTGTGCCAAACTTGGAAATATGAAACAAATGAGAACAGGTACAGAAAAAAAAAACAGGAGTCTACCGTTACCCATCAGGGTCATCGGAGCAACATATGTATTGCATCCGCGGTAGAAGTGATCTTTCTGACGAAGCTCAACTCTCTCCAGGCTGGATTTGAATTCAGAGTTAACTTCTCCTATAGAACGCAGTCTGTACTTCTATTTAACCATAGATGGGGGAGGAGAAGAAGAGGATTCATAATTTTCCCAAGGGTATCAGCACGTAAGTGAATGTAATTCATTCGACTGTAATTCGAACTCGGCTCTCCGATCCTTCAATCTGAACCGCTATTCATTACTCGAAAATATATATATATATATATATATATATATATATATATATATATATATATATATATATATATATATATATATATATATATATATATATATATATATATATATATATATATATATATATATATGCAATTTTTATATATATTATTATATATTATAAAACCCAGCGTGAAACCCAGGGTCACAAACTCACATCAATCCAACTAAAAGGAATGTATCTATCTATCTATCTATATATCTATCTATCTATATATCTATCTATATATATATATATATATATATATATATATATATATATATATATATATATATCGGTAAATCGAATCGAATTCTCTCAGTAACTGTGTGTTTATCTAAAAATAAATACGCTTAAATTCACCTTCAGCCCTCCTGTGCGCCAACGGCTTAATGGTAGAATCCCTCACTAAGGCCAATTCAGTCGATCCTAACTAGAGGCAACCGGACGTCTAGCCACACTGGTGAGCTGTGATAAAGCAAAGCAGTCTGTATGTGGATGACAATACATACATACATACATACATACATACATACATACATATATATATATATATATATATATATATATATATATATATATATATATGCATATGCATATACTGTACTTCGTGGAAAATGATCAATATCTGTGATGAATGACAATTGCGTATATATGTATACTCGAAAGCATGGAGGTGCATCTGCGCCTAACCTCAGATTATTTATATGGGTACGCACTAAAATGCACACACCTGTATGTATATGCGTGTGTGAGCGTGTCATTCCAAACGAACACAGAAGAAAATGTTCCCCCACCACCTCATACAAATAATTAAACACTAATAAGTGTAAATAGAACCGCTTTTTAAAAAAATAAACCTCTTTGTTTGATGATTGCAAAAGCTTGAAACTCATGTTAACAATCTAATATCAACACAACTGAATATATATATATATATATATATATATATATATATATATATATATATATATATATATATATATATAGAGAGAGAGAGAGAGAGAGAGGGTAATGTGGGAGAAAGATAATGAATAGAACTACACATATCGTCTTTCATTTTATACTTCTTTCACTTGATCTATCTATCTATCTATCTATATATATATATATATATATATATATATATATATATATATATAGAAAGAGAGAGAGAGAGAGGGGGATCGTGATATAAATATATAAATGAAAGAATAAGGAAATGTCACAAAGAAACTGAGTAAGAAATGAACAATAGAAAAAAAAAGGAAAGACTTAAAAAATACGCAGATGAAAGAAATTCACAAAATAAAATGAAAGTAATATAGAAAGAAAGGAAGAAAAATAAGGAAAAAAGAATAACAATATATTTTTTTTTAAATTGAGAAAATTTTAGGGATAAAAAATAGAAATGTAAAACTTAAAAATCTGCATTTTTAGCCATTGTCGAAATTTTCATAATGGGACCGATTTAAAAATTTAGCTTCTTTTTCATTCAAGGAGAAATAAAAAAAAAAGAAAAAATTGAAAAAAAAAAAATTAAAAACAGAAGAAATTCTAAACAAAGGCGATTCGGCGAATTGGATTTTAAAAAATTATGAAACATTCGGGAAGATTAAAATTTCGAAACGAATTGTGCGTAGAAAGAGGGAGAGAAAACGGACATTTTGAACATTTTGAATACGAAGGCGAAGAAAGGTGAATAAATAGATTGAAAGAAGGACGAAAATTAAAGTTAAAAAAAAGAAATTGAAATAAAATAGGGTTACTCCTCCTCCAAATAGCGAAAATCCTTTCTTTTTACAAAATACCAACACCAGACATAACTTAAAAAATCACTTGCAATAAAAAATGATCATGCTGTTTCATTCTTTTACAATTTTTGCTAGCTAACTGTTTCTTTTTTATTTTTTATTTTTCCCTCTTAAATCTTTCTTTCTACCTTCCTTTTTCTTTCTTTATTTAATTTTTCTTCTTTTTTCTTTCTTCTTTCTTCCTTCCCTCTTTCTTTTTTCTTTCTTTCTTCCTTACTAACTTTTTATTTTTATTTTCTTTCTTTTTTACTTTCTTTCTTTCTTTCTTACATCATTCTTTGTTTATTTCTTTGTTTTTATATATTTCTTTCTCTTTTTTCTCTCTTACTTTTCTTTCTCCATTTCTTTCTTTCTTTCCTTCTTCCATATTTTTCTTTCTTTCTTCCTTCCTTCCGTTTTTCTCTTTTCTCTTTCTTTCTTCCTTTCTAAATTTTTCCTTCTTTCTTCCTTACATAAACTTTCTTTTTATTTTCTTTCTTTCGTTCTTTCTTTTTCTTTCTTTCTTTCTTGCTTTCTTCCTTACATCATTTTCTTTTTTCTTTATTCCTTTCTTTTTATATATTTCTTTCTCTTTCGTTCTTTCTTTCTTTATCCTTTCTCCCTTACTTTTTTCTCTATTTCTTTCTTTCTTTCTTTCTTTCTTTCTTCTTTACATATTTTTTTTTCTAATTTTGGTTCTTTCTTTCTTTCTTTCTTTCTTTCTTTCTTTTGTCTTCTTTTCTCCCTTTTTCTTTCTTTCTTTCTTTTCTATCTTTCTTCATTATTTACTTTTTTCTTTCTTTCTTCCATTTTTCTTTTTCTTGCTTTCTTTGTTACTTCTTTGTTTCTTTGATTCTTTTTGTCTTTATTACATATTGTTCGTTGCTTCTTCCTTTCGCTCGTTCTTTCTTTCTCTTTTACGTTTTTCTTTATATTCTAATTTTATTGCTTTCTTTTTTCTTTATTTCTTCCTTCCTTTTTGTTTGTTTCTTTCTTTCTTTCTTCATTATTTACTTTTTCTTTTCTCCTTTTTTCTTTCTTTTTTACATACTTTTTCTTACTTGATTTTTCATTCTTTCTTTTTTCTTTCTTACGTTTTTCTTTCTTTCTAATTTTTTCTTTCTATCTTTTCTCTTTATTTTTTTCTTTCTTATATCCTTTTTCTTTTTTCTTTCTTTCTTTTTCTTTCTTTCTTACCGTCTTTCTTTCTAACTTAATTTTCTTTCTTTCTTTCTTCATACATTTTTCTTTCTTTCTTCCTTAAATGCATTTTTCTTTCTTCCTTCTTTTTTTCTTTCTCTCTCGCTCTCTTTTTTCTTTTTCTCTTTCTTCCTTACGTTATTCTTTTTCTTCCATCCTTACCTACTTATTGTTGTTTGTTTCTTTCTTACGTTTTTCTTTCTTTCTTCATTTCTTTTTTACTTTTCTTTCTTTCTTTCTTTCTTTCTTTCTTGCTTTCTTTCTTTCTTACTCAATTTTTTCTTTTTTTTCTTGTTTCTTTCGTTTTTTCATACGCGCCCACTCATAGAAATATACAAACACACACACACGTATATATATATATATATATATATATATATATATATATATATATATATATATATATGAACACAACCCTTCAGCATTTCCATATTTAAAATATTTCTTATATCCCATTTTCTTTCTCTTTTTCTTTCTTTCTTTTTCTCTTTCTTCCTTACTTTTTTCTTTTTTCTTCCATCTTTACCTAATTATGTTGTTGTTCCTTTCTTGAATCGATTGTCATTGATGCTCTATATTTCTGACCTTGTGCCACTTTTAATGTGTTTTTTGTTGGTAACATTAGTGTGATGTAATGGCTAGTAAACTTGTCTCGCTAGAAGAATTATGACTATGTAGTGATTTCCTTCCTCGTTGAGTTGCTGAGTACTCCAAACTCACGCCCTTGTGCCACATCTAAGAGACGCTTAATACACCACTGTTAGGACATTTCGATAAAGCCTAATGTTCAGCAAGCTAATCTCGATAGATCAATTAAGACTAGTTAGCGAGTTCGATCCTCTCACTACGTGCTCCACACTCACGGCCTTGTGTCACATCTAAGTTACGTCCAGTAAATTCCTATAAAATCAGCCATGGTTTTGCTTGGTGCTTAAAATATTTTCCTATTTTCTATCGGTGCCAATGGTTGGGATTTGATCCAAGGATCATGAATATACGAATTTTTAAAACCGGTAGACGTTCCTTATTTTACTGATAAACGATATCCTATCAACTTTCATTCTTTTTTTTTTTATTTTATTTTTTTATTTTTTCATAATCGCCCGAAGCAAAGCAGTAATGTCACTAATAAACAAGGCTTACATGGTTTGGAAAAGTTCGGAACATAAACATTAATAATTATTAGAAAGAGGAAAGTGTAGTCAGGAGGGCAGTAAATAGAGATTGACAAGGAAGAAAAAAAGAAGAATGAAAGAAAAATTTATTTAAGGAAGACAGAAAGAAAAATCTATGAAGAAAGAAAGAAAGAAAAAGCAAGTTAGAAAGAAAGACGCTAAGAAAGGAAGTTGATTTTAAATTTTTGCAAGATTTCCAAATTAAAGTTGTTTGGAAAGAAAGAAGTTCCACAGGCAAGAACTGCGAAAGAAGAAACTGTTAGCATAGAACTTCCGGCTACAAGTCAGATCAGCTGTAAATTGTTGAGATCTTGACGCCAGTAGCATATCCCGTTTATATTCATAAAGTCTAGGTACCATAGCGAAGAGCTCATTTGAACAAT
>OZ010583.1:25006837-25024337 GCA_963932145.1 Acanthosepion lycidas | reverse complement strand
TGTCGATATGTAGATGTGCCAGTAAATACACTCTGAGGCAGTACGAACCCAGAAGAACAATTTTTTTTCGATTCCTCCAATTCTTCTTTTGCCCCTCCCATTTTCCAATATCGTTCAGAGTAGAAAGTAATAATCAGCGACAGGTACCCCTGCAGAATACCCGTCACAATCGTTTTATTAACCGATATTCCAACTTGTGGTGAACATCCGTTATTGTGAGTGAGCATACCAGTAAAAAAGGTTCTTCGCAATACTCGTTCAAACATGTCGACTGATTCACCTCAAGTCGTTCGCACAATTCCCAAAAACCTCCTTCTTGTGTATGTGTACTTCCTGTCGACAACCGTGTGGGGTCGAAGGGATACGAACTCCCCACGTTATGTGTCTCTGCTGGTGGATTTTGTAGGCAAGTAAGATTTTACGGGGAGGCTCTGCTAAGCATAAACCTAAATCATTTGTGGTGTCTTTCGCCTCGACTTGATGCTGGTTCATCAGTGTCGGGAGAATAGATGAATTCAAACCATGCCAATGGAGTTTGTGCGAAAGTAAATGCAACATCCCCGACTGAAATTTGAACTCTCTACGACAATTTCACTTATTCTTTTATTCCTTGTTTCTATTTGTAAGTTTTGCTTCTTTCTTTTTCTTTCTTTCTTTCTTTCTTTCTTTCTTTCTTTCTTTCTTTCTTTCTTTCTTTCTTTCAGGTTTCCTTGCCTTTTTCCTTCTTTGCTCATACCCGCGAAGTCACGTGCGCATTTACTGCCATGTCGCATTAATGTAATTCCTCATGTATAATACACATTTTTTTTCCAAAAAATAATAAGCAAAATTAGTGGTGCGTATTATGCACAGCTACAAAAATCTTTAAAAATTCCTGTTCCATTGGTTGATTTCAGTTGTGAAATGACTACTCACCACAAACATAGAACAATTTGACACTAACATTCGGCGATTGCGACCACCATAAGGATGTCAAATATCTACTTAGCAATACTTAAATACTCAAAAGATACACCATTTCTCCCCAACTACGGGTTAAATAGTAGAAGATGCATCTGAATAAACCATTGTAATTCTCAAAATTTCTAAGATGATATTAAAAAAAATAAATGCTACAAACTCATGTAACCCAATATCAGTTCAAAAGGATAAAAATACGCAGTGGAGGGTACCAAGAATAAAAGAAATTAAGAAAACGTAACTGAGAGGAAAGGACGAAACTTGCATTTACCTTTTTGAAGATTGTCGTCGACAGGAAAGTAAGAATCCGGAAAATAATTTCATGACAGATCAAAATTTCAGGATAGAAATTCATATTACTTGAATAATTTTATTTTTATACCTTATGATAAATCTATTTAAGACTTAGATGATCACAGATTCATTTTATTTTTTTAAACAATAAATTAGCCTGGTTGTTCTTGCATTTCTTCTAAACTGGTAAACAACCAAGGCTAGAAATCTCAATTTGTCCTTCTGTATATATATATATATATATATATATATATATATATATATATATATATATATATATATATATCGCTGATGGCTGGAGAAAAGAAGGATTCATCCATTTCTCAAGACATTAGTTCAAAGCGAATAAAAATTCTGTCTTAGCCAGTATTTGAACTCGGCTCGAAAATTCCATCTTATGATCTATTCACCGCGAGTTCCATATAAAAGATAGTAACATGAAAATCAATTTTATCCTCCCCACACCCGGACCCCTCATCGAAGAACATTAATTTACAAATATATTTCTACTGTGTCCAGAAGGATTTAGTTCTTTTTATATTCCATCAAAACCTTCGCTCAATAAGCATCGGAGTCGTCTCTCCTAAAATTCCACCTACGAGTTCCATCCATTGCTGACAAAAGAAAACGTTTGTACATGCTTATCTACCCGGAGATTAGAATCGATATAAATGAGTCGGTCTGATTCATTTCGTGAGAAAGAGCTTCCTATTTCCAAATAGCTCCTTTCAACTTGGAGGACAATTTTTCTTGGATCCCGATTATTTTCATGTAACACTAAGTTTCATCGTATACTTCTGTTTATTCCTGTATCATTTTAACTTGACTGAATTGCAACTGTCTTCATGAATCTGAATGTATTTGATGAAAAGGCAAATTCCAAAGCAAGCGAATCTGCTGAGGAAGGCCAAAAAATGCGTCAACCGATATATTCATGAAAAAACTGACATATGACAGTAGAATCCCTGACAAGCAGACTAAGAAGGTCTTCCGGATATGAGGCATTGCTTACAAAGTCCGGATATGAAGCATTGCTTACAAAGTCCGGATATGAAGCATTGCTTACAAAGTCCGGATATGAGGGATTCCGGATACAAGAGACACTAAAATGAACAAGCTGATCGCTGATGTTTCTTCATACAGTAGAATCCCTGTCAACCGGATTAAGAAGGTCCTCCGGATATGAGGAATTGGTTGCAAAGTCTGGATATCAGGAATTATATTTAGACTAAAATAAAAGAAATGAAATCAGGTTTAACATTTATTTTCAATGTTTTATAGTAAACAAAATAAGCTAATGGTGAGTGAAATATAAGGGAACTAATATTAAAGAAAAAGAAATAAATTATGTAGTGTTAATGGAAATTCATTAGATTAAGTATGCCACGTATGCAAAACAAATAATGTAACGAGGATTTTTTAATCACTATTGCATGATTCTTTCTCTTCTAATGCCATTTCCAACTTTTTCTGCATTTCGTTCTGCTTTTGTTCTTGAAATTTTTTAAGCGAAAGACACTTTTTTTTTATTCTGTGTGCCTTATTGCAATTGTCATAGCTGAATGCTGGCTTTCTTTCCATAAAACTGACAACCTTTTCAATAGCTTTTCCAATTTCAGTCCAGGTTTTATCACAAACATGCATCTTGTTGTCATCCTTTCCTCTTATTCCCATCATCTTTTGTACCAATACAAGCCATTAGGGTGAAATAAGCATAAGTAATTATCGAAAGTAAAATTACCTAAAAACCAGAAATTTCAATTCAAGAACATATCACCCAAATAGTTCAAATATACACATCAAAATCATGTCCGGATATAAGGAATTCCGGATATGAGGCACTCCGGATATGAAGGATTCCGGATATGAGGGATTCTACTGGCTGAGGATAGTAGTCTGAAGAACATGCTGAAATGAAATCTTTTTATTTTCATTCCCATAATGCAGAAGATTATTTTCCAAATGAATGAAAGTCGTAACATGTGAACCAGGCAAGACTGAAGGCAGGAAAGAAAGGATAAGAAAAGAAGCGGGAAACGAAAGAACGAAGACTTATACATTTTGAAGAAAAAATAAACCAATAAAAGAATAATGTTTAGCCAGTTTTCCGAGCAAGAAACGAAAGCAGAGAAAGAAAGAAAAAGAAAACGACAAAGAAAATGGAGATAAAGAAAATATGCAAAAATAGGGATAGAAAAAAAACCGATAAATAAATACAAAAAGAAAGAAAGAAAGAAAGGCAAAAGGATAGAAAACTAATAGAAATGTAAAAAGGTTTACATTTATAGAGGAAGCAACTAAAGACTACAAAAGAAAAAAAGAAAGAAAGAAGAAAACATGAAAGGAATTAAAAAAGAAAGAATACAGATCAAGAAAACCTGAAAGAAAGAAAGAAAGAAAGAAAAAATGAAAGGGTAAGTAAACCTGAGTGACTGAAAGAAAAAAAAGGAAAGAAAGAAGTGGCAAGAAAACCTGAAAGAAAGAAAAAAGAAGAATCAAGAGAACCCTTAAAAAATCAATATAGAAAGAGAGAAGAAAAAAGAAATATTAAAGGACAAGAAAAATAAAGAAGGAAAGGGCAAGAAAAGGGAAAGAAAGAAAGGCTAAGAAAACCTGGAAGGAAGAAAGAAAAAGAAAGAAATAAAGAAAGAAGAAAGAAAGAAAGAAGAAAGTCAAGAAAGAAAGAAAGAAAGAAAGAAAGAAAGAAAGAAAGAAAGACTAAAGCTCAAGAAAACCTGAAAGAACGGTTTAATCAGTTTGTTGAGAAAGAAACGAAAGCCTACAAAATAAACAAATTAATGAAGAAAGAAGGAAAGAAAAGAGAACTGTATAGAATGAAAAAAATAAGAAGTAAATGTTTAGAGGTTTTAGAGGAGAAAGCTAAGGACCAGGAAGGAAAAAAAGAAGGTCAATGCAGTTTTCTCGGTGAAGAAAGGAAAACAAGAGGATAATTATTTGAAAGAAAAATAATGAATGAAAAAATATAAGTAAACTTGACAAATGGAAAGACCTAAATAACTAAAGTCTAGAAAGAAAGAAAGAAAGAAAGAAAGAAAGAAAGAAAGAAGGAAAGAAAAAAATAAAGAATGAATGAATGAATGAAAGAAAGAATGAAAGAAAGAAAGAAAAAAGAAGACATTATAAGCGAAAAGAAGAAAAGCGAAGTGAATTTGTAAAGGAACGAATGAAGAAAACAAATTGAGCATTAAATAAAGTAAGAAAGAATTATAGAAAGGAAGAATTAATTAGAGAAAAAGAAAAAAGAAAGAAAGAAAGAATGAAAGAAAGAGTGGCTTGAAAAAGAGACAATTTAACTTTGTGGCGAAGAAAATTGAAAGAAAGAAAGGAAGAATGAATGAACGAAAAATGAAAAAGTGAATGAAAGAAATAGTGGTTTGAACAACAGGCAATTTAATTTCTTAAAGAAAATTCAATTCATTAATTTAAAAGAAGGATTAACAATGAAAACAAAGATGGAGGCTCGAAGGAAGAAACGAAAAATTAAAAAGCAAACGATCAAGGAACTCCAAAAGGAAGCCGAAAAGAAAAGAATATATTAAATCAGTAGGAATGAGATTAAGGAAAAAAAAAAAACTAGGAAACTAACCGATATGAAGAATGCCAAAAAGAAGGAACATATGAAAATAGACAAGCGATTTAGAATGAAAATATATTTATGAAAAAGAATCAGAAGAGAACGAAGAGATATACTTGGAACCCTTCTTGAACTGGACAGACAAAGGACTGAAAGATTCAAAGCAAAGAAAGAAAAATAATAGCTATGCATCAGGCCTTACATTCAACGGATGACTACACGCTCTATGAGGAAAGCAAGTGAAGATAATCTATCAACATTTTGAGTTATATTACCGTAATTCCCCATGTATAATACGCCTCCATCCATAATACGCACCCCTAAAGTTGTGCTGAAAATGTGGGAAAATCCTTCTACTCACGCATAATACGCACCCCTTGTCTAGTAATTAAAACCTATAAATTGTACCTCTCCAATTTCATTTCAGCCAGCGTCTGCTACTCTCACTAAAAATGGATTTAAACATAGAATAATATTAGTCTAATCTAGCTTTATGATAATTCTTATTTTATTTTACATTTGTAAGTATTGTTAGGTACATATGATTGTATTTGACATCTTTATGGGGTCGCAATCGCCGAATGTTAGTGCCAAATTGTCCTGTTTGTAGTGAGAAGTTATTTCGCAACTGAAATCGACCTGTGAAACGATAATTTTTTAAAGATTTTTTTGTAGCTGTGCATAATACGCACCACTAATTTTGCTGATTACTTTTGGAAAAAAAACGTATTATACATGGGGAATAGTGTTACTTCGAGCAATCCCAAGATTACACTAGGCTGTACCTGAGACTATACAGTAATATTTGTTGGAATTTTGCCAGGTCCATACGCAAAGAACGGTCAGCTTTATGTCTGAGGGCAAACGCAAAGTTTAATCGGCTTAATATTAGGTTGGTGCAAAAATAATGACGTAATAATGTCGTTTTTTGATGTTTAAAATACGTCAAAAAAACGACATTATTACGTCATTATTTTTGCACCAACTCAATACATGTATCTGCAAGCCTACAACAAAATCAGCATGCTATACTAGCTGTTCAAAGAAATTGGGAGTGAAGATAAATCTTTCCAAAATAGAAACTATGATATGGAATTGAAATTAAAATTGTGATGGCGCATATTCTGAATCCATATTAAAAATTCAGGATGTGGAAATAGTCGGTCGTCGGCTTTATCTCGCATCCAAGAATTTACTATCTTCTATACTGATCACTTCACTTACGATGATGGTGTTGATGACTAAATTCGCCGCAAACGTGCAGGTTCTGAATTAGAAGCTTCCACTTCAACCAAAACCGGCTTCCATCATCCATCGCCGTTTTTTTTTTTGCAATATTTAGTTCGAGGTGAAAGAGAAAATCAAAATAGAAGAAAGAGCCGATGGTGTGAATTTGTTTACGGTGGGCCTCAGCTTGTCAGGAAGGTACCCACACACTTGATTTCATGACCATCCTCTGAGGTACATATGGTATCAGACATGCTGAATCCAGTTATGAATCTGCAACGGGATGTCGCTGACTCTGATATAATTTCGAGTGACGCCTTCCTATGTATGTGGAATTAGTAAATGCTAAACCTTTCAAATACCACGGTCAGTTATAACCAGATTTAGCGTATGAGATAAGGAAACTGAACATTTAATAGGCTGCACTAGAGGTAGTTTCGGCCACCGCCTCAAATTGCTTCCAGCCCCCACCTGAAGGAGAGGTTGTGCCTATTAGTGGGGAAAACCCATTCAGGCTAAACCAGTGCTTACGATGAATAAAAATTATTGATATTTCACTTATCAAGAAATTATAGTTCTGGTTTGTCTTGTTTTGGTTTGGTTTGGTTTGGTTTACGGCATATCAACACCTCAATGGGTTATTTACTGCCGTCAAGATTTTTAGTGCTGGTAATATTTCTTTGTCAAAAATGTATTACTGGTATTTAAACCTATTTTTACCACTTTCATAGTGTTTTGACCCCTTATTTGGGGGGTCAACTATTTGCTCATAGCTGGGACCCTAACAGATGCTACTACTCCGAGACAGGGTGGACATGGAAACACCAACAATTAAAAGGTGATTCCTCGCTCCCCTAAATCTCCTTAAAAGAGGCCTTGATACTGGATGTAGTTTATCGGCTTACCCAGAACGTATAGTTCTGGACAAAAATTTAAGGCCGCTCCCACCATTGAATATTTTTTAACAAAAATAAACAAAAATCTTAATAACATAAACATTATAAAGCCGTACTCACTTCATTAAATTTATTACAAGTTTATTGCTGATTAATTTCCATATAAGTTATTAGGTTGGTGCAAAAATAATGACGTAATAATGTCGTTTTTTGACGTATAACGTCAAAAAACGACATTATTACGTCATTATTTTTACACCAACCTAATAGTATGTTGGTGTTTCGCCTTGATAAACCGTTCACTACGACGTGCACGGGTTATAAGACTGAAAATCCCACTTAACTAGACGTCCTTGATAGTGTTCACAATATATTTGGCATTGGCCGTTTGTTTTCAACCTCATACTCCATGTAAAGTCCCCACGTTTCCTAATGAATTGCGGTCAAGTCCTTTGTTAGGTAATTCTAGATAGTGACCTTAACCTAGCTACACTTTTTTTACTCTGGGAAATGGTGCGACATTAGGCACAAATATGCTGCAACTATTTATGTGCAAGTGAATCTCTTGTTTTCCAGTAATAGTTCCAGATATTTTTGACCATTTTGCAGTGTAAGGATCAGTTATAATAAAATTAGTATCGGAGAAAAAGAAACTTAACATCTAATAGGCTGCGCTAGAGATAGTTTCGCCCAATGCCACAAATTGCTACAAAACCAAAATATTAACTTGAAAACTCGCCATGTTCTTAAATATCCACGTTGAGACTTTCATATGGATGACATGCATGGCGCCAAACTAGTTTAGAAA
Organism: Acanthosepion lycidas; assembly: GCA_963932145.1. Classification (NCBI taxonomy): domain Eukaryota; kingdom Metazoa; phylum Mollusca; class Cephalopoda; order Sepiida; family Sepiidae; genus Acanthosepion; species Acanthosepion lycidas. Next base: position 25,016,557 of record OZ010583.1, on the reverse strand, counting down.
TATCTAAAATCTTAGCTGTGTACAATTATTAAAGATGTATTTGAGCGAGTGAAAACTGGGTGCCTTGGAAAACGCAGTCTTTCTTTGATAATTGGGGACTAAATATACAGAATAACAAAAAACGACTGTGGCAAATAACCGAAACCACATCACTTGAATAGCACATGTAATTCGAAGAGAAAATAATGACATATATAGACTATTATTTCAAACAGAATATTAGGAGAGAAAACCCCGTCAATACTCGTAAGAGCGATAACAGCTACTGGACTTGAGAAACGTATTTTCTTGAAAAATTGTTTCAAGAGATAGATTTTATGAAATTCAAACGACTGCAATACTTACTGGCTACTTTGTTATGGAGTGCCAAATGATTCCTTGTATGGAAACGGCTACTTACTATTAGCAGTTATTTGACCATTTTGCAGTGTATATATCCACTTATAACGAATTTAGTATCGGAGAAAAACAAACTGAACATTTAATAGGCTGCGTTAGAGCTAGTTTAGAACAAATGCCCCAAATTGGTACAAAACATTAACCTGAAAACTTAAATAGCCTCGTTAGATAAAGTATTTCTCATGGATGTTATGCATCGTGTCAAAACCGTTCAGAAATATCTAAACTGTCAGCTGTATAGAATCAATTTCTCAGATCAATGATTAAAATGGCTTTGAGTGAGTCACGCTTGTAGGTCACAGTGAGGAGAGTCCTTCTCATTCTTAAAGAGATTCATCAGATCAAAACTTTCATATGGATGTTATGCATGGAGCAAAACTCGTTCAGAAATATCTAAAGTGTACGCTATACAACAATCACTTTCCCAGATCAATGATTAAAATGACGTAGTTTATCAAGCATGTAGGTCTCAGTGAGTTTTATCCTTCTCACTCTTAAAAATCTGGCGACAAAGATGAGGCCAATAGTCCGAATAATGTAAATAATGTACATAATGCCTCATCTCAGAAATACAAACAGATAATATGTTGTTTTTTTTTTCTCAAAAATCTGTTTCTGGGAATATTTTTCCTTGAAGAAATCTATAGCTGGTAATATTTTTTTCAAAGAGTGCATAGCTGTTTCTTTTGCTATTTTTTTTTTAATTATCGCTAATAATAATTATTCCTTCAAAAATTATTGCTGGTAATTTTTTTTTATTACAAAGTATTTCTGGTATTAAAATCTATTTTTCCACAAGTTTGGGTGTCAACTATTTACCCATAGCTGGGACCCTAACAAGTGCTACCACCCAGGTCAGTGTGGACCTGGGAACACCAGCAATTAAGAGGTGGTTCCACGCTCCTCAAAACCTCCTGATCAGAGGTCTTGCTGATGGATGTAGTTTATCGTCTTACTCAGGACGCGGATGTAGTTTATCGTATTACCCAGGATGGATGATATTCTCCAGCGATAACACTAGACATCTTGTGTGAAAGGCAAGCTGTGAGAGAATATATCGCGCATGAAATATCCTGGACAGGTCTATGAAGAGGGAATTTAAAGAGAGAACAAAGCATGTTCCTCAGCGGGAAAATATGCGAAAATAAATATTTCAAAATCTTAGAAAAAAACCGCAAAGAAAGTGATGGTAATTTGAATGATTAATTACTGAATGTCGCTAGCTGACCCAGAATGACTACAAAAATGTACACAACCGAGTTCCCCGAGAAAGTGCAAATGACTTGGATTCTCTATTTAGACCTGGAAACATCGCAAAGAATTTAGGATTTCGACAAAACAGACCGAAAAATGTAGCGAAGATTTATGTTCAGTGTCCTGTCAGAAAATGCGTGGTCATGACTCTTCACAACTTTCTATAACGTTTACCACTAAGCAGTATTTTCAATATTTACATTGTTCGGACTATCGTTCTCATCTATATTGCCATAGTTATCACAACGTTTCGGCCGTTGTACGCTCTGGCCTTCTTCAGTATATGTCTATATTTCTGAGATGAGGTATTATGTACACTATTTATAATGTTCGGACATATGTCCTCATCTTTATTGCCATATTTATCACAACTTTTCGGCCTTTGTACGCTCCAGTCTTCTTCAGTATCTGTCTATATTTCTGGGATGAGGTATTATGTACACTATTTACATTGTTCGGACTATCGTCCTCATCGTTGTTGCCATATTTATCACAACTTTTCGGCCGTTGTACGCATCGGCCTTCTTCACTATCTATCAAATATTTCTGAGATGAGGTATTATGTACACTATTTACATTGTTCGGACTATCGTCCTCATCTTTATTGCCATATTTAGCACAACGTTTTGGGCCTTGTACGCTTTCGCCTCCTTCAGGTGGTTGGAATGTCGAACTGAACTCTTTATTTCGCTCGCTGGCGTAGACTATTCTAGTTCTGCGTGCCATCTATTAATGGGTGTCATTTATCAGTTATCTCCTGTTAATTTCCCTCTCCAATTTCCCCACTGCCTTAAGCACACATGGCACTGTAGATAAAGGCGTTAGTTAGATCCAGTGACAGGACCCAAGGAGTGTGATTTCAATACCTGGTTAAGGGAGTGGAGGATTTACAATAAAAGCTAATCGCCCAGACATTGTGATTAACGACTGCAAAGACAAAATATGCCTTCTTATTGGCATGGAAGTCTCTGCAGATGGTAATGTATCTTTGAAGATCTTCAAAAAACTATCAAAATACAAAGACCATGAAATCAAAATCTCAAAAATGGGCCGCATGAGGACATCAATAATCACAGTTGTAGTTTCAGACCTCGGATTGTATGGAAAAGATTCCAGTAAATTCTTTGAAGGAATTCCTAGTAGTTCAAGACTTAAAAAAATGCAAAAAATGTACTCACAAGTACAACTCACATTTTACGAAGGGCATTATCTATGTAAAATGTGTGCGACCATACTTTTTTTTTTTTTTAAATTGCTCAGTGGAAAATGTCATGGTGTCATTTCTTACCTTAGGTCCCTGGTTGGGACCCGGAATGAAACGAGTATACAACAGAAATCAAAGGAAATAAAACAACAACAACAATAATAATAATAATAATGATAATAATAGTAATAAATATCCTTATGCTTCACTAGGCATAGCTGTAATAATTGGTTGTAGTTTTTTCCTTAGGGGATAATTTTCCTAGCCTGACTATATTTTTAATTGCGCCTTGTAAAGTTATGATCAGTTTTTATCAAAACCTGTTCAACTCTCCCGCGCATTTGGCTATGATGCATCTGCCTAATATACCCATATAAGACTGGATATTATGACGTATATATTGAGCTTTGTATATTTGTGGCCCAGTGTAAATGACGTAATCTTAGTGCGCTACTTTCTGGTTCAATAATAATAATAATAATAATAATAATAATAATAATAATAATAATAATAATGAGCGTCACAGAAATATTGTGTAGAGATAGAGGAAAGGGAAAAGCAATGGAGTAGGAAGTCTCTTCTCGTTTCGAAACGAGAAGAGATTTTCCGCTTTGGAAGAAGAAATGCTGTAATATTATCGCTGTCATTGAAATATGCACACATAAGAACACGCCGGTTACAACGTGGAGGCACTCAGCAAGATTGGCCAGCATATAATTACAGAGTTGTTGACGTCAGTGATGATAGTCTTAATGATTACGGCAGTCGGGTGCACACCATTACTACCGCTAATTCATCTCAAAATTCAAACGCATCTTTTTAACACCATCTTGGCTTGCCCACGAACTTGCACAGTAAAGAGCCACGTGACCACATTCCTCTTTTTTTTTTGTTTGTTTCTTTCTCTCTCTCTTTCTTCTTCTTTTTTTTCTTTTTCTTTTTTTTTTTTTTTTTTTACTAAAGAGTAGGAATCAAGGTTGGATATTAAATAAGGAAGGAAAAGGAAGGGGCCAGGAAATTCGCTTTACTTTAAATATCCGTCAAAGAGATGTCGTCTGATTTCTCCATTTCCCCTTGCTCGCTCCAATTTTCTGAAGTTTTTTCCCCTTTTTTTTTTTAAATTTTTTTCTGTTTTTTTTTTATTTATGATCTCTTCGTTCTTCCTAAGACATACTCACCCCAACACCAAATTCTCGATTTCATATTTTTATTCTTACTTTTTTAGTAGAGGCAAGGAGAAAGAATGTCCTTGTGTACACAGAATGGCAGCAGCAGAGATTAAATTATTAAACGTTTTTAGAAAGGGCGACATGCGTTAGTGCGTCTGATGTCATTTGGGTTTAAGACGAAATGAGTCCGGTTGAAGGACTCGATGCAAAAATATGATTTTCTTTATAAAATATGGGTAGCAGTATCCACACACACACACACACGCACACACACACATATATATATATATATATATATATATATATATATATATATATATATATATATATATATATATACTTTTATGTGTGTATCTGTAGAAATATGAAGAGATACACATATTGTCTCTCTCTTTCCCTAGCAAAAAGATCCTAATTTGGTTACATCTATCAAAATAATCATTGATGGTTACTTATAGCTCATACGAAATCTTACTTAGATTGAAATATGGAAGGGTCTATTATTGTACACTCAAGAACTTCATAGAATCTTTTTTTTTTCTGTCTGCATCTAAAGCAACTCTTAGAGAATGGCCTTATATAGAGCTTTCGCCAAATGAATTTTCCATACATGCGAATTGCTGGGTATATTTATTCATATATTTGAACAATAAATTCATGGCAAACATGGACATTCCTGCTCGATAAAAAAAAAACAGTGTTTCAAAACGACGGTCTTTCTATTGAAATAGCTCTTATTTAAGTCCCTTCGCTCTTCGGCAATGCTTATTGATTTAAAAACGATTCTTGATAACACAGACCGGTAGAAGTAATACACACTGTAAAAAAAAAAACACAAAAACGGGACGTCTTTTCAAACACGGTATCCCCTAAAACAACGTTTGAAGTAATATGTGTATATATACAGGGGTTGGACAAAATAATTGGAACAGTTGCAAAATCCACTCCTATATCTCAAATACCTATTATATTGAGCACTTTAACTAAAACTTCATAATTTCAGGTTATATCTAATGTAAATACATTTATTGATCTAATTTACTGTCTTTGTCTTATTTATTTTTAGAATTTAGTAAAATTTAAGCTAAATGCGTGACCTCTCCGAGTTCAAAAAAGAGCAAATTGTTGGAGTTCGCATGGCAGGAGCCTCGATCACTAAGGTTGCTGAACTGTTTGGTTTTTCAAGAGCTACCATATCAAGAACACTGATGCAATTCGAGAAACAGGGCAAGACCTCTAGCAACCGTAGCAATTCGGGCGGACTTGCAAACTTACTGAGAGGGGCTGATGTGCATTGAAACGCAATGTGGCAAAAAATCATCGGACAAATGCGGCCAAAGTGACTGCTTCGTTGAATAACCATCTGAATAGTTCAGTTTCTACTAAAACTGTTCACCATGAGCTCGATAAGGCTGCATATCATGGAAGAGCCGCTGTGAGGAAACTTTTTCTCTTCACTCGCAACATTCAAGAGAGGTGGAAGTGGTGCAGAGATCACAATGACTGGTCTATAGACCAATGGAAGCAAGTCATATTCTCAAACAAGTCCAGTTTTTCAGGGCGAGTTTATGTGTGGAGGCAGCCCAAAGAAGCTTAAAACCCTGACTGCCTTCATCTAAAAGTGAAGCATGGAGGAGGATTAGTGATAGTTTGGGCCACCATATCATGGAAATGTCGCAGTCCAATAGTTGGCCTGCATGGTAGAATCAGCAGCAAAGATTACCTGAACATTTTGGCAGATCATCTTCATCCAATGGCCAAGACTTTATTGTCCGATGGGGACTGCATCTTCCAAGATGATAATGCTCCAATACATACCGATCGAGTGGTTAAGAATTAGTATGAAGAGCATGAAAGTGAGCTAGAACACATGGAGTGGCCTCCCCAGTCTCAAGATATCGATATTATTGAACATTTGTGGTGCATTTTGGAGAAACAAGTTAGGATCCGCTATCCTCGACCGTAGTGTCGTAAAGAGCTGAGGAAGGTTTTAATGGAAGAATCAATGAAAATCCCTCTGGATGAAGTGAGGAAGCTGTATGATTCCATTCCTAGACGTATTAAAAGCTGTCCGTGAGGCTAAAAGAGAACCAACTCCATATTAAATAAATTTTCTTTGAATTTGACAAGTGTTCCAATTATTTTTCCAACTCCTGTATATATATATATATATATATATATATATATATATTATGATTTAATCAAATTAATTATCAACTATTAAAAATTTAAGACGGCTAACCTTATCCTCAAAAATAATAACAACACAAAAGCAAAGTCAAAATTACAACGAACGAACATTATCTATGAGTTCAAATGCCCATTAAGGAACTGTGTTCCTGAAAAAACCGAATATATAAATAATTACATCGGTCACACGACTATATGCCTATCCACAGGTCTTACGTTACATCTATCTGACTACGGCTCTATTAAAATCATTTAAACACACGGACAAACTTACCAGAATCCATTCGAAACATACTAGTTGATGTGGGTGCCAAAGTTGGGCCCACAGAAGTAAAACACGGAACACGGATTAGATGTAAGAAAGATATATTAACAACAGGTTACAGAGATAGTGTAAGCAGAGCTTACACTATCAGTTAGTGTCCAACACTGGTAGTCGTACGAGACTCTCACTGTATCTCTCTATCACTCCCTATCACTCTCTGTCACTCTCTCTAGAGTGCTATGTCGCCTACTTAATATAGGCCTGGAAGAGTCTATTGTGTAGGTAGTTTCCGGTCTCACAATATCCCCCTTCCAAAGAGGTTTCTTTTTTGAAAAGCAGAGAAAAGAATAAAACTGTTAAAACTTTTTCCTCTTGGGATTTATTGTTTCTCAGCTGGAAGTAGAGATTTTGATGCATGAGCCACAGCTTTTCGCGAAACATCTGGCAGTTTATGTAATATGCAAGCGCCTATGCCGTACGAGCTTGCATCACTTGCGACTATGATGTCGAGACTAGGGTCGAAATGTGTGAGGGAGAGGTCTGAAGTAAGAGTTTTCTTGATCTTCTCGAATGCGTCTTGGCATTCCGGGGTCCATGATCATGGTTTGTCCTTTTTTAAAAGTTGGTTTAGAGGCCCTCTCAAATTTTGCATGTTCTTAATGAACCCTTGGTAAAAGTTAGCTAGGCCGAGGAAGATTTGTAACGCTTGAACGTTATCTGGGGTCGGCGAGTTTCTGATCAGGTTGGCTCTTTCTGGATCCGGCCGACGACCATCTTTATTAATGATATGTCCTAAGTATTTAATCTCTGGTAAGAAAAAGTCACACTTTTCCTCCTTAACCTTAAATCCGTATTCTTGTATCTTTTCGAATACGCTTAGTATATGGTTCCGTGCTCTGCCGTAGTTTTACTAGTAACTAGTATATCATCCAAATAGGTTGTTGCGTAGTCAAGATCGCCCAGCATGGCGTCCATGACCTGCTGGAAAATTGCAGGCGCAACCTTTACTCAAAAAGCCAGCCTGTTGTATTTGTACAACCCTCTATGGCTGTTTATGCAGAGCAATTTGGAACTTTGTTCTTTCACCTCTATCTGAAGGTATGCGTCCGAGAGGTGAATTTTAGAAAAAAATTTTCCACCATTGAGTTTATTGAAAATTTCTTCAGGGCTTGGGAGAGGATAGTGGTGATCTTGCAAGGCATCGTTTAACCCTGTGGAAAAATCTGCGCATACTCGTATTTGATTGGATTTCTTTTTTACGTAGACCGTAGGTGCTGCCCACTCGCTGAAATCTGTTTTTGACAGAATACCTGCTTGTTCGAGTCTATCTAACTCTTTATTGATTTTCTCTAGAGCAGCGAAAGGGACATTCCGTTTCTTTTTGAATACCGGTTGTGCACCGTCCTTCACCTTGAACCTAGCTTTCATTTTAGTACATTTCCTAAGGCCGCCATAAAAAACCTTGGGAAATTGTTGTTTGAGTTCCTTTTTTAGATTTACCAAATTGGGCGTTGTACTTTGTATCTTGCGACAAAATGTACTCATTGGGCAATCCCAAAGATTGAATTTTTCTATCCAATCAGTTCCAAATAAGTTGTCTGAAATTTTTAATACGTAGGCTTTGAGCTTTTTGGTAACTCCATTTAGTGTTACTGTAAGTATTACCTCGCCTAAAATGTTAATCTTTTCGCCAGTTACGGATTTTGCTGTTTTATCCGTTTTTAATAAAGTCGGCTTGTTCAATTTTCGCCAAGTACGCCAGTTAATGGTTGAAATATCAGAACCCGAGTCAAGCTGGAATTTAATGGACTTATTGAAAATATCCACTGTTACACATTTTCTTAAATTCCTATCGACAATATTGTCAGATTGAACTTTCCTAATTTTATTTTGGGGTTTTCTCGTTCTGTTGGCGTACCAGCACGAAGTTAAAGTATGACCACTTTTATTGCAATTTTTGCAATATTTTTTGTTCTTAACTGGACAGAATTTCATTCAATGCCATTTACCACAATGGTAACATGGTCCGGGCGGTTTCTTTAACTTATTTGAGTTTTGGTTACTGCGGAATTTAGGACATGAGATTTGCCTTTTGTCTTTTTGAGGGGAATAGGAGGTAGACTTACTTCTGATTTTATTAATCTGAGTCACACCTCTTAGTTCTCGATAGTGTTTGAGTCACGCTTTACAGATATTACTCTTTGACAGACCTCTGCCAGTTTTTGGAGAGTCAATCCTTGTTCGTTCTCAAGCTTAGTCAGTACCCGTCGTCTGACTTCGGCGTCTTCTGCAGATACTAGACCTTGTGCGAAAATTAAAATCATCGGCAGTCAGTTCGGCTAGTTTAAAATCATTACATAGTTTGTTTACCGATACTGCAAACGTTAGAAAATCTTGCCGGTTGTCTTTGACTGTGTTCAGGCATTTCCAACGTTTGTAGAACAAGGTTGTGTTAGGCCTGAATAATTCCGATAGGAGCTTAATCGTCTCTGAAAAATCCAAGTCAGTCGTTTTCTTGGGTAGTATGAAGTCTACGAAACTACTATGTTCTGTAATTCCCAGTTTTCTCAATAGTAGACGTACCTTTTTTTTACTTGCGCATTGTTCGCAGTCTACGTTGAAAATATCTTCGTAGCGCCTGTAAAAGGCCTGGAAAGTTTTGTCTTCCTTTGGTACGTATTCAAAGGTTTCCATTGAATTGTAGATTATACTCTGGGAGAATATTGTATCTTTTTCAGAGTTTGAGCCTTTTAATGCATTTACGAGCAATTCTTTAAATTGTTTCTGTTGTAGTTCAGCATTCTGAAGCGTAATTTTTTGGAATTCCATTTGCTGTATGTAAATCCAAAAATAGTTGTCTTTCTTCTGATTTTTGTTGCTGGTCCAAATTTAGTTTTAACATTTGGGCAACTGCTTTTTGCAAATCTTTCATATTTAAAAATGACAGCGATTTTTTGTTGCTTTGAAACGCGTATACTAAGAGGAGGTACACAAAAAAATCTTGATAGATTTGTTCCTTTTTTTTTCTTTTACAGAAAAAAAAATATGGACAGACAATAGTTAAACTAAACTAATTATGTGTGTTTAGCTTTTTTTGTCCATGGTTCCATTAATTTTAACGTAATTGAATAATTTTTCACCAAACTTATGTATTTTTTTTATAGAGGTACAAAAAGAAGAAAACTCACCTCAGTGAATTTGAGGGGAGAATAATTTTATGTCCGAGTTCAACTCAGTTA
>OZ010583.1:24974337-25001837 GCA_963932145.1 Acanthosepion lycidas | reverse complement strand
TGTAATGAAATAATAAAAAAAATATTTGGCCTTTCCGCTTAATGATAACAAAGAGTTTGACGATAAAACTTTGTTTTTCTTAAGTTTGGTGTCTTTTTACATTATGCTATACAGTTTTTTGTTTTCAGCGAAAAAGTTGTAGTACATAGTTTACTGGATCGCCTTCATGACATGTGGCAATATCGCAGACTAGGGTTTTATAGTCTTCTTTCATGATTTGTTTTCTTCTTGCCGCGCTTCAATGAAGGTCAGATTTGTGGAGTACATAACTAAAAGTTGCCCTGTAGACATATTCTTCCACCTGAACTGTGGATTGCTGCAGCTCCTCCAGAGTTAACATAGGCATCTTGGTTGCTAATCTGATTACTGCTCTCCTTCTCATCCTGTCAGTTTAGATGAATGACATTTGAATTGGCAGTTTTTGCATTGCTACTATACTCTTTCGTTTTTCCGATTATCAATTTAATAGTGCACCCTGAGATACTGAACGGCCTGGGTATGACGGTAAACTGCATCCGCGTCTGGGTATGACGGTAAACTGCATCCGCGTCCTGGGTATGACGGTAAACTACATCCGCTTCCTGGGTATGGCGATAAACTGCATCCAACAGCAAGGTCTCAGATAATGTTTTCAGAAAAATAATGTTGCCAGCTCTAAGTTTTTGAAACAATAATGTTGCCAGCTCTAAGTTTTTGAAACAATAATGTTGCCAGCTCTACGTTTTTGAAACAATAATGTTGCCTGCTCTACGTTTTTGAAACAATAATGTTGCCAGCTATACGTTTTTTTTTTTTTTGTTTTTGTTTTTTGTTTTTTTGAAACAATAATGTTGCCAGCTGTACGTTTTTTTGTTTTTGTTTTTGTTTTTTGTTTTTTTGAAACAATAATGTTGCCAGCTGTAGGTTTTTGAAACAATAATGTTGCCTGCTCTACGTTTTTGAAACAATAATGTTGCCAGCTATACGTTTTTTTTTTGTTTTTGTTTTTTGTTTTTTTGAAACAATAATGTTGCCAGCTGTACGTTTTTTTGTTTTTGTTTTTGTTTTTTGTTTTTTTGAAACAATAATGTTGCCAGCTGTAGGTTTTTGAAACAATAATGTTGCCTGCTCTACGTTTTTGAAACAATAATGTTGCCAGCTATACGTTTTTTTTTTGTTTTTGTTTTTTGTTTTTTTGAAACAATAATGTTGCCAGCTGTACGTTTTTTTGTTTTTGTTTTTTTTTTTTGTTTTTTTGAAACAATAATGTTGCCAGCTGTACGTTTTTGAAACAATAATGTTGCCTGCTCTACGTTTTTGAAACAATAATGTTGCCAGCTATACGTTTTTTTTTTGTTTTTGTTTTTTGTTTTTTTGAAACAATAATGTTGCCAGCTGTACGTTTTTTTGTTTTTGTTTTTGTTTTTTGTTTTTTTGAAACAATAATGTTGCCAGCTCTAAGTTTTTGAAACAATAATGTTGCCAGCTCTACGTTTTTGAAACAATAATGTTGCCTGCTCTACGTTTTTGAAACAATAATGTTGCCAGCTATACGTTTTTTTTTTGTTTTTGTTTTTTGTTTTTTTGAAACAATAATGTTGCCAGCTGTACGTTTTTTTGTTTTTGTTTTTGTTTTTTGTTTTTTTGAAACAATAATGTTGCCAGCTGTACGTTTTTGAAACAATAATGTTGCCAGCTATACCTTTTTTTTTTTGCTTTTGTTTTTTGTTTTTTTGAAACAATAATGTTGCCAGCTGTACGTTTTTTATTCTATACAAAATAGGCATTTAAAATTCATGTAAACTGGATTTGGCATTAAATAACCCACAGTGGTTGATATGCCATAAAAGCCAAACAAACAAACAAACTGAGATACTGAAAAACTGGTTTATTTCTTATAAACAAACCATTTTTTATACATTTCCCAAACTTTACCTCTGACCTATCTGGCCAGGTCCTTGATCTTCACGATACTGTTTGTTTAGTAATAATCTCTAACAAAGGTCCCGGACTTTAAAATCCCAGATTTCGAAATCCTGAAATTTAAAATCACGAATGATCAGAATACTGATTTTATAAAATCCCAAAAGATCAGAAACCCGAAATTTAATATCCTGGAAGATGAAGATTTCGAAAAATAGTCTTTGGGAGAAATTGAAAAAAAATTTTTTTTTAGAAATACCTTTATTTCTAAGCAGTTACAAAAAAATAGCATTTAAATAGTGTTTATACGTCTGAAACATTGGAAATTCATTAAAATGTATAAAACAAGAATATGGTACAGGCGACGGGAAAATCTAGTAGGCAATGCACATACCGCTTCATCGGATAGTTTAAAAAACTGAAGCAGCACGTCAAAAATGAAAGCCAACACATTCTCCGAGGAGAGACTTGTCTAAAAAGAAAAAAAATGTGTTTTATCGTGATGAAAAGCTTAAAAATATAGTTAACGATCCTGAAAACCCACCAGATCATATGGACTAGCATAGGGTTTTTGCTCATAATATTTCATTGTAAATTATTCATATATTCTGGTTTTATATTTTTTTAATGCATTTTGAATATTTCAAATGAATAAACACTATTTAAACGCTATTTTTAAATGTTTAGAAATAAAGGTATTTCCAATTTTTTTTCAAATTCTTCCAATGACTATATTTCTAGATTCTGATCTTTAAGGATTTTAAATTTCAGATTTACTGCATTCGGAATTTTAAGGTTCGGGACTATAACCGAAAGCCTTCTTACAAACCTTCAATGTACAGGTCTAGTTAATTGGAGAGTGTAGAATCAAGGGTCGTAACTCTTGTTTTAATAAACTGGATTTAGTTTCGTTTATGTGAGCCATTTCTGTCCGTACTCTTGCCGCCTCGATGCTACGGAATATTATAATAAGCTCTATGGTTTCGACAGGACCAATGGTACACTTGTAGAAAGCGTGAATGAAAATATACATTTATAATCTGGTATAATGAGAAATTTACAATACCCCAAAGTAGTCAGAGACATACAGGTATATGTAAATTTGTAACGTGTCAAAATGGAGAAAATTTCAAGAGGAAAGAAAACATCTTCAAGAAAATATAAATATGTAAAACAATTTTCAGATGTTTGATAGATTGAAGATATGAGGAATGAAAAGCAGGACTTCAAGTATTCTAGATTTTTTATGCGCACACACGCACACAAAGACACGCAAAAGTACACACATACACACACACACACACACACACATATGTATATATATATATATATATAACAGTGAACATAGAAGTCAACACTTAGAGGCGACAGTCTGTTTCATGCTAGACGCAATCGGGTGGCCTGACGATTGCATCTAGCATGAAACAGACTGTCGCCTCTAAGTGTTGACTTCTATGTTCACTGTTATATTTACACACGCTCTATCTTTGATATTGACCATTTTATCCCATAAATATAGCACATGTTAAGACTATATATATATATATATATATATATATATATATATATATATATATAAAGATATATATATATAAGTGAATATACATAGTATCCAACTGAGATAACAGGTAGTTTCATGCGATCTTGCAATCTTCAGGTTTTGAGTCTTTTATGACCTTTATGAGATTCGAGTTTTCGTGTTGATGATTTAAAGAAAACGCAAATCTCATAACGATCAAAACATACTCCGCACCTGAAGATTGCAGGATCGCATGAAACTCCGAGTCGTGCTATTGACCTTGAATGTTATGTATATTCACTAATATATATTTAATAGCTCTGTTACATAACATTGACCATTGTACTTATAACACCTAAGAAAGAAATTTAGCCATTTTCAATGACTATACTTTAACTGTTAAAATTAGAAATAGTTTGTTGTATGTATGTTGTATAACATGTTTTTTTTAATTTTTATATTTAGTTTCAAAACACGGTCAAGATATTATGTCCATGTTCAAAGTTCATATTATTAAGTGTTGGTTTGTTTGTTTTTATTAATAAGGCTTCCATTGTTTTTAGCCTTTTTTTTTCTTTTCCATGTAGATGATACTATTATATTAGTGTTGTCGACAAGTATGTTACGAATAATGTCCGGTAGGTCTCGATGAATATTTAAATGAGATCTAACAATTAGATCTCATTTAAATATTGTCGTACTTTGTCCATTTCATAATATATATATATATATATATATATATATATATATATATATATATATATATATATATGTGTGTGGGGGGGTTGGTTGTTTGTAACTATCTCTCTCTTTCACATTTATCATATATACATATATATACATACATATATATATATATATATATATATATATATATATATATGAGTGAGATAGATAGATAGATAGATAGATAGATAGATAGATAGATAGATAGATAGATAGATAGATATCATAAGATAAAGATGAGAATGTAGTGGAGATGTAAAGCAGGGAGAAAATCAAGATGAGAGAAAGAGAGAGCGACGCAGAGAGATGAAAAGATAAATATGAGCGTGGTAGAGAGGGAGAAGAATAAAGCTGAGAGGGCAGAAAAAAACATGAGAGAAAGAGAGAGTGACAGAGGACAAATGGAAAGATAAAAATATAACAGAGAGGCTGAGACGGATGAAGATGAGTGAAGGAAAGAGACAGAGCAAGAAAGGTAAATATGAAAGAGAGAGAGAGAGATATTTGGCGAGGGATAAAGCTAACAAAGGCAGAGAGGCAGTAGGAAATAAATAAAGAGAAAGTCGGAGATGTGAGTAAGAGGGAATGAAACAGAGAACGAAAGATAAATCTTAGAGCGAGAGAGAGAGAGAGAGAGGCGGAGGGTCAAAGTGAAAATAAAGTTAAAAATGTAGAAAGTGCTAGAGAGAGAAACATAAAGATGGGGGGGGTGGAAAAAAGTTAAAAAGGAGGAGAAAGAAAGTAAGTATTAAATAAACGATAATAAAGATGGATCCTAAACCTAGAATGATTTCGCGCGCATAGGAAGGAAAGCCTATGCAAAATGCCAGTATTAGAAATCCGAATGGAGAAGGAAGGAAAAGCAATTCCTCGCAAAAGAAAATAATGCTAAAAAAAAAAAAATAAGAGGTAGTAGGAAGTAAAAAAGAATATTAAAAAAATGGCGGGTAAATAAAGGATGCTGGAAATTTTAGGTTCTGAGAATGAAAATCAAAAGAGAAATAAAAAACTGAATCGGAAAGAAACTCGACAAAGATAGAACACGATGCAATAACAAACAATCCCTTATAAAACAAAAAAGGTAAAAGAAATAAAAATAAAAGTAATCATGGAAAGAAAGGAGGTGTCAATAAATAAATAAATAAATGCAGAAGAAAAGGGATCAAGAAACTTGAAATACTTTTTTTTCTTCTTTTGCATCTTAATCTATGTGTACTGCCATCTAACAAAGTAAGGATTTCGTTTGACGTCAAAGACAGCAGGCGAGGTAGTAGGACAAAAGAAAAGAGAAATAAGGGGTGAGTGAGTGACAAGGAAGATTAGAACTTTAGTTACTCTAACCAACTCCATTACAGTCCATTGTAAACTAGGTTTCCACTCCTTTTCCTTCCCCGCCTTTCGCCGATCAGACCAAAATCCTATGCAGGCCTTTAAGATCTGACACAATTTAGTCGAAAAATCTTGTGTAACAAAATGCAATGCATAAAATCGGCAGCTATCTATCTATCTATCTATCTATCTATCTATCTCTCTCTCTCTCTCTCTCTCTCTCTCTCTCTCTATATATATATATATATATATATATATATATATATATATATATATATATATATATATATGTATATATATATATATATACATACACACACATATTAGCGGATTAAGAGGTATTGTAAATATATATAAATGTAGAGTTTACTGACATAAACAAAGCTAATACACACACACACACATATATATATATATGTATATATATATATATATATATATATATATATATATATACATACATACATACATACATATATATACACAGGAGAGTAAATATCTCTCTCTCTCTCTCTCTCTCTCTATATATATATATATATATATATATATATATATATATATATATATACATACTCTCACACCCGCACACACATATATATATATATATATATATATATATATATTCACGGATTAAAAGACATTGTACATATATATATAAATGAAGGATTTACTAACATAAACAAAGCTAATACATACACACAAACACGCATATATATTGTGTGTATATATATATATATATATATATATATATATATATATATATATATATATATGTATGTGTGTATGTGTGTATGTATGTGCGTGTATATATGTGTGTATGCATGTATGTGTGTATGTATATGTGTATGCATGTATGTATATATGTATATATGTACGGGAGAGTAAATAAATGCACGCGCGTATTAAAGACAATGCGATACACTGAAGTTGGAGAAAAAGTAAAGGAAAGAAATAATTCGAGCAAATATGGCTGGTCGTAATTGGTCAAATTTTGGTGATTACGACAAATGCCGGATGTACAAGAGATGCACGGGAAGGTACAATTTTTTTTTTTTTTGTTTTTGTTTTCGTTTTTTTTTTGTTTGTTTTTTTTTAGATATTATAAAGTCCGGAAAAATGGCGGGAAAATAGTGAAAGCGGTATCCTTCAAATGCCTTGCTCCTATTTTTTCCCTCCCTTTCTTCTGCGTTTTATTCCCTCTCCACCGTGTTGTTATCATTCCTCACTGTACAACAACAAGCGTAACAACAACATCAACAACAACAATTATAATGATAATAATGCAAATCTTAATAAAAATAATAATAATAATAATAATAATAATAATAATAATAATAATAATAATAATAATAATAACTAGAATTAATCTTGAAAATTTCACGGTTTTCCTATTTTAATTATTAGGTTGGTGCAAAAATAATGACGTAATAATATCCTTTTTTGACGTATTTTTTAACGTCAAAAAACGACATTATTACGTCATTATTTTTGCACCAACCTAATAGTTAATATCGGAATAAACTCATGACGGATTCTACGACGATAAAATATCCATAGAAATCCCCCGATCGCATCTTTAAATATTTGAGTTTAGGAAAATATTACAATAACTATCATAAATATGGATGCTAGTCGTTATTTTAAGAAGTAAGGGGGTACAAATGAAAACATTGACATCTTTTTTGTCATTTCACGGAACAAGCCGTTAAACACTTCTATCTTTCGTTTTTTCATTCTTAACTTCTTTTCTTCCTTCTTTCTTTATTTCATCCATCCATATATCTTGCTTTTCTACGCAAGCAGAACGGAATAATCCATTATTTTTTAGGTATTGTCAGGAGACGTTAAATAATTCTACCTTCCCCACTTTCTAACCAAATCTCCGTCTTACGAACATTTCTCTTAATAATAATTTTAAAATAGTTCAGTAGACGATGTTGTTTTATTTATTTTTTGATCTGTTTTTGCGATTGACTTCCTGTGAGTAAGAAACAAGAATGTATAATAAAAATATTAGTTTAAATCTGTGAAAATTTCACGGTTTTCCAATTGAAATTTCTGATGTATCTTGATTCAAATGTTATTGATTGAGTAAGCTCATGACAACTTCTATAACAACAAAATATCCGTAGAAATGCCCCGATCGCGACGTTAAATAAATTTAGCTTCACAACATTAACAAAATATTGCAACAACAATCATAAGAGATTACAAATAGAAAGATTTGTAATTGACAAATTTTTCTATTATACTGAAATAGATGTTAATAGATCTTTCTTTATTTGTCTACATTTCTGAGATGAAGTATTATGTACATTATTTACATTATTCGGACTATTGAATCATCTTTGTCGCCATATTTATTACAACGTTTGAAGGACACATGGCACAGTTGATAAAGGCGTTGGTTAGATCCAGTGACATAACCCAAAGAGTGTGAGTTCAATACCCGGTTAAGGCAGTGGAAACCTTTCAGAGAGAAATTAACAGTCGATAACTGATAACTGACATCCATTAAACATAGCACGTGGAACTAGAACAGTCTACCGCAGTGAGCAAAATAAAGGGTTCAGTTCGACATTCCAATCACCTGAAGAAGGCCGGAACGTACAACGGCCGAAACTTTGTAATAAATATGGCGACAAAGATGAGGACAATATTCCGAATAATATCTTTCTTTCTTTCATTTTCTCACTGAAACCAGGTAGCGTCTCTGATAAAGTTCGTCTGAAAATATTATGCGAACACATAAAAATCAATAATTCGAATTTTCCTTTGAACAATATTTGTTAAATTTTAAAGGATTAATTTAGAGCTCGAAATAAATCCTGAGTTATTTTTTTAGTAATTTTAATGTTTATGAAACTTACTGGATATAAAAAAAAGCTACAGTTTGAAGTTATGCAGTTGAAGAGCTCTAAAATTTAATTAAAAAAACTCTTCTTTTTTTCATAATGTATGCCAAAAATGGAATACTGCTGTCATATCTGGGCAGGAGATGCCAAGACCTCACTCTTCAGCTTTCAAAAGAGTTCAAAAGCATCTTTGAGCCCTTGTGGGTGACGAATTATTCTTTACCCTCAACCCCTCTCTCACAGGCAGGATGTGGCAAGCCATTTTCTGCTCTATCGCTATTTCCATGGAAAGTGTTCGGACAAACTACATTCCTTGGTCCCGCCAAATTAAACCTTCCTGGGAAGAATACGCTATGCCACTAACATAGTAGCAAACCACCTACATTTCCTCCATATTTCCTCCAGTGATTTCCACTCGAGCAGCTTCTTCCCTTGAACCACTACCTTGTGGAATCGACTCCCAAGAGGATATTTTCGCGATCACTACAATCTAAACCTATTCAAGGTTAAGGTTAATCCTTATCTCCCTCATCTATACACAGAAATGGTCTCCTAACGTAACCCTCTGCCTCGAGTGGACTCTGGGCCTTGGCAAGGGTGAAAAAAACAAAAACAAAAATAAAAAAACGGAACATGCGTAGATCTGATAAATGCTGTAAAACAGAAGATAACATAGTTATTGAATGGTGGAATGACCACACTGGAGATATCAAAGGATCTTCGCCAAGATTATCGAAAGTTAAAGAGGGCTGTTCAAAAGTTGAGAACCAGAATTAAAAGAAAAGGTTTTAAGAAGTCACTTCAAGATGGACGTAAACTAAAGCAATTTATATCGAAACAACTACTTTTAACCAGGGCTCAGATATTTCAACAGTCTGGAATGGAGGGAAGCAAGGAGGACAATTTGGGAACTGTCAAGAAATCTCCAAGACAAATTCCTCCCAGTAAACCAAATATTTTAAAGAATCAAAATTGGGCCAAGAAATACATAAAAATTAACATTTCTAAAGTAATTTTGACGGACGAAACACGGCTGACACATCCTTGGAGCAAATGAATTTTATCTGTTGCAGATTCATCTGTGGCTAAAAGAAAGCAACAAGGAGGCGGTAATGTAGTGAGACGGACTAGAGTTTTCGACCAAAACCTTATTGTACCATTCAAAATCGATGAAGGCGTTAAACTGAACTATTGCTACTTCATATACAAGACTTTCTTTGAATGGTACAAGTCCCAGCCTCGCAGATTAAAAAGTTTCAAGTGTTTATTTAAGTACGACAAAGTATTTAATGTAACGATGTGAACATTTTGAGTGTAAATTTTAAGTGTATAAGAGAAGATAAGGGAAAAGACACTACCAAGTCCCGATCTAAATCCTATCGAAAATTTATGGTCAGTTGTGAAGTTGAAATTATATAAAGGTGGTAAAATGTATACTTGGAGAGAATGCATATGGAAAGCAATTAAAATCACCATGTCGGAAATTGAACTTGAACAAGTAAAGCAATTAACAAAACTTATAATAGATTGCTGGCTATTATTGAGAAGTAGGGCTACTATATTAAGATACAAATTCTTCCAAGATTTATTGTATATGTTCATTATTTGTTCTGTTATAGCGTTTGATGATTGTTACTGATGTAATTTCGGGTAAATGGTAAATTTTGGGTTAAAGGCCTCGGGAGTAAACATATACAACTTGGTTCTGGCAGCACACCTGCGATGACGCCGGTGTGAAGCTCTATTGGCGGTTATCTTTCCCTTAGACAACACCCCATAAAACCCTGCCTAAGCCTGTTCTCTGAAGGCGACATGCTACGCCGCTATCAGCTGAGACATAACAGATGCCACATACTGAAGTAAAACGTGATTTTCTGGTTTCGCATAATTTCTGACTGTATTTGTTTTTAAAACAAATCAAACAAGTTTAATAAAACATGTTGAAAATGTCTAAAACTTTAATTCAAGCATTGTTAGTGTTAGTTTTGACGTCTAAACTAATCGTTTAAAATTTGAGAATAATTCTTCATAGCAAATTCCAGTTAATGAGTTTCATGTGATTTGTATAATAACTTCAGATGGACTGTATGAATTTTCGGACTTGTCACGTGATCAAAACATAATAGTCCATTATCTATGATATATTGGCATTGCTTAACGGTCGGATAACTAAGTAACTAAGCGAGGGATAAGCTGAATAATAATAATAATAATAATAATAATAATAATAATAATAATAATAATAATCTCAAAAATGTGGAACATGGGAACATCAACAATCCCTGTTATAGTTGGAGCCCTAGGATTGGTTGGAAAAGATTCCAGTAGACTAATTGAAGGGATTCCTGGAAGTCCATGCCTCAAAGAGATACAAAAAATTGTTCTGACAAGTACAACCCACACTTTACGAATGTAATTTTTTTTTTTTTTTTTTGTCAGTGGAAAGTGTCATGATGACATTTCTAACCCTAGATCCCTGGGCGGGACCCGGTAAGAAATGTGTACACGCCAGAAATCAAAGGAAATAAAAATAATAAGAATAATGATAATCTCATTGGTTGGACGTGTTCTTGGGTCTTCTTTGAGAGTCGTCCTAAAGCTGGTAACGTGAACATAATTACCCCTTGTTGGTCAAGGTTAAAACGCAAATCTCTACCAATTTCAATGAATACGAATAAAATTTTATACCGGATCGGCTGTCACCCGGGACAAGGGCCGCGTCCCTCAGTGAGCAACCAGTCTGATGACAAAAAATCTGTCACTGGAATAAACTCTTCCACAAGCGAAGAGACACTAGGTAACCAAACCTGGACTATTGCCAACCTTGGACCAAGTGACTCAATACCAAATCGACTAATAAAAAGAAAACGAACGAAATGGTCTCGCGAAGAGTATCGTCAAGTCATGACATCCTTCTTCACTGCACTCGAAAACCCAGCAAAGAACACCACCAATCAAACATACCAAATATGTAATTTTTCTTTTTTTCATTGGAAAGTGTCATGATGCCATTTCTAATCTTTGGTCCCTGGGCGACACCCGGAAAGAAATGTGTAAACGCCAGAAATCAAAGGAAATAATAATAATAATAATAATAATAATAATAGTAATAGCATCCAGTAAGAAGTGTAACATCAAAAGTAGTGTACTTCTAAGACCTCTAGATGATAACAGAGACCTTGCATCGTACCGAAACCTATATAGAGGGGGTGCTGGAAAGATCTAATTTCAATCGTTTTGCCAATGTTACATCAAATTCTAAAATTAAATTTTTTAATCCTTTCTACAATGGAACGCGAAAGTTTCAGCAACTCCTTGTACGCTATGCATTAAAAAAAAACGATCTTTTATCAGATCACTGGCGCTACAAGATAATAAACAAACTCTTTACCAAATAAGAAAAGCCACATCATTTGAAGACTTCCAACAGCAAAAAGAACCGAAACGGATATCACATATATATCGAAGAGAAAATAATGACATCATCATGTTGGAGAACATCGACTGGGGTTTGTAATATAGACGGAAGGGTTCCGCCAGGACTTTGCCGAAGACAAGCTATGCATGAACGAATACATCCTTGGCTTCCAACCAAGGTATGTAAAAGAAACTGACCAGGTGATCAGCTGCGATCATGGGACTGACTTGATGATAATAATATTTTCTATGCAAATCCATGTGTGGAATAAATATCTTTGCATTGGAAACTATGGCTTTAGAAGCACTTATTCTCTTGGAAATAAGGAAATAGAACAGAGATAGGTTTTTGTTTGTTTGTTTGTTTGGGTTTTATGGCATATCAACCACTGTGGGTTATTTAATGCCAAATCCAGTTTATATGAATTTTAAATGCCTATTTTGTATAGAATAAAAAACGTATAGCTGGCAACATTATTGTTTCAAAAACTTAGAGCTGGCAATATTATTGTTTCGAAAACTTAGAGCTGGCAACATTATTTTTCTGAAAACATTATCTGAGACCTTGCTGTTGGATGCAGTTTATCGCCATACCCAGGACGCGGATGTAGTTTACCGTCATACCCAGGACGCGGATGTAGTTTACCGTCATACCCAGGACGTTCAGAGATAGGTTGCGCGCGGGGTAAATTTGGTGCAACAACGTAAGATGCAACGAAACCAAAATATTGCCCTGGAAAATCAAGTCAGGTTCATAAATAACTTTATCATAACTTGACTTACAAATGCATGACATGTATGATGTCCAATTCCTTCAGAAATGTTTAAATAAGTATCAACCGTTTTTCATATCCATGATCAAAATTGATTCAATACTAGAAAGATCGATAATAGTTAGTGGACGTGAAAAGCTTATTTTTTTATGAAATAAAAAAAAATCTTTTAAGTAAAAGATAATATAAATTTCAACCAACAGTCTCTGTAAATATTAGTTTAATCAATGTCGAATGCTTCCTGTATGGAAAACGTTAATGTCAACATTATCATTGCCATTACGAAACTATGATTAAGTTACATTTATAAATCAAGCTTAATAAAACGGTCATCATTTTTCGACCGTAGTCGTGATGGAACGGTGGAGAAATGGATAACGGTTCGGATTAAGGAAACCCGAGTTCGAATTCCAGTTGAATCCATTATATTCAATTACGTGCTTATAACCTTGGGAAAGGTGAGAATCCTCTTCTTCTACCCACTTTTTTATGTATCATTTTTGTTCTCTACCAGCTATGGGTAAATAGCAGGACAGGACGGGTTGTATAGCCTTGCATGTCAACTGGTCTACCGCAGAAAGAAATAACCTACTGCGGGAAAAAAATCGGCCTAGACAGTCATATATCGAAAGATACACGATCGCTTAAGCGTGTATCATATATCGCACATAACTGACTGAATCGGGATCACCAAGCCAATGCGAACGATCCTTTCCTTTAGCTGTTTGCGCTACATCGATTTTTGAATTCAGAGTTACTTGTAGACTGGTTGCTACCCAAGGCTAAAGAACTAGTCTCTCTTGCTATTTATCCATAGCTGGGGGTAGAAGAAAAGAATTCATCAGTGTATTAACACATAAGTGAATGTAATGGATCCGACTGGAATTCGAACTTGGCTCTCCGATTCCTCAATCTAAGCCGTTATCCATTACTCTACGCTGGCTCTACAATACAACAGCCATAACAACAATTAATTGAGCAACTCGCCTCGATTAATGGTTAGCAAGATTGTTTAGTTCGCAAATACTCTTAAGTAATGACTTCGTTCCTCACTAGATGCCCCAGATGTTTGGTATTTTATCGAAACTTAGCTAACCTTCTTCTTCATCACCATCTGTATGTGCCGCGTCCTTTCAGGGTGTAGACGATCATGTCTCTCCACAATTTCCTTCGTAGCTCTTAAGAAATTTTGTCTTTTTGTTAGCTCTCCTAAACCTTGTTCCGTCATCCATTTATTCAAGCTCACGTTATGCGTTGATTATATTTGTTTCTCTTGCCTTCAATCTGTCCTGTGAGTATCAGATTTTCCAAGCCTTACTTTCCGTACAAACAATTATTTTTATTTCATGGCCGACTTTCGCTGGTTCGATTATTCCCAATTTCTTTTTGCAAGTTATAAAAATTGTTATATTACAAAATAATTCGTCGCAAAAATCACGTAAAAATCGCCGAAAACAATGAAAACTTGGAAATCCAAAATTTCAGGATTGCGTGTCCGGAAACCGCCCCTAATGTTTTTTAATTTGCTCACAGAGTCGGTCTGATTCCTAAATGGTATATGGTATATCGAAAGGGGGTTTGAACTCAAAATTTTTATGACAACGTCTTCACGAATCAACGCTTTAATTCCCTGAAGGATACCTGGATCAACATTGACCTGAAGAATGCTAGAGGCTACAGTAACCTAAAAGCCCTCTGTTGGAATTAGCTCCTTGTTGTGATACGCCTACTTTTGTGATAAACCATCTGTTGTGATAAGGGCACTGGTGTGATAAGCCTACTGTTGAGATTAGCCCGCTGTTGTGATTAGCCCTGTCTTGTGATAATCCTTGTCTTGTGATAAGACTTCCATTGTGATAAGCCCTCTTTTGTGATAAACCCTCTGTTATGATTATCCCTCTCTTGTGATAAGCATTCTATCGAGTTAAGCCCTTTGTTGTGTTAAGTCTAATGTTGTGCTAAGCCCATTACTGTGATTAGCACTCTGTTGCGATTAGGCCTCTCTTGTGATAAGGCCTCTGGTGCGATAAACCTACTGTTGGGAAAAAGCCCTCTTTTGTGATAAGCCCTCTCTTGCGATTAAGCCTTTCTTGTGATAAGCCTTCTGTCGAGTTAAGCCCTCTCTTGTGATAAGTGTAATGTTATGATAAGCCCCCTAATGTGATTAGCCCTCTCTTGTGATAAGTCTTCTGTGTGTGATAAGCATACTCTTGTGTTAAGCCCTATGTTGTGATAAGCCCACTTTTGTGATGAGACCTCTGGTGTGATTATCCCTCTTCTGTTGAGTTAGGGGCTCTGTTATGATATACCTACAGTTGTGATAACCCCTCTACTGAGTTTATCCCCTGTTGTGATTAGCCCTCTGTTTTGATAAGAGCTTTCTTGTAATAAGACTAATGTTGTGATACGTCTACTGTTGCGATAAATCCTCTGTTGTGATAAGCCCTCTACTGAGTTTAGCCCCTGTCGTGATAAACTTACTGTTGTGATAAGCCTACTGTTGTGATAAGGCCCCTGCTTAGTTTAGTCCCGTGTTGGGATTAGTCCTCTGTTGGGATAAGATCTCTGTCGTGATAATCCCTCTGTTGTAATTGTGATAAGCCCTCTCTTGTGATAAGCCTACTGTTTTGATTATCTCGCTCTTGTGATAAGCCCCTATTGGGATTATCCCTCTGTTGAGATTAGCCTCTCTTGTGATAAGCCTATTGTTGTGATAAGCCCTCAGTTGTGATAGATCCTCTGTTGTGATAAGCGATCTGCTGTGATTATCCCTCTTTTATCGATGAGCCTTCTGTTGAGATAGGCCCTCTCTTATGATAAGCCTACTGTTGTGATTAGCCCTCTGATATGATTAGCCCTCTCATGTGATAAGCCTTTTGTTGTGATAAGCCTATTGTTGTGATAAACCATCTGTTGTGATTAGCCCTCTCTTGTGATACGCCTCCTGTTGTGATAAGCCCTCTGCTGAGTTAAGCCTCTGTTCGGACTAGCCCTCTGTTGTGATAAGCCCTCTGTTGTGATAAGTTTTCTGTTGTGATAAGCATAACCTTGTGATAAGGCGTCTTTTGTAATAAGCCTACTGTTGTTATGAGCCCTCTGTTTTGAAATGATCTCTCTTGTTATTAGCCCTCTCATATGATGAGATTTCTTTTGTGACAATCGCTCGGTTGCGATAAGACCTCTGCTAAGTTTAGCCCCCAGTTGTGATAAGACCCGATTCGTGACATCCCTCTGTTGTTACTTGCCTTCTGTTGTGATTAGCCTCACTTGTCATAAGCACTCTGTTGGGATTAGCCCTATCCTGTGGTAAGCCTTTTGTTTTGACAAGCCTTTTCTTGTGATAAGCCTACTGTTGTGATAAGCCCCCTTTTGTGATAAGCCCTCTGTTATGATAAGCCTACTGTAGTGAAAGCCCCTTGTTTATTAAGCTCCACTGTTGTGATAAGCCCCCTTTTGTGATTTGCCCTTTGTTGTGATTAGTCTCCTGTTGTGATAAGCACTTTTTTGTGATTAGTCCTTTGTCTTTCCTACACATATTTTCATGGCAACTGTTCTGATAAGCTTTTTACTTTCTGGCTCCTTGACTACCTTGACTATGAAACTAGCTTCATTCAACTAGACTGAACTGCCACGTCGACTCCAAGAGTCTTTTTTCTCGTACTTCTCACCCGTGGAAGTCGTTCCCGATTTTTTGCTTCCCTAATAACTAAAATCTTCAAAACATTAAATGTAACGTCAATCGCCATCTTTTCTCTTTCTGAATCATGTTCTTTTATTGTTCATTCGACAGAGTTCAAAATGGTTTACGCGAACTTGTAAGGGATAGATTATTTTTTACCATGCAGCCTCGACCTTACAAACAACTGAAACATATCGCTATTCTATAGCTATTTTCGTGAATAATGTTCCCTAGTTTCACCAGTTCAAACATGTTCAAATAAAACTCGCCATGCCATTTATACAGACAAGGACTGTCCTCATTTCCCTTCGAATTCCATTGGTAAGGAGGAAGTTCCATTCGGACAGCTTCTTTCCAAGAACTGCTGCTTTATGGTACAGACGCCCGAACAACTACAATCTAGGTCAACTGTTATCTATTCTTCTTATCCTCATAATCTACAATTGTAACGTCCATGAATAAGCCCCGTTCAATAACTATCTATATTGAGTGACTCTTGGGTCTTACAATAGAAGAAAAATAGCGTTAAAAATTCATTGATTGTAGCTCACCTGGTACAAAATTATTAATTTATTAACAAGTGGATATTAAATGAGGGATCAGTTTTGATATACACGCAACAAATAAACAAACCCCTCACTTTTGCCATAGTAGGTTTCATACGCTTTTATCTTCTAGAAAACATGTTTTTAAGCAAGTTTACCAGATAGAGCAATTTTGATAGCACGACGTAATTCTGAAGTGTTTTGTTTGTTGCCAAACTTTAAAGTAATCTGGTATGAGAAATGCTAATAATGACAATGCAGTTAATGTAAACGTATCATAATTCACTACTTGGAAATTCAATGCGAAAATGCTACATTTCTTACCCTTTCCTGTATCTCCTCATTCTCTCCCTTATCCCTTTCAATCTTCTTTGTTCTCTGATATTTTTATCTAAATATTATACGAACTTCGAATATATTCATCAAGGTTAAATAATAACTTTATATTTATTATCAAGCCTGAAGCATATAGAAAGAAATATAGTTTTAAGGCGTGCTATATTTATGGGATGAATTGCTCGATATCTGATATAGAGCGTATGTGAATATAAAGTGATTATTGAAGTCAATACTCAGAGGCGACATACTGTTCCATGCTAGGCGCAATCGTCAGGCTTCAATGTTCACTATATATATATATATATATATATATATATATATATATATATATATATATATATATATATACAATAAAACTGATTGCACAGACAAGGTTTATTCTATCTCGTAAATCTTTGTATTTACTTAAAAATGTAATCAATAAGCATTTAAAAAAAAATCGAAGGTGCAGTTCTCGTTGGTATTTAAAATATCACAAACACAAACCTTTTCCGCTACCATGGTTTCCCTCAATGAAGGTTTTCTAAGGCAGTATTGATATATATATATATATATATATATATATATATATATATATGTATGTATATATATGTATATATATATATATATATATATATATATATATATATATATATATATATAGAGAGAGAGAGAGAGAGAGAGAGAGATATTATGAAATATTTATATGCATCTTACGTAGGTATTTACTGAACATGTATCAGATCCTAGGTCAAAATCATGGGTTAATTTCGAAGATCAAACTCCCTATACTCGTGAATATTATTTGATACTCCAGACTTTGGCCGCTCTTTGTTTTACTTAACATCTATTCGTCTTGTCGAGTAGATGAACCGCCATTTAAATTCGAAATTACTTGACCAGGCAATTCGTCTCCAAGCGAATTGGCTAACCGTAGTATTTGACGTACGGAGGCTGCCTACGTATATTAATACAATGAATTATCTCTCATGAGAGAATCCAGTCTTTTTTAATATTAATATTTTATATGGATTACGGCCAGTAAAACGCGAGAAAAAATGACTAAACATCAATGGTCAAAAGACAGGATGGATGATTGTCAGTCAGATGCGAACTACGAATTGAAGACCCCAAAACAAGCAAGTAGACAAATTTTAATGTTAGGGAAATTTTTTAACAAAAGACGGAAAATATGAAATCGAAAACTGAGGACGCATTGTTTTAGCGAAAAATGTCTTCAAAAAGCTAAGCAATGTATTAAGGAACAGGAAAATGTCGTTAGAAACAAAGACGTTATGTAATATCAGTCCTCCTTTATGAATGCTGGACCATCTCCACACAGCTAGAGAAGAAACAGGAAGCAGTAAATATTCAGTTCTGCAGAAGGATGCTAAGAATACCATGGTCTGAACATGTGAGTAACAAAAGAAGTTTCAGCGAAAATTGAAACATAAAAGACAGTTCTACATACACCATTGTGCAAATTAATTGAAACAACTGCTTTAGTTTCCTTTCTTTCAACATACGGTCAATTTTAGACCTACTGGAATGACAGGGTGTCATCGATTTCTATTTTTTTACTCAGATTAGGTCATTTGCAGCTGTGCGCAGTGATATGAAACTGTTTTCAGGGTGTATGATGAAATTTGTTTGGCCTTGAAAAATATTACATCATCCGTGATTGTATCAGATTTTCAGCGTGCCCATACACTATTGTCTAGACAGTCGATTAGTTGTACTACGGCCATTGTCTCCTATTGACGCCATTCCAAGTAAGCGCACGAAAACTGTAACACTGCACGAACACACTGGCAAGCCTTACCAATGAGCAAATCAAAGTACTATAGATTGGGGTGGAAACTTTCCTGATTTAAATCCAATCGAAAATCTGTGGTCAATCTGCAAGAAACGACTTCGTGGAATGGACATACTAAGTATTAGGTTGGTGCAAAAATAATGACGTAATAATGTCGTTTTTGACGTATTTTTTAACGTCAAAAAACGACATTATTAAGTCATTATTTTTGCACCAACTTAAAACTACCATGTGCACTTGGTCATGTTTCAGTGGGAAAAAATACGAAAAAAAGTAAATAAAAGCGGAATTATTCGTTCTGTTTCAATTAATTTACGCAAGGGTGTATTAGGTTGGTGCAAAAATAATATCGTTTTTTGACGTATTTTTAACGTCAAAAAACGATATTATTTT
This sequence comes from Acanthosepion lycidas, assembly GCA_963932145.1. NCBI lineage: Eukaryota > Metazoa > Mollusca > Cephalopoda > Sepiida > Sepiidae > Acanthosepion > Acanthosepion lycidas. Next base: position 24,982,565 of record OZ010583.1, on the reverse strand, counting down.
TGCACCAACCTAATAGAATCAGAAACTGTTGAAATTTCTAGTGCACATATTGAGGAGAAAGGGCTTTGGGAATTTGACACTCACAAGACCTACTGATAGCAAGAATGACAGAGGGGGTAGCTCCGAATAACCTACCTAAAGAACTTGTGCAAATGGATGATAGAACAGCGATTTCGGGGGAGAGAGCAAAAAGACAAAATTACTGAAAGTTACAAAGCACCAGAAGTTGTTGATTTTCTTGATCACCCATGTTCTGAATGACATAAGTCGAAAATGGAGAAAAAGGCTTATTAAAGACTTTAGATCCCTTTTTGCTATCGAAATGTAGCAAGATCTTTGCTGTTACTTTCAAGGAATCCTGAAGAATGAAGAAAATGTTTCTGGATTAAAGCATAAAGTATAGGAAAAATGGAAAATTATTGCTGAAAAAAATGTCTAGATGAGGAATTCATATAGGATGGTGAAGATGGTGGTGAGGGGGGTAAGGATCAAAGGGATTTGAAAGAATAAAAGGGGCAAGGGAAAAAAATGAAGGAAGGAAAGAGAGCGAAGGTTGAGCGAAGTGAGGAGGTCTCAAATGGAAAAAGATGCAGGCTAAAGAAACCAGGAATTAAGAGCACACTGCGAAAACTTGGAAAGAGAATTTCAAGTGAAACAAAATCAAAGAGAATGAAAGTAAAAAAAAATAATGAAAGAAAAGGGACTAAGTATGAAATAAAGGGAAGGTTTAATCAAAGGAAAGATTTTTTGGAAAAGAGAAAAAAAAAAAAAACCTTTCCAAAAAATAAGAAAGAATAAATGAATAGGCAAAGCTGATAAAACATTGAATGAAGATAATAAAAAAGACAGAATATGAGGGGAAAGAAGGAATGAAACTTTAAAATGAACAAAATTGTTAAAAGAAAGAAACCAAAAAGAAACGAAGGAAGTTTTTTGATGACAAAAAGGGATAAAGAAAAAAGAAAGAAAGAAAGAAAGAAAGAACGTTATCAAACGGAAAGAAGAAAAGATAAGTGAATTCGAAAAAGAAAGAATGAAGAAATCAAATGGAGCATTGAATAAAGCAAGATTGGAAGGATGCAAGAATGAATGAATGAAAGAAAAAAGAAAGAAAGACTTAAAGAATCAGTGACTTGATATACAGACAATTCAACTTCGTAGCAAAGAAAATTGAAAGAAAGAAAGAAAGAAAGAAAGAAAGAACGGAAGAATGAAGGAAAGAATGAAAGAAAGAGTGGCTTGAAAAACAAACACTTTAACTTTGTATAAAAGAAAATTGAAATAAATAAATAAAGAATGAATGAATGCATGTAAAAGAAAGAAAGAAAGACTAGTTTGAAAAACAGAGAATTTAACTTCGTGGCAAAGAAAATCGAAATCTTTAATTTAAAAGAATGATAGAGAATGAAAACCAAGATGGAAACTCGAAGAAAGAAACGAAAAATTAAATAAAAACGATCAAGCAACTCCAATGTAGAAAACATTAAAAAGATAGAAAAAAGTAAAAAGAAGAAGAAAAAAAAGAAGAAAACATTTAATTGAAAAAAAAGAAATAAATGAAAAAAGGTAAAAAATGAAACACTTGGACAAAAATAAGAAAGAAAGAAAGAAAGAAAGAAGCAAAACTTACAAATAGAAACAAGGAATAAAAGAATATTTTAAATGAGAATAAAAAAAGAAAGAAATTCAGGTGGAGGAAAGAAATGAAGAAAGAAACAAAATGTTGAAATGAACAGAACATTAAAAAAAAAGAAAGATACAAAAAAGAAAGAAAGAAAATGTTCTGATAAACACATTAAAAAGAAAGAAAAGAATAAAGACGTGTTAATTTTCTAAGCGTTAACTTAGATGCGGCACAAGGCCGAAAGTATGGGGCACCCAGTGAGGATAGAACTCAGTACGCAGTCGTAATTGATCTAGCAAGACAAGATTGCTAATCATTATACCACGTCGAAGTGCCCCATGTAATAAAGCGATGTCTTCTAAGGGAAAACAAGAAAAAAAAAAGAAAGAAAAATGCCCGAATAAAGAAGGCTAATACTAAAATTTTACAAAAGGCAAAACACAAAAAGCAAAGGTAATTATTGTAAAGAAATGAAAGTGAAAAAACGAAGAATGAAATAAAAGCGCATGTTGAGAAAGAAACACAAAGGAAGAACAAAAGAAGAACAACAAAAAAGACAGATTGTTAGAAGTAAATAAATAAAAGCGAAAAGAATGAAATGAAAGTAAAAGTGAAAGTGAAAGTGAAAAAGAAAGAAAGTAAGAAAAAAGAAAAAAGAAATAAAGAAAGAAAGAAAAAAAGAAAGAATGAAAGAAAGAAAGAAAGAGAAATAAATGACGACAAAAATAAAAATCACATTTGACGCAAAAGCCAATCTGGAAATAGCTTTTCCCGAAATGATGTGAACAGAATTTATATATTTATTTATTCATACATTTATTTGTAGCTCCGGGATTTTCTTTCTAATGTCAGCCTAAGACAATGACACAAGTCAGAGAATTCGGAATTCACCCTGCCGACAACACATGTTCTAATAGCGAAATGGACATTCATTACTTATACAATCATGCATGTACGTGCCTCACACGCAAACTTACACATACGTATACAACACACACACACACACACACACATATATATATATATATATATATATATATATATATATATATATATATATATATAATTTTTGTATATTTGTATATGCCTGAGTTGATGGCGTGCTTGTTCTTTATATGCTGATACGCCAATGTAAGCATATTTTTACCAAAAGGAATATATGTCGCTGTTTATGAAGGTTCGTCAACTTATACCAAAACTGTTACCAAGAGCATGCCAGCCACAATTACAAAAGAGAAGGAAAAATGAAAAATTACTTTGATTAAATGTAATGTTTTCATTAATTCCTGCGTGCGACACGAAACTTCGAATAACCTAAAACTTCCAAAGATGTTGGACGAATTCAATTACTCATCTAGCTGTTTTTTTTTTCTTTCTTTCTTTTTCAGAAATGTGGATTTTTATGCAAAGTTCCATGGTGTAAACTTTGTTCAGTTTCAAGCAAATTTAAAACACCACTTTTCTTTTCTCTTCTTTTCTTTCTTTTTATGTGCCGTGTCCCTTAAGGACATGGGCTCTCTATTTCACTCTTTCCCGTTTAGCTCTAAATAATTTTTGTCCTTTTTGTTCAGTATTTCGATTTTAATCTAAACATAACCCCTTATATCCGGATTTTGTAACCAATTTCTCATATCCGGAACACCTTCTTAGTCCGCTTGTCAGGGATTCTACTGTATAAAGAAACATCAGCTTGTTCGTTTTAGTGTCCCTCATATCCGGAATCTCTCATATCCGGACTTTGTAGTCAATTCTCACAAGTCCTGTTCTGTTATCCACTTGCCGTTAGTCATTCATTGCTTCCAATTGTTTCTCTAATCGATCCTTGAGTATCAAATTCTCCAAACCGTCCGTTCTCATTACGTGTCCCAAAAATGTCAGCTGCCTCTTCCTGGTGTTAAGTATAAGCCTCCTTCTTGTTTGCATCGTCTCCAAAACCTCATCGTTGCTCAAACGATCGGCCTATGGTATTCTTAGCATCTTTCTGTAGAACTATGCCTCCGTTGCCTCGAGTCTCTTCTTCATCTTTGAGGAGACCGTCTAACATTTTCTGCCGTAAAAGAGGACATATCACGTAGCAACTCAGTACTCTTTGTTACCAATGAAATGTTCCTGTCTCGTAACACTCTGTATGCATTTGGGAGGCATCTTTGGCCATCTCAATGCGTCTTTGGATCTAAGCGTCACACTTCCTGTCCAGTTCCTTAAAGTCTCGTTCTATTAAAGATAATTCCGAAATTTTGACTCTGCTTTAGTCACCTGGAGTTTATTTCTGACTTCCACAGTCTTAAAGTACTCCTAATTTCTAGTTGGCAACTATTACTTTCGCTCCCTCTCACTACTCTCCTGACTCGTTGACTATGTGTAGCATGTGGTGTGGCGCAGTTGTAGCTCAGTTGTCGTGTGAGACAGATGCCAGGGGACTATACAATTTTGGAAACCCGGGGTGACTAATTCGGGTTTAATGCAGTCAACATCGCACATACAAAAGTTCACCGATATCCGTCTACATTTCTGAGATGAGGTACTGTAATGATTTTCATTATTTACATTGTCCGAAATGCTCTTCTAATTCTAGTTCCACATGTCATGCCTCTTCCGGATGTCTCCGTTATCTCCCTTTAGCTCAACTCTCCAGTTTCTTTTTTTCATCACTGCAGCAACCAGGTATTGAACTTAAAACTCTGGGTCAATTTAGTGAATCTAACCAACGCTTTTATCCGCAAGGTCATGTGTCTGCAAGGATATATCGGCCAGTGGATAAAAGCGCTGGTTAGATCCAGCGCTGGTTAGATCCAGTGACTTGAGACAAAGGAGTTGTGGGTTCAATACCTGGCTACTTCAGTGGTGAACAAAAACTTGGAATGTTGAGTTAAAGGGAGATAACTGAGACATCCAGAAGAGGCATGACACGTGGAACTAGAACAATCTAGTACAAAGGCTGAAACGTCTTGAATATGCTAATAAATATGAGGCAATAGTCAAAACAATGTAAATAATGTAAATAAAACTTCACCAAATGCAACGCTCGAGAGTCACTCAATGTAGAGAGTTATTGTTAAAACGATTATTATAAAGGAGATGTGTGATATGAAAGATATGATGGGCACTGATTATTACGTCGATAAGAGGGATGGATATCGATTGATTCACTTCGTCGTCAATATCCGTCAGATATCGGTGAGTAGAAATGTTAACAATATTTGAGGCAGAGGATCTGGGTTGTGTTGAAATAGACATCGGTTCGGAGAGCTGAATTCGGTTTCCAGTTGGGTTTGTTACATTTATTTACGCGCCAATACACTTGGGAAAGACAAGAGTGTATCTATTCTCCTCTAACTATAACAGGACAGACTGTAATCTATAGCCTTGGTTAGCAACCACTCTAGGAAAAGGAAAACTCTGAATTCAAACCAGCCTGTAAATGTTTGGGCTCCGTTAGGTTATCTTGCAGAACAGAGCACCGCTGCTATGCCTGCAGTACATGTGATGCACTACGACATTAGGGTTCAGAAAGTACCTTTTACGTGATCATGGACACTATACAAGGTCTAAGAGCCACTCAAGGTAGATTGTTTATGAATAAGGTTTTTTGTTAGGATATACGAGGAAGGAGTGTATATTAAGGGGATATGTAGGAGAGATAAGAGTTGTCAGAAAACGAAATAGTTAAGATTGTCGTGATTTGGGACTCGTCCTCGCCTGAATATGTTAAACAAAGGAACAGTTCTGGGAAAGAAGCCGTCTGAGTAGAACTTACCAATATATACAGAACAGAATGATGATGTGACGACTATTTGTACATGACAGGGTGGGTGCTAGATGTGAAGGACTGAACTGGTGGAGCTATGGAATGTATCTCGTCTGAACGACTGCCATGAAAAAAGTGATAAAGTAGCGATAGCCTTGTGTCACTTCGCCTGTGGGGAATGTGGTTGCATGGTGGAAAATAATTCATTATCTACAAGGCCGAGTAAACGCTTTTGGACTCTATCAATGCTGAAAACTGAGGATAAGCGGCTCTCGCCCAGATATGGCAGCGATACTCCATTTTCCGTCTGATCTGACTCTTATAACTGTAAAGCATGAGAGGAGGAGTCAGGGGATTTCTGACACCCTACGAGGCACCTGTCACTTTTCCAACATCTTTAACGATGGATTGTATATATGGGTTACACTTGATTTTTGAAATGACCTTGAATCCCAATAGAAGTCTCATTGAGAATACAACGTTTCATCATGACTGGAGAAAATTCGGGGTCTGATCAGTAATTAGCTTAGTTTTGGAGGTATTTTATGTGAACTGACCTTACTAGTCAGCAATAATTAGTAGGCTGAAAATTGACTTTAACGATGAAATGTATATACGAATTCCAGTTGAGGTCTAGAGTGAGCTTGAGTCCCAATAGACGTCCCAGGCAAGAAGACCTATTTAGACTTGTAACTGTAAAGCATGAGAGGAGGAGTCAGGGGGTTTCTGACACGCTACAAGGCACCTGTCATTTTTCCAGCATCTTTAACGATGTATTGGATATATGGGTTCCACTTTCATCATGACTGAAGAAAACACGGGGTCTGATCAGTTGTGATAAAACGTTACTAGATGTTCTTGATATACAAAGTAGAGAGTTTATGAATTCTAGAAGAGAATGATGTGACGACTATACATGACATGGTGGCTCCTAGCTGTGAAGCTCTAAACTAGTGGAGCCATGGAATGTATTTCGTATGAAAAACTTCCATAAAAAGTGATAAAGTATCGATAGCATTGTGACACTTCGTCTGTGGGAAAGTGGTTGCATGGAGGAAATTAATTCATCTCTCCTTCTCCCAGATATGGGTTGAATAACCCGACAGCTATATTGGTTGGCAACCAGTCTACCGCATAAAGAAACGGCAACCGACTGTGGGAAAACCTTCTACCTAGTCAGTCATGAATCGAATGAGACATGATCTGCCAAACGTGTATAGAATCTAACAGATTTTCATGAGGAATAAGATTCATGTATTTTTACGATTTTATTGATTATAATGTAAATATAAACTGTCTCTATTTAAACTCTCATAGTGTTCGGACTGTTGTCCTCATCTTTATTGTCATATTCACGTTTCGGCCGTTGTACTCTCCAACCTTCTGTCGTGTTCAAGGAAGCGCCCACGCGTAACGTTGTTCCGCAAAATAGCAGTTCTTGAGAAAATGCTGTCTGATTTGAACTTTCTGCTTACTTAGGATATGGGAGGAAATCAATGTGATTTGATTCCGGGAGAGTAGCTTCACGTGTTCAACTTGTAATGATCTGAACTGGTGGATGATTTAAAAGTGCACGTTATGCCAATCGTTCAAGCGTTGAAAGTCTATAGGCTTTGAAAATCAGCATTCAAAATCTTGATTTTGTACGTGGGCTAAAGCACTGGTTCTCGCTTAGGAAGACCACGGTCTGTAAGCTTGGGTGTGCGAATGGTGTAATCGTTAATGGCTCAGAATTGTTCATCGGAGAGCAGAATTCCAGTTTCAATAAGGTTCATTACATTAACTTACGAGCAAATAGGCTTAGCAAACATATGAATCAACCTGTTCTCCCCACCCCCAGTAATGGGTTAATTAGATATATATATATATCATTAATGAATTACTATCTCGCCCCACCCTCACCTCCTAAAACTTTACAATCTAAAATATTTTATAGCTTTAAATAATCTGCAAATGGTTGATAAGCGATAGAAAATCAAATTAAATCCTGGTTCTTGCAGGAAATATACCCTATCTTTGTGAATCCGATGAAGCTGATTTTATAAGTATGCTAGCCTTCTAGCAAAGCAGATTTTATAAGCATGTTAGCTTTCCAGCAATTTTAAGCATTATTGATATTTACTAATTTTCAATTATTTTGGAAGAGGGATACAAATAGGACTCGGTGAGGATCAATATCAATACATTGTTGATAATTATGGCTGACTGTTCGTTTCCAAGTAAATCTGTTAACTTCCGTGGTATTTAATCCACGTTCAGACACACATTTATTTTTTAAGCTATCATAGAGTCCACCTGTAATTTATACTGCAACTATTCTGACAGATGCACGTTTCATTTCACTTCAATGAGTCTATCGCAACCTTTTCCAATCTATCCGAGGGCTCCAACTACAACTGGAATTATTGTTATGGGATGTTTATTTTGTATAATAGTAGCTTCCAAATTCAACAAGTTCACTTGTGCCAAATTTTTTGAAATTTCCACTTCAAGATCCTTGTATTTTGATGGTTACTTGAAGATCTTCATTACAGTATAGCAGAGACTGTTATGTTAATAAGAAAGCATATTCTGTTTTTGCTATCTTTGATCACGATGTCTGGGCGATTAGATTTGATTGTTCTGTCTGTATGTCTTGTAAATATTATTATTATTATTATTACAAGCCCTGTATCTATAATAGTGTCTGGGTGATGCTTCTACTTGTTTCTTGCAGTTTCCTTCGCTTAAAATTTGGAGAATTTCTAGTACAGATTTTGTTCAATTATTATTATTATTATTATTATTATTATTATTATTATTATTAGGTTGGTGCAAAAATAATGACGTAATAATGTCGTTTTTTGACATTAAAAA
>OZ010583.1:24961837-24969337 GCA_963932145.1 Acanthosepion lycidas | reverse complement strand
TATGACATACTGGCTTGCTAAATATTGATTCAACCTGGGCGACCGCCATTTTCTTATTCCATTTTATCACAATCGCTCGCATGTGTCAACACTCGCAGGAAGCTAAATTTACGCATATACACACGGTGACCTCTCTCCCTCACTCGCTTACACAAACACGCACACACAATCATGTTAGCTATTTTATACATATTTATTCATATTTATTGCTATTACATACATACACACTTCTAGCCAAAGTAACATATATAATCACACACACACACATATACACACACAAATCTCACTTGCAGACAATTGCAAACAAAACATAAATTCAGTAACACGAACGAATCCCAAAATTAAATAAAGAGATATTTTATTTTTATCGAATCATGAATGCTCCAGGGATTTCCACTTAACGAAAACCTCCCAAATTTATCAAATTAACGCATTTTCCATGTAGCTGACACAGGAGACGATCGGTACAACGAACAGGCGGGCGTTTAGAAAACACTTCTCAGATGGCAACATTCCTCTCATTATTATCATGGTTACAGCTCTCAGTGTCTATTTTTGGCCTTGATTTGGCTAAGTCTGGCACAAGGCAAGACAGAAGAAAATGGAATTTTCTCCTGCGCCATTCTTCCCAGAAAGAAAGATTGAACATCAAATTTGGATTAAATGTCATTCTTTTTTCTTTTTTTTTTCTTTTTGATTTTAATTTCAACATCGACGAATGGCGATACAGAAACTTACGCAATATTGTCAACTGTTATATAGGAATAAAGTGTTGTTGCCGACACTTCAGTTTGAACATAGTTCGCCAGTGAGCAAACACAGGCGATCTCATTATTAAATTTAGTAGAAAACCTGACCATAGAGGAAACCCATAGGTGTGGTAGAGTGTGTCTAAATGATCACATTTCTATTCTATCCTCTATTACTATTCGGATCCTCATTTCTAGTCGATCCTCTATTACGATACGGAACGTTATTCTCTTCTCTATTCACTATACTATTTTTCTATTTGGTTCACTATTCGGTGGTTACTATTTGTTGTGGTAAACCCTCCTACAGTAGAATGAACACTTCCTACTTTCATAGATACTAACTGCGAGAGTCGGTTCGGGACCGTAGACGCAGTGTTAACCTACTGTTCGTACGTACACCTCTATCTGCTTATTACTAACACCCTTGTTTTGTATATAGCTGTTATTTCAATACACTTGTTTAATTTACCTTTGACTTCCGTGTCTTTCTTTCTGGCCCCTAATCAGGCCACAACACTATTCGAGCTAGAATTATCGATCACGTACTATTAGTGCGATTGATATTCGAAGACGTCTGACACCAGTATTGTTCAAATGCGTTACTATAGTTGTATCTGCGATTACAAAGTCTCTACTACAACGAGCCTTACTAAAGTGAAAACGAGTATTCGTTGGCATCACAAAAGTGACAAACGGGTGTAAGTTGACATCACAAAATCAACCGAAATAGACACAACTCACATTAGACCAGCAGAAATCGAATGTCCCATCGCTTTGGAAATCATTATAATGCCTCGTTCGAATCCCTATAATCCATGTCACCTTGACATCAGCAACCTACACTGTGTTCACAAAAAACTCAGCTGATGTCAGAGTACATATGTTATAGTTTAACGCATTTCCATTGTGTCAAGATACAGTTGCGCTAACCACCATGACTTTTACATACTAATAAACCGTAACTTTTGGCACGTCAGTGTATATATCAACTTTCTATAATATAGGCACAAATGAAAATATAAAATAAACGAAGATCCTGTTAAGATAGAAATAACTGCATGAGCCAATCATTAATTCAAATGAGGCAACCAGATATTCAAATATTTAGTTTTGTTTATGCAAACATTCTTGACTATAATTTATTCTTTTTGGTGGAAGGTGTGTGTGTGTGTGTGGGGGGGGTTATACGAGCGGGTGCTGAAAAGTTCTAGGCTCTACCCTCTTGACAAAATCGGTATTTCAGTGACGAAATGTTAGAATTCGGATTTTGAAAAGTGGAGTGCGCCGAGTATTTTCTCAGCACCCTTCGTAATTTTCCTTCTGCTAATTATACAGGATGTACCTAAAATGTAGACGCCCTAGGCAAAAATGAATATTTTCAAGAAATTAAATTTTCAACAACATTTTATTGAATTGGAATATTAACAAATAAGATCTTCAATATGATTTCCATGATTTGTGATGCAAAGTTTGATGCACTTTGCAAGATTCATGTGAACTCGATGCAATAACTCCACATTGCCCTCAATTTTAGCATATTCACTCTTTATGCGTTCAGTCCAGTGGGTTGCATCTGTGATTTTCATTGAGTATACCTTCTTCTTTAGCATATCCCAGAAAAAGAAGCTAGTTCTTTCGTATTTGAGAAATCCATGTTTAATCTGCGGAGGTGAAAATTTATAGTTAATGAGACGCCTTATGTGTCTAGATCTTAGAGACATCATGTATATATATATATATATATATATATATATATATATATATATATATATATATATATATATATATATATATATATATATACATTAAGAAATGGACAAATTCCGACAATTTTATTTAAAGATATTTTTATGTTTAATGTTCTTTTTATAAAAAATAAAATTGTCGGACTTTGTCCATTTCTTAATGTATGACGTCATTTGTTTACATTTGATACGCCATGAGCAGTTATGAATGTGCGAGATTAATGGTAGATTGAAGTTTATAAGCAGTAAATTCGACCTTGCCTACCGAACGATCCTTGTTGGCTGAGAGGTTAGGCACGTCAGCGTAAATGACGGTTCCGTATAGGATGCAGGTTCGAATGCTCTCCAAGGACGAATGTTTTCTATGAAAATTTCTCGGACATTAGGGCCGGTAAATGTTATTTAATACTGTTTATTATAAACAGAGCATTTACTTAAATACTTGTATCTATAAAAAGAACATTAAATAAAATATATATATATATATATATATATATACACACATATATATGATGTCAACTAATTAATACTTGTGGCTCTTCAGAGCAGAGCATGTTATAAATAGTAGGAATTGTGTCTTTGATTTTAGCGTGGATCGTTTTTCGATTTTATCGAGGTCCAAAACCTCATATCACCTCAAAGTTCTAGAGTCCTTGTATATCAGATCTTGTAGGACTTCCCTCTGTAAACACAGGAAATGCTTATTGGATCTGAATGTTATTGGACTTTGCATGGTGACTGTCAGTATTGATTCTTATATCCATACATCTTTACATATATATATTTATATATAAACATGTGTGTGCTGTGCTGTGTGTGTGCGCGCGTGTGTGGGTGTGTGTGTGTGTGTACAGGGCATCCCAAAAGTTTGGACACAGAAAAAATGCATATTTTCAAGAAATGAAATTTTCAACATTTTATTGATTTGGAATATTAACATATAAGATGTTCAATATGATTTCCATGATTTGTGATGCAAATTTTGATGCGCTTTGCAAGATTCACGTCAACTCGATACAATAACTCCACATTGTCGTCAATTTTAGCACATTCGCTCTTTATGCGTTCAGTCCAGTGGGTTGCATCTGTGATTTTCATTGAGTACACCAACTCATTTAGCATACACCAGAAAAAGAAGTCACTTGTTTCTACGTTCGAAAAACCCTGTTTGATCTATAGAGGTTAAAAAAATATAGTTAATGAAATTTGCTATATGTCCAGACTTTCCATCTTGTCTGAAGTTATTATGCAAATCAAATATACCTCAATAACACAAAACGTTTTAAACCATTATTTGCCAAATTTAAACTCATCCTTTTCCTCATCTTTGGGAATGGTATGAATCTACCACTTCTCCTCCAGCTACGGGTTAAGCAAGACTTGCATCACTAAATCATTATTATCTCCAAGAACAATTCTCATAATCTACATTTCGTTTATGGGTTTTTCAATAACCTGGGGAGTGTTACTAAGCCGTGGAATACAAATTAATGAATCAACAATAAAACAAAGGTTTCTCAGGAATGTGTTTACATCACCTAACCCCATTTCCGACAGAATTACTGAAGGATTGAAATACTAGAATATACTTCCCGTAATTTCCCATGTATAATACGCTTCTTTTTTTTTTCTAAAAAATAATAAGCAAAATTAGGGGTGCGTATTATGCACAACTATAAAAAAACCTTTTTAAAAATTGCCGTTTCATAGAGCGCTTTCAGTTGCGAAATGACTACTCACCAGAAACATACGACAATTTGACACTAACATTCGGCAACTGCGACCCCATAATGATGTCATATACAATCATATGTACCTAACAATACTTACAAATGTAAAATAAAATATGAATTATCATAAAATTTAATTGGAATAATATTATTCTATGTTTAAACCCATTTTTTAAATAATAGTAGGAAACGCTGGCCGAAGTGAAATTGGAGAGGTACAATTTGTAGGGTATGATTAAAAAAAGGGGTGCGTATTATGCGCGAGTACAAGCATTTTGCCCCACTTTCAGCAGAATTTTAGGGGTGCGTATTATGGATGAAGGCGTATTATACTTGAGGAATTACGATAGTTGAAGCTAAGGCTTAGCAACCTAACCACAGAAGAAACACATTTCTAATTTCATGGAAATTTTGTAGAGTTTTTCAAGTTACGATGACTTCTACGTACAAAATGCAGGCAAAATTATTTTTTAATGATAGGGCAGGATATTATTTAAAACTAGCAATGGATTTAGCCGTTAAATTGAGTATTGTGAAGCAGTAGAGTACAGAAGTGTGGGCAGTAGATACAAAGGATCAGGGCAGTCATGGTGGAAGGGCATCCACTCAAAGTGAAATAAGAATTTTTTTTTTTGAAATTTTAAACTGTCTCTATCAACTTTGTTTTGCAAGCGCCCTACAGTTCCACAAGTTTGTGAGAAAGTGGATTCGTATTTTGATAAGCGATACCAGTGAGGAATCGGAGAGCCGAGTTCGAATTCCAGTCGAATCCATTACATTCACTTACGTGCTAATACCCTTGGGAAAGGTGTGAATCCTCCCTCCAGCTATGGGTAAATAGCAGGACAGACTGGGTTCAATAGCCTTGGATGGCAACTGGTCTAGGAGAAGGAAAACTCTGAATTCAAAACCTGTGGAGGATCGTTTGGGGACCTTGTGGCACGTGGTGCACCAGGTCTCTGTAATCGGCCCTTCAAAAAGTGCAGATGGTCTTGCACGAAACTTTCACCACTATAATCAAATCGCATGTGCTATACATGCGGGTTGGGGACTGCTTGTGTATTCCAAATTCCCATGAAACTCCAATATTTGAGCTGGCTTAACCCACCTTGGGTGAATGCCGTTACAAGAACAAGAAGAGAAGTGATACCAGAGTAAGTCCACCTACTTGTATCTTGGGGTCAGATAATCTAAATGCATCACCAAACATCTGCGCGTCACTGCTGTGGAGAGAGTTACTCGTGAATGGCGTAAAATCCAACATTTAACTTGGTATATTTTTCATTGGTCCCTACGTAAAGGAAAAGGAATGGAAAATCTAAAATATCTTTCCTTCTTAGAATTATCTAGTATAATAAGAATAAGGAAGAGACCAGATGTGCAAAATAGAAGTACATAAGAACAGTACAGCCGACATAAGAAAATGGAAAGCAGTTTTTCAAGCCGTTAGTAGAAGATAATACCCGTTCAAATTGCATATTCCAGCCCCAGAACGGACGATTCGTTTCAAACTAACTTGAAGACGAGGCTGATTTACTGATCTTGACATTAATTATAAAATCACATCTTTCGGCTACAGCAATTTATTTAAAAAATCATTTCACTCAAGGCAAAGTGCTAATGCTTCTAAAATACCAGGTATGACAGAAAACGAGATGGAAAGCTTCAGTAAGGAGAAATAACAATAAAAGAAGAGAATTCAAGAAGATCATGGCGATTATGCTGGCATTTAAACCTTTGAAGATTGAAGATGACAGGAAACCAGAAAAGAGTTCCACAGATAAGAACTGCAAGAAATGAAACTATTAGAATCGAACTTAAGGTTAGGTCTAGTGATTTCAACAGTAAAATGATGTGAGCCAGTTGCCAATCTAGCAGTAGAGTTACGTTCATGTCGTTGAAATAACAAGGAGGAGAGCTCACGAGAGCAATTGCTATGAAAGTAATTAAAGAAATGTCAGAGAGAAACCATGTCACGGCAGTGGGAAATTGTTTGAAATTGAGGTGTCAGGTCAGGACCGATAACATTACAGACCCTTCTTTGGATTGTGCCGAGATTCTCAGTTAATGAATGCAAGAATAGAATGAGAGAATCGAGTTCACCTTCCTGTGTATCCGCGTGCTGGGTATGACGGTAAACTGCATCCGCGTCCTGGGTGAGACGATAAAGTACGTCCGCATCCTGGTTAATATGATAAACTGCATCCGCGTCTTGGGTAAGACGATAAAGTACGTCCGCGTCCTGGGTAAGATGATAAACTACATCTACATCCTGGGTACGCAGAACAATTACATCCGCGTGCTGGGTATGACGGTAAACTGCATCCGCGTCCTGGGTAAGACGATAAAGTACGTCCGCGTCCTGGTTAATATGATAAACTGCATCCGCGTCTTGGGTAAGACGATAAAGCACGTCCGCGTCCTGGGTAAGATGATAAACTGCATCCGTGTCCTGAGTATGACGGTAAACTGCATCCGCGTCTTGGGTCGGGTGATAAACTATATCCGCGTCCTGGGTAAGATAATAAACTAGATCTGCGTCCTGGGTAAGATGATAAATTATATCCGCGTACTGCGTATGACAGTAAACTGTACCCGCGTCCTGGGTAAGACGATAAAGTACGTCCGCCTTCTGGGTAAGATGATAAACTACATCCGCGTCCTGGTTATGACGGTAAACTGCATCCGCGTCGTGGGTCAGAGGATAAACTACATCCGCGTCCTACGTATGACGATAAACTTCATTTGCGTCCTAGGTCAGAGGATAAACTACATCCGTGTCCAGGGTAAGATGATAAAGTAGATCCGCGTCTTGGTAAGGCGATAAACTACATCCGCATCCTGGGTATGACGGTAAACTACATCCGCGTCCTGGGTATGATGATAAACTTCATCCAACAGCGAGGTCTTTGATCGGGAGGTTTTGAGGAGCGTGGAACCGCCTCTTAAGTGCTGATGATCCCTAGTCCACCCTCACCCGGGAAAGTAACACCTGTTAGGATCCCAGCTAACTGCGGTCAAAACACCATGAAAATGTAAAAATAGATTTTAATACCAGAAATACTTTTGAAGAAAAAAATTATTACCTGCAATAATAAAAAAAATACATTGTGGAACATTCCGAGATCAGGATCTCCATGGCAAAACAATCTTAACCAATTCAAATCTAAAGTCAATCGTTAACTTACCTACATTTCCTGTACTTCTTACCTTCTACCTAGAGTGGCTCTTGGGCTTTGCATTGCGTGAAGAGTTAGTAAAAAATATCAATAT
>OZ010583.1:24941837-24956837 GCA_963932145.1 Acanthosepion lycidas | reverse complement strand
CCGAAGTATGTAAATGTAATGTGCATGTGATGTAATGGACAGCGGCTCGGAATGCGAAATCGGAGAGCTGTGTTCGAATATTTTTTTTAAGCGTTTCACCCCAAACAAGACGGGAAGCCACTATCACGCAAGGGTTACAGCGAGATGGAGCGAGGGTAAAGAGGAAAAGGATGAAGAGAAGGATAGGTGATAGATCAAGGCATCTGGAGACGTCGACTGACATTACATTTGAATAGTTTGAGATTATAGCTATCAGAGAAACAGGAAAAGGGGGGAGATTTCCACAGGAGAGAGGTGCGAGACATGAAGCTATTGGAGTAGAAGAGACGGCTATATTTAACAGTTTCGACAGTGAAAGGGTGAGATCAAAATGCCAGCCTAGTAGAACGCTAAAATTCCTGAAGTCTGGGAACCAGCGAAAGCAGCTCATCGGAGCAGTTACCGTGAGAGTATTTGTAAAAATGACAGAAGGAGGCGACGTCATGTCTGTAAGAAAGCGACTGCAGACAAGATGCCAGATCAGGGTCAATTACATTGCATATTCATCTCTGGATTTTATGAACTTACCACGATTTCGAAGCTTTAGAAAATTTCGAATTATTCCCATACGTTTAGTTTCTTTTGTATAATGAATATTTTTAACTTTTTCAGTTACATGGATGTTACAGGAAAAAGGTACAAATACTGATAACTTATAACACCTGAGACAAACTCTTTTTAAATATGTGTTTTATCATAGACAGCTTTATAAATATAATATTTACATATATAATATAGAGCTAAAATAAAATTATACTCAATGTACTACACATAAACGGTTCGTGTAGTTTTAATGCGCTTGCATTAAAAAAAAAATACAATTCCCTGCGCAAAATTTGAAGCCTTGACCGGGTTTTGTTTAACGTAAACTGTAAACGTCCTTACGCATGCGTATCTTCATGGGATAGGGAATAGTGACAAGTACCATGTCGTTGGGGCATGCTGCTTCTTATGGTAATATAATAATCTAAAAATTGCACCGATACCTCGACGAGAAAACAGACATATAAATTTAAGTCGCCTAACATCGCCTACTCAACAGTCCGAATTTAATGATGTCCAAATCAGGAACAGAAAACCCGGGGCGAAAATAGCACTCAAAATGCTTTTGACCTGAGCCGCTAATGTGAAAATTTTTCCGAAAAAGATTCAACAAAAGGGAGGCGACGGCACGCCTGTGAGAGAGCGACTGAAGACAAAATGCCAGATCAGGGCCAATTACATTGCATATCCGTCATTGCATATCCATCTCTGGATTTCATCAAGGGCCTTCAGAGAAACAGAAGGGGCCCCAGACCATATATGGCAGCAATACTTCATGCAAGGGCGAATGGTTGATTTGTAAATTTGAAGGATCGACTCTGGCGAGAAAAATTTCAAGTCAAGTTCGGTATACTCACTTACAAATTTAACTTGGAAAGATATGAATCCACCATTTCTCCCGTAGCCGTGGATTAAATAGTAGGACTTGTATCAGGAAAACGTTTATGAAAATTGTTATTCTAAAAAAAAAAAAAGTAAAGTAAGTCTCGCCGAATCACAAGGCACTGTTAAATGACCCCGAAAGAGAATTTCGTCATGTGGATGGACATTCTGCTGTAGAGATTAAGGGGCTTGACAGTCTGTGTTGTTCTATGCGGATTATACATTGTCACATAAATTGTAGTTTCCACTGACAATGAACGACCCATGACTTAACCATGATTAACTTCATGTATGCAGTTTATCCGCATGGAATAATTCAATCACACACCTATGTTTCATACGCACTTTCATGTCAGATGCTACTTTCCCAGATTGCCGCTTTGTTATTTATTTAATAATAAATAAATTTGTTTAGTGATCTTATGAATTTCTTTATTTCTAGTGTAGGGGAATAATACCCACTCGATACTTGATAGGAAATATGATCAAAGTTATTTATCAAACCAAAATAAATTTATTTATCAAAAAATAATTATTCCTCAAAATATATTTATTTATCAAAAAATATTTATTTGTCAAAACTTTTTTCACAAAAAATATTTATCAAAAAGTATTTATTCTTGGAAAAAATATTCATTTCGCAAAAATTATTTATCAAAAAATATTTATTTATCAAAAATATTTGTCCAAAATATTTATTTGTCAAAAAAATATCATTCCTCACAATATATTTATTTATCAAAAAATATTTATTTGTCAAAAAATATTTATCATAAACATTTTATTTGTCAAAAAATATTTATTTATCAAAAAATAATTATTCCTCAAAATATATTTATTTATCGAAAAATATTTATTTGTTAAAAAATATGTACTTGTCAAAAATTATTGTTTTTAACAAACGAAAGATATTGTTTCTTGACTGGATGTTTCATCCTCGAACACAACGAACATTTTCCTCCGACAAATTTAAAGTATTGATAATGATAATGTTAGGATGATAAATAAACATGTTAATAAACATTCACTATGAGAGTTTCATATGAAACTATGCGTAGCAGATTTTCATTACCATCGTAATATTATTGTATTAAAAATAATATTAATATTATTATAATATATATATATATATACTAGCAGCATGGCGCGTGCTTGATTCAAAAATCGTACGACTCATACAGAAATCGCTATCGCTTGACTTAAAATATTATTCCCTTCCTTGCCTTTAAAGGAGTGCCCTTTGCCGTACTGATGTTGCTACATGCCTTACTTCTTGCCTATCTCACACTGCGAATTTTTCTAGGCTGTATACTAAACATTAAATCTGTTACGAAAAAAGAACTAAACAAAATGAACACAAAACGATCAGCTTTAAAAAAGGACTCGTAACTGGAAAAAACCGAATGAAAAAAGAATGTTAACAGCAATTACTTTTTCACACCAGCCCAGTTCTGCGGAATCAAAATTAATGTTGAGTTTAAGTAAGCGAATGAGCCAATTGGAGTAAAGTGCCATGCAGATTTAAATTTTTCCCACTTGTGACGAATGCAGCTATCGTTTTCTTTTCTTTTCTTTGCATGCTGGCATGCTAGTTAATATTTGTGTCTGTCAGCTGTTGGCTGTCACGTTGGCCAATAGAATCTTCCTGCCTATTCGTGGCAGCCAGTTATAGGCTCTCACTCTGGCCAGTAGAAAATGGCCACAAACTACATGAAAACTGCCGTAGAAGCATGAAAAAAATCGATTATTTCCACTATCGATGGCATTTGGGAAATGCTAAGTCGGTCTTGGCCTTCCCGCTAACTTGGAGCATGTGCATGTAAATTTTGGTGCAATTCCGTCGAAAATTGCGGCCGTCCATTAGTTACACACACACACACACACACACACACATATCCTGCCTTATATATATATATATATATATATATATATATATTGATTTGGATTTTGTGGACTGTACTGTATAGCAGGGTCAGTTGGGCACAGTCTCTGTTTGTGTGTGTGTGTGTGTGTGTGTGCGAGAGAGAGAGAGCGAGAGTGAGAGAGGGAGAGAGAGATGGAGTATCATGACGGAATTCACTCCTCCAGAAATTTGAAAATGACGTGCTGTAATGTTTCGTATTTGCGTCGGAACCTTCAATACGAACATTTCAGATTGTTCGTGCGTCAATCAGATTGACGCACGAACAATCTGAAATGCAGTTTTCATGTAGTTTGTGGCCATTTTCTACTGGCCATAGTGAGAGCCTATAACTGGCTGCCACGAATAGGCACGAAGATTCTATTGGCCAGCGTGACAGCCAACAGCTGACTGGCACAAATATTATCTAGCATGCTAGCATGCAAAAAAAAATGTATGAATCCAACTCTTCCCCCAGCTAGGGATTAAATAGAACATAAGACTGGTCTCTCTAGTCGGAATTGATAAGTAGTTGAAGAAAAGGAAAATTCAGAAATAGTTGGACGAGTTTAATAGCGATTATGAAGGGACTGATGCTCGGAAAACCCACTCTGTTCTTTCTGATGAGAGAAGAACTCCGGAATTTGTTCGTGAGAGCGTAAGACTCAACACGGAGGCCTACATGCCTTGAGGAGGTGCTGCTGCCTTGGGTCAAGACCCTATGTCTGGCAACAGGACTCTGCACCATGACACAGAAGCAGGAACCAGCCATGGCTGTCTGACAATTTCTTAGACCGATAGGGTGGCTTTAAGATATTAAGCAAGAGAACATATTTATGAGTTCCGCTTTAGGTCTGGGGTGAACTTGAGACCCAACAGACGTTCATAGGAAAAAAGCATTCTTGAGTAAAAATTCATCTATCATGATAGGTCAAAGTTCATAATCTACTCGGTGACAGTGGAACGTTACTAATTTGGTTTTGGCCGTATTGAATTTTACAAGCCAATCTTCCTCCCATTGAATTGGCATGAACTGTTAGAGGAGAGATCAGACACCAGGTACAGGTCATCCATATTCCTACAGGTACATCTATGAAAATTTTCTATCACCTACGTAGATACTCAGTGGGCTATGATAAGTTTTTAGCCACTCTTGATTACAGCAATTTTAGCTTGTGTAATAACGCCTCTTCTTTTTCTTCAGGACAATACTGTGTTAGTATCAAGCTACTCTAATCTATGAACGATGTTTCACTTATATTTTGCAATGAAAGTTCGCAGAAGTGACAAAAATTGGTGAATTTCAACAAAAGCAAATAACAGGATAGCATCAGTGTGGCAAGTCAAATAGAGAAATTGCAAGGTTTTTCCAGGTTAATCATCAAACGGTTAATAATATTGTCAAGAAATTTCATGAGGAAGCCCATTGCCGTGTGGAACAAAGTTCAGGAAGACCGGGCATCGTGTCTGAGCGAACGTAAAGGCGCTGAAGACGGAGGTCATCAGAAATAGTCGTCAGAGCGTGAAAGATGTCGCCAACAACATGGAAAAGTCGCCAACAATATGGAAATGTCGCCATATACAGTGAGAAAGATTTTGAAAGAGGTAGGCTATCAAAGAAGAGTTGCAAGAAAGAAAACCTTGATTTCAGAAACAGAAAAAGGCGTATGGACTGGGTGAGCGAATTCGAGAGCAAAGATTATGAATGTTGACAGTCTGTAATTTGGTCAGATATTGCCAATATTTGCCAATATTCAAATTCGAAACAGGCATATGTTTGTAGAAATCAGAATGAAACTTGGAACCCTGAATATCTGCAGGCGACTGTGAAACATAGAGGAATTGGAGTAATAGTGTGGGACACTGTCCGGTTTGGAAGGAAATCTGAGCTGATCCTTCTTGACGAGCGGTTGAATAGTCCAAAATACTGTCAGATATTAGAGAAAAGACTACTCATACAATTTGAAACCAATCAGATTAACAAGAATGTCTACCTTCTTCAAGAAGATGGAGCGCCATGTCATACAAGCAAAGTAGCAAAGGCCAGGATGGAATCACAAGGAATTAAGTTACTGCCATGGGTAGACCGTAGTCCTGACATGAATAAAATAGAACACGATTGGGAGCACCTTGACCGAAAACTTTGGGAGCGTGCAACAAAAATCACGTCAGTGGGAACCCTTAAAGAAATATTCCAAAAAGAATGGCAAATGATGGATCAGGCGATTGTTGATAACTTGGACAAATCCATGAAAATTTGATACACAAGCACTAAAACTAGCAAATGGAGGACTTACTCCATACTTGTTCCAAATACTGTTTATATTGAGTTGGAATTACGTATTAAATTTTGAAATTAGATATAGATTATTTCTGGCCAAAATCTTTTCTTAGGCCAGAAAAGAATAGGATCGAAGAGAGATCTCTGACAAGCCCCCGCATTGATCTTAAGGGCTTAAGATGAAGACAACGACCTTCAGGGATCTACTTGTTAGGAAGGACGATAGTTGACAAAGCTCTTCCATGATATAAAAAATGATGATGTATGATAGTAAAAGGAGGAAGTACTATTAATTAAACTAAGAACCGGAAGTGTCAGAAATCAGAAGGTAAAGGTCTTTAACCATCTGAATAGTCTAGTAAGAGGCAATGGAAAATGACAACATCCTTGCAGGTGATGCAGAGCGAAGTAGATGTGTTTCTACGGATGGAGAGACTGAACATGTCAGCAACGAGGAGGATTTAAAGAAGATAATTTAAAGAATATATATCCTTAAAATCAGAAACAGGTCAATGAAATTTCTTGGACGCATAATGAGGAAAGTAGGTTTGGAGAATATAAAATTCAAAGCACGTAAGGAAGAGAGTCGGGACAAAAGGAAACAATGTGTAACCTACCTAACGAGTTTGTGTGAATAGTCGGAAAAGCAAGGGCAAAGCGAGATGATAATGAGTCAAAGGAACAATACGGGAAGCTGTGGAGAGTCATGATCTACAATGCGCTGAAGGGATACGATACATAAAATAATATGTTCAGTCCATTGAACAGTGGTTTGCTTGACATACCGCCTACTCTATTTATGTTATAGTTGACTTGTTATTGTGTGTATCTAACTTTTCACCAGATTTGTGTCTTAAACGTCAAAAGTACCAAAAATGAAGGACGCCTCTCAGTGGTGTAGGGGTGAGAAACTAGTTCAGCACAATACATTTTGCTAATTTTAACCATGCTTGTGAGATTTTCTCTTCTGATGTTTAACTTAATCAGCTGATAACAAGGTAAGTCCGGAAATGACCCACCCATTTAACATTAAGGGGCAGGGCCTTAGTTGGTTTGAAAAGCTCTTTTTGGGATCTCACATAGCGACCTTTCTATTTTTTTCACTTTTTGTCAAAATTTGACAAATTTTATCATTATAATCGCTGTTATTATTAGAATTCTGCTTATGTCTTTGTTCCTTAGTTAGCATGTACGTTGCGCACTGTAATAACTTGCTTGTTCCCTGTCCTCAAATTCTTGGTATAGCAACAGCGCGTAAAGTTTATTTCGAAACTCTTTATTTTTTAAGCTTCCAGAATTCCTCATTCCGGTGTGTGTTAAAGGTCAATATATGTATTTCTAGAAAGAAAGAGGCGATAACTTTCTCATGTGTCTATTTAGCGAAATGGAAATAATTTTTTGTTAAAGTTCTTAAGCTCAAGTATCCAACAACGCAACAAGAAAATATATAGATATTTTTATAGCTGTGGAATTTGCATTAAGCTTATTCAGTCCTACTTTCACTAATGTTACATGGTAAAAGTTCTTAGTGTGTAGGCCGTAGTTATCGAGACAATTTTTTGTATTTCTCTTAAGCTAGAATTTCCAAACATTTTTTCAATGTGCTGTTGTGTTCCTTTTTTATCATTCCAAGCGCACCTATTATAACTGGTACTATTCTTGTTTTCAATTTCCACATTTTTTCTATTTCGATTTCCAGGTCTTTATACTTCGATTATTAATATTGTTTCATCTCCTTTGGTTTCTGGTGCATACTTACTTCTTTTAGGGCTCCTCAAGTCGGTGTAATGGTTAACAAGCTTTTCCCGCTAGAATAATTACGATTGAGTAGTGAGTTCGATCCTTACAGGGTTGCCCCCTACTTTCGGCCTAGTGCCACATCTAAGTTAACTCTTTGCCCATAGTTGAGATCCTAACAGGTGCTACCACCGCGGGTCAGAGGCCTTCATGTTGGACGTAGTTTATCGTTTTACCCAGGACACGGATGTAGTTTATCGTCATACCAAGGACGGGTATATCATGTGAGTGTTAAATTCACTACGCTGTCTTTCTTCCATATATAATCCTGAAATTTCAGCTGTTTCTTACGGATTGTAAGCATCAGTTTCCTTCCAATTCTTATTTTCTCTCAAACTTCCTTATTGATCACATAATAAGTCAATGGTATTCATTGCCTTCGTTGTCAGAAGCGTGTCTCTTCATCATTTGTGAGATTGTTCAGTATTCCCCGCCAGGTTGGAAATTTGATACGACAAATCAGTAGTCATTTCTTTTATTCTAGTGATATTTTCATATATCTACATATCTTGCTTACTTTCTAAAAGGCATCTTTCAATAAACCTATGCAAATTCGGATTTCTGGATCAGTTTTTCCCCGTCGTTTGGTAAGGTTACGGTCACATCACGTCGAAACACTGGTACGTTCACTGAAGTTAAGAAACCTCGAGCTTGGTCAGTGTCTATAGAGTTGGGAATACCAAAGAGTGTAAGTTTGGATATGCAGGTGGTGTGATGGATAAGGGTTCAAAATTGTTAATCGGAGATCCGACTTCCATTTCATATTGAGCTCCTTATATTTACTTAAACGCAAATACCCTTTGAAATGGTATGAATCCACCTCTTCTACCTCAACTATGGGTTAATTAGTAAGACTTGTATCACTATACCATTATTATCTAAAAAGATATTTTACAACCTAAAAATATTCCCTGGCTTTAAATCACCTGCAAAGTGTTGATAAGCCGTAAAAAACAAAACAATGAATGAAATACTGATTAGTAACAGAGGCATGTCTTTTATATTCTCTGGAAAATAAATTTATAGAAACTACCATAAACACAAAGTGAGGGAACAGTTTACATATTGATTGTAATATAGAATTGTTCCCCCACTTCATATTCACATTTCTTGAACATAAAATTCTGATTAGTTATAAATCTACCCCTTTCCCTCAGTTATGGATTAATTAGCATGACATGTATATCAAAACAATTATTATCTAAAAAAAAAAAATTAATTCTAAAAATATATTCTGGCCTTAAATAATCTGAAATGGGGTGATAAACCGTAGAAAAACGAATCAGCCATTGAATTAATCTGTCGTTTGTTACAACATTACACAGTTAAACTTATAGTGAAAAAAAAACTTCGATTGTTAAAAAGAACCAGGCCAATACAAAAAAAAAAAACTCCAATGGATGCCTCGTCGAGATTAGGGTTTTGCTTTTCTGAATAATTGTCTATTTGGAGAAGGCGGTCCCTCAAAAAAGGGATCACTGCGAAATTTAAATGATAGTTGTGCTAATTTGCATACGTTTGTACCTGTAAGTATAAATATTATGTGCACAATATCTGTAGTTGAATGCATAAAATTTTGTTCAAAATATTTAGATTTCAATATTAAATAACCCATAGAGGTGTTGATATGCCGTTAGTCAAATAAACTGGCAATGCCACCAGTTTTAATTGATATGAAAACTCAAAGAAATATAAAAATAAATAAATAAATAAATAAATAACAATCCTAGAATAACTAAACAAAACCAGAATATTTAGGAGAAATCTGTTCTCTTTCATATTGTGGCATATTTTCGATATGTTTGAAGAAAACATAAGCCAATCAACCCACCATTAGCCAAGTTATTTTTTGTTTAATTAAAAATAAATTAGCAAAACTGTCTATCCAAAGTGTATAATCTGATCTATAAACTGCTAATTAGAGTTGTTTTCCTTGAGGCATCTGTATTCTTCTCGGTCATAGCGATATTTCAGTAATAATTATTAATAATAATTCGACTTAAGACCAGTTAACGCTTCCATATTATTATATTATAAAGAAATATTATCTAAAAGAAATAGTAGAAGATAAGTTCGTCTATCGCCTGGCTTACACGCCTCCCCGGCATTTTGAACAGGAGTAGAAGTTCATCCCGTGTTTCCTGTTTAAGATGGCGCTCTACGGATACTTCAAAAGGCTTTTCATTGCCTTTCACTCTCAGTAACCCCTTGTGTCTTAGTGGGATAAATTTGCTTGTGTGAACTGATAAAAAGCAATAGGGAGAAAACCCTGAGCCTCTCATGATGGGTGTTCTCTCAAGGAGGCTCCTTAATTTGAACACTTATTGCGACTCAAGCTCAACCAGGGCCTCAAAAGGAAATTCATATATCGGATATATTGGTGAAGATACTGGACAAAAGGTCGGTTCATTATACCGCTCCATTAAGTATATGACATCCCCTGCTATACGCTATCTTTACAAGAGCCGGATCAGACAGGAAGTGGAGTAAGGTGAGCAACCATGGCTCTCCACAGCTTAGAGACACATCTTCAAAAATTTGGATCACCAAAATCAACCTCCTGATTTATCATCACACCTGCTGTTTCAACGGGTAAAGTAATGGCTTGTAAAATTCATAAGGGCCAAAACCAAACTAGTACCTCTCCTCCATCGCTGAGCAGCACGTGAACTTTCACCTATCATGATGAAGGCTCATTACTTTGAACATTTATTGCGAAAGATGCTGAAAAAATGGTCGATTCAATGTACCCCTCCAGTAAGTATCGTTACAAGAGCCAGATCAAACCAAAAGTTGAATATTACTAACATATTGTTACAGTTTTTTGTGTATATGTGTGTAACTAGTGAGCCAATCCAAATGCCTTGACTTACTTTATAGTCCACCAATAGAAGGTTAACCAATCAGAAGACGTAGAACATTCAATTCGTCGTGTATAAAGGCGGCCATTTTTGTTCACTCTACCCGAATGTCCAAGTCCCGCTTGTCAGGCGAAGAGAACCAGAAGGACGAACTATGCTCTGCTACTTTTATCGAAATATCCACGGCTAACCTCAACAACGCTTTCCTACTGTCTTCGAAATATTCACAGCTAACCTCTGGTTTCTATACTTGAAGACGACCGTCATGATGAATAGCACATATATGGGCTGGAGATGATCAGTCCTCACTTGCCTGCCTCGATAAAGATAAAAATTATTATATAAATTATCTAAAATAAATAGAAGTTGTTAGGTTCGCCTATCGCCCGGCT
The DNA here is from genome assembly GCA_963932145.1 of Acanthosepion lycidas. NCBI lineage: Eukaryota > Metazoa > Mollusca > Cephalopoda > Sepiida > Sepiidae > Acanthosepion > Acanthosepion lycidas. Next base: position 24,946,142 of record OZ010583.1, on the reverse strand, counting down.
CAAATGACTCCCCGGCCTTCTGAACAGGCGTAGAAGTTTATCCCATGTTTCCTGTTTAAGACTGGATTTACGGTTACGTCTAAAGGCTTTTCATTACCTCTTACTCACTCTCATTAAACCCTTGTGTCTTAGTTGGATGAATTTGCTTGGGTGAGCTGATAAAAAATAATAGGGAGCAAACTCTGAACCTATCATGATGGATGGGTGTTCTCTCAAGGAGGCTCCTTAATTGGGCCTCAAGCTCACCCAGCACCTCAAGTGGAATTCATATATCGGATATATTGGTGAAGATGCTGGAAAAATGGTCGGGTCCTTATACCGCTCCAGTAAATATATGACAATGACATCCCCTGCTTTACTTTATCTTTATCAGGCGGGAAGAGGTGTAATGTAAGCATAGCTCTCCAAAGCTTAGAGATGCATCTTCAAAAATCAGGATCACCAAAATCTAGCACGGGATCTCTCATCTCACCTTCAATGGGGAAAGAACTGGCTTGTAAAATTCAGTAGGGTCAAAACTAAACTTGTACCTCTCCTCCATTGCCGAGCAGCCCGTGAACTTTCACCTATCATGATGGTGGCTCATTACTTTGAACATTTATTGCGACAGATGCTGAAAAAATGGTCGATTCAATGTACCCCTCTACTAAGTATCGTTACAAGAGACAGATCAAACCAAAAATCGAATATTGCTGTCATATATCGGCTGGTGATGATCAGTCCTCACTTGCCCGTCTTGATAAAGATAAAACGCGTCTACGCATGCTTGTGGGTGATTAATTATTTTCACCCTAGAACCCCTTTTACACAGACGAAACGTTGTGAGCATATCGTTGCTTTATCGCTATTTCCATGGCATGTGTTCTAACGAGCTACATTTCTTTGTCCCCTCACTCCTGACCGTTACAACTGAGACACGCACCGTGTAAATCATCCCCATTCACTTTGTATTGATATAATAAGTTCCATTTTGATAGTTTATTCCCAAGATCTCCTCCTTTAGAACAAATTCCCAGCAGGATGTTTTTGCAATCTTGATCTCTTCAAGTCTAGGGTTAACCGTTATCTTTTCTGTATAAACCAATGAATATTACATTTTATCATTTCATACAACACCACACCGTAACGCTCTTCCTTGAGTGGTTCTTTGGCACTGTATAGGGCGGATATTAGTATTTAAAAAAAAAAGAAAAAGATGTGATATTATATTGAACAGAATCCGGCTAAGTTTGCGAGTAACACCAAAGGCCTTCGTAGGGTTCATTGACGAAAAGAGAACGGAAACGTGATACTGGACGTTCTTAGCCGTCGAAGACCAATCCCAGATTACTAATTCTGTCCGGCAAAATATCTAGTGGATATGTGCAGACTGTGGAATGGAGGTGGAAATTTTTGTTTAGTCAGAGGGATAGAAGTGGGACATTCATGGCAAGCTTAATTTACTTTAGTTGTATTTATTTGAAAAAATATTATATTGTTAGCGCTTAATCTAAATCCAAATTGTTTTTATCAAGCTTGCTTTATTGCGTTACACGGCCACCTATCGAGGCCCTAATATTCGACGGTATTGATAATAATAATAATAATAATAATAGTAGACTAATTGAAGGCATCCCTGGAAGCCCATGTCTTAAAGAAATACAAAACATTTTTCTCACGAGTACAGCCCACACCTTACGAAGGGCTTGGTCTATGTAATTTTTTTTCCCAGAGGAATGTCATGATGCCATTTCTAACCTTAGGTCGCTGGGCGGGACCTGGAAAGAAATGAGTACACATCAGAAATCAAAGGAAATAAAACAATAATATTTTCCAAAAACCCTCTAAAAGTGAGCAGTGTAATCAAAGAATACATGAACAGGGTACTGAAAGAAAAGGTAAAAGCAAGAGGGGCAATGGCTGCTTCATGGACAGTTTGAGAGGGACACTAAAGTCTTTAAGACAAAATATTCGTGAGATTTGTTAACGAAAAGCTAAGTGAAAACCCAGTGGTAGCCATCGAAGACCAATCCTCGAATACTAATTCTGTGCCGCAGAATATGTATCAAGAAGTGAATTCAGACAAATGCAGACTGTCTAGCATAGAAGTAGAAAATGTGACTCTCCTCGTTAGCGATTACGAAACGCTTGTACAGAAAGAATACAATCGCTGCCATGATTAAGTGACCTCCCATCTGTATTGATGTTTAGGTACGAAGTATTAACTTGAGATCGAACAGAAATGGCAACATTAGAAAAGTGAGAAAATGGTCGAATATTGGCCAAGCCTAGATTTTATGGAATTTCATCATCCAAGCAGGTAACATCCCTGAGGCCACCAAACTGTTACAGTTTTTTTGATATATGTATGTACTAGTGAGCCAACCAAAATGAGCTGACTCATTTTATAGTCCACTAAGAGAAGGGTTAACGAATCAGAAAGCTCAAAATATTCAATCCGATGTGTATAAAGTCAGCCATTTTATTTTTTCTCCAAAAATATATTCACTGCCAACCTCTGATATCGAAGACCTAAAGAAATACTTAACAGCTGCTACTTTCTCCGAATCTTCATTGCCAACCTCTGATATTGAACACACTACGTACTTCACTGGATTCTATATTCATAGACTACGGCAAGCATGGTTAAAACAAACAATACATGACAGTCGTTGGAAAAAAGAAAGAAGAAAAATTTTGGCTTATCGATATAACTGTTCCTGGTGACCATGTTATCAAGGTCAAATAAATTAAAAACCTGAAATAAAATTTCACTGACCTCCATACTGAGATTGCCAAAGTGTAGAACTTTGGGATCTATACCACTGAACTTAAAGTCTTCATAGAATAAATGGGAACTTTTCGTATACCATCTCTTCAGAAGCCTGGAATGGCTGGCTCTGTAAATATTCTCTGAAGGGTGGTCTCTGTTTGAGATTGTGTGCCTTGAAGAAGAAATATGATAATACAAATCTCTAAAACTGAAAACCGTGCAGAAGAAATAATAATAACTAGCAGAATCGCCTGGCGTTGCCCGTGATTGATTCAAAAATCGTACTACTCATACAGCAATCGCTATCACTTGACTTAAAATATTTTTGCCCATTCTTGCCTTTAAAGGAGTGCCCTTTGCCGTGCTGATGTTGCTACAGGCCTTACTTCTTGCCTATCTCAAACTGCGAATTTTTTCTAAGCGAATGTTTCTATACTAAACATTAAATCTGTTACGAAAAAAGAACTAAACAAAATGAGCACAAAACGATCAGCTTTAAAAAAAGGACTCGTAACTGGAAAAACCTGAATAAAAAAGAATGTTAACAACAAATACTTTTTCACACCTAACCCAGTTCTGCGGAATCAGAATCAACGTTGAGTTTAAGCAAGAGAATGGGCCAATTGGAGTAAAGTCCTATACAGATTTAAATTTTTCCCACTTGTGACGAATGCAGCTATCGATTTTTTATTTTTTTTCGATGCTAGCATGATAGTTAACATTCGTGTCAGTCAGCTGTTGGCTCTCACGCTGGCCAATAGAATCTTCCTGCCTATTCGTGGTAGCCAGCTAAAGGCTCTCACTCTGGCCAGTAGAAAATGGCCGCGAACTACATGAAAACTGTCGTAGAAGCATGAAAAAAATCGATTATTTCCACTATCGATAGCAGTTGAGAAATGCAAAGTCAGTCTTGGGCTTTCCGCTAATTTGGAGCATGTGCATGTAAATTTTGGTGCAAATCCGTCGAAAATTGCGACCGTGCATTCGTTACACACACACACACACACACACACACACACACATCCTGCCTTTTCTAGATAGAGACAATAATAATAATAATAATAATAATAATAATAATAATAATAATGTGTCATGACTTGTTGATACTCTTTTCGAGACCATTTCGTAGAACCTGTATCAATTTATGGGACAGCACAATACACACAGGCAGAACAATCAACGCTAACCGCTTGACTTCGTTATTACAGACCGCAACCAAAAACATTTCCTCCTTAACGATATGCCAGTTCATGCAGACTACAGTGTATCTTTGAAGATCTTCCAAAAGCTATCAAAATACAAGAACCTTGAAATCGAAATCTGAAAAGTGTGGCGCATGAGAACATCAAAAATCCCAGTTGTAGTTGGAGCCCTCGGAATCGTTGGAAACGATTGCTATAGATTTATTGAAGGGATTCCTGGTAGCTCATGCCTTAAAGAAATACAAAAAATTATTCACACGAGTACAGCCCACATTTTACGAAGGGCTTTATCTATGTAAAATATGCGTGTTTTGTTTGTTTTTTATAGCCCAATGGAGAATGTTATGGTGA
>OZ010583.1:24919337-24929337 GCA_963932145.1 Acanthosepion lycidas | reverse complement strand
AACCATTGTTTTCAATCGTGATGTGTCCATCGATTGAATAGAATTTTATTATAAACAATTGTCTTGTAAATGGAAGTTTTACAGCATTCTGAATGTAAAAATAAAGAAAAAAGTGTGCAAGACAATAAGAAACACTACCTGCCAAAAAAAAGTGAAGTTTTGTTGAAATCGGTTGAAAAATGTAGGAAATCCGATCCAATATATAAACGAACAGACACACACAACCTGTGTTTTATAATAAGTATGATGTAATAAAATATAGCTTTAATGTATTCTATATTTATGGGGTAAAGTGCTCAATATCAGGAATAGAGCGTATGTAAATTTAAAAGTGGATATTGAAGTCAAAATCTAGAGGAGACAGATAGCCTGATGATTGCGTTTAGCATGAAACAGATTGAAACAGATTGTCACCTCTGGTTGTTTGACTTCAATATCCAATGTTCAATATATATATGGCGAGTAATTCTCCAGTGGCAATAACTTGAATGCTGAATACGTGAACAGAAAGAAGACGTTTCATATGACTTCAGACACTCTCTAATTTTTTCCCTTCTTTTTATATGAAAATGGCTTTTTATATAGACTCTCTATTTTCTTTTGTTTCTTCTTGGTTCAACGGCTAATTTCTGTTAATTTTTGTTTCATTGGTTCAAAAGCAATTTTACATAAGTTCTTTTCAGCTTTTTCTTTTTCTGTCAGTGTTATTCAGTGTAATCTCACTTCTCTGAATTCCATTATCTTCTCCTTCATGAATACAGTGATAGCAAAAAAAAACCAAAACCTTTTTTATGAATATATTTTCTTGCTATATGCGGAAAAATAAAAAATTCGAAGTTTATAAGGTCTTTCTATAATTATGTTATTCATATTAAGTAGTTCAATATTCAACCAATTGGGTTTTTTTTTATTTATTTTTTTTTTAATGTCGTCTTGGTCACTTTAAATGTTGATAAGAGAAGTGAATATGGCGTTCCAGCACAAAGATTCCAGAAATTCGATTGATAATATTTCTCGCCGAAAATCAAAGGCACAAAGAAAATTCAAACGTTTCTGTATTCATCAGACAAACCTTGCGCGCTAGTTTAAATATTCTGGATGAAAAAAGAAAAAAAGAAAAAATAAGAATGAGAAATGAAACTTCATTCAAAAAATCTGATTTATTGAATGATTTTCGTAGGTCACAATGTTCGTAGGTCACAATGTTCGTTTCTCTTTTTCTTTGATTTTTTTTCTTGTTTCTTTTGAAAAACTGTAAACAAGGAATTTTTTAAGATAACACCAAAAGCCAGTGTTTATCTTTTCTTTTGGAAAACTGAGCTTTCCCAAGAATTCAAACATGTTTGAATTAATATCTTTTTCTGAGTCGAATACTCGGAGTAAATATTTAAATTTACTCTCATTAACAAAATTTTAATTTCTTTCTCTTATAATAATAATAATAATAATAATAATAATAATATTCTATACCAGACATGGTTCGCATAGCTTGTCATCTAAATTGATTGGAGCTGCTAATATGTGCATGTTTTGTCGTGGTGAATAATTTCTGATCTGCGGTAAATATCCCTTTAAGTACCTCTGATGTGCATGTCAGATGCCTGGCCTTAAACAGTTGGGCTTGTCTCTTAGATGATAATTAATTGTGCATCTCTGTTCATGGAGGGATATAGAAGCGCCATGGCCAGATGTCGAGCATTTCTTAAAAATATAAAAAAAAGATGTGGCAAACACGGCGACTTAGGAGGAATACTATTAATCAGTAAGCGTCTAAATAGACTGGACAACACGATCTGTTGATATCCTTAATTGGGTCCCACCTGCAAGACAACACACCGATTTTAAAACTCATTAAATAATAATAATAATAATAATAAATAATAAATAATAATAATAATAATAATAATAATAATAATAATAATAATAATAATAACCATTCTAGGAATATTGCAATAAAAAATTCATATATAAGTAAAAAATTATATCTGTAAAAACTCAATATGAATAAAGACAAATTTATCTTTAAAATGCGTAGGCTGAGATAGGTTTTTCATTTTATCCATACATACATACATACATATATACATATATATATATATATATATATATATATATATATATATATATATATAGAGAGAGAGAGAGAGAGAGAGAGAGAGAGTGAGAGAGAGACAAAGAGATAGATAGATAGATAGATAGATAGATAGATAGATAGATAATATTAGGGGTCAATATATATATATATATATATATATATATATATATATGTGTGTGTGTGTGTGTGTGTGTGTAAATTCTCAAGAGGATAGAATCCAGGTAGAACTCAATGTCCAGAACAGAGTAAGAATACAATAAGAAAGGCTCAAACACCAATATTCCATAGTTATAATTTATTACACTGGAATCGTAATCACGATCCAATTCATCAGACCTACAAATTAAAAAAATCTCTTTTTGAATTTATAGGTCAGGATTCATTATTGGTGGTTACAATCTTAACGGTATAAGATATGGGCGTAATAGTGTTGTAAGCAGACAGGGGAAATAAACTACGGCCACAAACAAGGAAAATACAAGAATTCTTACAGAAGTTATTAAAGCAAAGCAAGAAGAAAAGGTCTATGCATCAATTGTAAGAAGACGTAATTTATGAATGCAAACAAGATACACATACCAATTACACATTATGGATAACGTATCAAGTAAACACAAAAATTGAAATGTTTTTAAAATGGACCGAATCCATGACACTGAGAAGAAGTCTTTTAAAAAAGGATTGAATATACAACATTGAGAAGAAGTCGTTTAAAAAAATGACCGAATATACGACACTGAGACGTCTTTTAAAAAAGGATCAAATATACGACACTGAGAAGTCTTTTAAAAATAGACCAAATATACGACATTGAGAAGAAGTCTTTTAAAAAAATGACCGAATATACGACACTGAGAAGTCTTTTAAAAAAGGATTGAATATACGACACTGAGAAGTCTTTTAAAAAAAGACCTAATATAAGACACAGAAACGTCTTTTTAAAAAGGACCGAATACATGACACCGAAAACCGAAGGTACATTAGAATAGCGAAAGGTGCTTTTCAAAAGCCAAAAATAGTATTGAGAAACAGGAAAATTTCGTTAGAAACAAAGAAAGGCAGTGAATGCTGGACAATCTCTTCACAGATGAAGAAAAACTTTAAGCAACAGAAATATGCTTCTAATGAAGGATGCTGAAAATACAGAAGTTTTGAGCAACGACGAAGTTTTAGTGAAAATCGAAACAACAAATATTATTTATATACGACTTAGAATCAAAAAGAGACTGTTGTACTTTCTAGGGCACATAATGAGAAAAGAGGTTTTAGAAAATTTGACATTATTTTTATGCTTTTATAGTGTTTTGACCCCAGTTTGGGGGTTAACTATTTGCCGAGTCACGGTAAATATTGGAACAACAGTAATTAAAAGATGATTCCACATTCCTACAAACATCCCGATCAGAGTCCTTGCTGCTGGATCTAGTTTATCGTCATGGCCAGGACGTCAATGGAATATGTGCAGCTAAGATATAAGACGGTACGATGAAAACGTAATGTACAAAAGCAATAACCAATAAAGGGAATAAAATATTCCTTTTTTTATTTATTCGTGAATTGTCAATTGCTTGCTAAGTGAGGGAGTTCATGTACTAATTAACTGATATAAACACCATTATTTTATGAATGAAGAAGCATTTCTACAATTTTATAAGAAATTCTTTGATTTGTTTTTCTTTCGAAATTTATATCATTGATTCAACAGCAAAAAAAAAATATTCCATGTCATTTTAAAAATTTGTCAAAGGCAACGACATGAGGATATGAAAAATAATTTTACGCAAAACAGTTATTAGTTGAAAACTGGAGGCAATATTTTAATTATTTACAAAAAAAAAAAAAAAAAAAAAAAAACTATCGTTGCATTCATATATATTTATAAATAATTGGGGTTTTTGTCACGAAATTATTTCGGGTTATTACGAATGTTATTTTTAGGGATGATTTTATATCCTATATTAAGTATTATTGCAATAAACGTTGTTTTCTTTTACAAGTTTTGCGATCCTTAGGCCGGTGGATGTTAATTATTCTCAGATAAACGTCTCAACTATATATAAACGTTAAAATAATAATAATAATAATATATGATAAGTGTATGGAATAGCTTATATAAAATTTATATATGCTAAGTTCGAATTCTATTGGGTTCGTCACGTTAATTTACGCGCCGTCGGAACCCATCTCTTGTCCCTCGAGCTAGGGGTTGAAAAGCAGAACAGGGTCAACAGGGTTCTGTAGACTTAATAGAAAACAGATCAAATACAGAAAGAAACGAAAGCATACTGTGTTGTCTGTCATGAATGAAAAGTGACGTGATCGTCGTCCATTCGTGCATCATGAATGACATTTGTGTGTGTGTGTGTGTGTGTGTGTGTGTGTGTGTGTGTGTGTGTGTATAGACATTTCATAACTGAATCAATAAACTGTCAGATACTGATACGTAGAAACCGACGGGAGAGTCCATTATTATTATTATTATTATTATTATTATTATTATTATTATTATTATTAGGTTGGTGCAAAAATAATATCGTTTTTGACGTATTTTTTAACGTAAAAAAACGATATTATTTTTGCACCAACCTAATACATGCATACATACATAGATATATATATATATGAGGTGAACATGGAAGTCAAAACTCAGAGGCGACAGCTTCATGCTAAACGCAATCATCAGGTTTGATGATGACTGCGTCTAGCATGAAACATCCTGTCGCCTCTGAGTGTTGATTTCAATGATCCCTTTTATACTTACATACACTCTATCGCTGATATTAAGCGCAATATCCCATAAATATACCAGTCCTTAAAACATTATTCCTATATATATATATATATATATATATATATATATATATATATATATATATATATATATATATAGTTTATATTCATGCAATATTTATAGGGTAAGTCTGCCCATATATAAGATAAATTATATCCAAATATAAACAATGTGGACACAGATTTCAACACCGAATGCCGACAGTTTGTTTCACGCTTGAACGCAGTCATTGGGAATGAAGGTGGACTGAATACTGTGTTCAAATATGAAAAGTAATGACACTGTTCAGCTCAGTTTCTACACGACCTATATATATATATATATATATATATATATATATATATATATATATGTATATATATATAATTTATTTTACGATACTGAAACAAAAATATGCTAAAAATCGCTACATAGTTGCGATCGTGTTTCAACGCATGTCAATGCGTCTCCGCAGGTGATTGTTAATTACTGGCGAGTGAACAATTAATTTAATTTCAAAAGCAAAATACCTACATTTTTTTTCGAGAAAAAATAGGCATTAGGGCTTTTACAAATATTAAACTATCGAATATGATCTAAAACTAAGCGAAAAAAAAAAATTTTTAGAATTAGGTTATGACAGGAAATTGTATTCAAACAGTTCCCAGATATTAGATTGAGAACTGATACAGATAGTTACGTTATTTCGTAAAGTGTATACAAGTCAGGCAATGAACTTTCCCTAGAGATAAAAGCTGAGAATGTTGGGAAGTAATTAACATAATGCTTAGAAGTTACATACTAAAAGAAATTTATGTCGAAAGCCCATAGACTAGTTATATACTCTGTGGGCTGCCGGCATAAAATTGTTGTATTTGATAAATTAGAGGCCTCTTTAAGAAACTAGTAAATAATTTAAATATACAGAATTATATGGCAAATTAATATGTAACCGTTAAGTATCATCCATATAACATGCTAAGAATACCAAGGGAATTTTTGAATAATCATATTTAAGTAATTCATCGAGGCTAGAAAAATCCTCAACAAATGCACTGAACGGCCGTTTCGTCCTATTTTGGGACTCATCAGCAGTGTGCTTCCACTAGGGAGAATCGAACCAGGACAGTTACCATATGAAGCAAGCGTCATGTCCACTGGATCCACGGGTCTCGGTGACGAAGAGGTAACAAACTAGATTCGATATAACGCCGCTCTTCACAAATTCCGCTGTGTAACTAATCCAAGTTTACTTAGTCCAACGGACATTGACTCCACGAGTCACGTCATCTATCCATCCTAGCCGCTCCATCCAGATCATTAGAAGCCGGTTCAGGCAAGGATATACAAGTGATTCCAATTATTTGGGGGATATTTGAAAAATCATAATTAAGTATTTCTCGAGTCTAGAAGAATCCTTAACAGAATGCAGAAATCACTGGACAGCCGTTTCCTCATATATATATATATATATATATATATATATATATATATATATATGTTTTGAATACGCTCTGACGGGTGCGCAGGATAGTCTCATTATTGATGTTATGATTTAAAGTCATGACAAGTCTGCGGTCTTTCAACATCATACTTGTAAAACCCAAGAGACGCTATCGAAACAATACCTACTCCTGCCGGCGATATTGAAGTAAAATTCTGCCAAGCACTCAACAACAGACCACAAGAGTGTCAGTTTGTTCTCTCCAAATTCGTGAGATTGCGAATTTCATGGTGCTTTTTCCCCTCTGTGCCATTCTGGAAAAGAAAAAAATGAGTATAAAAATATAAATATATTTCACACAGAGTTAGTGAAAAATTCTAAAAATATTTTAATATTTTTTAAATTTCTAAAAATCCTAAGATGCATATGTAAAAATTTGACTTTGGATTCCAATGTAAAAAAGGCAACAAAAATACGATATCTTGAATACTAATAATTTATCTGATAGTAAGAATAGCAAATATTTTTTTTAGAAACACTACTATAAGTGGTACATTAGACTAATTTGCGGGGGTGGGGACATAATTATTAGTATAGGATAGATTTGGGTTGGGTACGCGTGCAGGTTTAGTTAAAGAGTTAATATTGTTATGGGATTAGTATTTAAAACGTATACAGCATTTGGATTATATTATGCAACAAAGAGACCAGCTTACCGAGTTAGGAATCCAGAGGAAGGAACCCTAAAGACACTAGTGTATAGGAGAGGAATGTGAAAAGCATTTCCATTTTTCATTGGCTGACGTTGACTGACGCATTTCAATAGGAACGGTCGAAGTCCTAGCGATGTCGATATGATTTTCATATTGGCAATGTCGAGGTGCGCAGCACGACGCTTTCAAGGAGGCGGCCTGACTCTTCTCTTCGTCAGGTCGGGGTTGGTGTTTGAGCCGATATGATGCAAAACCCGAAATCGACGATGAGGACAGTGCATCACTGAAGACCACTCTTGATGCATCTGAAATGTATTATGCAACTATATATATTAGGTTGGTGCAAAAACAATGTCGTTTTTGACTTATTTCTTAACGTCAAAAACGACATTATTTTTGCACCAACCTAATATATATATATATATATATATATATATATATATATATATATATATATATGTGTGTGTGTGTGTGTGAAGAAATATAGTTTTAAGGTGTGGTATATTTATGCAATAAAGTCCTCAATATCAGAGAGAGAAAATAAATATGAAGCTTGAAGTCAACACTCAGAGTTACATGCTAGAAAACATGGGATGAAACAACCTGTCGCCTCTGAGTGTTGACTTCAATGTTCACTTTTAAACTTATATATATGTATATGTTAAGACATTTTTATGTTTATACATTTTTTATAGATACAAGTATTTAAGTAAATGCTCTGTTTATAATAAACAGTATTAAACAATATTAACCGGCCTGAATGTCCGAAAAATTTTTATAGAAAGTATTCGTCCTCCTATATATATATATATATATATATATATATATATATATATATATTAAGCATTTCACCCCAAGCAAGGCGGGACGCCACTAGGACGCAAGGGGTTACAGAAGTCATAGAAGAAAGTATGAGGAGAAGGGTAGGGGATAGATCAAGGCAACTGGAAATGTCGATTGACATTACACTTGAATAGCTGGAGATTATAGCTCTCAGGGAAACTGGAATAGGGAACGGAGTTCCACAGGCGAGAGGGGCGAGACATGAAGCTATTAGGGTAGAAGAGACGGTTACATTTATGAGTTTCGACAGTGAAGGGGTGAGAGCGGGATGCCAGCCTCGTACGGCGCTTGAACTCATGAAGTCTGGGAACCAGCGAATATATATATATATATATATATATATATATATATATATATATATATATATATTAAGAAATGAACAAAGTCTGACAATTTTTTTCCAAAGGTGCTGCACGCCAGGTCCGTCTCCTCGAAAACGATAACATCAAGAATTCACCCAGTCGACCATGAATGATATTCGAACCCGGGACTCGTGATCAGAAAGAAAGTGAACGTTCTAAACACTCGGCCTCGGCCACGTGCCCACGTTGACCAAATCCTTGTCATTGAAATTGGGTGGACGGAACCTTTGACAACCGTCGTTGGTTGTCCTAGCACGAAGTCACAAGTCATCGTGACCGAGGGTTTGAGAGTGCTAGCTTTGTTCAGACTGCTGATCACGTGCTCTCTCCCAGAAACTGTAACTGTAAAATGTTTCACCCTTGAATAACACGTTGTGCTTAGTTCAATTTGTAACGGATATAAATGTAGGAAGAAAGAAATCAAATGTTGATAAGATAGCACTTCTTGGGGCCCCAAAACACGGTCGGGGTGTTAGGGGGTAGTACGCTCCAGCCCTATATGTTGAAAACTGAGCAAACTGGTGAAACACTTGCCAACAAGGTATAACTAACTTTGGGAAGAATCGTTTAAACGATCTGAGAGAATTAATAACCAACACTAAATCTGAGGCCAATACATCCGCCCATATGATGATCAACCCTTCAGGATGCCCTTTGTGTGGATTTGTTTGCAAATCCCTTGCAGTATCGTTGTCTTATTCATATGAGACATACAATGCGTGCCAAATTATCATCGAGATAACTTTTTTTCTATATATTTCAAAAACCATCCAATCAATTCACACAAACGTTTCACACAATATTGGCAACATTGACCTGCGAAACCAGTGAATTTTTCGTACTGATCTGCGCAATGTAAACAAACTGGCACCATATTTGTTATCAGAACGTTGATTTGACCGTGCCAAATTATTATAAACGTTTAGTAAGATTCCCAGAATTGAGCAACCAAAACGTTTATTAAGGTTGCACGTGAATGTTTATGATCAGAAGAAGCAAATAAATAAGATAATCAAACAAATAATAATAGTTACAAACAAAGGCACAGTTTTAAACAAATTAATAGGGAATGTGTTTTCCCAGTTTTGAAATTACTTGAAGAAGTCGACGATTCATAGAATTTAATTGTAGGATGTCATCTGCTGTAATGCCGCGAGATATGTCAAGAATAGCTTCCCACAACTCAGCGTTGCTCATGATTTGTCGTCCGTTGGCGTACAGTCTTCGCTTCATGATGCTCCAAAGGTTTTTCGATTGGGTTTAAATCCGAACAATTTGCTGGCCTCTTCATTTTTCGAGGTCCATCGAAACCTAACTGTTTCAAATATTCAGTAGTCTTGTGAGCAGCATGTGAGGTAGTATTATCTTGCATAAAATCAATGGCCCTTCTGAAGGCAACTCTTTGCCTTTTCATCCACGTCTCAAGATGCTCCTTCATAAACGCTATGTATGCATCAGCAGTCATTTTGACGTCATCTGGTACTCTCCATGGGCCCACTAATGTTTTTCCAATAATACCATCCCAGATCATTATGCCTCCACCGCCTTGTTGGCGTCTCAAACGCTGATGGCGATTCTGTCCGTTCACTACCCAGCCTTTGCACCATCTATCTGGCCCATCAAGTGTTGCTTGAGTTTCGTTTGTGAACAAAATTTTAGAGAAGTCAATCTTCATATTGTCCTCGGCCCATTTCCATCGATTTTGAATGTGATTTCTCGTCAACAGGGGCTTCGATACAGGTTTGACTGTTGTTGCTATTTCCCTCAGATACC
>OZ010583.1:24899337-24914337 GCA_963932145.1 Acanthosepion lycidas | reverse complement strand
TTTTAACATAATCATATTTCTTGTAAATGCACTTAATTCAGTGGTGAATACGGCAACTAAATTCCCTTCGATGCAAGAACCTTACTCATAAGTATCCACCAAGTAGGTTTTTCAACGATAATGTATAAATAAAGTATAAACACAAGCAAAATTTATCAAATATATACACCTTTGTGAAAATTAACTGAAGTATATACACTCTTGTGCAAATTAATTGAAGTATATACACCTTTGTGCAAATTAACTGAAGTATATACACCCTTGTGCAAATTAATTGAAACAAATGAATAATTTCAATATTTACTATTTTTCGTATTTTTCCAATGAAACATGACCAAGTGCACATGTTTGTACTCAGTATATCCATTGCAAAAATCGCCCCTTGCAGATTGACCACAGATTCTCGATTGGAGAGTTTACGGGCCAGTCTATAGTACTTTCATTTGCTCAGTGGCAACTGTGTTCGTGCAGCGTTACAATTTTCGTACGCTTCCTCGGAGTAACGTCCATTGCAGACAAAGGCCGTAGGACAACTAATCGACAGTCGAGACAATCGTGTCTGGGTGTTATAAAAATCTGATGCAATCACGGATGACGCAATTTTATTCAAGACCAAACAAATGTCATGCACCCCGAAAATAGATTCATATAACTGCACACCACTGCAAATGACCTAATATGAGAAAAAATAGAAATCGATTACACCCGGTGACTCTAGAGGGTCTAAAACTGACCATATGGTGAAAGAAAGGAAACTAAAGCGTTTGTTTCAATTAATTTGCACAAGTATGTACATGACCAATACTTAAGAATAATCTCACTTATAACTAAAAACATTTTTACTTATGTACTCAAAAATAAAGCCGGTTATGGTTTATCTATAGACTCAAGCATAAATACGACAAATATTATCTACAAACTTAAATACAAACAGTACCAATGTTCACGTACAAACACAATGCTTACTTATAGACTCAAGTGTAAACGCAAGCAATTGTTTACCTATAACCGCAAGTATAAACATAACCAATATTTATCTATAACTCTAGGTATTGCTTGCGTTATTTACATTATTTGAAATTTTGTCCTCCTCTTCATTGTGATATTCACAAGGTTTCGGCAGTTTTACGCTCCGGCCTTCTTTAAGTGATTGGAATTTCCAACCCAAACCTTCATTTCGTCCAACGGGGAAGATTGTCTAGATTCACATGCCAGACCTCTTCCGGATATCTCAGTTATTTCCCTTTAGGAGAAGGAGAAATTAATCTTAAGCAAGCAAACAATATATGCAAAACAAAGCAACACTAATAAGACAATGCAACAGTAATGCAATAATAATAAGGCAATACAACAGTAATAAGGCAATGCAACAGTAATAAGGCAATGCAACATTAATAAGACAATGCAACAGTAATAAGGCAATACAACAGTAATAATTCAATACAACAGTAATAATTCAATACAACAGTAATAAGGCAATGCAACAATAATAAGGCAAACCATCATTAATAAGGTAATGCAATAATAATAAGGCAATACAGCACTAATGAGACAATGGAACAATAATATGTCAGTGATAAGGCAATACAACAGTAATAAGGCAATGCAGCAATAAGACAGTACAACAGTAATAACGCAATTCAACAATAATAACGCAATTCAACAATAATAAGGCAATACAATAGTAATAAGGCAATGCAGCAATAATAAGACAATTCATCAATAATAAGGCAATGCAATAATAAGGCAATGCAACAATAATAAGGCAATGCAACAGTAATAGGTTTATGCAATAATAAGAAGGGAATACAACAGTAATAAGGCAATGTAACAAGAATACGGTAATACAACAGTAATAATGCAATACATAATAACTCAATGTAATAGTAATCAAGCAATGCTATAAAAATAAGACAATACAACAATAATAAGGCAATACATCAGTAATAACGCAATGCAACAATAATAAGGCAATACATCAGTAATAATGCAATGCAATAATAATAAGACAATTCAACAGTAATAAGGCAATGCAACAAGAATACGGTAATAGAACAGTAATAAGGCAATACAATAATAATAACTCAATGTAATAGTAATGAGACACATAGTTCACAAACTAAGAATTGGTGTCAACACAAAACGGGGAATATAGAAAAGTGATCGCAGCGTTCTTCAAGACAAGACAGAAACATTTCTGATGAGACCGAGTAGTGGTCTATTTTACTGGCTAGGAAAAATCCCAGCATGCACCTGTGTATTTTGTCTATTAATCTGAGGAGTGTGGAGTTATTGCACTGATTCTTATGCAGATTGCAACCAGCATGATGTCATAGAAATCATTTTCATCTGATCGTGTTACGGGTATATCTAAAATATTTTTATGATATATGGAATTGTCAACCGGTATTAAAATATGAGCCATGTTTTTAAAGAGGCTCATAAGATCGAGGCTATCATATGGATGCCATGCATGGCGCACAATTCTTTTCCTCAGATAAATGTCTTCAGGCGAATGAATGCTGTCGTTCTTGCTTTCCTTCGGTGGATATTGTAGCTTAGCGAAAGAAAGCAAAGAAGCGTACTAAATAGCGGAAACCTCATCACTTGAAGAATTCCAACAGCAGCAATAAATAAAATGGATTCCCAAGTTTACTCGGAGAAAAATCATGACATAATCAAGGTGTTGACGTTCCACGCCACTTGAAACAAAAGACTAGGAAGGAGACTGCTTCACGACTCGATAGAGTGAAGACCATTATTAACTTGAGAAACCTATTTCCTGAATAAATTGTTTTAAGAGAAAGAATTTTTTTTTTTTTTGAATTTCAACCGGAATTAAGACTAGATGCTCGGTCAATGAATGTTTATTATTTCCTATCTGAAATGGGCAAACTTAAAAAAGCTATATATTTACTATATGGATGCGAAATGGGGACACTTTTGGCAGAAACAGACAAGGAACCAACCGTTTGAGAACAAATGCATGAGAAACATTCTTGGAATCTTCTACTGGGAACATAAAACTAATGCGTTTGTGCGGAAAAGGGTTGAAAGTTTTGTGGGCCACCAGGAAACTCTTCTCGCCACTGTCAAACGGAGAAAAATGGCGTGGTTTGGAAACGTTACAAGACACGACAGCCTGTGCAAGGCACGGTTGAAAGTGGACGTAGGAGAGGGCGCCAACGCAAAAACCGGTAGGACAATTTCGAACAAAAGACACGTATGATTATACCAGAATTGCTTATGGCTACCGTAGATAGACCGTTCTGGGGGAGATTCAATATGGCTTCTGCATTTGGATCCCCCTCCCTCACAGATTACTAAAGTCAAGGGGATGATGATGATGATGATGATGATGATGATGATGATGATGGACCTCTATATATCAGTCCTCCTATATGGCAGTAAATACTGGGAAATTTCCTCACAGATGAAGAGAAGATGATTCGACAGAGATATGGTTCTACAGAAGGATGCTGAGAATACCATGGATGGATCTTGTGAACAAGGAGGAAACGTTAAATAAATTGGAAAGAAAAGGATACCTGTAATTAGACGCAGAAAGAGTCAGTTGATATATTTGGGACACACAATGAGGAAAGAGAGCTTGAGGAATTTGATATTCACAGGACTTTTTTTATTGGTCTTTTTTTTTACGGGTTATCAACAAATGGCTGCTTAATTAAAGCCAGAAAATATTTTTTAGATCGTAAGAATTTTTTGGTAAAATAATATTTTACTGACTACAAATCATATTAATTAACCTATATCTGGGTGTGGAGTCGTACCATTCCCAAGAGTGTTCGCACGCAAGTGAATATAAAGGAACTCCGATTCCCAATTCTGCGCCGTCATCCATTACCCCTCCCGCACATCCAAGTTTACAGAACCTGATATTTCAAAGCGGTTACACATCTAGGTACAGCCCGTTGATTAACTTCGGTGATCGTAGGAGAGCTGATGTTATAACATGATACGGCCGTAAGGCAATTGAAGGCAAGAAGAACAGGTGAAAAAAAAGGGTAACTTACCTAACTAGTATGCATAAATAGCAAGCAGAACAATGACTGAGAACGAGATTACGAGGGCATAGCTGCAAATGATAGGAAGTTAAGGAAAAGCCATTAGCGAAGGGACACGGCACAGAAAACAAGATCTAGTTACGTGCTTATATACAGGGTGGTCCAAAATTAGGTGGATAGTAAATAATTACATTTATTTTGAGATTACATATACATACAATTATATTTACTAACACAATTATTACATTGATAATTAAATATTATTGTGAACAATAATACAAATGCCGTTAAATTTTATTGTAAACTATAATACAAAATCCCTTAAATTTTATTATGAACAAAAATACAAAATCCCTTAAATTTTATTGTGAACAATAATTCAAAATCCCTTCAATTTTATTGTGAACAATAATACAAAACCCTTAAATTTTATCAACGCAGGTGCTCAAACTGTGTTCCATCACAATTTACATAGCTTTGAAATCTACCTCTAACCCTTCGACAAACTTTTTTGCACAAGTCTTTTTGGGTATTAATTTCTTGAAATGCATCTCTTATGTAATTTTTCAAATCACAGACACTACTTAGTTTTCGACTCTAAACTTTGTCCTTGAGTACTCCCCCAAAAGAAGAAATCCATTGGGGTCAAGTCTGGTGAACGTGCCGGCCAATCAATTGAACCTCTTCGGCCAATCAATTGGACCTCTTCGGCCAATCACTTGGACCTTTTCGGCCAATCAATTGGACCTCTTCGGCCAATCAATTGGACATCTTCGGCCAATCAATTGAACCTCTTCGGCCAATCAATTGAACCTCTTCGGCCAATCACTTGGACCTTTTCGGCCAATCACTTGGACCTTTTCGGACAATCACTTGGACCTCTTCGGCCAATCAATTGGACATCTTCGACCAATCAATTGGACTTTTTCGACCAATCAATTGGACCTCTTCGGCCAATCCATTTCTCAGGAAATGTTTCATCAAGGTACTCAGTTGTAATAATATAATCGATAAATAAACTTATTATACATACAGTCCACCTACTTTTGGATCACCCTGTATAGTGAAGTGCATCTAACTTATTCGTAATTCTACTTAGGACGCTACTCACTACATACAAACACTCTCTCTCTCTCTTCCCCACTCTCTCTCTCTCTCTCTATTACGTATGTACACACTTACATAAACATATACAATAATTAACGACTCGTTTCCATGACTAGCAACGCGCACACCATTCTACCGGGGTGGTTAGATAATTCCTGTTGAAGGGTCACAAGTGTATCCAGCAATTATACTGAACAAACCCCTAGTTACAGCTTCTGGATGAGAGCGCATAATCTGGCCTGATCTCTGACTGAACAAGGCTGGTACATTCAAACACTCGGTCACGATGACTTGTGACCTAGTGCTAGGACACTCACTGATGGCTTCCAAACAGTTTCACCAAAGAAATTTCTCTCATAACGTTTGCATCAGCCAGCAGTATGCTTTTCAAGCACTTCCGAACGGAAGCTTCTTGATGACATCGTCCCCCTCAGGACGATATTATCAAGAATTCAACTCTAAGACAAATCATCGATGTGATTCGAACCGGAGTTTCATGGTCGGAATGCTACCTTACTAAACTTTACTAACGCGGCCAACAAAGCCAGTAAACTCCGGGTTATAAACATTTTCCTCACTGTCTATATTGTTTATATTTCTAAGACGATTTTAGACTGGACTTTTTTTTACATTGAGAACATTATTTGTTATATTGCATATTTCTGCGGATTATTCAAAATTATACGGCATTTTTTTATCCACTAGGCGCCATCAAGCAGCGTTCCGTCCTGGGTATGACGATAAACTACATCCGCGTCCTCCATAAGACGATGGACTGCAAGTCCTCTGAACGGGAGGTTTTGAAGAGCGTGGATAAACCTCTTCATTTCTGGTGTTTTCAGGTTCACCCTGAACCGGGTTGGTGGCATCTGTTGGAGTACCAGCTATGGGCAAAGAGTTAACCCCCAAGCTGAGACCAGAACGTGTAAAAATAGGTTTTAACACCAGCAAAACTTTTCTGTTAAAAATTATTACCAGTAATAAATTTTTGGAGAATAAATATTACCAGCAATACATTCTTACCAACAATATTTTTTGGGAAAAAATATTACCAAAAAAACTTTTTGAAAAAAAATATTACCAGCAATAAAAATCTTGTCGGCATTAAATAACCCATTGAGTTTGATATGCCGTAAAACAAACCAAACCAAACTAAACCAATATATACTGAGATAGATAGATAGATAGATAGATAGATAGATAGATAGATAGATAGATAGATAGATAGATAGATAGATAGATAGATTAAAAAAATATTACCAGCAATAAAAATCTTGTCGGCATTAAATAACCCATTGATATACCGTAAAAAAAATCAAACCAAACCAATGTATACTGAGATAGATAGATAGATAGGTAGATAGATAGATAGATAGATAGATAGATAGATAGATAGATAGATAGATAGATAGATTAAAAAAATTTACCAGCAATAAAAATCTTGTCGGCATTAAATAACCCATTGATATACCGTAAAAAAATCAAACCAAACCAATGTATACTGAGATAGATAGATAGATAGATAGATAGATAGATAGATAGATAGATAGATTGATTGATTGATAGATTAAAAAATATTACCAGCAATAACAATTTTGTCGTCATTAGATAACTCAGTGAAGTTGATATACCGTAAAACAAATTAAACCAAAGCAAGCAGCCTTTTCCTCCATCTTTCATCCATTTTTCTTATGTCAACTTAATGAAATATGTAACTATCTCAATGACTAGGTAGTCCCTTTATTACTTATGACCGTTAAGTTAATTTTATTTGTGCGTAGTGTCGATAAGAACAATGTTTCTTTTTCGTATTAAAACACTTTATAATTTGCATTTCACAACTTTAAAGCTAATCGCATTAAAAATGTTCGACGTTTAATCGAATCCTTTTAGAGTTGTGAGTGAAGAAACATTGAAATCCTATGAACGTCTGACATACTTTCTTGTTTATTATTAAAAAGCCGATAAAACTTTATGGAGATTTTTTTCGAATTATTTTCTTGCTGAAATATTTCATTCTAACTTTGCCAAAAAGCAGCAGATCGGAAGAGTTTATTTATTTTATAAACTTATTTAATACAGTGAACTAAGAAAAAAATTATGAGGAAAGAAGACTAGGAAAATTTGACACTCATAGGACATATTGACGTAGTAGGGACATGAAAGGGCAAGTAACATACCTAATAAATTTGGGTGATTGGATGGTAGTTGCGGGGGAAAAGGTTATGCTAAAAAGTCAACCGTTGTTCAGTGCTACAGGAAGTTATGGAGAGTCATGATCGCACACGACATGAAAGGACACGGCATATGTTTATTCTGATATATTATTAGGTTGATGCAAAAAAATGACGGTTTTTGACTTAAAAAATACGTCAAAAACCGTCATTATTTTTTAACCAACCTAATAATAACGAAAGTTTTTTCCAGAAATTATTATGTAGTATGTCCCTTAAGCACGAGGGAGATCATGGCTCTCCAAACTTCCTATCATTTTTAGCTCTAAGAAATGTTTACCTTCTTACTATCATTCGTATTATCTGATCTGCCATCTATTTACACAGGCTCGTCAGATATGTTAAAAAAATGTTTACAAATGCATCTCTTTCCTACATTTTTTTTCATTATCTATGTGCCGTGTAACTTCAGTGCGTGCCGTGATCATGGATCACCACGACTTCCTATCGCTTTTTAGCTCTTAGTAATGTTTGTCTTTTGTCAGGCCCGTCCTATCCCACATCTAAGATTTCTCTGCACAAACTCGCTGCTTCCAGCTGTCTCTCAAGGTTGCGATGGATAAATTGTCGTCAAAATTATGTAGAAATGAAAATAACACTAACATCTCACTTTAACAGTTATATCTACAATAATTATCCCAAAAAATCATGAAATACTAAACAGTAAATTTATTCACTAAAATCGCCATTGGTTTCAACCACTGGCTACAGACGACTTCGGAATCTCCTGCAACTCTTCTAGACAGTCTCTTTGTTTAAGTTGGTGAATGCAGCCATAATCTTTGTCTTCAGTTCATCTTTGGCGTTATAAGGAATTTTGTTGGCCTTTCGCTCAACTGCGCCCCACACATAATAATTAATGGAGGTTGCAATCTGTAGAGTTAGGTGGCCAGATGTAAGGGGTAATGTGGTTGCAGAAATTGTCTGACAGCCATGATTGGGTTCATCTGCTTGTGTGGCATGGTGTCGAGTCCTGTTGCCAGAGATAGGGTCTTCCAGCAGCCATTTTTCTTGACCCATGGCAGCATATTCTCCTCAAAGAACTTGATTTAGGGCCTCCGTGTTCAGTCTGAGGTCCCAAGGTCCTATAGGAAGATGAGTGGGGGTATGAAAGGCCAAGGTGTCCCCCTGTAGACAAAACAGATTTCGAAAATAAATATACCAACAAGAGTTGACATGTAAAATTATCCAACAGAACCGTACCTGAAAAAAAGAGAGACAGCCACGTATGTGTGTGTGTGTGACAATGTATACGTTTTTGTAGTGACGTTTTCTATGCTTAGTTGATTCCGATACAAGTCCTCAGTGAAAAAGGCTAATTTAATCAAACGTACTACGTTCTAGTTTTGTTTATATTTTTCTCTTTGTCTGTGTATACGTGGGATTTTGTGTATCTGAGGAAAGGCATATTCTACGCTGAGACAGTTTTGAGAGAATGCCATAATAAAATACGAAGCAGAGAGATTTGTAAATACTAGCAAGTAAACAATCTATCTATCTATCTATCTATCTATCTATCTATCTATCTATCTATCTATCTATCTCAGACTGTTCATATTTATCTATCTCAGTCTGTTCATATCTATCTATCTATCTCAGACTGTTCATATCTATCTATCTCAGTCTGTTCATATCTATCTATCTATCTATCTATCTATCTCAGACTGTTCATATCTATCTATCTCAGTCTGTTCATATCTATCTATCTATCTATCTATCTCAGACTGTTCTATCTATCTATCTATCTATCTATCTATCTATCTCAGACTGTTCATATCTATCTATCTATCTATCTATCTATCTATCTATCTATTTATATATCTATCTATCTATCTCAGACTGCTCATATCTATCTATCTCAGTCTGTTCATATCTATCTATCTATCTATCTATCTATCTATCTAACTTTGGGTACTTCGACGTGTAATCTTTAGCCTGCTAAATCAATTACGACTGAGTAGTTAGTTCGATTTGCACTGGTTGCTCCATTGCTTCGGCCTTCTGCCACATCTAAGCAATGCTTAATAAATCGGTATCTATCTATGTTTCTATCTATCTCACTCTAACCCATATATATATATATATATATATATATATATATATATATATATATATATACACACACACACACATACATACATACATGTGTATGTATGTACGTGCGTGCGTACGTGCTTGCGTGTGTGTATAGATATATATAAATCTATCTTTCTGTATATCCATTGTCCAGTTGTGTCTGTCTATCTCTCGAAGTCTGTTCATATCTCTCAATCTCAATCTGTTTATATCTATCTATCTATCTATCTATCTATCTATCTATCTATCTATCTATCTATCTCTGTCTATCTATCTATCTATCTATCTATCTATATATCTATCTATCTCGTTATCTGTCCATATCTATCTATCTATCTATCTATCTATCTATCTATCTAATTCCCTTCATTATCTATCTATCTATCTATCTATCTATTTGTCAAAATGGAATTGGAGAAATGACATTGTAGACAGCAGATACTGATAATGAATTTACTTTTATGAATCCATTTATTCTGAATATCCGTTGTGGGTATCTTGTCAAAAAGATATGTCTCATCAAAAGCATATCAGGCTGATTGCTGAATGAGTGAGTAATCAAACTGATACCTTCATTATTTTCTCAAACTGTAACAACAGAAAGCTGTTAGCGCTATTGTCAGTATTGACACGGCCTCATCAAAACGAAACAGATCCTTCTTTTCCCTTCTCTCTCTCGCTTTTTTTTTTTTTTTTTTAGAATCATATCTGCAGTTAAGAAAAGAAAGGGCCAGACAAGCCTAAGGTAAATATTTCCTGAAATTTAGGGAAGTCCAGAATCGTGAGGCTTGGGTCTGTCGCAGCAAAAGATATATGATCCGTGATGTTACCCTCCTTCATCTTTTATATAAGCCAACTTCTGAGAAAAGAAAATTAAGTAAAAATAAATGCACGCAATTTTCTTCTTTTTTTTCTTTTTCATCATGCCTTTTTTCATCAAAAGTAATTTTCTTTTAAAGTTTTATTCTTTGATTTTTCTCATTTGTGACAGGGTTTGGGCTTTTTACTCGCGACCCCCCCCCCCTAAAAAATGCATTCTTTTGTTTTTCGTTACTTTTGATCGATTTTATTTTGTATATTTTTATTTTTAGCCAATTTTTAATTCTTTCTCTTTTTTTTCCCTTTCATTTTATTCCTTTTCCCACCGTCTTCTTCCTCTTTCTCATTCTCTTTATTCAAACTCACTTTGAAACTCGCCCCATTCCACACCTTTTATATTTGTCTTTAACTCGTTTTCTCCCTTATATTGATTTGTCTCTTCTCTTTTGCTCTCTCGCTTTCTCTCCCTCTCTCTCTCTCTCTTTGACACCCACCCACTCTATCCATTCGCTTTTCCTTTTTTCCCTTTAAAAATTACCTATTTCTCCCTTCATATTCTTCTTCTTATTATTATTATTAATATTATTATTATTATTATTATTATTATTATTTAAGTTTCAACACTCTCCTCCCACCTACTTTTACTCACATCTTTTTTCTCCTCCTCCCTCTACCGGACCCCTGTTCCTATCCGTGTAATTACTCCACACGATCTCATTCAATTCAAAGCGTTGCTAGTTCCCAGCCGACTGTTATTTTTTTTATTTCAAGTAATCAAAACACAGCCTCGTTCTGATTTGAAACACCACACCGCGCCACAACACACTCATTTTCCCTCCCATACCACTGACAAAAAGTCGCTCCTCCTTCTTCCCGTTCATGACAAAAAGCTAAGAAGAGTTACAAAAATGGAAGAAGAAATAATAATAATAATAATAATAATAATAATAATAATAATAATAATAATAACGTACATTTAGTTCAATAGAACTCAGTTTAAATGACAGCATTGGCTTTTGTACTGTCACCATTTAAATTTGGGATGCTTGAATATACGTGTGTGGATAAATGCCTCTTTTCCGTTTTGTCTCTATGTGAACATCTGAAAAAAAAAGAGAGTGCGCCTCTGTGTGTGTTTAGCATGTGCGTCCGTGTGTGTGTTTAACATGTTTGTGTATGTCTGTTTTCGCTTTAAACATCTGCTTATGACTCTTTTTTTTTAATTCGACAGAAAGGAATGTGCTAGAGGTACCCATATAAATTTTATCAGAAAAGGGTATTTCTTCAATAGTACTTGTAAACAGACTAACAAACACTCAAGATGAACGCGAACAGTCGGGTTTTAAGAGAGGCTACTCAACAACAGACCATCTACAAACAATAGATCAAGTGATGAAAAAAAAAACACGAAGATAGCAAAGTATTTTTTATAGTTTTTGTTAACTATGAAAAGTATTTTGACTCAGTAGAACACTCAGCAGTCTTATATTTATGAGAATTATTGGATGTATTGCCAGAATTATCGTCTTTTATGTCCTATATCCCTTGATGTGGTGGGCGATCATGTCTCTCCCCAAATTCACATCCTTTGTAGCTCTTATTAGGATTTCTCTTTTCACCGCCCCTCCTATTCACTGTTCCGTCATCCATTCATACCAACCCATTTAGCAAAATAGCAAAGTCTTCTGTATACTCTTCATTGACTATGAAAAGTCATTTGACTCGGAAGAACACTCAGCAGTCTTTAACTCACTATGATAGTCGGGTATTAATCTAAAATATATGAAAGCTATTGCGAATAGATACGATAGCAGTACTGCAAAATGATCTAAAATAAGAAATGGAAAAGTAAAAGGGGGAGTAAAGGAAGGGAGCGTCTTTTCACTCGACCTGTTCAACCTATACAGGGGGGCAATTGTGAGAGAATTGGAAACCCTGCTGGGATTTAGCATTGACAGTCACAATCTTAACAACATAAGATACGCAGATGATACGGTACTGATAGCAAACACGGAAAAGAAATCACAAAATCTCTTACAGAAGGTAGCGACGGAGAGTGTGAAGAAGGGACTAAGCATAAACTACAAGAAGACAGAATGCATAGTCATCAGTAAAAGGATGAGCCCGAAATACGATTTGCCTGTCGGGAACACTAGAATCAAACAGACGCGAAAGTTTAAATATCTGGGAAACGTCCTGACAGAGGACGATAAATGTGACACTGTGATCCGTAGAAGTTTTGGGATAGCCAAAGGCGCATTCTAAAAGCTGAGCAGAGTATTGGATGACAGAAGGATTTCTTTGGTAACAAAGAAAAGAATACTGAGCTGTTACTTGACATCTCTCCGAATGTTGGACGATTTCCTCAAGGATGCAGAAGAGACTTGAGGCGACGGAAATGTGGTTCTACAGAAGGATGCTGAGGATATCATGGACCGAGCGAGAGAGCAACGATGAGGTCTTAGAGATGATGCAAACAAGAAGAAGGCTTATATTTAACATCAGAAAGAGGCAGCTGAATTTTCTGGGACACATAATGAGGAAGAAGGGCCTGGAGAATCTGATACTCACGGGTCTAAAATAGGGAAAGAGAGACAAGGGAAAATAACGCAGGACATACCTAGCTGCCTTAAGCAAGTGAATGGGGGAGGTGGCAGAGGGAATGAACTTGAGAGCTGCAAGGGATACAGAGGGGTGGAGAGTCATGATTGTCTACGTCTTAAAAAGCCAGGCAAGAACATGCGATTTCAGCTAAAATATTTAGGGTTGCATTTGAAAATATCTTCCGAAACATGAACAATGTGGTGAAGAAAGCAAGCATAACATAGAGAATATCATCTTCCATATGATATGTCCCTTGATGACGTAGACGATCATGTCTCTCCCCAACTTCATATCTTTTGTAGGATTTATCTTTTCATCATACTTCTCGTTCCGTCATCCATACGCAAAATCACTTGAGGTAGGTTATTCACGACTTTCCTCAAAATCTTCCGTGAGTGTCGTTATTCTTCATCATGTGTCCTAGAAATTTTAACTGCCTCTTTCTGTTTCTAATATAAACATCTTTATGACTCCTTTTTCCTTAAAAAAAACTGTCACGTGGATCTTTTACGGAATTCTTACTGTAGAGCCAAACTTCTGCTGATTCGTGTTTTCTATACATCTGTAAGGAGATTGACCAGCATTCATTGTCATATAGGAAGATTGATATTGCATAAGATTTGAGCACTCTTTTCTTAACTTAAAGAAATTATCTTTCGCTATTCCAACACACTTTCAATTTTTTATGTCGCTTTTTCCGTCTTCTACTAACACTTCTCATATTTTTGTATTTGTTTGATACTGGTATCTCCAATTTGTAATGTGCATGTTGAAATGTCCCCTTTGGCTAACAACCTTATAACTAGCAGTAATAAATTAAGAAAAAAAAATGGCGGCTAAAAATCTACTGCAACGTTCGTTCTTTATTTTTGAAAGTTTAATTCGCATTCAGCTAAGAAAATTAACCGTAACCAGACAATACTTCATTTTTCGATTGAAAATTATAACTGACAAAAGCTTATTATAATATATATTTCGATACGTTTCTGTTCCTTACACAGTCTGTTACTAAATTTTTATATAAATATTAAGAAATCCATGCATGTAATGTTTAGTCATGTATGCAGTTTTAAACTGTTAACTTTATTTGTTTCAGTGATTTCAAAGTACACAGACACACACACGGCTTGCCTGCAAGCAGGATTGTTCATAACCATTTTCGGTTTTCATCTGTCGAGGTGCAGCTGAAATGCACCGAAACAAAGTTGCATCCTTGTAGTGAGTAAACTGTTTTTGTCTATATGACACAATTATAATAAATAATTATCGCTCTACTATCGGTATCGATCCCTCTTTTGAATTAATGCTGTGAACTTTAGAATTTATATATTACTTTCGTTCTCATTTCATCGGGTATATATATATATATATATATATATATATGGGATAAAGTGCTCAATATCAGAGATAGAGCGTGTGTAAATATAAGAGTGAACATAGAAGTCAACACTCAGAGGCGAAAGTCTGTTTCATGCTAGATGCAATCGTCAGGCCACCTGACGATTGCATCGAGCATGAAACAGGCTGTCGCCCCTGAGTGTTGATTTCTATGTTCACTTTATATATATATATATATATATATATATATATATATATATATATATATATATATATATATATATATATCTTCAAAATCTTAGCTGATGATTTAGTTTTAAGTATATTGAGCGTATTTAAACGGTAATGAACTCCGGAAACTTCTTTAAAACAAATAGGGCGAATTTTAATTTCAGAGACATGAAGTGAGTGCAGTACCCTTAACCTCATACCCATGACCTCTGTCTTTTGACATTTCTCTGTAACCCTTGATGACCGGAAATTTATTTAATCCTCCCATCATTATTTTCCTCAGCTCTAAAAAGAATGCCTCACTCAGATCAACAATATCTTCATTAACGATCTTCCTAATGTCATAGATTCCCAAGTAGGCATCTATGCGGACGACACTATTTACTCCTGTCACTGTGGTACCTAGACTTTATGAATTTAACTACAATCTCATCATTAAGAATTTAAGTGGCAATTTTTGATCATTTTACATTTGAAGCAGCTATATTTAGCCATAAGTTCTATGCTAAAAAATTATCTTCTCGCATTTCTTGCCTGTGGAACTATCTTCCGGCTTCTTGATTTCC
>OZ010583.1:24884337-24894337 GCA_963932145.1 Acanthosepion lycidas | reverse complement strand
GTTTAAAAAATCTTGCTCAAAGAAAAAAAAATTTTCTTCCTTTTTCTTTTTTTTTCTTTTCTTTCTCTTTCTTTCCTTCTGCCCGACAACAAACCCTTGGACTTTTATCTTAGCCAAATGTCACTTGGACTTTATCACCCGGGGCCTTCGTCAAACATGTGGGTAGTCAATTGGACGTATTTGCATTCTGTGGCTAATTAACTGTTCCGATAAAATAGTTTCGCTATCATAGCCAGACCTGACAATAAACAGATGCTCCTCTCAATGATATTCTGCATATAGACAAAGGCTTAATCTTTTCTTCATGGTGGTCAGCAGACATTTTTGTTTTTCGGTCAACGGATGACCTATTTAATTTTTATCTCTTTAGAATTCTGCGGGAGGTCGCTTGTCCAACTTGAAATGTTTACCATTGCCATGGCAGATTGGATATATCTTATTCACCGCCCCGTAACATAAATCAGATTAAATCCGAAACATCCGCCTACTCTTCTAGCCAATGAGAATAAAATTTTAGCATCTTTCTTTGGCAAAAAGAATAACATCGCTTAGTGTCCTTTTCGTGATGGCTTCTTATCACCTAAATTTATTTCTCGCTTTTCTTTTCTTTTTTTTCTTCTTTCTTTCTAGCGACCTAAATAGTGTCACAGTGTTTTGGATGGAGACGTTAGAATTATAGCCGGAAAGTAGTCTCTAGAAAGATCCGGAAACCCATTACCAAACAAGAAATAATTGATAAACCTCTACAACCGTTAAAAAAGACGGGAAGAAGTGTGAAACGGACAGACAAACTTATTTGTAATGGTAATAAAGTGTGTTTCATTAAGACGAATGAAAGTAAATAAATCAGTGTTATTGGTGAAAATGTATTTCTATATTTGATCATGCTATTTAAATCCTGGCAATTATGTGTGAAAAATAATATCGCCAATATGTCAGCCAATGCTTCTACGGCTCACCACTCGATGGTCAAAACTGCATAGTTGCTACTCGATCTCACCAATATGCCTTATCATCTCACCCTTCAGCTGTTAAATAGTTGATGGCTTTTTGACAAAGACCTTATTTTTTGAGATGACCCTAAAGGAAGAAATCTAAAGGCGTCATGTCGCATAATCGTGTTGGCCAATTGCCTTCGCTGTTTCGAGAGATGATGCCACCTGGGAAGTTTTTATTGAAATTCTGTTTGAACGTCCATTTTCATATTAGGCCTCGATTACCTTAACACGCTGTTTGAGTGTTAATCTTTCAGTGGTTGAAATTGCCAGACTTAAGTTGTTAAATCTGAAAGAAAAAGAAAAAAAATAGACGCTTAAACTTAATTCATATTTAAAATCGGGCCAAGTGATAAGAACACTCTATATTAGCCAACTCCTTCTCTTAGGTGAATTTAAAACAATGGATGTTCCTAAGACTAGTGTCGACGACGATTGATTCCAACTATGAAATTTATCTGATTTTTCGTGTATGTGCAGTGTCCATTTAGCACGTAGACGATTATGGTTGTCCACAGTTTCCTCTACTTTATAGTTCTGTCCACAGTTTCCTCTACTGTATAGTTTTGGAAGGAGTCGTAAAAAGACAATTATTATTGTCTTTTTACGAGTCCTTCCAATCTTCATTCAGTCATTCATTTAAATAAGCTCGTTAGGTAGGTTTTTCGCTACTTCCCGCTAACTTTCATTATGTCCTTCATTATGTCCTTTATTATGTCCTATGAGTGTCAAATTTCCCCAGTCTTCTTTCCTCATTATGCCTCTTTTTGGTTATAATTACTAGTTTACCATTTTTCTTCAAACTTCCGCGCGGGTTACATAGTTCGTCCATGATATTCGCAGGATTCTTTTGTCGAAACTAGATTTCTGTTACCTCAAGTCTTCTCTTCGTCGGTGAGAAAATTGTTTAGCATTCGGTGCCATACAAGAGGATTGATATTACAGAGCTGTTCAGCACTCTTTCTTTTTTTCTCTTTCGGTCTTGGAAGACATATTTTGCTATTCGAGAGCACCTTCGGATTTCTGTGCCACATTACCCGTCAGTTATATATGGACGCGTGGACGAGTGTTTAGAACATTCGATTTATGACCATGAGGCAATGGTTGATTTGTCAGGAAGGGACTTGCTGATGTTATTGATCTGGAGGGGGGCGATTCCAGCGTGCGGCACCTTTGGAAAGTGCCTGAAAACCATACCACGGTTAACCCAAGCCTTGTAAGCGAATTAATTAGACGGATAGCTGTGCTAGCGTGAAGTCACAAGTCAACGTGACCGAGGGTTTGAGTGTGCTGGACTTGTTCAAATTGTTGAACTCGTTCTCTCCCAGAAACTGTAGCTAAGGTCTGCTCAGCATAGTTGCAGTATAAACCACAGGTTGGCTGTGTGGGTGTTGAGCAAACACAAATGTACCTGAGCGAGCGTCTGCAATAAGGATTAGCTAGCCGCCCTAATAGACGGGTGTCCTTGAATACGAGTGGGCAGGTATTATATATATATATATATATATATATATATATATATAGATAGATAGATAGATAGATAGATAGATAGATAGATAGATGAGCGCGTTCTGACCATGAAACCCGGGTTCGAATTTCACCATTTGTCAGGAAGGGACTTCCAGATTTTATCGGTCTGGAGCGAGGACGATCACACCGACCGACACCTTTGGAAATTGCTTGTAGTCCATACAACTGATCAACCGAAGTTTTGTGAGTGAAACTGGGTAGACGGAACACTTAGTGCTGTCGATAGCTGCGCTAGCACGAAGTAGCAAGTCATCGTGACCGAGGCTTTGAGTGTGCTGGTGGTATTCAGGTTGGTTATCGTTCTAGACAACACGCTCTCTCCCAGAAATTGTAACTAAGTTCTGCTCAGCGTAGTTGCAATATAAACCACAGGATGGATGTGTGGGTGTTGGACAAACACAAATATTCCTGAGCGAGAGTCTGCAATGGGGATTGGTTAGCCGTCCTAGTAGACGAGCATCCTCGAATACGAGTGGCCAGATATTATATATATATATATATATATATATATATATATATATATATATATATATATATATATATGAACTTTCCAAGGATTTAATCTTCTTTATTTGTTTGATTTCGACGTCTCTAAATTATAATTCACACCTTGGGACACCCTACTGTCAACCAGACAGAGGTAATAACATATCAAAAATCGGGGGTATTTAAATCCAACTTTTAATATATTTAGCTTTCTGGTTCATTCTTATTTTCCTTAAAAAATTCTCTTATTCTAGAATCTTAACTATTTTTGATAGTGTTTGAAATTGTGTTATTATAATATCTATTCAGTTCGTTAAATCAACGTCTTGACTGAAGGGATTGTAGCTTGATTTCGCCTACACCTAGGCCGAATCACCACCCTTGAGAAGATTGTAATAAGTCTATATTTTTTTTTTTTGTAGCCCCATATTCGAGTACTGGATGAATAACTATAGCTCAAGGAGTTTGCAGTCTTGAGGAATAAGTTTCGTAAAGCAAAGTTTGACCATTCCTATTTTTCGATTAGCCTTTTTTACGCTTTCAGAAATATGTGATCTTGGAGATAAATGGCATGGAACTGGATTATCCAAGTTAATTTCTTCTTTTACTTGATTTAGGTAAAATCAATCTTGTGTGGAAATGTATTTCAACTTGACACTGAGCTTCATCACAGCAAATTTCCCCGCACTGAATTTTTATGTCATATTGATCTCCAAGCTGAAAGTGAATTTAAATCATCTTGAAATAATGAGCAATAAAAAAAATGTCTTCTTTGTCACTGATGTAACATTATAGTTTAGTGCAATGGAAGAATGCTTTGATCCGACTTTTACACGAATACCCACTTGCTTCAGTTGGAAAAGTTTTTCATGGGGCACAGTTTCAAATGTTTGGCAAAGTCATGATTCGGCATTTACAATTTTCTGTCTATATTCTTGGATTATTGAAATAGACGGTCTTACGTTAGCTGAAAAGGAATTTTATTGCTGCAACTTTATTTCGAGGGCACAAGTTAAAAAAAATTACATTTCCATGAATCGCTGAAATGCCTTTAGAATAAAAGATAGATCGGGAAAAAAAGTGAGTTGGATAACGGTCTAAAAACTTCTAAGCAAGCGCTTTCTTCTAGGCATTTTTGAAATCCAGAATTCTATTATGTTGGATTGCTCGAAAGTCCTCGGTCTGAGATTATATCTTTGTCTGTCTGCCTTTGTCTGTTTGTTTCCTTTCTTCTCTCCCCCTCTCTCTCCCTAATATATATATATATATATATATATATATATATATATATATATATATATATATATATATATACATTTACAGCCTCGTGCAAATTAATTGAAACAAAACGAATAATTTCAATTTTACTTTGTTTTTTCGTATTTTTCCAATGAAGAATGACACAGTACATATGTTAGTAATTCGAATGTCTATTCCACCAAGTCGTTTCTTGCAGAGTGACCACAGATTCTCGATTTGATTTAAAGTTGATAGTACTTTGATTTGCTTGCTGGTATGGCTTGTTCGTGTGTTCCTGTGTTCGTGCAGCGTTACAATTTTCCTACGCTTCCTTGGAGTAACGTACATCGCAGACAACGGCTGTAGGACAACTAATCAACAGTCGAGACAATAGTGTTTCAGCGTAATAAAAATCTGATGCAATCACGAATGACGCAATATTTTTCAAGGCCAAACAAATTTCATCCTACACACCGAAAATAAATTCATATTACTGCACATCACTGCAAATGAACTAATCTGAGGAGAAAATAGAAATCAATTACACCCTGTCACCCAAGTGGGCCTAAAACTGACCGTATAGTGAAAGAAAAGAAATTACAGCGGTTGTTTCAATTAATTTGCACAAGGGTGGTTGTACTTGCTCTGTTAAAGCAAGTTGAACAGAAAGAAATAACTGTACTAAAAACGTTTAATGCCATCTTGAATCAGAAGTATTTAAATGTATCTATTGATGTTAAAGCTTCTGGTATGAATAGACATGCCGGGTATTTATGGAGATATAATTCGGCGTGGGGAGCATTCAATATATTAGGTTGGTGCAAAAATAATGACATAATAATGTCGTTTTTTGACGTATTTTTAACGTCAAAAAACGACCTTATTACGTCATTATTTTTGCACCAACCTGATATTTGATATAAAAATTCTGATTAATTGAATATTGCTATACTATTGCGAACATCTCGGAATCATTCAAAAAATTCCTCCTTTTCAAACAACTTTTAAAGCTTGAAATTTATAGACAGAGCATGTTTTAGTGAATAATGATGATATTTTTGTATTCAAACTTCAAATATTTCAAAATAGTGTCTCGTGAGGAAGTGCGTTGTTTTGCAACAAGAGAATTCCTTACGTTATTTAACTTCTATTTTATTTCAATTAACGCTTCTTTAAGTCAGCACTGCATGTTTATAGACAAAATCGCTCTTTTAGATGCTTATAGTTAAACAAGGAACTACAAGTAGATTATACCGTAATTACCCATGTATAATACGCTTTTTTTTTTCTGAAAAATTATAAGTAAAGTTAGGGGTGTGTATTATGCATAGCTACAAAATAATTATTTTAAAAAAACGGTTTTATAGGTTAGTTTCAGTTGCGAAATGACTACTCAACAGAAACATACGACAATTTGACACTAACATTCGGCGATTGCGACCCCATAAAGATATCAAATATAAACATATGTACCTAACAATACTTACACATGTAAAATAAAATAAGTATTATAATAAAACTAAATTAAATTAATATTATTCTGTTTAAAATCATTTTAATAAGAGTAAGAAACGCTGGCCGTAATGAAATTGGAGAGGTACAATTTATAGGGTTTGATTGCCAAAGAAAGAGGTGCGTATTATATAGGAGTAGAAGCATTTTCCTATACTTTCTGCACTATTTTAGGTGTGCAGATTATGGATGAAGGCGTATTATACATTAGGAATTACGGTACCTATAATCGGAAAGAGACGAAATTTCTGAGATGCATAATTAGGAAAAGGTAACTTAACAAATGAACTTTCACAGGACATATTGAAAGCAAGAGAAACAAGATAAACAATTGCAAGACGAACTTGCGCGAAATGGTAACAGAACAGGAACAAGAATTTACCATATTTTCTTTAATTACATTCGGAATAATATCATTATTTTTTTATTGTTGCCTCCAGCTTTCTTTAGTTGTCTGTCGATTCGAATAAACTTCAGGGAATTTCGAACTGTGTCCATAGTACAAAGGTTTAGTGCTTCGTGAATTTGCTGACGTACCAGTTGTGAGTTCAAACCCTAGACCGGGTAATACCATATTATAATTTTAAAAAGTAAAACTGAGCAGAACGAAATATGAATAGTACAACAAGACAACATGAATAAACTTCAGTGAATTTCGAATAGCCGACATTGGAGAGAGGGCACGGTGGTGTAATGGATAGCAGCTCGGATGGTGGAATCGGAGAGCTGAGTTCTAATTCCGAGTCGAATCCTTTATATTCACTTGCGTGTTAATAACCTTGGCAAATGTGTGATTACTCTTCTTCTCTGCTCCAGCCATGAGTAAATAGCAGGAGAGGACGGGTTCTTTTGCCTTGTATGGCCAACTGGTCTACCGCAGAAAGAAATAGCAACCAACTGCGGGAAAAAATCTGCCTCGTCAGTCATGTATCGAAAGATACACGAACGTTTAAGCATGTATCACGCATGGCATATAACTGATTGATGCACGGTACAAGGGTTCAGTGCTGACATACCGGTTGTGAGTTCAAACCCTGGGCCGCGTAATGCGAAATGAAGACACAGTGTAAACAGATAGAGCAGTACTAAGTAAGAACAAGACAAATATCCGTAGACAAGGACAATGAAACGAAATCAATCTCACCCCGTAAGACCACCTAATTTTTTTTTTCGTTTTCTACAGCTTATCAATCCATTGGTACTTATTTCAAGCTTGAATATTCTTTTAGGTTGCAAGTTTTATTTTATTTTATTTTATTTTAGATAATAATGATTTAGTGATACAAATATTGCTAATTAACCCATAGCTGGGGGGGGAGAAAAGTTAGATTCATGCCTAATCAGAATTCGACAAAACAAGCAATAATTATGTGGGTATAAAGTAGGGGATCAGTTCTACATTACAATTAGTATATAAACTGATACCCCACTTTCTGGTCACGGTTTTTTCTAGATATTTATATTCCAGAGAATATAAATAACTCTAAAAATCAGTGCAGCTAATCAGTATCTCATTCATTGATTCGTTTTCTACTACCTATCGATCGTTTTCAGGTTATTTAAAGCCAGAGAATATTTTTAGATTGTAAGAATTTTATTTTATCTATTTTCTTTTTTAGATAATGATGATTTTTAGTGATACAAGCCTTACTCATTAACCCATAGCTGGAGAGAAGAGGTGCATTCATATCTTTTTCATTTGCGCGTAAATGAATATAACGAACCCAACAGGAATTGGAACTCGGCTCTCCGATTTCCAATTCCGAGCTGTTATCCATTAAAACCCCGCACATCCACGATTATTTCATCTGGTAATTCAAAGTGGTCATCCATCTCGGTATACTGACCAAACTCGACGTTGCTTAACTTCGGTGATCCTAGGGGAAACAGTGTTTCAATTTGATGTGGCTGTAAACCACAGACATCTGAAAAAAGCAGAATAGCACAACGGCTGAAACATCGTGATAATGTCATAGAAAGATGAGGATATCAGTTCGAGTCGAAACAGCGAAAATAATAAGGGTTTATCTGGTGACTGCTTGGTGATCCGTGATTACAGCTTCCTGGGAGCTAACCAGATCAGCAATGTCATTGTTTACTACCAGCAACTGGGCGACATGCACATTCAGTTAAGTAAAATGCGAGCGGTATTGGTTACTTGACAGCGTCTAATTCTATTTCATTACAATGCTAGGCCACCCGTTGCCAAACATGACAAAGCACACCGAGTTAGAATAGGAGACTTTGATCACATCTACCATAACTCCGCTAACATAGTCTTCGGATACAAAACTTTGTTACGTCCACCATATTCCCCTGGCCTCTCACCTACTCTCTACCACTTTTTCAAGCATATTGACAGTTTTTTTAAGCCAAAAGATATTCCGTTTCAAAGAAGATGCAGGAACAGCATTCAAAGATTTCTTGGCGTCCAAACCTTTAAAGTTCTCTCGTAATGGTATAAATATGATTTGGAACTCGATGGCAGAATTGTATAGATGTTCTGTGCTCCTATTTTGGCTGATTTAGACCATTTTTTAAATACATTAAATCAGAAATAAAATTTTATTCTAATATCGGTCATTTTCCGAATAATCTAATATAGGCACTTAAAAAAAAAGCTTTCGGTTATTCTTCGTGACATTATTTTGGATCCACTATTTTTTATTACGAGGTGATGCTGTTAATTTCTGAAGTCTTGTATGATGAGCAAAGCTATAATAACTGATAGAGAATGCCATTAACAGTGGTAGGAATCTTAGGAAAGGAAGTAAAACTGCTGAAGGCCATAAAGGAGTTGTGGAGAGCCATGATTACCTATGTCCTGAAGGGACGCGGTACGAAGAAGAAGAAGAAGAAGAAGAAGAAGAAGAAGAAGAAGAGGAGATCGCTAAGGTTTTTATATCACCATGTATCGCCAAATCACCATCTGTCGGTATGGTTTTTGGCTGAAATCAAGAACTATTTAACCGAGTGTGCAGTTAAGCAGGTTATCTGTCTGGATACAAGCTCCAAGCCCTTATTGTCAGACGGGGCTCGCTTTATCTATTCGACATGATTTTTCGTTCCATTAGGTTTGGATGTATGCGTGTATGGCAAGAAATAATACTTTGTCGAAGAATCTTTGAGTTGAAGAAATAACAAGTTGCATCGGTAGCGAAATCAAGGAATTTATATTGGATTCTTGGAATGATATAGAAATGTTTCTGTCTCTTTCTTATTTTCTTTCTGCATTGTGAGAGCACGTCGAACAGAAATATCTCCATCTGTGACCAGAATGTCCAATTCATCTGTAGTCAGAGATGTTTAAGAATATCTGTTCATATTAAAACCTCCTGTGCTGAGAGACACGTTTAATTATTATTATCATTATTTATACGCTGTCTATCGTCCTCACCGTTGTTGTTGATATTACAACGTCGGCCGTTGTGTTTCCCGGCCCTACTCACCTTAATACACTTGTTCCCCAAGACAATAGCCTAGTTTAATTAAAACGTTGGTTCATGAATTTGATGACAGAATAATTGTGAGTTCAATCCCTGGACCGAGTTGTGTATAATTTGACCCAGTAGAAACGGGCGAGCAAACAGTACTAAAATTAGAACTGGACGAGATATCATTGGAGATGGGCAGTGGTACGAGAAAAGTCTACCCTCATAAATCAAATAAAAGGTTCAGTTCGAAAATACGTGTAGGTTAATTACCTAATGAATGCTGGAGGGCAGAACGGTCGAAACGTTGTGATAGTAATAAGAGCTAACAGGTTGTTGATCCACGCTCTTCAGAACCAATTCTGTACAAAAACAAGAATTAAACATAAGGGATTTTAAATCTATCTGTTTTGTCCCAACAGTGGGCAAATTTAATTTTGGGTGATATCATTGGGACACCGTCTTTGCCCAAATATTGCGTCAAGTGGATTAGCCTCACTTCAGTATTAAGGATCTGCGAAATGAGTAAGGACATAATATTTAGATAGTTTCAGATCCTTACACTACAAAGTCATAAGTTTTGTGTAGCCGGGATGGGTTGAACTAGCAAAGCGTATTTGTGAGCTTTGAGAATGACGCGGTAAGCACTGCTTCAATAAAAAGGTTCAGTTAAAGAAGAGATTCGAGGAGATGTGGTTCTACAGAAGGATGCTAAGGATATCATGAACCGAGATTTTAATCAACAATGAGGTCTTAAAGGGGTTGAAAACAAGAAAGAGTTTTATACTTAACATCAGGAAGAGGTAG
>OZ010583.1:24841837-24879337 GCA_963932145.1 Acanthosepion lycidas | reverse complement strand
ATTGGAGCCGGCTCAACCCACTTCGGGTGAATGCCGTTACAAGAAGAAGAAGAGAAACGAGAGTGTTACAGCAAAAATGTTCCGTCCGACGCTCAGAGCTGACTACTGGAAACTTCCCTCTCCAAAAGGCAATACTTGCTCCTATTTATAGCTGGGTGAGTCCATGCGTGTGTGGGTAAATTACCATAACAGCATCGTAACAATGCCGTGTGAATTTCAACTGTTGTACGTTAGGTTTGATTAAGCAAATAAATTTTAGCATCAGTAAATGTAAGACAGAAAGTCCGCACAATGATTTATTTGATAATAAAACATTATGCTATACATATTTTCCTATATAGTTATATGGCATGCAAATTTCGATACGTGACTGTCGAGGCACATTTGTTTCCCGCAATAGGTTCCCATTTTTTTCTGAAGTAGACTAGTTGCCATCCAAGTCTACAAAACCCGGTCTGTCCTGCTATTTGCCTGTAGCTGGGGGGAGGGGGTAGAAGAAGAGGATTCTTTCCTTTCCCAAGGGTATAAGTACGTAACTGAATGTAATGGATTCGACTGGAATTCGAACTCGGCTCTTCATTTCCTCAATCCCGGTCGTTATCCATTACTCCACCGTACCTCATTTTCCTACACACCTGATTAAATTATTTTATATTTTAATATGAACTTCTTCACATTCTACAAAGTTCATCAGGCTTTCAGCCATTTTCTTGGTTAACATATTCCAAATGTAATATTACTTGCAGTAATTCATATTTGCTGGAATACTTTTTACATTGTTTTGCTGTTATTGTTGTTGCTGCTGTTGTTGTTGTTGTTGTTCTTCATCTGCTGCTCCTCTTACTCCCCCTCTTCTTCTTCTGTAGTGTTTAAGGAAACATTCACACGTAAATCTGTTATTAGCAGGTATCGAAAAATTGGTGTCTGGATGGAAATTTTTCTTTACAAATGGAATACTCAGTACATGTGTCTTTTTCTACTCCGAGAAGGTAACATGATGAATTTGGGTGGCAAATCTTTGATCTTGTGGAACTAAAGAGTGTACAATGGCAGAGTGGACAATAGCCAACTTTACGGATTGTCAAGATGCATATTATTTCATTTAACGATTGTCCTCATTGTGATTGTCCTCATCACAACATTTCACCCATTGTGACCTTCGGCCTTCGTCGAGTGCATCCGGGTAAGGTACACGGAATTTCGAACTGGTCTCTTTATAATACATAGTAGTGGAGCTTTCTTTCATGTACTTCAATCAAATTATACATTTGCCTTGTTTACTTAAAGGTAGTACAGTAATGGGCGAGTGGTTAAGACGTTTATGTTCCGACCATGAGTTCCCGGTTCGAAGCCCAATATTGTCGATTTATCAGGTAGATGATTTCTATTTGGCTTGGTTATGCAATCTCAGACGGCGGCATCTTTGAAAAAGCCTTCAGAACCAAACCACAGGTTGATCCATGATTTTACCTGCAACAGGTGTCTATAACTAGCTAGTCACTTTGGCCGTTATATTTTATGCGGATGCAACATTCCAGTTTCGCCACATAGACCTGGGTAGTCCGAAACATCTGTACATTGTAAGCTTGTGATACTATCTAGATGTCCGATAAAATTTTAAGAGATTTTTTTTTATTATTTATAGTAAGTTCCACCCTATACAAAGCACAGCGTACACTCAAGGTAGAGGGTTACTTTATGGAGCAGTTTGTACAGTTAGTAGTGGAAGATAACGGTTAACCCTAGCCTGAACGAGGTTGAGATTATATTGATCGGGGAAATAATTCTTTACAGTGCTTCACGGGGAAAAGCTGCACGAGACAAAAGTTACTTCTCACAAATGCAACACGAAAGGAATGTGGGTGGTTTGCTAGAATGTAAATAGCTTATATATATATATATATATATAAGGAAATGGACAAAGTCCGACAATTATTTTAAGACATTTTTATGTTTCTACATTTTTTTTATAGATACAAATATTTAAGTAAATGCTCTGTTTATAACAAACAGTATTAAACAACATTTACCAGCCTGAATGTCCGAGAAATTTTTACAGAAAATATTCGTCCTCCATCAGGATTCGAACCTGTACCCTATACGGAACCGTCATTTGGCTTAACGTTACCAATACCGATTTGGCCACGAGGGAGGGTTCGGCCGAATTTATTGGAAGATGGATGTTTAAACTTCAATCTTCCCAAAAATTCGACCTTGTTAACCGAACGCTACTTTTTAAGACATTTTTTTTATGTTTATACGTTCTTTTTTATAAATACAAATACATTCAGGTCGCTAAAAGTTGTTAATACTGTTTATTATAAACAGAGCATTTATTTAAATATTTGTATCTGTAAAAAGAACATATAAACATACAAAAAATGTCTTAAATATATATATATATATATATATATATATATATATATATATATATATATATATATATATATATATATATATATATATATATATATATATTTGTTTCATTAAAAATGACTGACAAGGTACAGCAGGTATTTTTTTTTATTTTTTCTTGTATTCTTATAATTTTCTTCTTTTCTGGACATAAATTATTTTGGAATTGGTCGAATTTTCTATTTTTATGACAATTTTTATGGCCAGTTTCTACGTAATTTATGCCCAGAAAAGAGGAAATTATTAGAACACAAGAAAAATTAAATAATAAAACTTAATCACAGTAACTTGTCTGTTGTTCTTAATGAAACTTGTATAAAATAGGGATTGCTGGACAAATACAATATATATATATATATATATATATATATATATATATATATATATATATATACAAATCCGTGATTTCCCACCTGAAGAAACGTTAATGATTTTTATCATTGAGACAAGATGTACATTTTTGTAGTGGGTATATACATGTTCTAATGTTACACTGCATAATATATATATATATATATATATATATATGTGTGTGTGTGTGTGTGTGTGTGTTTGTGTGAAATTCGGGGATTGTTTTTCGATTATTATACAGTAATAAACTGGTTCCCCAGATTTAATATAATTAAAACGTATGTGAAAATTGGCATGTGAAAACCTTCTCATAATTTTAAGAAATTAAAATATGCCGCCATTTTTTGAAGGCATGTCATACTAATGTTAGTGGAGCTTTCTACCTGACATAAAATGGGGGATCAGATTTCAATAATTATAATGTAATGTACTGATCCCTATATTAATATAATATTTGGAAAATTTATGCAAAGATACCCATAAAAAAAACAACTTCTAAACATAGTAAGGACTTAACAAGATATACCGTCATTTTTAATGAATGAGTAAACTAGTATTCCTATATAAATCTATCGAGAAAAAATGGGGACCATTTTATCTATTATTGTAAAGTAATATCCGGACCCCTCATAATTAGTATATATTTAAATAATAATTAGGAAAATAAGGATCTCTTAAATCTCTTATGTGCAAACATTCTAAAAATCGTAATATCTAACAAAATAAGCATTTACTATACCAATACATTTAGCAGCAGTGGAACATTATTTTATCTAAACTAGCAACGCCAAGAATAAAAAGGAAAAAAATCCTCCATCATCTATTTGTTTTCTGCCTTCCAATAAAAATCGGTTTTCGTTATCCTGCAATGGGCGGAGTTCGCTATACAGTCGTACTGCTGTCTTTTCCCTTCCCTCACGTAGTAACATCGAACTGGTGTAAACAAAGCTCCCGAGGCAAAATGGTCGGCTTACGATACAGAGCGACCGAGAGTAATTGAAAAAAAAAAACAACATAATTTTCGACGAGATGAAGTGTGGGCTCCCTTATAGCTGTAACGTCCATGCTGGTAGAATGTTTAAAAGAGAGATAGTTGAAGCACCAAAAACCCCTTTAAATAATATTTTAAAAATCAACCGATCTGAAGTGTTAAAAGCTAGTATATATATATATGTAAATATATATATATATATATATATATATATATATATGTATGTATGTATGTATGTATGTGTGTGTGTGTGTAGTGTAGTGTGAGGTCTACCTGAATATATCATTTAATCAAGTGCAGCGCAGAGGTCTGCCGTTCCCATCCCCTGACGTGGCCATCAGGTCAGGTGAGGTCATGGATCAGGTCAGGTGAGGTCTAACATAGATATTTATATCTGTCTCACTAAATACCTGACTTTACCCATATAAAAAGAAGCAAATGAAGCCCCTACACGGTGGAGTAATGGATAGCTGTTTGGATTGAAGAATCGGAGAGACGAGTTCGAATTCGAAGATATGAATCCTCTTCTTCTCTCCTAGCTATGGTTAAATATCATTGGATGACAACTGGTCTACTAATGGCGACCTACAGCGGGAAAAGTATCAGAAGATACATGATCGCCTAAGCACTTAACTGACAGAAATCAGAACCGGCGTGATCCAAACACTCTAATCCCTATTATTGAAAAGGGAATATGCAAATGATTCAGTGATACATTCGGATGAGGGGTATAGTAATAGTAATATATAAAATATAGTAATCTAAATGCCATGGGTTGCCGACATTCAACAGTAAATCACCAGCGACATTATATGGATTCAGCGACGAGAGCACACACTTAAGTAA
Source organism: Acanthosepion lycidas (assembly GCA_963932145.1). NCBI lineage: Eukaryota > Metazoa > Mollusca > Cephalopoda > Sepiida > Sepiidae > Acanthosepion > Acanthosepion lycidas. Next base: position 24,874,734 of record OZ010583.1, on the reverse strand, counting down.
TTGAGCGATCGTTGTTGGATGTTGAAACGTTGATTCTGAAGAAAATGCGAAGTGTTGGTAGTCAGCTGTTCCAGTCTCATCTTGATCATTTTTTTGATGGAAGATGGTGAGACAAAATTCATCTATCTATTTGTGTCTTTTAAGGTGTTTATCGCTAAAATAAATATATGTTTTGTATTGGATAGCATGTTTATTTTTACCTCCCTGTCTGTAATATAAATATAAATAGTACATAGATATATAAATGATACTGTAAGCTTTAAATAAATATGTATACACATACAATATTATATTACAATTTGGTACTGCGGTAGACCTCACGCTATAGACGAAACGGGAGGTAGACTTCACAGCATATTGAGGTAGACCTCACGCTATAGACGAAACGGGAGGTAGACTTCACGGTGTATTGAGGTAGACCTCACGCTATAGACGAAACGGGAGGTAGACTTCACGGTATATTGAGGTAGACCTCACGCTATAGACGAAACGGGAGGTAGACTTCACGGTATATTGAGGTAGACCTCACATTATAGACGAAACGTAGCACCTATGTATCTATCTATCTATCTATCTCTACACTCTTTAACCGGCAAAGCTAATCCTGTTACTGCATTTTTAATCCCAGTGGTGAGTCGATAATAATAGATTAAATATTAAATAGATTAATATTAAATAAACCTAACTTCATCTAACAGAATGAATAGAGTTTGAGTTATGCTCATCTTCAAGATTTAAAGGCAGTAAAATTCGCCTAGTAGGCACGGTTTTAGGGGCCAAGCCATTTTAGAATGAGAGCGTGCATGGCCCTCCATAACTTCCAGTTTTTGGGGTTCCTCTAAGGTAAAATTGACACGTCTATATTTGCATTTCCCCAACCATCTAAACAATAAACTCGTTAAGCAGATTACTTACTATTTTCATCTGCTTATATCTTTGGGGTATTACATTTTCCAAGCCTTCCTTCCTCAATTGTGTGTCTCAAAACCTTCAGCTCCCATTTTCTGGTTGTAACTATCAGGTTACAGTTACTGTTTTTCTTTAAACCGTCTGCGTTTCTCACCTCTACTACTTATGGTATCCTTAGCAATCGTCGGTATAACAACATCTCTGTCGCATCAACTATCTTCTTACTATGTGAAGATGTTTTTCCATAATTCACTGCCATGTAGAAGATTATATTGTTCATTAAATACTCTTTCTCCCCTATAGCAGAATGGACCACTTACATAATTCTCTCCAAAATCCATTTCTGGCATTGTCATATGATTTGATATGTCTTCCTCATCTATGTTTGGTTCAGGGCATTGAGGAAGAACATGAAAGAACTTGTACCTGCCACGATCATTTTTCTATCTAAAGGATTATATAAGGCAAGTCTTACTATTTAACCCATATCTTGAGGAGAAAATTAAATATTATATAACATTTCAGCAATTATTTTGTTCCTAAAGATATTTTTTATATCTTAATTAACTAATGAAATAGCGCTGGCATACGACCATATCTGGTTGAAACACCGGTTCTTGTACGATCACTGAAGTTAAGCAACGTGGAGCCTGGTCAGTACGAAAATGGGCGACCGCTTGGCAATACCAAGTGCTGTAAGCTTGGATGTGCAGGTGCTGTAATGGATAACCGCTCGGAATTGGACAGATGGTAGCCGAGTTCCAGTTCTGGTTAGGTTCATTATATTCACTTACGTGCAAACACCTTCGTAAAAGACATACATATGTACATACATATTTATAATAAACAGATGATAACTGGCCACTCGTATTCGAGGACGATTTGCGGCTTGCTAATCCCTACTGGAGACACTCGCTCAGGCAGCACGCCCAAGCCCTTGGCCACGATGACTTGTAGCTTCGTGCTAGCACAGCTATCAACAGTCACAGCTATCGACGTCCCACAAAAGTTCCGTCTACCCAGTTTCACTCAATGGTTTTAAATGGTTTTCAGTCGACCCAGTCCGATAATATCAGGAAATCTACTGACAAATCGATCATTGTGAGATTCGAACCCGGGTCTCATGGTCAGATAGCGAACCCGGGGTCCTAGCACCTGTCAGGTTCACAGCTATGGGAAAATAGTTAACTTCCAAAAGGGGTCAAAAGACAAAGTGTAGAAATAGGTTTTAATACCAGCAATACATTTTTGGAAAAAATATTACCAGCAATACACTATTGAAATAAAAATATTACCAGCAATAAATATCTTGTCGGCATTAAATAACCCCTTGAGTTTGGTATGCCGTAAAAGAAAACAAACCAAATCAAACCTCTTTCTTGTCAGCATAGACACTCTTTCACACACATAAATATCTACAGAACCCTTTTAAGTGGCATAATAATAATAATAATAATAACTTCAGTAATTTCTTAATTCTTGTTCTTTTATTGCCCTATCGCCTTAATAGTGCTTTTTTTCTCATATTCTCATAATTTTATTCTCATTTTGTCATATTTTTTATTCTCATATTTTTTATTCTCATATTCTCATATTTCTTATTCTCATATTCTCAATTTTTATTCTCATATTCTCATATTTTTTATCCTCTTATTTTTTATTCCCATATTCTCTTTTTTATTCTCATATTCTCATATTTTTTATTCGCTTATTCTCTTTTTTATTCTTATATTCACATATTTTCTATTCCCATTTTTTTCTCATATTTTTTATTCTCATGTTTTTTATTCTTATATTTTTATTCTCATATTGTTATTCTCATATTCATATTCTCATATTCTCATTTTTATTCTCATATTCTCATATTTTTTATTCTCCTATTTGTTAATCTCATATTTTTATTCTCTTATTTTTTATACTCATTTTCTCATATTTTTTATTCTCATCTTCTCTTTTTTATTCTCATATATGTTATTCTCTTATTCTCATTTTTATTCTCATATTTTTTATTCTCATAATTTTTATTCTCATATTCTCATTTTTTATTCTCATATTTTTATTAATATATTTTTGATTCTCATATTTTTATTGTCATATGTTTTATTCTCATATTTTATATTCTCATATTCTCTAACGCTCGTAACGGAAATTGGAAAATATGAAAAGTTCTCAGGGGAAAAAAATATATAACCAGAGTATTTTTCTTGCTGTTTTTAATCATGGAACAATAATATATATATATATATATATATATATATATATATATATATATATATATATATATATATGTATATATATAATAATATTCTTACTTTGTCCTGGACATTGAGTTCTATCTGAATAATATCCTGTTACGAATTTATATATATATATATATATAAGCAAATATATGGATATAGATCCGACAGTATGAAGAAAAATATACGGAAAAAACAAACAAAAATCCTTATAAGCAATTATGCTGTTTTAATGTTAATATAATGTCAACGTCTGACGTTTCGGTCTAATAAACCATCTTCAGGGCATATTCATAGATATATTGTCATGTTGAATTGATAATATTAATTATATTTTATGAATATGTCCTGAAGATGGTTTATTAAACCGAAACGTCCGACTTTGACATTGTATTAACATTAAAACAGCATAATTGCATATAAGGATTTTTGTTTGTTTTTTCCGTATATTTTTCTTCATATATATATATATATATATATATATATATATATATATATATATTGAATACTAATATTATCACTATCTATCTATATATATGTGTGTTTGTGTGTATTTATATATATATATATATATATATTATATGTATATATACATATATATTGACTACTAATATTATCTATGTATCTATCTATATATATATATATATATATATATATATATATATATATATATATATATATATATATATATATATATATTGCCCACTAACTGAACAAGGAAAACCTCTAATATAACCGGAGTGAATTTGATCGTTCCCGCAAACTTCAGGAAGTTCAGTTTTTTTTTTAATGCCATTTATATATATTGTGGAACGCTAGAGAAAGCATCAGATGGCTTTTTTTTCTGACCATGCTCGACGTAGCTTAACTTCGGTAAGAGAACGGAAACCTGTGTTGTCGACATGATTTGAAGATTCGATCAATGAAAGAAATTAAAAGTTCTGCAGATGCCACGTAATTTATTAATACATCATTGCACGCATTAACCTCCATACTTGTCACTGTTGACGTTATTGTCATCGCGTTACTATCGGGGCAATGATATTTTACACTGCCACTGCGAAGAAAATGGATTTAATGTTTTTTTTATTATTTTTTTATTTTTTTTATTTTTTTATTTTTTTTACACTGTTCTGCATTGATGAAAGTAACTCTTAAATTCAGAATATCTGAATTTGATTTTTTTTTTTTTTTACAGTCTAAATTTAAAAAGAAAATCATTAAAACCAGAAATGGCATTGGCATTTCGTCGATAAAAAGCAGCATCGATTCACACCGGCTCTTTTCAGTTAGGGTTGCCAAGTCTTTCAGGACATAAAGAAAAATTATGTAAGTATTACATTTTAATTTAATTCCTGTAGATATGTATTATAATAAATTTAGTTAAATTCTATTCGGTTTTATTCGTTTTTGAGTTGGCAGTTCAGTATGTCCCATTTTGTTTTCTTGGTTGCTTGATTTTGTTTAGTGGCATATTTAATGCCGAAATCTAAATTATATGGCTTCAACTAAATATATTTTGAACGAAATTGTATGCCTTCAAGTACAGAAAATGTATTGTTGGTATATATATATATATATATATATATATATATATATATATATATATATATATATATATATATATATATATATATATTGTTGGTGGCGGTCAATATTTACCCATAGATGCGACACTAGCAGGTGTTGCCATCAATTTTGTTTAGCTGCATATCAGCATTTATGGGTTATTTAGTGCCGAAATCTGAATTGTATGGCTTCAAGTAAATATATTTTGAACGAAATCGTATGCCTTCAAGTACAGAAAATGTATTGTTCGTATACACACACACACACACACACACACACACATATATATATATATATATATATATATATTATTGGTGGCGGTTACTACTTCCCCATAGATGGGACCCTAACAGGTGCTACCACCAATCTTGTTTAGCTGCATATCAGCGTTTATGTGTTATTTAGTGCCGAAGTCTGAATTGTATGGCTTCAACTAAATATATTTTGAACGAAACTGTATGCCTTCAAGTACAGAAAATGTATTCTTGGTATATATATATATATATATATATATATATATATGTATATATATTGTCGGTGTCGGTCACTATTTGCCCATACCTGGGATCCTAGCAGATGCTACCACCAATTTTTGTTTACTGCCTATCATCGTTTATGAGTGATTTAATGCCGAAAACTAAATATTTTGAAGGCAATTTTATGACTCTACCTACAGATATTTTGTACATAATTTTATATCTTCAGGATAAATATATGTTTGTTTTTTTTTAGATATATCGTTTGTAGATGATAAAACGTATCGTTGGTAGTTTATTTTTAAGTATTGCTGGTATTAGGTTGGTGCAAAAATAATGACTTAATAATGTCGTTTTTTGACGTTACGTCAAAAAATTTAGTTTCTTTTTATAAAATGAATTTGGCTACAATGGACTCTCATTCTCTTTCACTATCCGTAAAAACTTGAGTCTTAGTAGTTTTGTCGCCTTGCGTGAGAAAAAAAAAGTATTAATATCTAACAGACTTCACTCGTTCACTATCTGATAATGTTTTTAGAAAAAATTTTCTATGGGATTAATTTTCACTCTTTATGAAATGTTGAAGGGTTTGTGGACGTTCAAGATATTTGTTCAAAGAATATGACTATAAAGACAGAAAATATTAATTGGTCGACGTGCAGGTCTGATGTAGTTAAGGAAAGTTTTACAAATAGATGCCAACTTGTTGTTGGCCAAGTAAAAACCAATTCCAAACATTTTACTGCACTGTATAAGACAATATTCCTAAATAGAACTATTTTTTATTTGAAAATCAAAACAATCGTCAAAGAACAGTAATGCAGGACAGTTAATTAATGAAATGCACATTTGAAAATCAATAAGGAAATTAGTCAAACCTGAAAAGTGATAACGCCTAGACGTAGATAATATATAAATCAGACAAGGAGATTTAGCGCGCAAATTACTCTTTTTGAGTAATTTCCCGTCTACTTATCATCTCTCAGCTGCGTCTCTGTCTTTGGACAGAGTACACTCAGGGGCCTCTCCTTCAAAGGACAGAGTCGCAACGGAAGAAAATTATACTGAAACGTGCCGGCTTTAGAGTACAGATGCCCGAGGCCGCGCCTTCTCATTGCTCTAGAGAGAAGAATCGGTGCACGCACCGAGGCCAGCGCAACCGACGGTTGCGGGGGCTTGGGAAATTTTTGTCCCTTGCCCGGGTGTACGCGCTCGGGCTCCCCATATTAAACCGACCTTGTTTCACAACCTGACCTCGTGCGCGGGGAGTAACTACAAATTACTCTTTTTGAGTAATTTCACGTCTACTTATCATTTCACAGTTTCGTCTCTGTGTTTGGCCAGAGTACACTCAGGGGCTTCTCCGTCAAAGGACAGAGTCGCAACTGAGGAAAATTATACTGAGACGTGCCGGCCTTGTGGGACAGCTGCTAACAAAACCGACGGCTGCGGGGCTCAGAGAAGTTTTGTTCCTTGCCCGGGTGCACGAACTCGGGCTCCCCACATTAAACCGACTTCGTATCACAACCTGACCTTGTGGTGGGGGTTGAGTAAATACAAATTTCACGTCTACTTATCATCTCGCAGTTGCGTTTCTGTCTTTGGGCAGAGTGTGCTCATGGGCTTCTCTGTCAAAAGACAGAGTGGCAACTACGGAAAATAATACTGACATGTGCCTGGCCCTGAGGAACAGCTGCCCGAGGTCGAGCTCGTGTTCCCACCTAAAAATAGAACTTGTGTCACATCTCGTTCTAGTGGGGAACAGAGTAAATACCGTGTGTAAATTACTTTAAAGTAGTTTGTAACACATCATTTATCATCTCTCAGTTGCGTCTCTATCCTTGGGCAGAATGCACTCAGGGGCGACTCCATCAGTGTCGCAACTGAGGAAAATTATACTGAGAGGTGCCCAGCCCTGGGGAAGAGCTACACGAGGCCGCGCCCTCTCCTTGCACTAGAGAGAGGAATCAGTGCACGCTTCGAGGCTAGCGAAACCGACGGTTACAGGGGGTGGGGTCGGCAAAATATTGTTACTTGCCCAGGTGTACGCGCTCGGGCTCCCCACATTAAACCGACCTCGTTTCACAACCTGACCTCATAGGGGGGTGAGTAAATACAAATTACTATACTACTGGGAGAACTGAGATCACATTTATTCATTTTATATATATATATATATATATATATATATATATATATATATATATATATATTGTGGCCTGTTTAGGGGCCTAAAAGAAAGACACGGAAGACGAAGGTAGTTTGAACAAGTGTATTGAAATAACAGATATATACAAGGCAAGAGTATTAGTAATAAGCAGATAGAGGTGTACGTCCGAACGGTAGGTTGACACTGCGTCTACGCTATATTTAACAGCGCCCCCCACGAGGGTTGTACGTGGCACAAGGCCGAGTTTACCGTGGGCCCTCTGAGCCCGTAGGCTCGGTCAAAAATATTCCCTTAGAACCCGTATAAACGGGTTCAGGGTATGTCTACCTCCCCGGAAAAACTCTGCCCTTCGTCATAGCTTCGTTCGGGTTCCTCTATGTCAAAGCAGAGAGTTCTACTTTAGGACGGTTTACCACAAAATATACATACCCGAATAAATCTGGAACAAAATAGAATGGTATAATATGTTATGCTTATGTTTATAAATATTAGGTTTTGAGTCATAAGTTTAGGTGAAATATTTGTAATGATGAATGTATCATCCTAACTCTTAATTATAGGGGGTACTTAAGAATAAATTTAGAGTACCCGGACATAAGACAATGTTCAGCGCCAAATTCAGTAGATCGGCAGGTTAAATCACCACAACTGACCCCAAACTCTGAGCACCATAGAAGAAATGTAATATTTTTCCTGTGGTGAAGTCGTCAGTATAACCCTTGACCTTACCCCGATCTATCCTTATGCTAATCATATTCGGCAAAAGGTTTTGATGGGGAAATATTTTACTAATAAAAACCACGTGAAAGAATGTGTCGAAAATATAAAAACCTCCGCAATTTTAATCAAAAGTAATCAAAGAGCAGCCTGATAAGAAGCAAGGACTCATTGCAAATAATCGTGAATATACACCACAGGCGAAACGTTTGGGAGCACTCTGCGTTTCTTGAATAACAGCTTAAAATGAGATATTTCGGTATTTTCTAACGAAAGAAAACTTGTCTGTAACTATAATATATTTGATTTCTCTTTCTTATTTGTCTTTCTCCAGACTCACCTTACAATCAAAATGTTCAAATTTAGACTCATCTGTTAGTAATAGATTTTGCTAAATTGTGAATATTTTGTATGAGAAACATGTATCTTCATCATTAACCTCTGATGATCAGCGATGATTAGAATTGTAATAAAACCCAGATATACTAAAGTAATTTTATACATTTTTTTCTTTTGACAAAGAAATAGCAGCACTATTTATTCATTAGAGTTTTATTTACACTATTTTTATTACATTGTTTGTCGGAATATTTGCCAAAACATCGGCGAATTTTCAATTTTTTTCGAACTCTATGAAATGGCGAATAATAAAAATTTCCATATAGTTGGATCACGTATTTTATACAATTCTCCAATTTAAATGAAAATTTCAGAACATATTTATCAATTATTTACTTTTATAATGAATAGATTTTTAATTTTTTTAAAATTGAGAAAATATTATTCTTTTAGTAATAACCACCAATATTTTCCTTAATAAATTTTTTTCTGAAATTAGGACTGCCCCGCTTCGCAGTAGGTATGGGGCCTCCACACGGTCCAGATTTCGGGGTAGCAAGCACGGGCCATATCCATTATTATAGTTGATAATTGACAATACAACTTAGAAAAAAAGTAAAAAGTACAAAAAAAAAAAAAAAAAAAAAAAAAAAATTGAAAGGAAAAAATAGGAAACAGATATTTTAGTATTTTCTAAAGAAATGTATTAAATTTCTCTTTCTTTTTCGTCTTTCTCCAGACTCATCTTACTATCAAAAAATTTCAAATTTTTATTCTTCTGTCTATAATACATTTTGCTAAATTATGAATATTTTGTATGAGAAAAATTATGTTTTTTCCCTATTAACCCCTGATGATCAGCGATGATGAGAATTTTAATAAGATCTAAACATGTAAAAGTAAATTTATACATTGTTCATTTGACAAAAAACAAAAATCAACATTATTTATTTATTAGATGGATTATTTACATATTTTACATGTACATTGTTTATCGGAATGTTTGACAAAAAATCGGCTAATTATCATTTTTTTTTTCGAATTTTATGAAATGGTAAAGAATAAACAACTTATAGTTGGTTCAAATATATTCATAATTTAATAAATATTTAAAAATTCATGAATAAAAAATGTTTTCATATTTACTGTAATTCCCCATGTATAATACGCATTTTTTCAAAGAAATAATAAGCAAAATTAGGGGTTCGTATTATGCACGGTTACAAAAAATCATTTAAAAAATTGCCGTTTCAAAGGTCGACTTCAGTTGCGAAATTACTACTCTACAAAAAAAAACGACAATTTGACAGTAACATTCGGCGATTGCGATCCCATAAGGATGTCAAATACAGTCATACCTACATAACAATACTTACAAATGTAAAATAAATTTAGAATTATCACAAAACTAAATTAGAATAATATTATTCTATGTTTAAAACCATTTTTTAATAAGAGTAGGAAACGCTGGCCGTAATGAAATGAGTGAGGTACAATTTATAGGGCTTGATTACCAAAAATGGGTGCGTATTATGCGTGAGTAAAATGATTTTTCCACACTTTCAGAACAATTTTAGGGGTGCGGATTATAGGTGAAGGCTTATTATAGATGGGGAATTACGGTATTTCTTTATAAAATGGTAGATGATATATATTGCATTGCTTTAGTTTTAATTGCCTTGGTTTTTAGAATTGTTAAATATAAACTTATTCTTTTAAATAAGCAATCTAATAAATAAATTATTATTTTTGTTGTCTATTCTGAAGAACAAAAGAAAATGTATAAATTCACTTTCATTGTATGTTTAGATATTATTAAAATTCTAAATTTGTGTTGCGATGGAGATCGAGTTCGAATTCCAGTCGAGTTTGTTACAGTCGATTACATACAAATACCCTTGTGAAAGGTATGAACCTATCTCATCTCACTCCAGCTATGGTTTGAATAACAGGACAGAGTAGGTTCTATAGCCTTGGTTGGCGACCAGTTTACAGCAGAAAGAAATGTCAAACTACTACCTGAAAATCATCTACTTAGGCAGTCACTGATCAAGGATCAAAAACGAACAGGTCACGTATGACATTAACTGACAATTCTGATCATCTTTTTTTTTAAACAATAACCATTTTATCATTATTTATTTTAATATTATTTAATCATCTAGCCGTTACCTTCCACCCAGTAGCCGTTAGGATAATACAATAGACATTGCTACACATAATGCAACATTGGCCAGCATATATAAATAGTTGAACCAAAACACAACTCATATGGCCTGAATATTTTGCTTAAGCATGAAACAAACTGCCCACTTTTATATTTACATGCGCTCTATCGCAGATATTTAGCACTTAACCAATATATATAACATACCTTAAAACTATATTCTTATCACACACACACACACACACACATACATATATATATATATATATATATATATATATATATATATATATATATATATATATACAGTGGGGGGAAATAAATATTCGTACACTTGAAAAATTGTATTTTTATAAATGTAAAAGCCTTAAATAAAACAAATCTCGGCACATTTTATGTATAAAGACACATACTATTAAAAAATAATAATAAACTTAATTAATTCTTTTTCTAACAGAAATTAATGCATTTTTTTAATTCTAACTGGTGAAAAAAGTATTCGTATAAATCAATTATTAGAATAAAATAATAAATTAATTATGAAAAAAGTATATTCTAGAATGTTCCAGTAATGTTATCAGTAATTATAGCTAAGACTATTAGCCATTGTCAGAGCATTCTGCAATTTTTAGTCTTACGAGAAGGTTCTAATAATGCCTAAAGGTAAAGAATTGACTATTTCACAAAAACAACACATTTTGTCTCTTTGGAAAGATGGGAACAGTTACAGAACGATTTCTAACAACCTGAATATTCCTTTTACTACAATTGCTTCGTTCATTGCAAGGTTTAAAACTCTTAACAGCGTCGAAAACCAAAGACGAACAGGTGCTCCAAGGAGGATTTCTCTAAGATCATCAAGGATATTAGGACGCCAGATCCAACAAAATCCACAGGTTACCCGAGAAGAGCTGCAGGAACATCTGCATGCATTAGGGATTAAAGTAACCAAGCGTACAATAAATAATGAACTACACAAAAACAGTCTGAAATCACGCATCCCAAGGAAGACTCCATTCGTCTTGAAACGACACAGAGATGCTAGGCTAAAATTCGTTAGAGAGTATAAGGATAAAGAATATTCGTTTTGGGGGAAAGTACTATGGACAGATGAAACTAAAATAGAGTTGTTTTGTCATAATTATCGAAATCATGTGTGGAGGAAGGACAGCGAAGCCTACTTATCAAAGAACACGTTGCCAACTGTAAAGTTTGGTGGTGGCAGTATCATGATGTGTGGCTGTTTTTCTGCAAAAGATGTTGGCAGAATATTAATAATAGATGGCAAGATGAATGCCGAAAGATATCAGAAAATCCTGCAAGACAATTTAATGCATTCTGTCGAGAGACTTCGGCTGCCTCCTGATTGGGTTTGCGAACTGGATAATGATCCTAAGCATACCGCTAGATCTACAAAGAAATGGTTAGCTGAAAGTAACGTTGGTGTCTTGTAATGCCCAAGTCAGACCCCAGACTTTAACCCAATCGAGAATTTATGGCGATATTTGAAAATTCAAACTGGGAAAAGAGCACCAACAAATATCAAGAATTTTAAGACAATATGCCAAGAAGAATAGGACAAAATAGCACTCAATGTGTGCAAATCATTAGGTGAGACGTACAGGAATAGACTGGTAGCTGTTGAACTCAATAAAGGATATTCCACAAAGTATTAAATTAAGTTAATATGCTTTTTTTTGTTTTGTACGAATACTTTTTTCATCAGTTAAAATGAAATAATGCATTTCTGTTAGAATAACAATTAATTAAGTTTATTACTATTTTTTAATAAAATATATCTTTACACAAAAAATGTATCAAAATTTGTTTTAGTTAACGCTTTTGCATTTATAAAAATACAATTTTTCATGTGTACGAATATTTATTTCACCCACTGTATATATATATATATATATATATATATATGTATATGTAGAAATATAGTTTTAACGTGTGGTATATTTATGGGATAAAGTGCTCAATGTCAGAGATAGAGCGTATGTAAATCTAAATCTAAAAGTGAACATAGAAGTCAACACTCAGAGGCGACAGGCTGTTTCATGCTAGACACAATCGTCAGGCCTGACGAATGCATCTAGAAGGGGCATGGCATCGAGGTAGGTAATATATATATATATTAGGTTGGTGAAAAATAATGACGTAATAATGTCGTTTTTTGACGTTACGTCAAAAAACGACATTATTACGTCATTATTTTTGCACCAGCCTAATATATATATTGTCTGAGTGAATATGATATACGATGTTCTAGATACTATACATCAGAAGAATTTTAGGCAAATGAACAGGGCTGGCGCTCGGGTCTCGTCCCCACCCCGAAACTTTGATTTACTTATATTATGAATTATTTTTTTTAAATCTAAACAAATGTAATCTTTTTGTAATAACCCCCAATATGAAATTAGAACTCCCCCCATCCCAGTAGGTACGGGGCCCCACGCGATTGAAAGTTTCGGGTTAGTAAGCACCAGCCCTGTCGATTATTATAGTTTAAGTTATATAACTTAGGTAGAAAAAAGTAAAAAGTACAAAAAAAAAAAAAGGAAAAAAAATAAGAAAAGTGATATTTTATTATTTTCTAAAGAAAAGAGAAGATTTTTGTAACGATAATGTATTTGATTCCTCTTTCTTTTTCGTCTTCCTCTGACGCTGCTGAAACTTGGCTTTATGGGGCTCCAAGCATGTTGGGGTTTCCTTCGTAGTACGCCTGCAACGGCCATGTAGATTAACAGTTGATGATTGATAATGTAACGTCAGTTTAAAAATAATTTTTAAAAATGGCGGATAGGCACAAAATATTGCTAAAAAAAAAATGTCAGAGGCCAGAATCGAGCCCTCAGAAAGGCGCCCCCAACCAGACGGGAGTTTCGGGGGTAAGACCCGCCGTTCCGGAAAAAAAATGACAAAATGAAAAAAAGATATCTGTAACCTGTTTCGTCCTCTAAAAGGACTTCGTAAGACTAAAGTAATGTTTTTGTTGATGGAATTATATATTTGTATGAAGTGGAGGGGAGATATAAAAACGCAAGCGTCTATTATAATTATGCAACGATATGATACGCCGATGATATTGGAACGCTGGAATTTTAAATATGCTGTATATTTGACAAGCTTTACATCTCTTTGGTTAAATATAACGGAGAAGGAATGTTTCGTCATTTTTTATGCAATTATATATTTATTCCCGTTTCTACAATTTTTATTTTTGAAAGAAGTGTGTGGAGAAATTGTCCATAACACACACATACATACACACACACACACACACACACACACACACACACACACACACACACATATATATATATATATATATATATATATATATATATATATATATATATATATATATATATATCCCCTCACCTTCATTAAAATATATAATTCCATCCATCAACAAAAACATTACTTTAGTCTGACGATGGCCTTGTAGAGGACGAAACGCGTTACCGATATCTCTTTATCATTTATTTACCGGACCGGCGGGTCTCACACACACACACACACACACACACACATATATATATATATATATATATATATATATATATATATATATATATATATATATATATAGTGAGAGGGAGAGAGAGAGGTAAAGCTCAAAGAAAACCCCATACAGACACACACACATATATATATGTGTGTGCGAGTGTGTGTGTGTGTTTATGGTTATGTTTGTGTGTGCGTGTGTGTGTGTGCGTGTGTGTGTGTGCGTGTGTGTGCGTGTGTGTGTGTGTTTGAGCTTTACCTCTCTGAAGAAAGCAGGTGAAAGAAAAACATATTCACATGATGAAAAGCGACGACAGCGACAATCATGTAAAAAACGACAAACAATTTTTATTCGCTTTTCTTCCCCCATTTTGACGGGGGAATTAAATGAAACGGTAAGTAGCTCTTTGCAACAACAAGCCCCACAATCAATCAGTTCGGAATCAATTTGCCAGATAAGAGAATTACACAGAAATTGCTTTCTGATTAGAATCTTCGAAACTCGGTAATCTCTTCCCGTCTCGAATCCAGATTTTCGCTGGGACAAGATAAGGAAAGCGACTGATTTTTCCGGGATTTTCCGTTTTCTTCTTGTTTTTCGTCTTCGTCTTCTGGGAAGTTGTTTCAGCATTAAAAACAAACGAATGAACGCAAGAACGAGTCAGGCGCGGTAGGGGGGAGTCAGGGAGAAATAAAGCAAGAAAGAAAAAAAAGTGAATATGCATCATCGAAAAAAAATTGTACGCAAAGGTTGGTGGATAGCAATCAAGCAACATACCACATGATAATGGCGGCTTTCCCAAGGAGAAAAGCGCGGGAAAAAATGAGAGTAAAAGAATTAGAAACTAATTATTGTTGCAATTGTTATTATCATTATTATTATAGTAACAAGACGACGTGTTAGTTCAAGTCTTTCTTTCTCTTTTATCTATTATATTAGCCCTTCTCTTTTACTTTTGTTCTACTTTTCTTTATATTTATCGCCTTACTTCCTATCGTTACGCCTGTAACTGTATCCTGTCAAGTGCCACGTCACAGTGCCGTCCAAAGTCCAAGCAACGTCTTATCTGCAATACGAAAGACTTCTGAATGCAAAGAGATTTATATAGACATACTCAAAAATTAATATGACTTGGGCTAGGTGACAAATTTAGAGGAACATGCTGAGAGAAGCACTACTGACCTCGGCAAATTAAAGAATTTCTAAAGACAAAGAGTCAATGACAGAGGCAATGCCCCCTGCGTATCCATGATAAAACCCCCGAATTTACGATACAGCTTTCAAATCCATGATACGCCTCCGAATGTATGATACAGTCCCCAAACTCTACTATACCTTTTTGCAAATTAATTGAAACAACAGCTTTAGTTTCCTTTCATTCACAGTACAGTCAGTTTTAAACCCACTGGAGTGACAAGGTGGAATAGATTTCTTTTATTTTCCCCAGATTAGGTCATTTGCAGTGATGTGTAGTAATATGAATCTATTTTCGGGGTCTACGATGAAATTTGTTTGGCCTTGAAAAATATTGCGTCATCCTTTATTGCATCAGATTTTTATCACGTCTAGTCACTATTCTCTTGACTGCTGATTTGTTGTCCTACGGCCATTTTCTGCGATGAACATTACTCCAAGGAAGAGTACGAAAAATGTATCGCTACACGAACACACTAGTAAACCTTACCAGTGAGCAAATCAAAGTACTATAGACAGGGAATATATACATATTAATTATTTACCATACATATATATATATATATATATATATATATATATATATGTGTGTGTGTGTGTGTGTGTGTGTGTGTGTGTGTGTGTGTGTGCGTGTGGGCCCGATGAATTGGATCGTGATTACGATTCCAATGTAATAAATTATAACCATGGAATATTAGTGTTTGAGACTTTTATATTGTATTATTACTCTGTCCTGGACAGTGAGTTCTACCTGGATTCTATCCTCTTGGAAATATATATATATATATATATATATATATATATATATATATATATATATATATATATATATATATATGTGTGTATGTATGTATGTATAACTTTGTATTCCTTAAGTTATCGTCTAAAATAGCAGAACAGTCTATTTCTAATATTTCATCAGAAGAATCTAAGGCATAAATATTAGCAATTCGTCCATTTCTATATTGAGAACACTTCTGGTGGCGTAGAAATCTATTAAATAGTACATATATATATAGATACACATTGCGTATTAAATACCATATGTTCACTAGAGAGCTAAAGTATGGATGACTAAAAGTGAAAACAACTGATTTAAATGATTATAATAAAACTATATTCCTGACAATAAAACGCTGTCAAATCTTGAATAACGCTTTAGTGTAATAATTAGAAGAGAGCGAACTGAAGTAAAAGGAGTTAAAAAAAAATAATGTTATGAATAAAGAAAGAGAAACGGAAAAAAAGATGTTGGTAAGAAGACAGAAAAAGGGTTAGAAGAAGAAGAAGAAGAAGAAGAAGAAGAAGAAGAAGAAGAAGAAGAAGAAGAAGAAGAAGAAGAAGAAGAAGGTAATGGTGTTTGTGGTAGTGATGATGATGATGAGAAACATGGAAAAAATCAAGATCATGATGGGAAGCGTTTAGAAGAAGAAGAAGAAGAAGAAGAAGAAGAAGAAGAAGAAGAAGAAGAAGAAGAAGAAGAAGGTGCTGATGAGAACGTTGATAAGAAGATGATGATGATGAGAAGCGTTGGGAAGTAGAAAAAGAAGCAGAAGTAGTAGTATTAGTAGCAGTTTAATTTGATTAATTTTTTACTGCTTAGCATCCCCATTGTGGGTTATTTCAAATTGGTACATATTTTGGATTATAAGAATATTTTTCTTCAGTGAATACTGCATCGTCAATTTTTTGAGAATAATAAAGATTTTTCCAGATAACAGTTCTAATATTTAACCCATAGATGATAGTAGGGTATTAATCCATACCTTTCCTAAACTTCGAGAAGAAGAAAAGTATTAGTTGTAAAATACGAAAAGTCGGACAGAAAAGACATAATAGTAGTAGTAGTAGTAGTAGTAGTAGTAGTAGTAGAAGAATGAAGAAGAAGAAGAAGAAGAAGAAGAAGAAGAAGAAGAAGAAGAAGCATTCTTAAAATACTAAGACAATTACTGAAAAATAAATAGTGATGAGAAATCATCAGAAAAGAAACTAACTTCCCGCTCCTGAGGATATTTGAAGAATAATAATAAAGGTTTTCATTATAATGAATATGAGCCAATTTTGAAAGAGACAAATGAGAAATATTTGGTAAAGAAAAATAATAAAGACTGGAAAGTATCTGTCTATATTTCTGATATGAGGTATTATGTACACTATTTACATTGTACAGACTATCATCCTCATCTTTGTTGCCATTTTTATCACAACGTTTCGGCCGTTGTACGCTCCGGCCTTTTTCAGGCGGTTTGAATGTCGAACTGAACCCTTTATTTCGCTCGCTGGTGTAGACTGTCCTAGTTCCACGTGCCATGTTTTAATGTATGTCAGTTATCAGTTATCTCCTGTTAAATCACCTCTCCAAATTCTCCACCGCCTTAATCAGGTATTGAACTAACACTCTTTGGGTCCTGTCATTGGATCTAACACCTTTATCCACTGTGCCATGTGTCCTTGAGGACATCTGTGTTTGAACTTCTGGGTATTATAAACCTTATGTCTTCAGTGCTCATATTGCAATTTTTGCTGTAATCATTGCATTTATTTTACCAGAGGAGGGATAATATCTATATTTATTAATATATACTTAATAGCTCTGTTTTATTACAATCTAAAGTTATTGTGCAAATCAAACAATTTTTGTTGTTATCATTGATTTTTTACCAGAGCTCATATTGCAATTTTCGTTGTTATTATTGCTTTTCTCTGTCACTCCTTATTACTGGTTCCCATATTGTATTCGTTTCTATGCTTGGTCGGCTCAGGAGATTTTTGTGGTCTAGACTGAATTGATAATGATTTAGAATGACAGCCGATCGAATTTGCGTATTCGAATATCCAATAACATTTGCTAAACGTAACATAAAAAAAGAAAAGAAAAAAATAAACAAAAAAACAATCATTTAATTTCAGACCAAATTTTTGGGGAATATTCGTTACTATGTTGGTGACACCTGCTAAGAAATGAAAGAATGGAGACTACGCCTCCTAGCGGTGACCGATAATAATAACCTTCAATATGACCACTGTCGATATATAAACGGCTTAGGAGAATCACTTTTGTGCTTCTTCTCTCGATGGAAATTGTCGCTCGGCTGTTTATCCGTGTTAGATGTTTCTACTTTGTGCATTTCTTTTTTTTTTTTTTTTTGTTGCTAAGAAACAAAAGAATTTAGCTAACTCTGCGACTCGCTATTTCGACAACTTAAGCAAGATATCTTTGGATTAAAAATAGACTGCCGATTTTAGCGACTCAAATACCAACCAGCCCGTAGTTGAACGGATGGAAATGGTTGAATTGATATATAATCTATACGATAAAAAAAAAGGAATTGAAAGAATTATTCCTTTTCGTGTATCTAGTTGAGCGCTGTTCACAGTATACTGATTCGACTGTCGCATTTGAGCAATTAGGGAAGCGTTCAGGTGAATCGTTGGTGATCAAACAAGAACTGCTTCTTTCAGCGTGACGTGAAGGAACATTCTAATTATATAAAGGAAAATTAATCTTCTGTTGAAGCCTCACCGCTGATAGTGTAAAAGAACGTTACGGAAAAACTAGCAGGAATCTGATGTTAATTTTTACGTTGGCAATAATGAAATTGCTTATAACGTCTTTGCATTTTTCTGCTTTTTAAGAATTCTTCCCAAGTAAAACAATGGTCATTCTTCGGCACCAAACAAATTGGATATATGATCAGAACAGCAGGTGCCAGGAAATGCTTATAAGTTTATTTCAGTTTCTGTCTATATTTCTAAGATGAGGTATTATGCACACTATTTACATTATTCGGACTATTATCCTCATCTTTGTCGCCATGTTTATCACAACGTTTCAGCCATTGTACGCTCCGGCCTTTTTCAGGTGGTTGGAATGTCGAACTGAACCCTTTATTTCGCTCACATGTCTAATGGATCCCCTGTTAATTCCAGTCGAAAGTTCTCCACTGCCTTAACCAGAACACATGGCACAATGGATAAAGTCGTTCCAGTGCCAGGACCCAAAGAGTATGAGTTCAATACCTGGTTAAGGCAGTGGAGAACTTTCAGAGGGGAATTAACAGCAGATAACTGACATCCATTAGACATGGCACTTGGAACTAGAACAGTCTATCCCAGTGAGCGAATAAAGGGTTCAGTTCGACATTCCACCTAACAAAGACAAAAATGAGGACAATAGTCCTAATAATGTAAATCGGTCTATTTCATTTGCGAAATGACTACTCACCACAAACATAGGACAATTTGACACTAACATTTGGCGATTGCGACCCCATAATGATGTTAAATACATTCATATGTACCTAACAAAACTTACAAATGTAAAGTAAAATAAGAATTATCATAAAACTAAATTAGAATAATATTATTCTATGTTCAAATCCATTTTTATAAGTAGGAAACGCTGGTCGTAATGGAATTGAAGAGGTACCATTTATAGGGTTTTCTTACCAAAACAAGTGTGTGCAATATGATTGAGTAGAAGCATTTTGCCACACTTTCCGCACACATTTTGGGGTGCGTATTATGGATGAAGGCGTATTATATATGGGGAATTAGGTAAATAACTTTCAGAGAAAATACATGGAAAGGGTTGATTTGGTTCGGTTGTACATGAACGCTTTCTGCCCATCGTCATATCACGTTCGCAGTCCCGATAATTGCAGCACCCATGCTGACTTGTACAGAATAATACAGCATTTTCAACAGGTTCCTTCAGTGATTTCACTGCATGAAAGTAATTACACAAATTAAGTGCTTTGTAGGTCATTAATAACCAATAATATGTATATGCAAATAGAAGACATAATGCAAATAAAAGTATATAGTACATTTTTTTTTTTTACATTATTAAGGATATTAAGTTATTTAGGGTGACCCCAAAAAAACGGGAATTTTTGAAGTGCGTATGGCCCGACATGAGCAAGTGGCAAAACTGCGAGACAGTGACCTTGAGCATGTAAACATTTCGCCATTTAGAATTCAAGATGAATTCCACAGTATCCCAGCTGAGATGTTGCAGGAGTCAATGAGGAATCTCAACAGCAGATGTCAAGAATGCATTCGTACAGGAGGACGCCATCTACAGGAGGTAATTTTTTTAAAAATGAAAATCCCATCATTGTTTCTTAAATGGCATGTTTTAAAGTTTTAATTACTATGAATACATTTTTTTCTTCCATCACTCTTGGTTTTATTGGATTGTTAAAAAGTTCCTATTTTGGGGGGTCACCCTGAACCTTTCACAATAAGGATATTAAGTTATACTTTTTACAATAGAGGATATTAAGTTATACCGTTTACAATAAAGGATATTAAGTTATACCTTTCACAATAAATGGTATTAAGTTATACCTTTTACCATAAAGGATATTAAGTTATACCTTTTACAATAAAGGGTATTAAGTTATACCTTTCACAATAGGGGTATTAAGTTATACCTTTTACAATAAGGATATTAAGTTATACCTTTTTCAATGAAAGATACAAAGTTATACCATTCACAATAAAGGATATACTAAAAATAAAGTATGCTGATTTGCAATAAAAATATAGAATATGCAGCATGATGTCCCCAGAAAGTCAAACGAGATTATAACAAATATAGATAAAAGGGGAATATAGTAGTTCTCTGAACGCTTTTCATGTATTAGGCACAATGTTTATAGCGACCTTTCCTGGTAACAGTGAAGAAACGGATTTCACACTTGTCGATGAAATTTACTTAGATGTGGTTGCGGCTTGGATTTTCTTTCAATTCTCGGCTGACGGTATCAAATTTCTTCTATGGCGTTGTTCTTGACCGTCTCAAATTTGGAAGTTGTTGTGCCACCCAAGTTCTGTACCGCTGACGTTCAAGTACCTGTTATTCTTCACGACATTTTTTTTCTAGCGTCTGTAACAATTTACACAAGAGGATCGATCTGTCTGGAAGACGGTATAACAATAAGAGATAGTGAGGACAGTGGTCAATTCAAACTACACTGTAATCGGACATTGTCCAAGACCTGTTATATTTCGGACTTGAGCTTCACTCTACTGTTGATGCGCTGCCATGTTACGCCAAATAGGGTGACCGGTGATAAGTAGGCCGCTTACAATATACAAATGGCGAAAAAGAGTCTTGGGCTATCACTTTTACGCCTCTTCGGGTACTGGGTTTTTGGGCAGCGCTGAGCCTTTATGTGTGGCAAAAAAATGGTCAAAGCCAACATTGTTATGCGAAGATAAACCGTTGGAATGAAAGCATTCGGCAATGTTTAACCTTCGTGCACACAAACAAATGGTGTGCCAAAAGGTCAATTTTTCTATTGACACCGCTATTAATATTTACTGTCTTCACTCCCTCGGCAATGTTTATTTTAAAGATTCTAAAAATATGTGAACCAAGTACAATGCGATAATTATTATTTAACTTTTATAAAGATTTATTAGTTACCATTTTATAAAGAAACACATTTGAAAAAAAAAAAAACAATAAAAAAATGTTAAATATTACAATCTGTAATTAAACACAAGGAAAGCTTTGTTCATTCACTGAACAGGGGGATACACACTCAAAATAATGATTGTGGCCTCGCCTAAAATCTAAAATTAAAAGGATGTTTGGCTTCATCATAGTTGATTAACAAATATTTATAATCTCGCAAGTTATTACTTGTAAATAAGCATTCTACTAAATACAGTAGAATCCCTGACAGCCGGACTAAGAAGATCTTCCGGATATGAGGAATTGGTTACAAAGTCCGGATATGAGGGATTCTTGATATGAGGGATTCCAGATAAATGGGTACTAAAACGAACAGGTTGATCGCTGATGTTTCTTCATGCAGCAGGAATCCCTGACAATCGGACTAAGTAAACCTTCCGGATGTGAGGAATTGTTTACAAAGTTCGGATATGAGGGATTCCGGATATGAGGGATTCCGGATATGAGGGAAACTAAAACAAACAAGCTGATCCCTGATGTTTTTTTACACAGTAGAATCCCTGACAACCGGACTAAATAAGTTTTCCGGATATGAGGAATTGGTTACAAAGTCCGGATAGGAGAGGTTATATTTAGATTACAATAAAAGAACTGAAATCAAGTTTAACATTTATTTTCAATGTTTTATAGTAAACAAAATAAGCGAATGGTAAGTGAAATATAATGGAATTGATTTTAAGGAAAAAGAAATAAATTATGTAATAGTTAATGAAAATTCATTAAATTAATTATGCCACATATGCAAAACAAATAATGTAACGAGGATTTTTTAATCTCTGTTGCATGATGATTCTTTATCTTCTAATGTCATTCTCAACCTTTTCCGCATTTCGTTTTGCTTTTGTTCTTGAAGTTTTTTAAACGACAGACACTTCTTACTTCTGTGTGTGTTATTGCAATCGTCATAGCTGAATGCTGGCTTTCTTTCCATAAAACTAACAACCTTTTCAACAGCTTTTTCAATTTCAGTCCAGGTTTCATCAAAATCATGCATCTCGTCGCTATCTTGTTGCAGATGTGTCTCGTTGTCATCCTTTCCTCTCATTCCCATCATCTTTTGCACCAATACAGGCCATTAGGGTGAAATAAGCATTAGTAATTATCCAAAGTAAATTACCTGAAAAACAGAAAATTCAAATCAGAAAATTCAAATCAGTTACATTTCACCCAAATAGTTCAAATATACACATCAAATTCAAAATTCCGGATATACGGGATTCCGAATATGAGGGATTCCGTATATGAGGGATTCGACTGTAAATAGTGTTTAATATCTTTGTTGTCTATTCTCACGAATAAAAAAATCCAAAACAGGGATTAAGAAAACAGGGTAATAGCTGTATGCAGAAATTAACCACCCCTTGAGACATCATTCTTTGCGGGTGCGAAGGTTAAATAGTGACCATTTTTCTTAGAGACACAGAGAGAGGGAGATGTAAGGAGAGAGAAAAAGAGAGAAAGAGTGTTAAAGAGCGGTGACGAGGGAGGAGAGAGAAAAAGATAGAGAGGGAGAGATATAAATAGATAGATAGAGAGACGTAGAGAATTCTTGTGCATTTTTACCCAATATAGGTAAAAAAAAAAACTTTGAAACTCGAAACTTTAGGAATGTGGCGAGATTGAACAAAATTAATACAAATATAAAATTTGTCACTTAGCTGACTGTTGCATGTTAAGCACCCTGACACCAGAGTAGAAAGAGTTATTCTCCTTAGAATCATTTGTTACGGGAATGAATACTATTTATAATGCGTTGGCCTAGAAGAGTTCTTCTGGCAAGGGAGACAAGCTACAACAGACGCAAAATTGGAAATAACACTGAAATCTCATTTTAACAAATATATTTACCAAAACTACACAAAAATATCTTGAAATATTAAAGAGTAAATTTATTCAATAAAATCACCATTGGCTTCAAACACGGCCTACAGATGACTTCGGAATCTCCTGCAACTCTTCAGGACGGACTCCGTGTTTAAGTTGGTGAATGCTGCCATAATTCTTACTTACAGTTATTTTTTTTTTTTTTTAACTGTTCAGTGGAAAATGTCATGATGCCATTTCTGACCTGAGATCTCTGGTCTGGGACCGAAAAGAAATGAGTGTACAGCAGAAAAAAAAAATCAACAACAACAACAAAAAAAACAATAATAATAATAATTTTTTAAATTGCTCTGTGAAAATAGCATGATGTCATTTCTTATCTTAGGTATCTGGGACCCGTTAAGAAATGTGTACCCACCAGAAATCAATGGAATATAATAATAATAATAATAATAATAATAATAATAATAATAATAATATTAATAATAATAATCTGGTTCTAAACTAGACGCAGCTCTCATAACTTCTGAACATAACTGTAGGTGCTAAAATTCACATTTTTTTCTGGGTCATTGGGGCGGTAGTGTCTATGCTGCTGAACATAAAGACCTACAATAAGAAAATGGGAATAAAGCTCAGTAGCCAATTGGATGTGCGCTGTGAAGCAATGTATAAAGGTTAGGAGAGCCGAGTTCGAATTCCAGTCGGGTCTGTTGCTTTCATTTACACGCAAATACTCTTGGAAAGGGTATGGATTCATATTTTCTCTCGGTTATGGTTTGAATAGCCGGACAGATTCGGTTCTATAGCCTTGGTTGTCAACCAGTCTATCGCAGAAAGAAACGGCAACCTACACCTGGGAAAACATCTGCCCAAGCGTGTATTACGTATGGCACTTAACTAACGGATTGAACCAGTTGCTTCAGGAGTCTGTGTTGCTTGGCTGTGTGAATATTCTGTGGTAGGTGCAGCCTTAATGCAGATCTATTGAAAACGAAAAAAACGTAGGGTAGAAAACATAATAATAATAATAATAATAATATCAATTAGTACGGTATTGGCATCCACTGAATATAAAACCCGGCAATACAGAGTTGGTCAATATCTGCATTGGAAGGAAACTGAAAGAAATTGGTATGAACACCACTCAGACCCTGTTACGGAGATAGGACCTGTTACAATTTTATGGGACTACACAATACGCACAGACAGAACAATCAAAGCTAACCGCCCAGACATTGTTATTAGAGACAGCAAACAAAAAAGTGCCTCCTTATTGATATGGCAGTCCCTGCCGACTGCAAGGTATCTTTGAACATCTTCAAAAAGCTATCAAAATGCAGGGACCTTGAAATCGAAATCTCAAAAATGTGGCACATGGGAACATCAACAGTCCCTCTTCTAGTTGGAGCACTCGGATTGGTTGGAAAAGATTCCAGTAGACCAATTGAAAAGATTCCTGGAAGCCCATGCTTTAAAGAAATACAAAAAAATATTCTCACGAGTACAGCCCACTTTACGAACGGCTTTATCTATGTATTTTTTTTTTTTTTTTTTTTTTTTATCATTGGAAAATGTCATGATGCCATTTCTATCATTAGGTCTCTGGACGGGATCCGTAAAGAAATGTGGACACACCAGAAATCAAAGAAAAAATAATAATGATATCAATAATAATAATAATAATAATAATAATAATAATAATAATAATAATAACAATTTGATTCTACACCACCTGTGGTTCTCATCGCTTCTCACCATAATTGGAGGTGTTAAAATGCATGCTTTTTCTTGGGGATTTAAAATGACCTATAATATATATCTCATTCAATACCACAGATTAGCCTGTTAGTTGTCTGACCATAATCAGTTGGGCATATACCCTAGCGACTAATGCACTGTGTATCTCCGTTTTGCCCATGAGCGGGAATAAAGAAGGAACACCATAGCTGGGTGTTCAGTGGTAGTCTTTTTAATGGGAAGGATGAAGCAGGCAACACAAATTGCCAGTCACATCTAGATACCAAATTGTCCGAATTACCGACCTTCACTTATTTCGAATTGGGCCCCGTCTTAAAGAGCTATGCGCTACTTTAACCAAAAACTGTCACCATACTGAATATATTTGGCTGTGATCCATGTGCCCGGTATACCATTATCAAACTGTGTGTCATGTTGAGTATGTTGGATTTCGTATGTTTGTACCTCAGCGTCACATTGTTGGCGTGCTCCTCTATTACTGAATAATAATAATAATAATAATAATAATAATAATAATAATAATAATAATGATGATGATGATGATGATGATGTAATGAAAGAAAAAGAGGCAGAAGATGATGAAAAAGAGAGAAAGAGTGAACATTACTATGATGTAATAACAGGAAAAAGAGAAGACGAAATGAATTTGATGCAGTAATAATAGCAATAAAAATAATAATAATGATAGAATAGAAAACAAAACAATTCAAAAAATTACTTGAAAAGGAGAAATGTGATTTTCTCCTTGCAGGGTAATTTCTCCGAATTTTATTTCTCGTTCGCGCCGTTCGTCAGGAACTCGTGACAAATTGTAAGGATTCAGGCGATTTCTCTTGCCCATACTTAAAGGCAAGTTCTTTCCTCCGCCATTTTTGTTGACGCTCTCGTTGTTGTTGTTGTTGCCATTGTTATAGTTATTGTTGTTCAATGTACGTATTGTTTTAATGCATTATGCGTTTCAGTTTAATCGGAGCACGCATTCGTTTCTGTTTATTTTATTTTATTCAATTTATACTGTTTGTGTATTTGTTTGTAGATTTTCTTTGTTTTCCATCACTCTTAGGACGTGTTTTAATTCTATTTTGTGCGTGTAGTCAGTATCTCTTGCTTTTATTTTCTATCTTTTTTTGCTTTTAAAATATTTTTATTTATTCCCTGTAAATCCGTTTTCAGTAGATATATATATATATTTTTTTTAAATTTCTACGTTTTCGTATTTCTTTCTTTCTTTCTTTTTTTCTTTCTTTCTTTCTTTTCGTTATTTATTTATTTATTTAGTGAAAGCTATTTTATTTCTTTCATCTAGGTATGTGGTACGGTCGGGTATAATTGCTTGTGCGCATGCGCAAACCAACGTTGTGCGCATGCGTTAGTGATATCATTGCTGTATGTAGTCGTGTGTGCGTGTAGAGACACAACGCGTAAAAAGAGGGGACAAAAAAAAAACAAAAAAAAAATGAAGCCACTCTTTCTCAAGTGAAATTAAACTGAAATACCTGAGATAAAAAAGGCGGTAAAATAAAACGGAGAGAAAAATGTAATTTTAATGAAAAATAAAAATACAGTATTAAAATATAAGAAAAAAAAAACTCCGGAAAAACTAGCATGAACGCTAATATTATTAATCGTCACACGAGGAAAAACATAATAATAATAACAAAAATAATAATAATGAGGACACCGATGATGATGATGATGATGATGATGATGATGATGATGATGGAAATCATTTTTTTAATTTAAAAAAAATTAAATCTAAATAAAATTTAATTAAAATATCTCAACAAGGGAAGAACAGTTATACAGATATATGTGTACAGGTTTTTCTGATGTGTGCGGAAGTGAGCACACACATACACATATACACGCATACATATATATAGGTGTGCATATTTACTAAATATGTATTTAAAAAGTTCTTCATGCATTTGAATTTTTCTACATGGTTTTCTGTTTAAATACATTTAATGGGTGTGAGTGCATTGCATATCTAGTAATCTATTTATATACAATACATGCACACACACACGCACACACATATATGTATATATACAACACACATACATATATATAAAATGGACGACTATATATATATATGTGTGTGTGTGTCTGTGTGTGTGTGCATGTATACATACATACATATATAGTGAGAGAGGGAAACCAGAGAAATAATGTGGTACATAGATTGATAAAAATTGTTCAATTGTTAGATTAAGCTTTGAACCGTCGTATCTTAGAAATGATTAAAGATATCTTACTGGAATTCCCCTAGTGTTTATAACACTATTGGACTCTAATTTGAGAAATAAGAATATTATAATTACTCTCTAATTTTAAGAGAAAAATCGGAATGAAATCGAACATAAACGAAAATGACATGTTCATCATTATTTAATCATGACTAAGGACTGGAAGTTCATGAAGATAACGTTCATATATATATATATATATATATATATATATATATATATATATATATATATATATTCCACGATCATTTTCAAACTTATTTGAGATGGTCTTCGTCCACTCTAATCTTTTAACATTCTGTCCTGTAGTAACAATCTGCCTTCATGTACGATTTCATTTTCAAGAATTTTTTTCGATGCTATTTGCAATGTTATAGCTGAAGCTGCACTCTCACGTGCCAACCGTCTTATGGAGTGAGTTGGATCTTTTCTAATTGATCTTTTTATATCTAAGTTGAAATGATGATCGCTCTTGTGTGTGTGTGTAATATTATATATATATATATATATATATATATATATATATATATATATATATATATATATATATATATATATATATTATATGAGCGGTACTTATAAGAAAGCGCTCAATATCATAGATAGAGCTAACATATTTGGTTGGATTGGTGTTTGTCTGACGATCGCAAAAGCGTGAAACCCAGGGTCACAAACTCACATCAATCCAACTATATATATATATATATATATATATATATATATATATATATATTATACCGGGTTTATAAATATAAGCGAAATTTTCCCTATACAGAAACAAAGAATAAATCACTATACCTGTTCAAAAGTTCGGGGACATATGTCAACCGGGTGATAGGCGAACTTATCTACTGCTATTGTAGAGAAAAATAAATAAATAATTAGTATCCAACATTTTATTACTTCACAAATTATCAAAGTGGATACTCGCTTTTTTTATTTGTGCTTTCCTTAAAAGGAAAAATAGAGCCTTACTTGACAGTGACGATCTACACATCCACGCGATAAAGCACGTTCGATCAAACAGTGGTTTCTCCTAAAAAAAAAAAAAAAAAAAAGCCACGCAGGTTCGATTCCTACTGGAGAATATATTTTCTTAATTAACATTTCTCTAATGAGCAGGCCGATCGGTGTAATACATACTTTTAAAATTTATATATATATATATATATATATATATATATATATATATATATATATATATATATATATATATATATTAAAAAGAAGAGAAGAGAGGTGCCGCAAACGTTTTTGGTTGTAATGTTGATTTATTTAGAAAAAAATATTATGCTTTGTTTTCCATAATTTTACTACACGTGTTTCTGGTCTCGCGACCATCTTCAGGTAAAAGCGGAGATTTACACATATTATTAAAAATAATTAATTTTTTCCTTATGTTTTTCAATGTTAAATATTCTCGATATGAAACATTTTCTGTTTTTGTGTTAGTAATCCGAATTTTTTTTTTTTTGTGGAAAACAAAGCATAATATTTTCTTCTAATTAAATCCTCATTACAACCAAAAAAAAAAATATATATATAAAAGAAAAACAGACCACTTTAAGGTACTATTATAATAATTTATTTCACCAGAGTCCTTTTAAAGGACGCCGAATCATCACATAGCACTTACAAAAATGAAATGAAACGAAAAATGAAATTAAAATTGATGGGTAGTGTAAGTTTTTGTAATTTAACAGAGAGTGTAAGAGGGATAGTTAAAGAGACAAGGTAGTGCATGGGGAGGGATTAATTTCATATATCTCTCAAGTATACTATATATTGGGGGAAGAGGAGTGACCAGACTTTGACCTATTTAGACGGTTAACTTAACGGAAGTGATATATAGATATGGGAGAGGAGTAGGGAGAAAAGAAAAAGGAAAACGAAAGAAGAGGGAGAGGAAGAGGGAAGTAAAGAGGCTGTAATTGGGTTTTAGCAATTTATGTAAAGAATAGATTTTAACGCTTGATAGAAATTTAGATGTCTAAAAAAATTTGATGTTTGCTTTCAATTTAAATATTCATTTTTTTATACAAATAGTTTAGGGATTTAATATAAGTTAAATGCTATATTCATTAACACATTTATAGAGAACATATTAAAAAAATATT
This sequence comes from Acanthosepion lycidas, assembly GCA_963932145.1. Taxonomy (NCBI): domain Eukaryota; kingdom Metazoa; phylum Mollusca; class Cephalopoda; order Sepiida; family Sepiidae; genus Acanthosepion; species Acanthosepion lycidas. The sequence goes on along the minus strand of OZ010583.1, from coordinate 24,845,004 downwards.
TTAAGTTATAATAGTTTGTTTACCCGACCACTCGTACATTTCTACTATTGTAAAAATAGTTACGGTAACATCTTTATTAGTTTTAATTTTAATCTAATTTATGAATGCAGTTTGTAATTATTTTTATATGGGTAATCTTACTTAAAGTTTAGTTTTAACTATGGAATTATATTTGAAGGTAATATTAAAGATTTTGCTTTCTTTTTATATATACCACATACATATTCATGCAAATCCCATATATGCATACGTTTATTTACATGTGCAAATACACACATGTAGCGATATACACAGGTACCTATACATATTCTTACAAAAATTACATACACATACATTTATAAATAATTAAATATATTTTTATATTTGCATTTATTTAGATTTTAGTTTAATTTTATAGTTAACGTTTAACGTTAGGTGACTTCTGATGTGTTTAATTATAAAAAAAAAATTAAGTTAATATTTTACTATCAATATTGATAGTTAAAGATTGGTATATTTAAATTTAAGTTAAATTATCAATTTAAAATGAAAATACATCCAGATGATAAATATACACTCTCATAATTCTAATTATAGAACATTAAAGGAGAAAGTGAGGTTAAATATTAATAAGAGTCATTCTACACATACACATACATATACATATACATACATATCCATACATATACATATATATATATATATATATATATACATATATACACATATACATACACATATACATACATATACATACACCCACATACACACACACCCATATATATATAAACAAGCATATAGAAAGAACTATACCCATAAACATCCACACATGCATATGTATTTATATTACTGTTATACACACATATTACACATATTAACTCTCAACTATTTACATCTATATACACATACATACATAGACTACATGTAATTTCATATCCAAAACAATATATGTATATATATATGCATATACATCCATACACACGCACATATACATATGCATACACATACATACACACATACATGCAAAATACATATACACATAAATATACACAAAATACCTAGCCAAAAATTACGCTTGCACCTATACATAACACATACATATATATTCATACTCATACATATGCATATATATACATATATACATACATATACACATATACATATGCGCCTAAATTTCATACAAACATATATGCATATAAGCACCCTTATCCAAAATGCCCATACATATATATATATATATATATATATATATATAAATTCACATATAAATGTCCAGGTTCATCTACGTTTTAGAGTACATGCGAACAAGTACAGCATCCATGTGTTCATACATTCATTTCAAAAACAAAAGTAATATTTTCCTTTTTATATAGTTATTTCTAAATATATTTAGTTAAATTGAGGGGACTTTTATGTCTACATTTAAAAACAAACTCGTTATTTTTGTTCAGTAATATGTCCGGATCTTTATGCCTTATTAAGATTTTCTCTTTTATGCACAAGTTACATCGGTCTCTGAAGTTTATTGGAGTTCTAGACCGCGAGACGATTCTCCATTTTACTTGTGGGGTTAAGTTGCTTTCCAACAAATCCCAATAATGTTTTGATAGAGCCGTTTGATACTTCTTGGATTTATTTGTGAAGGATTGGCGATGGTTATAAAAACGTTGCTTCTAATTTCCTGCCGATATTCCTATGTATATATTCTTCTGTTTAATATCTTCTTTGGGGAAAATTGTAGCTTTGTACATTACGTTTTCTGCCATGCATATTCCCTCTACTGGACAAACAGATCCGTCCCTGCAATTACAGGTTGATTTTTTTCTTTTGGCTTGCATTAAGATCTTTTTGTAGTTGATTATTATGAAATTCACTTAAAATTTTGCAATTGTGCGAGCTAATAATTTTTTTTACATTTCTCATGCAGAAATAACTAATTTTTAAATTCATTTTGTTGAACATCTTTTTTAATAGTTCATCTTTTTTAAAATGTTTGTCTATTAGTTTAAGAAAGTATTTCCCTATATTAATATTCGAAACTTTACAGAAAGGCGGGTTGAACAATATAATTTTCATATATATATATATATATATATATATATATGTGTGTGTGTGTGTGTGTGTGTGTGTGTGTGTGTCAATATAATATATGTCAAGGCAGCAGTCTTTTTCATGCTAGATGCAATCGGGTGGCGTGACGATTGCGTCTAGCATGAAACAGACTGTCGCCTCTAAGTGTTCACTTCAATGTTCACTTTTATATTTACACACGCTCTATCTCTGATATTGAGCACATTATCTCATAAATATAGCACATCTTAAGACTATATATATATATATATATATATATATATATATATATATATATATATATATATATATATATATATTATAATATATCAATCATACAAAATTTAATTAGTACATTTAAAGATATAAAATGGCGAAATCCCTTCGCTAACAAAATTTTAAATTGCATTAACCTTCCAATCACTCGATGAATGTTATGATCCTTGTTTTTAAATATTATAAGCTGTATAAGGTCTTTTTTTTTAATATACAAGTACTTTCGCTATTTTATATCATTGATTTTACTAATCTACGTTTTGTATGAATGATTCATTGTAATATAAATTAGACCTCACCACATATTTCATATATATATATATATATATATATATATATATATATATATATATATATATATAATGTTTGGGGCAACCCATGGTAATTTGTAAATTGATCTAAAAGGTAATTGTTTTGAACTTTAAATAAGAGAAAATTATGTATGGTTAAAAAAAGTGAGACATGAATTTTTATTAGAAATTTTTTTATGACAAAAAGAACAAGAAAAAACAAAACATTTTATGATTATATTTTGCTCTCGTCAAAATATCCTCCTTTAGTCTTGATTACCGCTGCATAAAATTTTGGCATTCGTTGCAAAAGTTTCTCAAAGTATAATTTTGATAATTGATTACATTCTTTTTTCAATGTACCTAAGATGTCTTTTTAATATTTTGTTTTTACTTTTCTGTCAAGTTAATCCTATGCTAATTCTGAAGGTGGCTTCAAACATTCAAACTGTAGCACACACACACACACACACACACACACACACACACACATATATATATATATATATATATATATATATATATATATATTATTATTATTATTATTATTAT
>OZ010583.1:24804337-24834337 GCA_963932145.1 Acanthosepion lycidas | reverse complement strand
AATTAAATCAGTATTGGCCGATGAAGAGAGCGAAGGTCTCGAAACGTACAAATATTCTATGAAAAATATCTTATAAAATGTTTATCTACAGCACTTGAAAATTGGCATCCTAAATTTTACTCATCTTTAGAATTCGAACCTCAATCACGATCGTTATTGTAACTTACATTTCTTTCTTTTATTGATTTAATTTTTAGTTCGCTATGTGGTACTTGAAAAATTTTCTTGCCAGAATCTATCTTACACATTTATAAGTCTACCGTTAGTCCATTGCTGTTACATCTGGTCTGATGCTTCTGCTGCACATTTAAAGATTCTTCATAAAATACTAAGAAGTATCTGAAATATTATTGGTCCTGACCAGGCACCTCGGCTTCAGTCATTTTCCGACCGCCGTAATGTACCTTCCCTTTGCCTTGTCTATAAGCATTTTCATGGCAATGGTTCTGATGAGTTCTCTTTGTCCTGGCGTTAAGTACAGAGAATTCAGCTCACTTTTGCTGAAAAGTTTGCAAATCAGTTTGTGTGCTGAAAAGACATGCAATCATTTACAAAAATAGACCTAATGGCAACAAAATGTATGTTTCTCATGTCTGCCAACTTTGTGCAATAGGCTTTAAAATTTTGACTGCTTTAAAGAGCCACATTCATTCAAAGCAAAAATAGATTTTATAATGATAACCTTCAGGAGAATGACTCTTTGCACTTTCTCGGGTTAAAGTTTTTCTTTAATGAAGTGGAAAAATTATATTGAATTAACTGCTTGGCCTTCTTCTAAGAAAGTTTCTTTACTGTGTCATGCTAGACAATTTTTCTAACCAGAATCTATCTTGCATATTTATAAGTCTAGCATTCATCCATGCTTTGAATATTGCTGCCACATCTGCTATGGTTCTTCAGTTATGTATTTAGAGATTCTTGATAGAATTCCTGAAAGTATCTGTGATGTTATTGGTCCTGAGCTAGCATTTAAACTTCAGTCACTTTCCTATCATCCTAAGTTTTATGCTAACTGTTTTTTCTCTCACATTTCTCACTTGTAGAGTTCTCTTCCAGCTTCTTACTTTTCAGTCAACTTTGAACTTTTATTCACTGTCAAACATTATCTTCTGTCTTGTATTAAAATCTCAGAAGATAACAACTGATACTGCATTTACATTTTTGAAGATCACAGTTGACGGGAAATCATGAAAAAAGAACATAGTTACGTCAGTGCGAAGTGAAGGAGAAGTAACTTACAACTGGCGTTAGCCATTTAACTTGTAAAATGATGAGACCTAGCTGTCAATCTAGTACTGCGCTCAAATCCCTTGCAGCTCTCATCAAGCTCCTTCCCTCTGCTTCCTTTCCTAGACCACGTTCTGTCATCCACCTTCTCAAGCTCGTCAGGTATGCCATGTGTCGTTTTAACTTGTCTCCCTTTCACTCTATTCGACCCGTGAGTATCAGACTCTCCTGGCCCTCATTATGTGCCCGAGAAACTTCAGCTGCCTCTTCCTGCCTTCTCCTTGTTTGCATCATCTCAAAGAACTCATCGTTGCTCACGCTCTCTGTCCATGATACCCTTATCATCCTTCTCTAGAACCACATCTCTGTCTCCTTGAGTCTCTTCATTTTCGAGGAGATCGTCAAACATTCGCTGTCGTAAAGAAGGACAGATGTCACGTAACATACTCGCAATACTCTGCCCAGCTTTTGGAATGTGGCCTTGTCCGTCGCAATAGGTCTACGGATCTCAGTGTCGCACTTTCCGTCCGCTGTCAAGAAAGTAAATGACAGTGTCAATAGTAGATACAGAAAGGATTGCGAGAAGAAAGGACTGAACATAACATGCAAGAAGATAGAATTCTTTCAGTCACCGTTACATGCGCACCCCTGACAATTGGTATCTGGGTGATTTTTCTTTAATATCCAAAGCCTTGCGAGTTAAAATCTATAATATATCATAGTTTTCTACTTTCCCTTTTTCCTGTTCGTCTATCCTTCTATCGATATAATGTAATTTCATGAGTATTTCGTAGTTCATTGTATTTAACCGACATCAAATTTGTAAATAGTTTAAATAAATTTAAAGGAATATTATGGTGTTTTATGTATTCATTTATTTATTTATTTATTTATTTTTGCTCTTATTTTATTTTATTTTTTATTTTATTTTTTGTGAGTATACGCCATGTTTATGGACAATTATTTTCATTTTGCGAATACATCCATTTAAACGTTAAATGGTCTGTAATAATGTTAAGAATCAGGCTAAACAATAAAATGTGATAGTAGGGTTGACTTTAAGTTTTCCCCCTCCGAAAAAAATTTAAAAAAATAGCACAAATAAAATAAAAACGGCAAATAGAGTAAGACTCTATACAATACTTAGGAAAAAGGGTTAAATTTAGGAACATTAAGATTGCCTCCTCGGTTATCCATTGAAACTGCTTTACACCAAAAAAAGAAAAAAAGCTAGTCCCCACCGTGGACCATTTAAAAGATAGTTCGCACAGTGGATTGGTTGTTACAAACATCCAATCGGGTGTGCGGAAAACGTGGTCTTTCTTCGTCTAATTCATTAAAAGGCCAGAGTAGCTGTTAGCGTTTGATCGGAAGGGGGGGATGAGGGATTGATCTGCCCTGATTGGGTCGATTTGATGATGGGGAGTATGATGTTGAAAGACCCGAAGCTCCCTGATGAACAAAGTCAAATAACATAACTTAAGAACGTATTTTTGAATTATCAAAAGGACAAAATGGATGAATGAATAACCCTTTATTTTTTGGGTTTTTTTTTTCTATTTTATCTGCCACCAATATATTCGGTTTGTCGTCCTCCATTTTCTTATCAGCTTACATCGAAATATCACAGAAAATCTTGCACGTTTTTCACTCAGGGCTCTTTTCAGATTGTACTATTCCTTTCCTCGCTAAAAACCCAGTTTCTGACACAACTTCCAATGAATTGTGTAGACCAAGTGTCGGCAACCTACGGCACGCGTGTCACGCCATGCAATTTCCAATGGCACGCAGCTGCTAATGACTTCACGAAGTCCTAACTAATAACTACTACAATACAAAGAAGATATTTAGCTGTTTCAATTTTAATATATACTATTAAATTATATATTCTATATATTACTATACAAAATATATTGTAGAACAGGTACATTGACCTTGAATTATAAAAATACGTATACTCTTGGCACACTGAATGATTTAAAAAACCCAAGTAGGCATATAGCAAAAGGTTGCCAACAGCTGGAGTAAACAACGACAATGTTTCCACATTTTAGACTCATTCTCTGCTAAACCTGGGTAATCACAATGTGTGGTCTATTTTCATCAAACATCCAATATATTCCGCAAAGTTGTGATATCTCTGCTTTATCTGTATTATTTTATTATTATTATTTTTTATTTTCTTTGATTTCTGGCGTTTACACATTTCTTTCCGGGTCCCACCCAGGGACCTAAGGTTAGAAATTGCATCATGACACTTTCCACTGACAAAAAAAAAAAAAAAAATTACATAGATAAAGTTCTTCGGAAAGTGTGGGCTGTACTTGTCAGAATATTTTTTTGTATCTCCTTGAGGCATGGACTTCCAGGAATCCCTTCAATTAGTCTACTGCAATCTTTTCCAACCAGTCCTAGGGCTCCAACTACAACAGGGATTGTTGATGTTCCCATATGCCACATTTTCGAGATTTCTATTTCAAGGTCCTTGTATTTTGACAGCTTTTTGAATATCTTCAAAGATTCATTGCAGTCAGCAGGGACTGCCATATCAATAAGGAGGCACCGTTTTTGTTTGTGGTCTTTAATAACAATATCTGGTCAGTTGGCCTTGATTTTTCTGTCAGTGTGTATTGTGTAATCCCATAGAATTGTAACAGGTCCTATCTCCGTAACCGGGTCTGGGTGGTGTTCATACCAGTTTCTTTCAATTTCCTTCCCGTAGAAGTTGCAGATTTTCCAGTGCAGATATTGGCCCACTCTGTCATGTCGGGTTTTATATTCAGTGGGTCCTGATACAAGATGATCAATCGTTTCTGGATATTTATCACAGAATCTGCATTTGGGGCTGACAGAATATTTTAGTATATGTGCTTGATAATTCCTAGTTAGCAAGCATTGGTCCTGCGCAGCAAGTATAAAACCTTCAGTTTCCGCTTTCAACCCTGCACTGCGTAGCCACTGATGGGTACGGGTTTTGTCAACATCAGCTTGTTTGGTACAGGCAGAGTATTGACCATGAAGTGGTTTATCTTGCCATCGCTTCTATATCTGGTTCGTTGCATTCGTTGTTTGCTGTCTTTGTTAAGTATTTTGCAGTTTCAGCCGGTGTATTGTGCTGTAGTTGCATCTCTATGCCCATTTGAAACTCCATTTTGAATTTTTTGGCATCTTTCATTACGGAGTAAAGATGCTTACTACTTTCATGTTCCTTGACGCATACCATCATCTAGTCTTCTGTAGTTTCCAAGTATCTTTGGAGGCCAATTGTTGTAGTTTTGTAGGACTGTTCTAGTTGAACTAATCCTCTGCCTCCTCCGGATCTGGGCACATACAGACGATCAATATCAGCTTTGTGATGATGCATGCGATAGTCAAGTGAGAAGCTTTCTCGTTTTGGCGTCCATTCGCTTAATTTGAGCTATGGTCCAGTTAATGACATTAAAGCTGTATTGCACCACTGGGACAGCCAATGTGTTTATGGCTGATATTCTATTTTTGAGTTTAGCTCAGTATTTACTACCAGACGTACACGCCTGTAGTACTCTTTTCTTTTTTTTCTTTCATTTGGGAGTGTTGTATGCCATCTCCTTCGCTAATTCCTAGGTACTTATAAGCTTCTTCATGCTCCAATTCCCTAATCTTTGTGACAAAATCTAAATCTATTAAGGGTGTTTCTGTAATTCTACCTTTCTTGAATGTTACTTTTGCACATTTATCTAATCCGAAGTCCATACCTATGTCGTCACTGAAGTATTTTACAATATTGAGGAGGCCTTTCAACTCATTGTCGTTTTTGGCAAAGAGTTTGAGATCATCCATGTAGAGTAGAGTTAGAGTTTATTATTATTATTATTATTATTATTATTATTATTATTATTATTATTTCCTTTGATTTCTGGCGTGTACACATTTCTTTCCGGGTCCCGCCCAGAGACCTAAGTTTATAAATGACATCCTGACACTTTCCCCTGACAAAAAATTAAAAAAAATACATATTATTGTTATTATTATTATTATTATTATTATTATTATTATTATTATTATTATTTGATATCTTCTCCGACTCTTAGACGTTTCGGCCGGCTGATAATATACACATCTCAGTTCCTACTCGCAGCTTAAAGAGACAGCACTTTCCTTAGCACATGAGTTTTTCCAAACACTGCTACCCTTCCAATGATGCCAGGTATCCCAAAGATGCATTGTATAGCAGAAACGTTCCTGGAAGTAATGTCGAGTGTGCCAACCACAAAAGGATGCCTGGTATATTTCTCAGAGTTTCCGTGCTAATAGTTGGTACCTCTAAATTTCCGCCTGTTCCACCTTCACGATGCGCCGCAACATATATCAGGATCCATTCATATCTGATCTTGTGCACGTGCGTGATATCAGGGCGATTTCTCTCCAAGCGCTTGTCAGTCAAGATTGTCATATCCCACATGAGTTTCACTTGGTTATTATCGGCTAATGGCGGTGGTGAATGTTCGTACCAATTCTCTGCGCACTGGAAACCATATTGCCTATATAGTTCTGAATGTATTCTGGCGATCATTTAGTCATAGCGTTGTCTATACTCTTTTGGTGCTAGCCAGCTCAGTGCAGCCACTGATAATGTGTTGCAAACTTTCAGTAAGCTTTTCTTATACAACCTGTGCAAGGTTAAATCAATTGTTCTATCAATATCATACTTGAAGGAATTTGTCCTTATATCCAGGTCTTGCGTTACACAATTCATAACTTCACTGTCCTTCTTCAAGAAACCACACCTTATATACCTCAGTTATTTCGGTTCTGACAAACCTTGGGCTTTTTAGGAAAAAAGCTCTTGGAAAAATATTTTCCTTCAATGCATGGACATTCTCATTATTATTATTTTTTGTACATTATTATTATTATTATTATTATTATTATTATTATTATTATTATTATTATTATTTGTATATTATTATTATTAATATTTGTATATTATTTTTATTTGCATATGTGTATTTCCTGCTTTGTATCCTGTAGAGCCAGGTTCAAACTATGGTCCCTAGGATCTATAGCAGAATTGTAATTTAATTGATAGCACTTCTCTTAATATATGGCATGTCCGTGGTAGGGCGATTTTCTTGGCAACTTCTACGTTGATGTTGCTTGGTACACTGTTAATAAAATATCCATTCCTTTTCAGACGAGGCCCAGATCACCGGTTACTATTGGTACAGACAGAGATTGAAAAAAAATACACACACACTCACATATTTTACATAGACAAAGCCCTTCGTAAGGTGTTGTTGTACACGTGAGAACATTTGTTTTTATTTCTTAAAGGCATAGGCTTCCAGGAATCTCTTCAATTAGTCTACTGGAATCTTTTTCAACCAATCCGAGGACTACAACTACAACAGGGATTGTTGATGTTCCCATGTACCACATTTTTGAGATTTCGATTTCAAGGTCCTTGTATTTTGATAGCTTTTTGAAGATCATCAAAGATACATTGCAGTCAGCAGAGACTACCATATCAATAAAGAGGCACTTTTTTGTCTGTGTGGTGATTAGTTTGTTCGTTCTGTCTGCGTGTATTGTATAGTCCCATAAAATTGTTACAGTTCTTACCTCCGTAACCGCGTCTAGATGTTGTTGTCGTTGTTGCTATTATTATTATTATTATTATTATTATTATTATTATTATTATTATTATTATTATGTCACTTAAGGTAAGGGGGGTTTAAGAAAAGAAAGAGAAAAGAAAAGATAGTGTTTGACAATGTTCAACAACATTCCGACAGTCTGTCTTCTTCAAGTCATATTTTTACGAATGGTTATGTTCCTCATCTTGGAATTCTCCGTTAATTCATCAGTTACAAAGAGTTGTTTCAATTTTGATATATACTAATGTATATATACTATATATAACTATATAAAATATATTGTAGAACAGGTATATTGACCTTGACTTATAAAAATACTTATGCTCTTGGCACAATGAATGATTTTAAAACTCCAAGCCCTTCGTAAGGTGTGGGCTTGTACTCGTGAGAACATTTTTTTATTTCTTTCTTTAATCAAAAAGATTTGTAGAAATTTAATGGTGTTCTCCTATCATTCTGTTCATTGACACGAAACTGGAAGTTCGTAGTTTTATTATTATTATTATTATTATTATTATTATTATTATTATTATTATTATTTCCTTTGATTTCTGTTTTATACACATTTCCTTCCGGGTCCCAACTGGAGACCTAAGGTCAGAAAAGAAATCATGACATTTTCCACAGAGCATTTAAAAATACTCTCTCAATAATTGGCCATAGGGCTCCCTCATTACTGTATATACACATTGCATCAACCCATACAAGATATCCCCAAGTCAGGCAACTGAGGAACAAATCTGGTACAGAACAGGGTATTTACTGTCGCCATACTCTTCTTCTTCTTCTTCTTCTTCTTCTTCTTCTTCTTATTATTATTATTATTATTATTATTATTATTATTATTATTATTATTATTATTATTATTTCCCTTTAATTTCTGTTGTATGCACATTTCCTTCTGGGTCCAAGCCAGAGACCTAAGATCAGAAATAGCTTTACTGAGCATTTTTATAAAAAAGAAAAAAAATCCAAGATCACACACATTTTACATAGATAAAGCTCTTCGTGAGGTGTGAGCTGTACTTGTCAGGACAATGTTTTGTACTTCTTGAAGGCATCGGCTTCCAGGACTCAATGAGTTTATCGGAGCTTTTTTCAATCAATCCGAGGCACCCCAACAACAACGGGAAAAGTTGATGTCCTCGTCTGACATATTTTTGACTCCTTGTATTTTTGATAGATTTTTCAACATCTTGAAGACCCATTACATCTGCAGGGACTGCCATGTCGATAAGAAAGCACGTTCACGATTTCTGGGCGATTAACTTTGATTGTGCTGTCTGTGTTTTGTAAAGTCCCATAAAATTGTTACAGGTCCTGTCTCTCGAACCAGGTCTGGGTGATGTTCATATCAGTTTCGTGCAGTTTCCTTCCCGTAAAATTTGAATATTTTCCAGTGTATATGTTAGCCAACTCCATTATGCCGAGTGTTATATTCAGCTGGTGCTAACACAGTGCAACCTCATACAAGATGGTCAATTGTTTCCAGGTATTTATCACATAATCTGAATTTGAGTTCAACACAATTTTCAGTATGAGTGCTTGGTAGTTTGTAGTTAACAAGCATTGGTACAGTGCAGCACAAATAAAATCCTTCGATTTCAGCTTTTAAGTCAGCACCACGTGACCACTGATGAAGACAGGGTTTTGTCTACATCACCTTGTTTGGCACGGGCAGATTTATTATTATTATTTTTATTTTCTTTGCTTTCTGGCGTTTACACATTTCTTTCCGGGTCCCACCCAGGGACCTAAGGTTAGAAATGGCATCATGGCCCTTTTCACTGACAAAAAAAAAAAAAAAAAAAAAATTACATAGATAGAGCCCTTCGTAAAGTGTGGGCTGTACTTGTCAGAACAATTTTTTGTATCTCCTTGAGGCATGGGCTTCCAGGAATCCCTGCAATTAGTCTACTGCAATCTTTTCCAACCAGTCCTAGGGCTCCAACTACAACAGGGATTGTTGATGTTCCCATATGCCACATTTTCGAGACCTCTATTTCAAGGTCCTTGTATTTTGACAGCTTTTTGAATATCTTCAAAGATACATTGCAGTCAGCAGGGACTGCCATATCAATAAGGAGGCACCGTTTTTGTTTGTGGTCTTTAATAACAATATCTGGTCGGTTGGCCTTGATTGTTCTGTCAGTGTGAATTGTGTAGTCCCATAGAATTGTAACAGGTCCTATCTCCGTAACTGGGTCTGGGTGGTGTTGGTACCAGTTTCTTTCAGTTTCCTTCCCGTAGAAGTTGCAGATTTTCCAGTGCAGATATTGGCCCACTCTGTCATGTCGGGTTTTATATTCAGTGGGTGCCAACATCGTGCAACCTGATACAAGATGATCAATCGTTTCTGGATATTTATCACAGAATCTGCATTTTGGGCTGACACAGTATTTTAGTATATGTGCTTGATAATTCCTAGTTAGCAAGCATTGGTCCTGCGCAGCAAGGATAAAACCTTCAGTTTCCGCTTTCAACCCTGCACTGCGTAGCCACTGATGGGTACGGGTTTTGTCTACATCAGCTTGGTTGATACGGGCAGAGTATTGGCCATGAAGCGGTTTATCTTGCCATCGCTTCTGTATCTGGTCGGTTGCATTCGTCTTTGCTGTCTTTTTCAGGTATTTTGCAGTTTCAGCCGGTGTATTGTGCTGTAGTTGCATCTCTACGCCCATTTGAAGCTCCAGTTTGAATTTGTTGGCTTCTTTCATTACGGAGTAAAGACGCTTACTACTTTCATGTTCCTTGACGCATACCATCATCCAGTCTTCTGTAGTTTCCAAGTATTTTTGGAGGCCAATTGTTGTAGTTTTGTAGGACAGTTCTAGTTGAACTAATCCTCTGCCTCCTTCGGATCTGGGCACATACAGACGATCAACATCAGCTTTGGGATGATGCATGCGATAGCAAGTGAGAAGCTTTCTCGTTTTGGCGTCCATTCGCTTAATTTCAGCTATGGTCCAGTTATGGACATTAAAGCTGTAATGCACCACTGGGACAGCCAATGTGTTTATAGCTGATATTCTATTTTTTGAGTTTAGTTCAGTATTTAGTATCAGACGTACACGCCTGTAGTACTCTTTTCTTATTTTTTCTTTCATTTGGGGGTGTTGTATGCCATCTCCTTCGCTAATTCCTAGGTACTTATAAGCTTCTTCATGCTCCAATTCCCTAATCTTTGTGACAAAATCTAAATCTATTGAGGGTGTTTCTGTAATTCTACCTTTCTTGAATGTTACTTTTGCACATTTATCTAATCCGAAGTCCATACCTATGTCGTCACTAAAGTATTTTACAATATTGAGGAGGCCTTTCAACTCATTGTCGTCTTTGGCAAAGAGTTTGAGATCATCCATGTATAGTAGGTGATTGAAAATTTTCTTATTTATTTTGTAACCATAGCTACTGTTGTTCAGTTCATGTGTAAGAGGGGTTAAGGATAAACAAAACAGAAGGGGTGACAGAGAGTCTCCTTGAAAAATTCCTCGTCGGATATTCAGACGGTTGGATATAGCAGTGCCCCCGGTGTGTCTAAGGTATAGTTTTGTGTTCCACATCCCCATGCTGTGCTTAAGAAAGTTTAATACCACAGGGGAGACTTTGTACATTTCCAAAGCCTTAAGGATCCAAGAATGTGGAACACTATCAAAGGCTTTACGATAATCAATCCACGCTGCACTGAGATTTCTGCGTCGTCTCCTGCAATTTTCCAGGATCATTTTATTTATCAGAAGTTGATCTTTGCAGCCATATGAACCTCTACTGCATCCCTTCTGTTCCAGCGGGAGAATGCTGTTTGTTTCGAAGAAGGAGTAAGTACGGTTCGTCAGTACAGACGTGATCAACTTATACGTTGTGGAAAGACATGTTATCGGTCTATAATTTTTCGGATCGTCTGTTTCAGTTGTTTTTGGTATGAGGTATGTAATACCTTCAGTAACCCATTCCGGGATTTTATTGGGATTATTTACAAGCGTTGATAATGTTTTTGCAAATATGTCATGGGTAGATGAGAGATGATACAGCCAGAAATTGGGCACCTTGTCATTTCCTGGGGATTTCCATTTTTGGGATTTCGTTAGTGCTTGCCTAACATCATCTGTGGATATATTTACCCATTCTTGCAGAGGTGTATCCAGCAGTCGTTCTTCTTCACGCCGTATCCATTCTGCATTTGGGTTACATTCCTTTGGGTTGCTCCAAATATTTTCCCAAAATGTCTGTACATTATCAATCGATGGTGGCGTTTCGACATGTATAGGCGTTTTTCCAATTTCCCTGTAAAATTTCTTAAGATCTGTTCGGAATGTTTTATTTTGGCGATAGAATCTACAACGTTTCTCGTATCGCCTTGTTCTCTGTGCTTTTAGCTGAAGTTTCTGTTTCAGCGTTTCCTTGATCGATGGAATATCAATTAGGGATTTAATGCTATATTTCCGTTTGATCTTTTTGGATTTACGTGTGGAAATATAAGGGTTTCTGGTGAGCTCATCTAATATAGACAGCTCACATCTGATTTGTTTTATTTCTCGTATCAGTTTGGTTTTCCAAGCTGGTTCTCTGTGTCTGTTAATTCTATTTATTGTCTTGACACCAAGCTTCCGAGTCGCTGCTAGAGCTGTTGCGTATATGACGTTGTTAACTTCTGTTATGTTTCCCGGTGGTTTATCTGTTAACAGTGTTTCCAGTGCAGCATTGTATATTTTCACGATGTGCTTGTTGGGATTTGTCATATGGATTTTCGGGAGCTGGTCTCTCTCTGACAATTGTATGAAAGTTACTCTGCTGAGTACTTGGATGGCGTAATTTTTCGCTTCGGTGATTTCAGCTTCGTGGTTTTCAAGGAATTCTAAATTAATGTACCTGGAGTCATCTTCAGTGACAATTTCTGGAGAACTAGAGGTTGTGTCTAAGGCAGAATCTTCGGTTTCATTTCCTGGGAGATGATTTCGTATTTCATTCGCTTTAGCGTCCACCTCATCCTCTGCCGCATTCTTTATTTCAACATTCGTCTCAACAGAGTTTGAGTGATGGGTCATAGTATTTTGCCTTATATCTAATTTTATCTTATCTATTTCTGCCTTTAAGAGTCTGTTGTTTCGCATGATATCTCTGCGGACATTGGCAAGCATGTTTGGATTGAGGTTAGGTCTTATATCATTTCCAACCATATTTCTCCATATTTGGTATGTTTGATTGGTGGTGTTCTTTGCTGGGTTTTCAGTGCAGTGAAGAAGGATGTCATAACTTGTCGATACTCTTCGCGGCTCCATTTCGTTCGTTTCATTTTTACTAGTCGATTTGGCATTGAGACACTTGGTCCAAGGTTGGCGATAATCCGGGTTTGGTGACCTAGTGTCTCTTCGTGTGTGGAAGAGTTTGTTCCAGTGACAGACTTTTCGACCTCAGACTGGTTCCACTCTGAGGGACGCGGCCCTTGTTGTCCCGGTTGACGGCCGATCCGGTATGAGATATTTTTCGTATTCATTGAAATTGGTATAAATGCGTTTTAACCTTGACCGCCAAGGGGTAATTTTGTTCAGATTACCAGCTTTAGGACGAGACTTGAAGAAGGTCCAAGAGCAAGACCAGATTTGAGATAGTGGGTTTATTAATATATCGAAGTTAAAAGTTCATAACAGTGTATGGTATTCAGTTGGGTAGATAATACTAAGTTTTAACTTAGTATAAGTCCGAGAGACACCTCCAAGTGGGATAATTAGATTTCAGTATATAGGCATAAAAAAAAAAATGGACCCGGGTGTCCGCTTAAGGTCTGGGGTGTGGATTAAAACTTGAAATACAAGTTAAAAAAAAAAAATTATTAGAGGAGAGAAAAGGGGACTGAAAAGCAAGGAATTAACTTGAGACATTAGGATTTACAATCATATCAAACTAAAGGAAAAGTATCATTCAAAGATGCTACATTTACCATTTCTTACAACTTCGGAGCATGGCACAAGTGACTCTCCACAAATCTTCAATTTTCCGTCGCCAACGACAGATACTTATCAAATTTTATGGGGTAGGCTGGACTTATACTACAGTTTGGTAGGGGGAATATCGAAGAATTCATTAAACAGAGGGGTAGGAGCAAGGGAATAAAAGTTATACTTTTCCGGTCATCTCTCAACCTACTTGCCGCTGAAAGATATGTTTTAGAATATTCACTCAAAGAGATGATAGACAAAGGGCAGAGCATTGTGGGAAAATTACACCTGTAGCCATGAAAAAAAACAAAAAAAAAACAGAAAACACAGATATAATACAGTATGATCCCTGTCAGTGTAGACATATCTACATGTACATTCAATGTATATATATATATATATATATATATATATATATATATATATATATATATATAGAGAGAGAGAGAGAGAGAGAGAGAGAGAGAGAGGGAGGTTAGCAAACATGTACATATACACGCACCGCCAGAGATATGGGGTGACTAGGTTAAAAAAAAAAAAAAATGGACACGGGTGTCCGCTTAAGGTCTGGGGTGTGGATTAAAACTTGAAATACAAGTTAAAAAAAAAAAATTATTAGAGGAGAGAAAAGGGGACTGAAAAGCAAGGAATTAACTTGAGACATTAGGATTTACAATCATATCAAACTAAAGGAAAAGTATCATTCAAAGATGCTACATTTACCATTTCTTACAACTTCGGAGCATGGCACAAGTGACTCTCCACAAATCTTCAATTTTCCGTCGCCAACGACAGATACTTATCAAATTTTATGGGGTAGGCTGGACTTATACTACAGTTTGGTAGGGGGAATATCGAAGAATTCATTAAACAGAGGGGTAGGAGCAAGGGAATAAAAGTTATACTTTTCCGGTCATCTCTCAACCTACTTGCCGCTGAAAGATATGTTTTAGAATATTCACTCAAAGAGATGATAGACAAAGGGCAGAGCATTGTGGGAAAATTACACCTGTAGCTATGAAAAAAAACAAAAAAAAAAACAGAAAACACAGATATAATACAGTATGATCCCTGTCAGTGTAGACATATCTACATGTACATTCAATGTATATATATATATATATATATATATATATATATATATATATATATATATATATATAGAGAGAGAGAGAGAGAGAGAGAGAGAGGGAGATTAGCAAACATGTACATATACACGCACCGCCAGAGATATGGGGTGACTAGGTTAAAAAAAAAAAAAAATGGACACGGGTGTCCGCTTAAGGTCTGGGGTGTGGATTAAAACTTGAAATACAAGTTAAAAAAATTATTATTATTATTGTTATCTTGGTGTCGCACAATGACGCTGTCAATGGAAATTCTAAGCATGGTGTCAACAAGACTACGTGCACCTCAAGAACTTTTCGAAGAATCCTCGCAGAATAAATGATGGCAGTTTTCTGGAAGTCTACAATCTTGGTCTCAATACCAATTCTCCAGAAGCGCTTTTTCAGTTTGTTGTTGTTTTTGTTCTTCTTCTTCTTCTTCTTATTATTATTAGTAGTAGTAGTAGTAGTAGGAGGAGGAGGAGGAGTAGTAGTAGTGGTATTGGCGGTGGTAGTAGTAGTTGTAGTAGCAGTAGTATTAGTATGATTATTATTAATAGTAGTAGTATTGTGTTTTACGTTTGTTTTGTGTAGTACGAAACTTGAAGTGACAATAGTTTTTTTATTTTTTTATCAGAAGATGGAAACAGAACAGGAGAAAGAAACACGTAATTGTGACCACTTCATGGAGAATAATCAACAAAAGTACCAATGATTTTTTATTTCCTTGGTAAAATGCTATAGCGTCTTCTATTACTTGTGTAGGCTTTCGTCTTCATCTTTTATTTAAGGTACTACAGAAAGTCAACATCTTCGTTATATAACATTATTTTCTCTTCTAGTTTATCGATTGCCCATTTCGAATTCTGATGCTAGTTGCAGAAACAAGTGGCATTACTGTTTACATTCTAATTCTAGATCATAAATTACGTCTTGGAAAGATTTATTATACGTCTTATTTCTTGGAAAACTCGGTAAAAACTTGTTTATTTTTTTTTTTTTTCAAGAACATTCTTATTCCAAATACGAATAGCTATTTCATCAAGGTAGACACCCTCATCATTCGTACAAAAAAGGAACTTCTTTTTTTATTAATAGAATCATTTGGATGTGACAGAGAATATTTAGATTATTATCAATGTGTGCTTCTTCACATTTGGGCTTTAACACACACAGGGCATAGTCTAGGAAGAGATTAAACTAACTGGGCTCCTCATTTCCTCCTTGTTCTATATATACTTTGGCTTGAAATGATCATACAGGTTGTAAATTAAATCAAATCGCTTCAAATTTATAAGGTTTTCCCACCAGCTACAGAAATCTAATTAAAACAAAATATAAAAACTTTCATGAATAAAAAATTTGTCTTGTTAAAAGTGCTCAAGCATTGAGTGTCAAATGTACTTAAACATAGGATCATTTCAGGACAGTCAGTCAGGTAAGTACCACACACTTAGGCGATCATGTCTGTTTCGATTCATGACTAACAAGGCAGAAGATTTTATCGCAGTTAGATGACGTTTCTTTCTGCGGTAGATTGCTTGCTTACAAGGCTACAGGAATCAGTTTGCCCTGTTTTTCAACGCATAGCTGGGGAGACAAGCGATAGATTTATAACTTTCTCAAATATATTTGATCGCTTCTGCGGTAAATTTGTTATCAACCAAGGCTATAGGATCCAGTGTGTCCTGCTATTCAATGCATAGCTGGGGAGACAAGAGATAGATTTATAACTTTTTCAAATATATTTGATCTCTTCTATGGTAGACTAGTTGCCAACCAGTCTGTCCTGCTCTTCAGCCCTTAGCTACGCGAAAGAAGGGATGGATACAAAGCTTTCCGAAGGGTATTGTGCAAAAGTAAATGTAACGAACCCGACAGGTATTCAAACTCCTCTTTTCAATTCACATCCGTTAACCAGTATTCCAGTATTCACACCTACTCTACAGGCGAGTGATTTAAATGAACGTTACCACATAGGGACAAAATATAATTATTTTAATATTTAATACCGATATATATATATATATATATATATATATATATATATATTAGGTTCGTGCAAAAATAATGACGTAATAATGTCGTTTTTTGACGTTAAAAATACGTCAAAAACGACATTATTACGCCATTATTTTTGCACCAACCTAATATATATATATATATATATATATATATATATATATATATATATATATATGTGTGTGTGTGTGTGTGTGTCTGTGTCTGTGTGTGTGTGTGTGTACTAGCATCATGGCCCGGCGTTGCCCTTGCTTGATGCAAAAATCGTACGACTCATACAGCAATCGCTATCACTTGACTTAAAATATGTTTGCCCTTCCTTGCATTTAAAGGAGTGCCCTTTACCGTGCTGATGTTGCTACATGCCTTTCTTCTTGCCTATCTGACACTGCGCATTTTTTCAGCTCTATACTAAACATTAAATCAGTTACGAAAAAAGAACTAAACAAAATGAACACAAAACGATCGGCTTTAAGAAATGACTCGTAACTGGAAAAACCGAATGAAAAAAGAATGTTAACAACAAATACTTTTTCACACGCAACCCAGTTCTGCGTAATCAGAATCAATATTGAGTTTAAGAAATCGAATGAGCCAATTGGAGTAAAGTGCCATGCAGATTTAAATTTTCCCCACTTGTGACGAATGCAGCTATCGATTTTTTTTTGCAGGCTAGCATACTAGTTTACATTGGTGTCAGTCAGCTGTTGGCTCTCAAGCTGGCCAATAGAATCTTCCTGCCTGTTCGTGGTAGCCAGCTATAGGCTCTCACTCTGGCCAGTACAAAATGGCCGCAAACTACATGAAAACTGCCATAGAAGCATGAAAAAATCGATTATTTCCACTATCGATGGGAGATTGGAAATGCAAAGTCGGTTTTAGCTTTCCCGCTAACTTGGAGCATGTGCATGTAAACTTTGGTGCAAATCCGTCGAAAATTGCGGCCGTGCATTCGTTACACACACACACACGGACAAACATCCTGCATTTTATATATATATATATATATATATATATATATATATATATATATATATATATATATATGCTTTACTGCATATTAATTGAAACAAAACGAATAATTCCATTATTTTTTTTCGTATTTTTTCAATAAAATATTTCTCATTGCACATGTTATGACTTCGTAGGTCTATTTCACGAAGTCGTTCCTTAAAAATTGATCCCCAGATACTCAACTGGATTTGAATCTGGATAAGTTTCTGGACCAATCTATAGTACTTTTATTTGGTAAGGCTTGCCATTGTGTACGTGCAGTGTTACAATTTCCCTACGCTTCATTGGAGTAACGTCTATCGCAGACAATGACACTCCGAAAACAGATTCATATTACGACACACCACTACAAATGGGCTAATCGGAATTAAAATAGAAATCGATTAGACTTCGTCACTCCAGTGGGTCTAAAACTGACCGTAGGGCGAAAGAAAGTAAACTAAAGGTATATATATATATATATATATATATATATATATATATATATATATATATATATATATATATATATATATGTGTGTGTGTGTGTGTGTGTGTGTAGGTGGTGTATAGGTGTATACTGACATATGTGTATATATTTATAAGTAGGTATCTATGTGGATATATATATATGTGTGTGGCGTGTGTGTGTGTGTGTTGTGCAGCATGATATATTGCATTGGGCGTTTTGTATTACTTACAGATTTAGGGAATCTACTATTTAGCGAATCTATTCTAAATTTAAGTTGTTTTTGTCTCATCATTTAATAATACAAACAATTTATTGCCAATCCTATTAAAACATATATAGCAGGAACCTCAATTCATTTGCATACAACTAAACCTTTGGTCATAAATAAAATCCCACCCCAGCCCATCTCTCTTTAAAGAGACACCTGACGCCTTCCCCTTGTCACCAACCAAGGATCCTTATCTAAAGGAGGACTCCCCGACTGCTTTCTAAAGTAAATCCAAAACCTCTGATTCCGAGGCAGTTTTGCTTACTATTTTTTAGAAAAAATGCATTTTTACATGGGGATTTACGGTAAATAATATATATATATATATATATATATATATATATATATATAAGTGAACATAGAAGTTAACACTTAGAGGCGACAGTCTGTTTCAGTCTGTTTCATGCTACATGCCACATGTGGCCTGACGATTGCATATAGCATGAAACACACTGTCGCCTCTAAGTGTTAACTTCTATGTTCACTTTTATATTTATACACGCTCTATCTCTGATATTGAGCACTTTATCCCATAAATATAGCACACCTTAAGACTATATTTCTTCATATATATATATATATATATATATATATATATATATATATATATATATATATATGAACATATTGGGCAGTCCGAATATTTCACTCTCTTTATTTTTAAAAAATAAAACAAGATATTACCTAAAATATTCACATTTCAATGATCGTCAGACTACGTTTACACGATATTTTTTAAAGAAACTAAGAAAGTCTATAAATTAATTCGTAGACACACACACACACACACACATATCTATATATGTGTGTGTGTTTATCATTTGGCGTGTCTGTGTTTCTGCGTGTGTGTGTGCCCGTGCTTTTCTGTGTATCTATTATTATCTTTTAACTTTTGTAATCTTTCCATGCACATATATTTGAGTACCAAAGTTCTTTACAAGGATACAATAATATGCATATATAAATCTATAAATATCTATGTGTGTATGCAAATGTGCAAATCCCTACACACACATAGTTCTCTTATTTACTTGAAAAGAAATCAACTTTTGTCTAAATCAAGACACGTACGATATTTAACCATGCAAATGATTTCTGCAAACAAAAATCCGCGTTAAAACTTTCTCGGCAAATCCATTTTTTCCCCACACACTTAAGTCTTTTCGAATTTATTTCCTTTACGGATTTTTTTTTTTATTTACGAAAAGAAAATGTGAATCTTCACGTGAGTAATTAGAAATGTTTTAATCGATAATAATTCATTACAATTCATTTCTTATTAAATTTCGGATGAATTTCTGCCACCAACCTCACAAAAAAATCGAATCTTTTTTCTTCGTGTACTTAACGATTAGTTTTTCCTGATTACTTTAAATATTTCATTCATTTTTATTTCTTCTTCTCCTTCTTTTTCTCCTTCTTTTTCTCCTTCTTCTTCTTCTTCTTCTTCTTCTTCTTCTTCTGATAGATAGATAGATAGATAGATAGATAGATAGATAGATAGATAGATAGATAGACAGGATGTGTTGAAGGAGATAGATAGGATCAGTTGAAGGAGATAGATAGATAGATAGATAGATAGATAGATAGATAGACGGACAGGCTTGAAGCAACAGAAATGTGGTTCTACAGAAAGATGCTGAGAATATCATGAACGGAACATGAACATCGGTAACAAGGACGTTTTGGGGTCAATTATAAACTTAGAATCAGAGACAGTTGAAATTTCTAGTGTACTTAATGAAGAAGGTTGACTTGGAGAATGTGACTTTCACAGGACATAGTGAATCCGGCAGAAAATCGATAATAACCTACCTTACGAGCGTTGGGTAATTGGTTGACAGAATAGGGATTAAGAGAGATCGCCAAGAAGATAAAACTTACTTTGGATTTTACAAAAGACAAATGAAAAATGTTTGGGGGAATATATATATATATATATATATATATATATATATATATATATATATATATATATATATATATATATATATATAATAGAAACAGACCACTTTAAGTTTCCATGTAATAAATTATTTCACCACAGCCCTTTTAATGGGCTCTAGATCATCAGACTTTACTTCTAAAGTTTGAAATGAAAAATGAAAAGAAATTTACACATTTTTGACGGGCCGTATTAAGCATATGTAAATTAACTAAGTGAGGAAGTGAGGAGGAGAGAAGACATGAGTGAGTTAGATGTACCATTTCAATTCTTTATCTCTAACTCCACTTGGTGTGGGCCAGACATCGCTTAACTTAACGTATGTTATCTCTAGATATGGATGGGTAAGGGGGTGAAGAAGAAAACCGACATAAAAGTAAGAAGATACAATAAAATAAATCATGATCATGAGAGAAGGTTTCACTCAATTTCTTGGAAGCTGTTATTTCGCCTTACTTTAAAGGGTGTATTTGAGGGTTAAAGTTTGATATAAATCTAAATGTCTAAGAAAATCTACGAATAATTTAATTTGATGTTTGTTGGAGTTTTGGGTATTTTCTATGAAATGATCGACTGGAAAAAATCATAGAAAGTACATTGAAAGTATAATTCATTTTACATCTCGTAATCTTTTTTATTTTCCTAAACTTTTTTCTTGATGATTATTAAGTTGACATCTATTCGTTTGAGTTTTGTTCATAAATGAATGTGAATGTTTTTAGATAACTACAGAATTATCAAAGGTTATTCCAATTTAAATAATTTTATCATCAATAATAATTATTAAAGGGTAATATATTTCAATTTAAATTAAATTATCAATTTAAAATTTACCTCCGTATTATTTAGCCCCACTTGAGAGAAGGTTTCACTCAAATTCTTAGACGCTGTTATTTCGTATTACTTTAAAGGGTATATTTGGGGGTTAAAGTTTGGTATAAGTCTAAACGTCTAAAAAATCTACGAAGAATTTAATTTGATGAAATAATTAGAATCCTCGACTAGTTTATATATATATATATATATATATATATATATATATATATATATATATATATATATATATATATATATATATGTCCTTGCTTGACATATTCAGTGAAACCTTTAAATGAAAGGTTGGTGTCCAATTTTGTAAATGGGTAGCAATCCCTCTTTTATACATATTTCATTAAAAACGACTGACAAGTTACTGCGGTTAAGTTAATTTCATTTTTCATGTGGTATTAGAAGCGTTCGTACATACAAAGCATTTGGATAAATTCTATATAATTTAAGTCCAGAAAAGAAGAAAATTATTAGAACACATGAAAAATTAAATAAAAAGAAATCTAGGTATTCATTCTGTCTTCCCACTAAGACGAGTTGTGACACAAGGTCTTTTTTTAAGTGGGGACCCGAGCGCGTACACCAGGGCTAAGAATAAAAATTGCCTGCATACCTAGCAACCTAGTCGTCGGTTACGCTGGCCGCGGTGCTAGCACTGATCCTCCGTTAATGAGATCGCGCGGCCTCGTGCAGCTGTGTCCTTGGGCTGGGCACCACTCAGTATAATTTTCCTCAGTTGCGACTCTGTCCTTTGACGGAGACCCACCTGAGTGCACTCTGCCCAAGAACAGAGACGAAACTGACAGATTATATATATATATATATATATATATATATATATATATATATATATATATATATATATGATGTGTTACAATTTCCTCGAGAGGACTTTACATACTAAAATAAAAAAATAAAAAAACTATATAAATTTATGGAGAGATATAGAAAGCAATAGATAGAATGTAATTATGCATAAGTAGATAGGTTGTTCATCGTGCATAGCAGTATAATATAATCACAATTCATAGTCATATATACCCACATATATCTATATGTGTACGTGTGCACATATGCGTGTATGTGCGCGTATGTATTTCAATCCAAGTAAGTATTCATCGTACTCCAGTAACTAAATGTTAAAGTCTATCTATCTATCTATCTATCTATCTATCTATCTATCTATCTATCTCACACAAACCTGTGTAATACATTATGCACCTTGATTGCTTTTAATTCATTTGTACATATCACTACGAATTTCTAATTTATATATATATATATATATATATATATATATATATATATGCGTGTGTGTGTGTGTGTGTTTGTGTTTCCATATCTCCAGTTTATATATATATATATATATATATATATATATATATATATATATATATATATATATATAACCTAAGGAAGGCTACTGAATAAAATAAGTATGGTAATGAACAATAATACTTAGGACACGAACAACACATATATGATTCGCCAGCGGCGTGTAGAAGAAATAGTCAACTGCTACAAGTGAGTCAAAGGAATTCCCCATTTTAGCCCCAACTGCAGACCAACATACAGTATTTACTACTTGTGAATGGGGACATACCCATTATAATCCCTAGATATGCTACAACATATATATATGTGTGTGTGCGTGTGTGTGTTTGCGTGTGTGTGTGTATGTATCCATGTATTTTTGTGTATGCGTATATCTGTGCGTGCGTGTCTTTGTGTGTATATGGAGAAGGAGGCAGAAATACATATTACTGTATTTCGTCAGTAAACTCTTTCAGATAACGTTATTACAGTAGGCAGTCCTTGTAATACTAGTGCTCTATATCAAGAGATAGAGCATTAATAAAAATAAGAATTGAAATTATACCCTCAAAGAATGGAGGTAGTTCTGCGAGATTCAGAATTGAGTCAAGAGGAGAAAAGGTACCGTCAAAGAAAGGCGATACCTAAGGTTTAAAATGCATTTTTAAAAATGAACAATCTTCCTTGAAGCTTTTATTTTAGTTGTAATTTGATTTACGTTTTAATTTAATAGATTGGATTTAATACTTCCATTGAGGAAAATACTTTGCTGTATTTCAAACTGAAGTTAAATTGATTAGAATGTTTTGTTTGATATCAGTAAAAACGCTAAAGTCGTCGACATTGATAATTACGTCAAAACAAAGTAACTATCTTTATTCAGAAATCTTCCAAAAATAAAATATAATTTTCTGAAGATTTATTTGAGGAAGATTAGCTTATTTCAGGTTTTATTAATCTGATTGGAAATAAATATTGCTTACTTTTAGTTTAGAATATAGCTGAAAAACATTTTTTTTTTTTTATCAAGGAGATGGGTGTTTTTATGAGATATTGACAACTTTGTCGCAAGACATATTTTTGGTATTTCTTTCGTAGGGATGGACATAACTGTAACAATTACTTGAATATAATATGAAAACCTTTTGATGTAATTCTTTTAACTACTCAGTAATGTTAAAATTTGAGAAAATATTAGAAGCCATTTAATATATGAAATTTAGATACTTAAGATTTATAGCCTAAATTACGAAGACGCGTATTGAAGAAATGTTAGAATATTGCCAATAAATTGTAACTTAATTTTAATTACCGCTCTTATTTCCTGATAATATCGCTTTTGGACATCCGTATTTTCCAAAAGTCGATACATTCATACACACATAAATCAAATTAAAAAATATTTTTAAAATATTCGGTAAATATAATTGTAGTGAGATTTTCTATTTATGATTAGAATGTTCGGCTTGGTTTGTGTCTTTTACGGCATATCAATCTCAATGGTTTATTTCATACCGACAATTTTTTATTGCTGGCAATGATTTTCTTCAAAAATTTATTTCTGAGAATATTTTTCCTTCAAGAAATCTAAAGCTGGTATTTTGGCGGGGTGTTAACTATTTGTCCATAGCTGGGGCCCTAACAGGTGCTGCCACCCCGGGTAAGGGTGGACCTGGGAATACCAGCAATTAAGAGGTGATTCCACGCTCCTCAAAACCTCTTGTTCAGAGGCCTTGCTATTGGTATTGGACGTAGTTTATGGTCTTACCCAGGACGATTATGATTATTAAGTGGAGTGTTTATTTAATAATAATGTCACTTAACTGCTACCAATTAATACAGAATTTTAAAGATTTAAAACTTCATAAATAATTTTAATTAAATTTTTTGTAAAACTTAAAAAAATTCTTGTAAAAATTCCTTATTCATAAAAAAAAACAAGATTTTTTTAAGACACTGTAATATATTTTATACATGAAAGCAATTAAAAGCCTTTTTGATTAAATAATGTATTTTATTTATTTTATTTTATTTTTTGTCCATTTTTTTTTATTTTACAATTTAGAGCAGATTTTCTGTAACTGGGGAGCCTGTTTGATCAAAATAATTTCATGATTTAAATTCTTTCGGGGAGTTTTCCTTGTTACTAATATAAGCATTAAATGCTGAAAAAAGAATTTCTCGAAAGTTTAACTGTTGTGAGATTTTCTAAAGATAAAGAATAAACTCGAGGTGATGAAGATATAGTTCTACAGAAGGATGCTGAGGCATGGACCGAAATTGTGACCAAAGATGAGGTCTTAGGGAGGTTACAAACAAGGAGGAGGTTTATACTTAATATCAGGAAGAGGCAGCTGAAATTTCTGGGACACATAATGAGGAAGGAGGGCGCGGAGAATCTGATACTCACAGGTCGAATAGAAAGAGAGACAAGGGAAAGCAGCGCGTGACTTACCTGACAAGCTTGAGAAGGTGGATGACAGAATGTGGTCTGGGGGAGGAAGCAGAGGGATGGAATTTTCTGAGAGCTGCAAGGGATAGAGAGAGGTGGAGAGCCATGATCGACTACGTCCCGAAAGGACAAGGCACATAAAAAGAAAAGATGTTTTTATTTAATAACAATTTCACTTAACCGCTACAAATTAATACGGAATTTTAAACGATTTAAAACTTCATAAATTATTGTAATTAAGTTTTTTTGTAAATTTTTTTTAAAAATTCATTATTCATCGAAAAAAAAAATTTCTTACAATAATAATGTCTATAATATATTTTATACATGAAAGCAATTAAAAGCTTTTCTAATAATATAATGTTTTTTTTCTACATTTTTTTTTTTAATTTTACGATTCAGAGCAGATTTTCTGTAACTGGGGATCCTGTTTGACCAAAATAATTTCATGATTTAAATTCTTCCGGGATGTTTTCCTTATACCTAATATAAACATTAATGGCTGCAAAAAATAATTTCTCGAAATTTCATAAAATAAAATAAGTGTGGGTTGACGGATTTTTTTATTTTTTATTTTTTACAATGATTTTCTAAAAAAGAAACATTACAAAATAATTTATTTGAGGATAATTCGCAATAGTTTCATATAAATCCAACAATTATCTGATTTTTGCAAGAATTTTCAAATCTATGCGTTTCGCACCGCAAAAAGACGCTAAAATTTCTTATATTAATCTAAGTTCTAAAAAAGATCAAAATATATATCTTAATAAACCCCAAAATCCTTCGGTCTTTCTTCTTAATAACAAAGATTTTGTCATAAAACATTAAGTTTGGGGCATTTTTCACCACATATAATCATTTTTTATCGAATCTTACGCAGGAAATACTTTAAGGAATTTCTGATAAATATTTTACCATCTATAATCTCACGTCAACCACACATTTTTATATGACCAACATATATAAAATCCATACTAAAGGAATTTAAGATATTTTAAGACATTATTTATGTTTATACATTCTTTTTATAGATACAAATATTTAAGTAAATTCTCTGTTTATAATAAACAATATTAAACAACTTTTACCGACCTGAATGTCCGAGAAATTTTCATAGAAAATATTCGTCCTCCGCTATGAAAATTTCACGAACATTCAGGCCAAGTTCTCCACGCCTTTATCCACTAGGCCATGTGTCCTCAAGGACACAGCACAGTGGATAAAGGCGTTAGTTAGATCCAGTGACAGGACCCAAAGAGTGTGATTTCAATACCCGGTTAAGGCAATCGAGAACTTGGAGACGGGAATTTAAAGGATATAACTGATAACTGACATCCATTAAATATGGCACGTGGAACCAGAACAGTCTACTCCAGTGAGCGAAATAAAGGGTTTAATTCGACATTCCAACCACCTGAAGAAGGCCGGAGTGTACAACGGCCGAAATGTTGTAATAAATATGGCGACAAAGATGAGGACAATAGTCCGAATAATGTAGATAAGCGATATTATTCAATTTTAGAAAATGTAATCAAACAATAACTGCATATCTATACGTTCAGCTAGGTATGACGGTAAACTACATATGGCAACAAGGCCTCTGGTACCTATTTATAGTAAAATTACCAGCGATACCGATTTATAGGTAAGTTACCAACAATACATTTTATATATAATTGCAGGCATAACGTTGCGTTTAAAATATCTAGATTTCGGCGTAACATAAGAGGTTGATATGTCACTTAATAAAATCAACCAACCAAACAATCAACGTGAAATAATTCTTTCATGACATCAGTCCATATAATATCCGACAATTTCTTAAACCTAACTGAATTCCCAAATATAATTACAACATAATACACACATATCATCGCCTCTAGTAATTATGTCCACACAAACATGTATATGCGCAAATCTGAGTATCATCTACCATGTATTCAATTGTGAAAGCAGAATAACCTATGCCACATTTTATTACTTAAAGCTCACAAGAAAATTAAATTTCAGCATTAACCCATAAAGGTGTTGATATATCGTTAAGCAAACAAGTCGATCAGTTACTATGTGTCCCTAAAGATTTTATCAAGAAGCACCCTGGGCACGTCAATAGGAAAGATATTTTCCTCCTCCATGACAACGCATATACAACAAGAATAACACAGAAAAAAAACTGAAACTCGGTTGGTCTATTCCAACCTCCCGTCGTGTTCTCCTGACCTTTCACAAATCGATTATTACCTTTTTTCGATCACTTCAAAACGCTTTGATAGAGAGAACTTTCTTTAATGGAAACAAGACTCGAGATTTCTTCGAAAGCTTTTTTCACATCAAGACTTGTGAAAATTCTACTAAAAACGTAGATAATAATTACTTAATGATAATTAAACCCAAGATCGTAGGGGAAAGAGGTGGATTAATATTTTTCCCAGGCTTATTTGCGGTTAAGTGAATATAACGAACCCAACCAGAATTGGAACACGACTATTCGATTAACAATTCAGATTCATTATCCATTAACACCAGCCAAACACCAAAGCTTACAGAACCTGATATTCCCTAAGTACTGATCAGGCTTCACATTGCATAACTTAGGTGAGCGTACAGGAGCTGGCTGAAAGTGTAATTGCAATTTTAATATATATACTTTGCTTGTGAGATCAAACCTTATTCCAGATATAAAAAAAAATGTCCACTTGATTTGGATTGTCACCTTTGAATGCTGCAAAGTCTCATTCTGCATGACTAAAAAGCAGGAATTATGTTTTGATTTCATTTATATGGATCTACCTTAGAATTATTCTCTAATTGGCCGGGATTCCTTATTTTGATTGAAATACTTAACACGTGTTAATGAGTAACAGATTAGTTTGAATTTCGCATTGGAATAAAATGATTCTGGTAGCTTTTCTCTACAGAAAGTGACTTCTTATATTG
Source organism: Acanthosepion lycidas (assembly GCA_963932145.1). Classification (NCBI taxonomy): domain Eukaryota; kingdom Metazoa; phylum Mollusca; class Cephalopoda; order Sepiida; family Sepiidae; genus Acanthosepion; species Acanthosepion lycidas. The sequence goes on along the minus strand of OZ010583.1, from coordinate 24,807,198 downwards.
CAAATAAAAGCGGGGATTTGGTCATAGAGTCAGGATAGAAAGATAGCAAGCATATTCTTTTAACTGTTAACGTCCATTCCTCTGAGGCCCTAGTGATCAACGCAGATGTCCCCAAGGCTTCGCTTCTTGGTCTAACCCTATTTCGACTTTACATAAATGGTCTGATTAAGACATTTTGTGGATATATATGCTAACGATATGACGATAATATATATGGTGACGATACGACTTCAACACTCTGGATGACCAGAGCTTGGCAACCGACATCGCCCTAACCGATCAGCGGAAGGTGGGGAGGTAGGTAGACTGGCTGGTCACATTCAATACCACGAAAATGAAACTCGTAACGTTCCATCATCACTGAGAAAACTCCGTAACTAATGTTTTTTTCTTAAACTGGTTTGTTTTGGTTTGTTTTGTTTTACGGCATCTCAACCTCAGTGGGTTATTTAATGCCGAGAAGATTTTTATTGCTGGTAATATTTTTATCTATCTATCTATCTATCTATCTATCTATCTATCTATCTATCTATCTATCTATCTATCTATCTATCTATCTATCTATGTCAGTATATATTGGTTTGGTTTGTTTTGTTTTACGGCATCTCAATCTCAGTGGGTTATTTAATGCCGACAAGATTTTTATTGTTGGTTATTTTTTTTTCCAGAAATCTCTCTTTCTGGTAATATTTTCTACTTCAAAAAATATTCAAATTTTTTCTACAAAAAATCTATTTTTGGTAATAATTTTCCTTCAGATATGTATGGCTGGTAATATTTTTTTCAAAAAATGTATAGCGGGTAATATATTTTTTTTTTTTAAATTTATTACTGGTAATAAATTTTTCTTCAAAAATGCTGGTAATAAATATTTACAAAGTATTTCTGGTATTAAATTCGACTTTTAGATTTTCATAGTGTTTTGCCCCTTGTTTGGGGGTTAACTATTTGCCCGTAGCCGGGTCAGGTTTGAACTCCGAACACCAGTAATTAAGAAGTGGTTCCACGCTCATCCAAATCTTGATCAGAGCCTTGCTGTCGGATATAGTTTATAGTCTTACACAGGACGGACATTCAATTATGAAGAAAAGATCATTGGTTTGTTTTGTTTTACGGCATGTCAACCTCAATGGGTTATTTAATGCCAACAAAATTTTTATTCCAGGTAGTAATTTTTAAAAAATGTATTGCTGCTAATATGTTATTTTTTTGTTTGTTTTTTTGTTTTTTTACAAAAATGTATCGCTGGTGTTATTGACTCCATTTCGGGGGTTAACTATAGCTAGATGGGACCCTGACAGGAGCTAGCAACCCGGGTCAGGTTGGACCTGGGAAAACCAGTAATTAAGAGGTGGTTCCACGCTATTCAAAACCTGATCAGAAGCTTGCTGTCGGAAGTAGTTTATAGTCTTTCCCAGGACGCTGTATTAAACTGGGCTTATTGCAATGTAAAATTATCACGAAACAGTTCTAAAATGGAAGCAGAATCAATGTAAAATAGAGAATAACTTTCAGATCGAAAGCAGAAATCTAACAAACAGAATGCATCAAAAGAAAAACCGTCGAGAATAAAAAAAAAACCAAAAGCGAAGACAAAAGTGACTTAAAATTAAACAATACATCTGATCATTTTACAGCTGAAATGACTAAATATAACCGTAGTTTCTATGCTAATAGTTTCTTCTATCGCTCCTAGTTTAATGATGTACAAGTTGGACTAGCATAAAATTACTACACTGAGTCCTTCCTACATCTGGCTTTACGCCAGGCGAAGTTAAAATGAGCAATTACCACTCAGCGACAATTTTCTGTTAACAATATATTCGGTCGCATACTTCTTCCTTTACGTGTCGAGGATATAGGCGATCATAACTCTCCACAATCTCCTATCTTGTGTAAATCTTAGCTGGCTTTTTTTCTCTTCGCTAAGGTCTACCCATCGTTCCGAAATATATTCGTATACTCACGTCAGTTTTTTTTTACAATTCGTCTCGCTAGAATTTATTTTAAATGTTTATAAGTCTAACATTCGTCCTCGTTTTCAATATGGTTGCCACATCTGCTATTACTGCTATATATTTAGAGATACTTGATAAAATCCTCAGAAGAATCTGCAATGATGTTGGGCATCAGTCTCTTCCCAATCGCCGTAACGTAGCTTCCTGTGCCTTTTCTATAAATAATTTCATGGTAATTGTTTTGATGAACTTTCCTCTACGGTTTCCAGGTAAAATGGTTAGATGCAGCCGTAAGTTCTATGCTAATAGTTTCTTCTATCGCAATTCTCGCTTGTGGAACTATCTTTGATGTCAATCGTTGTTTTCTGTTTTCTTAATTTCTGTTCTTTTATTCTTCATTCTCCGTAATTATGTTTTCTTATATTCATTGCTTGGGGAGAAAGGATTTCTCTCACACACACACACACACACACACACATATATATATATATATATATATATATATATATACATATATATATATATATATGCTTTATTATGGGATATTACATACAAACATGTAAATAAACGGCACATAAAAGCAATCATATTTCGATATCTATAAGCAAATCTCATCAGGCGTTAGTTAGTTGAGCCCTCTTTTAAATTAATGTGATGAACTTTGGAATTTATATTTGATTCCACACACACACACACACATATACATATATAATATATATATATATATATATATATATATATATATATATATATATATATATATATATATATATATATATATATATCTTACAGTCTCACATATGAAAGTCGGAGATCGTTTTTACATCATTATAAACTAAAAAACCGATCCCCTAGAATTACTGGGAAAAAGCATATGTAAAAGAGATTATGATGAGTGACTTT
>OZ010583.1:24789337-24799337 GCA_963932145.1 Acanthosepion lycidas | reverse complement strand
GGCGCCCCCCCACCCCAACGCTTTATTTTAAAAGAAAATCTTATGAACGCTATATTGTTTTTAAAAAAATAAGTAGACAAAGGCACGACGTTGGATGTGATAGAAAGGAGGAGGAGGAGGGAGGAGGAAGAAGAAGAAGAAGCAGAAGAAGAAGAAGAAATAATGTATCGGTTGGTTGGGATAATTGAAATGTACATTTTTTATAGACTCGATAGAATTAAATAATTTTTCAAATGTTGAACAGAAGAACAAAATAGGCAATAACGTATATATTTTTCTTCTTTCTTTGGCAAAATATCGTCATAATTCCACTTGCACCACTGGTTTCAATTCAAAAGACTCCTATAGAAATAAACAGAAAACGCCATTACCAATTGAAAACTGACTGATTTACTCGATATGTTTGCTAATGCTCTCGCTAATTAAATAATTGAATAAGTGAAGCATGCAGAAAATATGTTTACTTTAGAGAAAATCATTCAGTTTATTTGTCTAAATTTTATGGAACAATGTTCAGGTATTCTGAAAAAATAAAAAAAAATTATATAAAAAAGCAAGAATGATTACAGGTTTTGTCATACATTCATTCAGACATATTAAATAGGATACACTTTGTTTCAATCTGCTTCTTTTGCCTTCAAATGAATGTTAGAGTCTCCTGGCCTTCTTTTCTCATTATTCGCCCCAGAATTCCAGCTGTCTACTTACTTATAGTTACTATTTTCCCGACTGATCACTGTCAATCAAGTCTGTTTCTATCTATCTATCTATCTATCTATCTATCTATCTATCTATCTATCAGTCTGTTAATATCTATCTATCTATCTATCTATCTATCTATCTATCAGTCTTTTAATATCTATCTATCTATCTATCTATCTATCTATCTATCTATCTATCTATCTATCAGTCTGTTAATATCTATCTATCTATCTATCTATCACATTCTGTTTGCTTCATATCTATCTATCTATCTATCAGTCTGTTAATATCTATCTACCTATCTATCTATCTATCTATCAGTCTGTTAATATCTATCTATCTATCTATCTATCTATCTATCAGTCTGTTAATATCTATCTATCTATCTATCTATCTATCAGTCTGTTAATATCTCTCTATCTATGTATCTATCTATCTATCTATCAGTCTGTTAATATCTATCTATCTATCTATCTATATATCTATCAGTCTGTTAATATCTATCTATCTATCTATCAGTCTGTTAATATCTATCTATCTATCTATCTCTCTATCTATCAGTCTGTTAATATCTATCTATCTATGTATCTATCTATCTATCTATCAGTCTGTTAATATCTATCTATCTATCTATCTATCTATCTATCTATCTATCTATCTATCTATCAGTCTGTTAATATCTATCTATCTATCTATCTATCTATCAGTCTGTTAATATCTATCTACCTATCTATCTATCTATATATCTATCTATCTATCTATCTATCTATCTATCTATCAGTCTGTTAATATCTATCTATCTATCTATCAGTCTGTTAATATCTATCTATCTATCTATCTATCTATCTATCTATCAGTCTGTTAATATCTATCTATCTATCTATCTATCTATCTATCTATCTATCTATCTATCACATTCTGTTTGCTTCATATCTATCTATCTATCTATCTATCTATCTATCTATCTATCTATCTATCTATCTATCTAACCACCTATATACATACATATCTACCCGACCGAGCCTTATTTTGTAATGTCCTCTTAAGTTTTTTTTCCGATTTAACCAAGCTAACATTATTATATTCTTATATATATATATATATATATATATATATATATATATATATATATATATATATATATATATATATATATATATATATATATATATATATATATGTGTATATAGGAGTATGTCTGAGAAATTTCCGTGTGTGTGTGTCTGCCCGCGAAATGCAGTCAACCTTCTCCAGATGGACTGCACAAATATGACCAGCCAAGCACGAGTGTTTGTAGAAAACCGAATCTATCATTTGGCCCTGGATTTTCTATACACTACTGAATCATCCCGAGCAATATATTGACCTCCATGCAGCGGTTAATAATGAGTGAGAAACTGGACCAAAAAGCAACACAACCGTAGGTATGAAAGGGTGGTAACAGTCAACTCCAGGGAACTGTGCAAACGAATCAGATTCGAGCGCGTTGACAAAATACAAGGACTTTGAAATCGAAATGTCAAAAATGTGGCTCATGGGAATATCAACAATCCCTGGTGTAGTTGGAGCCCTCGGATTTGTTGGAAAAGATTGCAGTAGACTAAGTGAAGTGATTCCTGGAAGTCTATGCCTCAAAGAGATACAAAAAATTGTTCTGACAAGTACGGCCCACACTTTACGAAGGGCTTTATATATGTAATTTATTTATTTATTTTTTTTTTTTTGTCAGTGGAAATTATCATGATGCCATTTCTATACTTAGGTCCTTAGACAGGACCCGGAAATAAATGTGTAAACGCCAGAAATCAAAGAAAATATTAATAATAATAATAATAATAATAATAATAATAATAATAATAATAATAATAATAATATGGGAACATCAACAATCCCTGTTGTAGTTGGAGCCCTAGGACTGGTTGGAAAAGATTGCAGTAGACTAATTGAAAGGAAACCAGGAAGTCCATGCCTCAAGGAGATACAAAAAAATGTTCCTACAAGTACAGCCCACACTTTACGAAGGGCTTTATCTATGTATTTTTTTTTTTTTGTCAATGGAAAGTGTCATGATGCCATTTCTAACCTTAGGTCTCTGGGCGGGATCCGGAAAGAAATGCGTAAACGCCAGAAATCAAAGAAAATAATAATAATAATAATAATAATAATAATAATAATAATAATAATAATAATAGCAGCACATATAAGTAGGCGCAGTTAAGCGTACACTGTTGTGAAACTGAGTATCATGATATGTATTTTGAGCTTCATGTATTTGTACCATAGCTTCTTTCTTTGTGGTGTTATTCTCTCATTTAATAATAAGTATACCCTTATTAGAATAAGTGTATACTTATTGTATGTAAGGGAGGCACGATGGAGTAGTGGATAGCGGCTCGGATTGAGGAATCAAATTCTTGTCAAATCCATTACATTCACATAGGTGCTAATACGTTTGGGAACAGTATGAATCCTTTCTTCCCATCAGCTATGGATGGCAACTGGTCTACCGCAGAAAGAAATAGCAACCTACTGCGGGAACAAAATCTGCCTCGTCGGTCATGTATCAAAAGATACATAATCATCTCAGTGTGTATCACGCATGGCATAAAACTGACTGACGTATTAGTGTGGATGCGTATAATGTCTGTATAGGGTTTCGTATATTTGTATAACAACATCATATTGTTACGCTTATGCAGTATGTACAACAATCGGATTAGAAGCCTAGCTCACAAAAAAAAGAAAAAAACAATAACCCTCTCCTTCAAATAGGTAAACACCAAATCCACTCCATCAACAAAGAAGCTGTGCTCTTCAAGAGACAGCTTAATTTGCCTGAAATCCTACCAAGAAAAAACGAAGCGGATACCATCTACGCCAACCGCGTAAAACAGAAAGCAAAACAACTTGGCTAAATGAAGTCCCCCCACCAAAAAAAAAAAAGAGAACTGGGAGGTCAAGTCGTTGCATTTCAAATACCTAAAAAGAACGAAAGAAGCAGGTGTGTTCCAACAGAAAACACATCAGTGGCTGAGAAGAACTGGGTTGAGACAGAAGGCCTAATTATTTCAGCTCAGGACCAAAGCCTCGCATCCAGATCCCATCACTGTCACATAATCAAGGATAACCCGAAATGCAGGATATGATGAAACTGTCGACCATATTATCTCAGGATGTCCGGAACTAGCAAAAAAATGAAAATACCCACAGACATAACAAGGTAGTGATATATGTGCACTTGAAGATATGCAAGAAGCACACAATCGAAACCACTGAGAGATGGTATGAGCACCAACAAGACACAGTTACCAAAATAACGATGTAACTATCCTCTGGGACATGCCAATTCAAACTGACAGGGAAATAGACGCCAACAGATCTGATATTATCATAAGAAAAACAAGTGTATGTTTATTGACATAGCAGTTCCATATGAGAGAAACACCTCCATCAAAATTATCGAGAAATTGTCCAAATACAATGACCTGGAGATCGAGATTAACAGGATGTGAAAAATGATGACTGAGACTGTACCAGTAGTAATCGGAGAACTGGGCCTCGTGAGGAAAGGAATGAAGAAATGTACTAATAGTGTCCCAGGTAACATCAAAAGAATTACCCAATAGATCGTCCTACTAAGAAAAGTACTCAATTAAATGGCATTTCTGCTATAGGGCCTAAGGACCATAATTTGCACCCGGCTCTACGGGATGTAAAGCAGGAAACATAACATACACAAATAATAATAATAATAATAATAATAATAATAATGAGAATAATAATGAGAATATGTATGCTTATTTACATAGTATCATCTGAGAAAAATACCTCCATGAAAATTATTGAGATATGGTCCAAATACAGAATGGGGAATGAAGACTGACACTGTACCAATAATAATAATCGGATCTCTGGGGGTCGTGGGAAAAGGAATAGTGCCCCAGGTAACATACAAGGCTCCAAGAAGATCGCCCTACTGGGAACATCATATGTACTAAGAAAAGGGCTATCAATTAAATGACATTTCTCCTATAGGGACTAAGGACCATAATTTGCACCGGCTCTACAGGATGCAAAGCAGGAAACATAACATACACAAATAATAATAATAATAATAATAATAATAATAATAATAATAATAATAATAGTAATAACAAATCAGCCATTATTTTCAGAGATAAGAAAAGCAGTTAATGTGTCAAATTATTGGTTTTACTGTTTCCTACATAACAAAAATTAAATCCAAAGAAATTGAATATATTGAGAAATACGATAATCTAATTAGGGTGTTGAAGAAGCCATGGAATAGGTAGTTCCTGTAGTAATGGGTGCACTTGAAATACTACTTCGAAGGTTTGAAAGACCTCTTAGGCAAATTTAGAGAACTCCAGAAAACTGACATCTTTTAATTCCTCGAGTATTCTCCGAAAATTACTTGAATTGTGAGGACTCTTGCTGGCACTATGATACAAGAACAGCAGTTACGCTGACTAAGTCAATATGTGATATAATAATAGTAGTAATAATAATAATAATAATAATAATAATAATAATAATAATAATAATAATAATAATAACGGTTACGGGGATAGGATCTGTAACAATTTAATGGGGCTTTATACGCAGACAGAACAAGCAAAGCTAATCACTCAGACATCGGGAATAGAGACAGCAAAGACAAAACTGTGCTTTCTTATTGACATGGTAGTCCTTTCAGACTGCAATGTATCTTTGAAGATCTTCGAAAACTATCAAATTCCAAGGACATTGAAATCGAAATCTAAAAAATGTGGCATATCAACAATTCCAGTTCTAGTTAGAGTCCCTGGATGTATTGCAGAAGATTCCAATGGATTGATTGAAGAGATTCTTGGTAGCCCATGCCTTAAAGAAATACAAAACGTTGTACCCACAAGTACAACCCACACCTTACGAAGGGCTTTACCTATGTAAAATATGTGCGATTACTTTTTTTGTAAATCTGCTCAGTGAAAAATGTCATGATGCCATGATTTCTGACTTTAGATCGGGACCCAGAAAGAAATGAGTATATACCAGAAACCAAAGGAATAATAATAATAATAATAATAATAATAATAAGAAGAAGAAGAAGAAGAAGAAGAAGAAGAAGAAGAAGAAGAAACGGTGAGAAATTCATTAACGATTCATTTTGTATCTACTCATGGAAAGATGATTGATTTTTGACACAATGACAAATAAGTATAAATTTCGTAACACTGAGGATGCCTTCTTGACATTGTCAACATTTTTGAAGCTGGGTGAAATAGATATTTTTTTTCCGTTAGTGATCCGGGCATTAACAACACTGATATTAGACTAAGTGTATGAACAGTTTCTATTTAACTGAGTGTAGATTAATTTGAAAGCAAAGGCCCAAGTTATAGATCATCCAATTAGGACCAAGCTCTACAGTAAACCTAGCTCGTTAAATATAGGATGTTCCAATAACTTGGACCGATTTTAAATGTGAATTAAGTTTTTAAGCGTCTAATGATTTTTTTTCTTTGAGATTTAACAACTTAAGTCTTTGGCAATTTACCGTGGAAAGATTAACAATCAAAGAACGAGGAAAGCCAGGAAACGTATCGGGTGAAATATAGTTATATTTTTTTTATCCCGTGACCCGCAGGATCGTAGGGGCATCATGTGTACTGCAGCCACAGTAGAAATGGTGTTTCTTGGGCAAGATAGTTTGACGGAGCCCCAGCCCTCTCCAGGACAGTTTTGAATTCAGCTTTTCCTTCTGCTAGAGTTACAGAACCCAATTTGTCCTGCTATTTAACTATAGATTCATAGATTTTCCAAAGTTATTAGCACGTAAGTGATAGTAATGGATCCGACTGGAATTTGAACTCGGCTCTCTGATTTCTCAACCCGAACCGTTATCCATTACTCCACCTTGCCACCAAAGAATTGTACTACCAGAATTAGCTATCAGTTTGTAAATGAGCATGGTATTTATCAGTTGATTTGCAAGGCGTGAAGGGTGTGTAGAAAACAAAGAAGTTTACCATGACAGGATTTATTCGATCAAAATGAGTAACATCATCTCCTGGACTTTCCTGTGTCTTTTCAGACCCGGACTGGATTTACAGATTTTTCCACACTTGTTCGGAGTAAGGCCGTCAAGGTTATATATCAGAGTATTGTTATGAAGGTGGCTGACATAACTAGATTCGATTTGAGGACATGATGGCAAACATTACACTCCCACATATGAAATTCAGGTGGGAGGTCAAATATCCCCCCACCCTTTTCCAAGATCTTCAACCTTTCATTCTCAATGCGGCTAGGCTTAGAATGCGTACTGCCATCTCTAATGGATTTTCTCATTTCATCCCTGTCAAGGGACAGCTTCTCCCAATCGCTCACATCCATCTTTGGCGCAATTCCCTGAGATTCACCTTGGGTTTCTCTTACATTTTCTATTTTTCTGTAATTATCGTATTCCGTTTAGTTTCCAAATACCATGTTACCCTGAACATCAATGCCACCAGAATATACAGTATACCGGCTGTAACAGCAAAATTTGCCAAATCGTGTAACGATATAGGATAATTGTCCATCCCACAAAATATTTAATATCTAAAAACCACTAAACTCACTGAATGTCTTTTTTTCAGGTTTTCACATAAGATGTTTAACCATCTTGACACCATTTTTAGTAAGGATCACCTAAAAACCCTTTGAGTTATTCAGCTAGAAATAGAACAAATTAAAATCATTTTGTGTCAGTCGTGTTAAAGTTATCGAAGCCTATTACGAAAATGGTCAATTATGTTGACCAAAAAAAAAGTCGTTAAGTGCTTGAAATGCCTTTCTATTTGAACGTCCATTTTCGTAACAGGCTTCGATAACTTTAACAGTTATATCTTCCCAACTTAGCAATGGTGAGAGGAAAAAGATCATTCAGGCCTTCAGTACATCGTACCAACATTCATACTCTGGCTTCCATCTTCAAAGTCCATTCGAGAACAACCAAGAAAACAGGGAATAGGTTTTAAAAGAGGGAACAGTAGAGTGGTAAAGTGGATCACGAGTTCACAACAACAAGAGGAATCATTATTTCAACTTGGAGCTAAATACATTCTTATTGTCCAAAGTAGAGTCCAATAGTGTGGAAAAAAAAACCTCGGAGAATTCCAACAAGTTATATTTAATCATTTATAAGATACCACGTTTCAAATCTTAATCTAAGATGTAAACCATTTTGCTGTTACACGATTTGGACAATTTTGCTGTTACACACGGTATAGGCGATAGGTGGAGCAGGTTAGAGCTTACGGCCATATCACGCTGAAACATCGGTTTCCGTTCGATCATCGAAGAGACGTAGAGACTGGTCAGTGCCTAGATGGGTGACCGCTTGGGAATACCAAATGTTGTACGTTTGGATCTGCGTTTAACGTCAGCGACAATGGTTCGGAATTATTAATCGGAAAACTATGTTCCAATTCCCATTGGGTTCGTTATATTCACTTACGTGCACATTCCTTTGGGAAGAGTATGAATTCATCTCTTCTCTCCACAGTAGGGATTGAATCACCAAACCAGTAGTAGTGTCTTCAAAAAAAAAATTTAGGAGTTAATTCAATTCCTAAAGAAACATTAGAAAAGTTCTCACAGGCCGTGTTATTGTTCATCTAAAAGTTACTTTTATTTTTTATGTTAATGGAATATTCAGCGGCAGTTTCAGGGTCAGGCATTTATCAAACTAGCTTGATTTAATTTGTTTTTACTAATACAAGGCACAAGAGACTCTCAAGTTAAAGAATGAGTTATCGAAGGAAGTTGTTGTATGAGCGGTAAGACTAAGAGGTAAGAAACGCTGTTTTTGACAATTTGTGGGAAAGATAACGGTTAATTGAAGAGGTTAAGATTATAGCATTCACTCCGGAGTCTGTTGCACAAAGTAGCCGTTTGTAGAAAGAAGCTGCTTGAATGAATCTTCGTTCTTAATAATGGAATGCGAAAGGAATGTGGATGATTGATCCATTTGTATGTTGTTATTATTATTATTATTATTATACTTAACATGTACTATATATATATGTGTGTGTGTGTGTTTATATATATATATATATATATAAAGAAATATAGTCTTAAGGTTTGCTATATTTATGGAATAAAGTGCTCAATATCAGAGATAGAGCGTGTGTAAATATAAAAGTGAAGATAGAAGTCAACACTTAGAGGCGACAGTCTGTTTCATGCTATATGCAATCGTCAGGCCACATATGCTGTTATTTTTCTCGGCTATTTATATATATACGGGTTAGTGGTGCATTGTGGGTATTCTATTATGGCGGTTATTTTACCGGAAGTCGTTTGTTTATTTATTTGGGTCAAATTATATTGCTTGTTTTTATTTTTTATTTTTTTGTTTCTTATTTATTTAACGTAGTAAAAATTTGTTTATATCACTTATTTAACAGTTTTGTTTTGGTTTGAGAATTTAATTAAAGCTATTTGTTCAATTTTAGGGTAGATTGTTGTAGTTCATTCTAACTATTATTTTGACGGGAACAGTTTTTAATTGATTATGTTTATTTGAGATTGGTTTGTTTATTTACTTGGATGAATTTAGGTCAATTTATTTTACTTGTATATTTTCTCTTTCCGGTTTTCGATTTTTAAGTAACATAGTATTTATTTATTTTTTATTTCAATTTTTTTTTTTGTTATTTTGTTTATTAGTATATTTATTTGTTTTTATTTTATTTTTTCCGTTTTTCATTTATTAGGTTACGTAGTAAAAATTTATTTTCATGTCTGCATTTTGAGATGAGCTCGGATCTTTTATTTAAAAATTTATTTTGTTCGGGGAAAGTAATGATAGCTATTTTTTCCTCCAAGCAAAGTTTGCAAGTTTTTGATTGGTTGTTGTAGGCTGATGATTTTTTCCTTATCTTCCAAGATATTTTTGGTGTGATGTGCGTTTTGTTTTTAATTTCCCAGATATACTTAGAAAGCATTGTACTGTTCGCATATTTACTATTTGTGAAAGATGTTTTGTGTGTATAATTTCTTTGTTTCCAGGGTCCTTCAGTTACTCCTATGTATACTTTTTCTTCATTATCTGGTGATTTTATTGTGGCTTGGTATATTACATTGTTTTGTAAACAATTTCCGTTTAAGGTACATTCGTTCTGTATATATATATATATATATATATATATATATATATATATATATATATATATATATATATATATATATATATATATATATATCCAAGTATACGGAATAAATTTCAATAACAAAAATATACTATTCT
>OZ010583.1:24779337-24781837 GCA_963932145.1 Acanthosepion lycidas | reverse complement strand
TAATTACGATATTATATATATTAGGTTGGTGCAAAAATAATGACGTAATAACGTCGTTTTTTGACGTATTTTTTAACGTCAAAAAACGACATTATTACGTCATTATTTTAGCACCAACCTAATATATATATATATATATATATATATATATATATATATATGTTAAAGAAAAAGAAGTGTTTTCACATGTGAGTTTTAAATAAAATTTTTCGAATAGTAGTTTTGTTCATTCATGGAGTCGATCGTTTCAGCTCCCGGCTTCGTCAACATCATGAAACACTCTCTCGACTGAAAGACACTGCCACTTAGAGTCACCAGTGCAAGTCAGATGACTACCGTAGCGCAAAAGATTACAGACAGGAAATATATTAATGCACCTGTCACATTATGTACACAGTTCTTTCTCACCTCGTTTTTAAAATCTCTTTTCTCTCGTTTTCTTCATTTCCCGGTTTCTTAAACTTTGTCTATCCTTTTCTCGTAAATTTTGGGGAGTTAGGTGTTAATTATTTCATACATACATACATACATACATACATACATACATATATATATATATATATATATATATATATATATATATATATGTGTGTGTGTGTGTGTGTGTGTGTGTGTTTATATGCAAGTATGTAGAGAGAGTGTGTGAGAGAGGTATACAAGTACATATATATACGTTTTTTCTGTATATATATATATATATATATATATATATATATATATATATATATATATATTTATATATATAAACATATATGTCTACATATACGTTTTTAATATTTTTTATTTATTTATTAATGTGACTTATTTTCTAGTTATATATTCGTCTCTGTCACAAATTTTTATGCTCCTATTAATTATTTTTCTAGCTTACCTATCTCTATAAATATATATATATATATATATATATATATATATATAGTTAAGTAAAATACATATATATATATATATATATATATATATATATATATATATATATATATATATATATATATATATAAAACGAAAATTATATATATATATATATATATATATATATATATATATATATATATATATATATATATATATATATAAATTTTCGTTTTGATCACCTTTCATGCTTCCATCATCTTTTTTAAATCTTTTTTTTTCTTTTGTTCATCGGCACCATTTTTGGGGGAGGGGGTAATTCCTTTGGTCTACTTTTCTCTTTTTATCATTTTCTTTCTTACTTTTTTTCTTTCATTCATTCATTTTCTCCTTTTTCCATTGTGTCTCTCTCACTTTCTTTCTTTCTTTCTTTTTTTCTTCTCTCTCTCTCTCTCTCTCTTTCGCATATATTTCTTTATTTCTCTTTCTTTTTTTTCCTTTCTTTCTTTTTCTTTCTTTATTTAATAATGTATTTTTCACTTGTTTTCTATTTCGTCCTCTCTTCCGCAATTTTTTTTTGTTTGTTTGCTTGTTTCTTTCTTTCTTTCTTTCTACGTTTTTTTTATGTTTGTTTCTTCTTATATTTACTTTATTTTTGTTCATAAGCCAGACACAATTATTTACCTATATTTTCAGATTGTATTAACCAATCTTTTCTTTACATCTTCTTAGCGTCGTCAATTATTCCCATCTGTTCTATCCTAATTCATTGTTATTCCTAAATTCTATCCTAATTCATTCTTATTCCTATATTCCCTGATAGTTGTTCCTCCCATTTTAAAAGTGCTTTTCATTCACTCAGCCCTCTCTTCATATACTATCTATCATGCCACAAAAGAAAGGCGCCGAGTTTGATTCGAACCAGAATGAAACCAAATTCCTAACCATTGGCCAAGGCAAAAAGTCCATATTATTCCTATAAGTTCGTTCGTTCGTTCGTTCTTGCTTTCTTTCTTTCTTTCTCACTCACTCGCTATGTTTATTTATATTTTCCCCTTTTTTTATTTTTGAGTATAGATTTGTTTCAAGAGCACACATACACAAGCATATATATGTTGAACAATATAAAGTATTAAAAAAGGAGATGGTGGATTGTGCAATTGCCTAAAATTGTGAGAATATATAAAAGTGCAAATTGCGGATGCAGAAAAAGCTAAATAAAATATAAGTAAAATATATATCTTTTTTATATTGTATATTGTTCTGTATTTTATATTTTTTATATAATGTACAACTTATGTCTTTGACAATTTTATTATATATATATATATATATATATATATATATATATATATATATATATATATATATATATATATATATATATAACAATAAAATATATTAAATCTTCACACACTGTGTTGTATATTAATATTCTTTCGGTTTTATTATTATTTCACTTAGATTCCTCGACTAGTTTTGGCCAACATGGCCATCATCTGGAGAAAAAAAATTCCTTGTCTTGTAAAAGAATGGTTTATGATTTTGCTTTTTACGACTTTCCGTGTCCCATTTGGAGCAACCGTTGTTCCGCCATCACCTCTCCCTTAAATCGAACCTTTCTTTCTGACTTTCTTTCCCTCCACGTCAT
>OZ010583.1:24751837-24769337 GCA_963932145.1 Acanthosepion lycidas | reverse complement strand
ATATATATGGAAAAAGATCAATAGAATGAAGTAGATTTATAACTAAAATAAATATAAAAGGAACAGAATGAGATAGATAGATAGATAGATAGATAGATAGATAGATAGATAGATAGATAGATAGTGAAAAGATTGAGTCAGATATGAACACCGTGCGATGTGCATGCACAAACTGAGACAGAGCGAGAGGAGTGATTAACAGATATAAAAAAATAGATAGATAGATAGATAGATAGATAGATAGATTGCTTTAAATATGTTTCATATGACTAACGTAAATTGGGTAAACAACCTTAGTAGTCGGTTATAACATAAATGTTTAATCTGGCTTATAAAAAAAACTAATACAAATTCTCTTTGATTCGTGGAGAATTGCAGCGAGAATATGAGACCGTCTGCTACTATCAAATGTTTCACAGAAATTTTAAGTGTTTTCCTGGATTCATTAATTGTATGGTGAAACATCGATTTAAATAATGTGATTTTTTTTCCATGAGTCTCCCCCATGGTTGTCATGGTTTCGTTTCTATCCAACCAACTTTATTATTATTTCAAAAGAAATATTTTCCATCATTTGAATGGAAAATGGAAGTCTTGAGGAAAAATGGGAGGTATCAGATTTTGATTATTTTTTGCGATTGGTGCTTGGTATGAAAACTGAGTCTAAGAGAATCACCTTTAAATTTTTTTCCAAAATTTTATCCGAGACAAGAGTTTGTTTATATTGAGAAATTTGTTATCATTTTCTTTCTGTTATATATACATTAAAAATAAATTTACCTGCACGTCCATAGTAGTGTATATATTCATGCAAACATACAAATAATTGCATATAGCATGAAACAGACTGTCGCCTCTAAGAGTTGACTTCTATGTTCACTTTTATATTTATATATATATATATATATATATATATATATATATATATATATATATATATATGTGTGTGTGTGTGTATATAAAGAGGCAAAGATATATATAAGATTTAAGATTTTAAGAAACAACAGATACTTTTATATATTATTAATAATATTAGGTTGGTGCAAAAAAATGACGTAATAATGTCGTTTTTGGACGTATTTTTAATGTAAGAAAACGACATTATTACGGTATTATTTTTGCACCAACCTAATATGTTATATATATATATATACATATATATATATATATATATGCATATATCTATGTGCGTGAGTCTGTGTATGTATACATATATGTGTGTGTGTGCGTGCGTGAAAGAGAGATACATATACATATATTATTTATATGTGTACACATATATAGAGAGATAGAGAAAGAGAGAAAGAGGCGTATATATATATATAAATTAGCGTGATAGAGATATCTACACACACACACATATATATATGCATGTGAGCAGTGAATAGAAATAAACATGCATGCACAAGAACATACACACACGCATATATATATATATATATATATATATATATATATATATATATATATATGTGTGTGTGTGTGTGTGTATATAATTATATATATGCCTGTGAACAATAAGCAGGTAAATAGATCGATATATATATATATATATATATATATATATATATATATATATATATATATATATATATATATATATATATATATGTATGTATGCATGTATTCTTACTTATGGCATTTTGAAAGGGGCGTGTCCTTTTTTTTTCTCAGCAGCTATTATGTGTAGAAATACACCGACTTCAAATCTGTGGAGAACAAAAAATATATATATACATTCAAGTTAAATTGTTGATAGCCACTGAAGAGTGGACGGAGTAATTGGCAAAGGGAACATCTACGAATCTTTTGGACTCGGGATATTAAAGATAATATCAATCAACTAAGCGACAAAATTTTTTACGTGATTTAATTTTCTTTCTTTCCCAGCTTTTCTCTCTCCCTCTCTCGATATATATATATATATATATATATATATATGTGTATGTGTGTGTGTGTGTGTTTGGTGTGCTTAAGCTAATGGATAGTGGGCTAAGTTTAGGGAGACTACATTTATCATGAGGTACAGGAAATTGTGGAGCGCCATGAGCGTCTACGTAGTGAAGGGACACGTCATATATGTATATATATATATATATATATATATATATATATATATATATGTATGGAGAAATTGAGATAAATTGATAGATACATCGAGTGGGAGAGAAAGAGATAGATATAGAGAGAGTGAGAGTCTATCAAATAAATCCGTGATGACTAAATATTTATGCGGAATCATTATATATATATATTTACTGCAGTAGGTTGCCATTTCTTTCTGCGGTAGACCAATTGCCATACCCAAGCTATAGAATCTACTATTTTCCCATATCTGGGGGGAGAAGTAGAATATTTATTCCATTCCCAATGGTATTAGCTCGTATGTAATGGATCCGACTAGAATTGGGCCCCCGATTCCTCAGTCCGTGCCGCTATCCATTACTCCGCCGTGCCTCCACAGGGTTAGGTAAATTAAATAACTTGATATTACCGACCGTATACGCGCGTGCAAATAATTAATTACCAAGTTTAGCCAAGAGATGTAGATATAATAATGCTCAATATGATTAGACAGAGCTAAGAAACATATTAATAAATGCACATATACCTGTGTATAAGTAGCACACCAAAAAGTAGGTATATATGTATTTATTAATATATATATATATATGTATATATGTGTGTGTGCGTATATATATATATATATATATATATATATATATATATATATTCATTAATGCATGTTTCATTAAATAATATAGACAAGTTTTGTCAATACATTTTAAGCAAATTCCTTTCATATTGTCTGATAAGCTTAACAATATTATCATTGAAAGACGAAAGAAAATCACCATATTCATATATTTTTTTAAAAAAATCCTATCTAAGCTTTCGGCTTACATAAGCCATCATGAGAGATGAAGTGTATTATAATAAATTAAACAATACACGGACATAGCAACAATGATAGTCCTTTTTTGTGCATACGGGCCACTGGAAGCGAAAATCGCACCGCGGCCCATGACGTCACACATGACCACGCGAGAGTGATAAGTATGTGAAGCCGTTGGTATAAACCTATGGTTTCTGTAATCGATTTTATATATATATATATATATATATATATATATATATATGTGTGTGTGTGTGTGTGTGTGTGGTCCGCAGACAGTACTGTTCACTGTATCACAGCTACTCCGTGCGATTAGACAACCAAATGCCTCAAGCCCAGATCGAAACCCAACTGATTTGGTTTCAGTCAGACCTTCTACCACTGAGCAATCTTCACTCATCAGAACGAATCAACCAAATCTAGCGTTTTTTTTTTAATGTTTTTTTACAAATGTAAAGAAACGTCAAGCAACCAAAGTGCTCCATTCATTTTACACACACACACACACACACGGTTTTACATGCAAGGTGATGTACTTTTCATCTTCTTCTGTTCTACATGCAAATGTAATGTTCTTTTCATCTTCTTCTGTTTCTCATGCAATTTAAAGTGTGTGTCTGCCTGTGGGTGTATGTGTGTGATTACTATGGCTTGTTCTTCTTGGTCAATGTTTTTCTCTCTGCTGTAGGAGGTTTTTTGCCGCACGTGTAGGTTTCATCTCAGCCTCCTCCGCCGGTCTTTCTGCAATTTCTTCGCCGATTCTGTATGAGTAAGGAACACTGCTCGGCATCTCCCTCTCGAGTTGCTGCATGCTCATTTGATTATCGCTAGTTAATTTCCTCTTACTTCTAATCTTCCATATTGCCATACCCCCTATGGCTATAATTATGAATGTACCCATCATTGCCGACCAACTTATCGCGATCTGCTCATCATCTTCCCAAGCCATATCTTCATTTCCCAACGCACTTAACTTGTCCCTCAATTGATCCATATCGATCCTTTCTATCGGCTTCATTAGTACTGGCCTTTTATTCAAGGTAACATTGGGGAATCCTCTCACTATTGGCTCCTACAACTCTGTACAAGTGACTAAGCTTCTGCCAATCATTTCTATAATTGAATCTTTCTCTTCATATCTTTCTTCTTCCTGTTAATAGGGGGGGGGGGTAAGGAAATAGATATCCCAATTGCCGAACATCCCAGGGGCAACTTTAACAGGGATAATGGTGGCTTTACTCTTAATGTCCTTGTGGACTCTCCCCAACATACCCTAGACAAGCTAATGGGTTCTGTGTGGCCACTGCCCACACCCCGTCTGACACACTGATAGCTTGTGGTAATGCCGTGTTTGCTAATACCTCCACTTGACAAGTTCTCTTAATTCCCTCTTTCTTCTCTTCAAACAATTCTAGTATGCACATTTTTGTGGTTACCAGCTATATAGATAGGGCTTAACGATGTACAAGACCCTAGAGCATCATTTCTACACTTTCTAGCTTCTTCAGCTATTAGCAACATGAATTTTGTTCTACCCGAATTTAAAGCTATGTATTCTGTTTCCATCTTGTACCTTGCTACCATTCTCAAACCTTGATTTCTTCTGGGGTAGGGAATAGGTAAATTTACAACCTGGTATATCTCGAATATACTCTCTCTATCTAACAACGGAACAGATATCAAAACCAATAATCGTCTATTTTCCAACAAGGTCACACATCCCAGTGCATTATAATATTTCCACAATTCTTTGCTGGGGTCCACTGGCAGTCTTAAATGGTGGGGTAACTCGGCCCGTATTCCGAGTAGCACTTCCCTTAGGCGACTCGGGTTTACTATGCTTGGGGAGAGGTGTCCCAATGACAACATGTCTAATTGCGCTCTCACGTGTTCCAGCAAGGTCGTCAACGACTGACTAGTTTGTCGTACCTTATTCGGAATT
Organism: Acanthosepion lycidas; assembly: GCA_963932145.1. Taxonomy (NCBI): domain Eukaryota; kingdom Metazoa; phylum Mollusca; class Cephalopoda; order Sepiida; family Sepiidae; genus Acanthosepion; species Acanthosepion lycidas. Next base: position 24,764,499 of record OZ010583.1, on the reverse strand, counting down.
GTCATTAGTTGGAAATATCTTTGCATGAATCCACTCATTTCCTGTAATTCTATCATTACAGTTTCTGTATCATTAATTACCTCTTGTCTCAACCCCGCCAGGTTATTTATTAACCAATTGATTCTGGCTCTATACTTGGCCACTTCCAACCTTGTCACATTCAATATTGTCACACTCTCCCTTGCCACTTGAGCTAGCGTCCTCTGGTTTATTTCCACTTCTCCCAGTTTCCTTCTTATGAATTTAACGTCATCTTCAGTCACTGTTCCAAACAGGACATTTAACGCTTTACCTACAATCGGAACTACCGATCTTGTTCCCCGCGTCTGCAGTAACTCTATTCCCTTCAGGTAATTTTGCATGTCCCTCCATTGAGCCTCTATCATAGTGGCCTCCGATTCTAGGGAGTGTAATAATCTGAGATATCCTTTTTCCTTGGAATAATCTTGTCCTACCTTCAACCGGGCTGCATCCAGCTGCGTTAGCTCATTTCTTAGTTTATTTAGTAGCGACTCGTATGGTTTTAAATCTATCACGAATGTGATCAACCATTTCGACCTGGTTATTATTACTTCACTCGTCTTTTTAAAAATGGTATTTCGGCAGTGCTTCCAAGCTTCCGCCATCGTCACCATCAGTGTGGCTACCATCATCATCATCATCATCATCATCATCAGCCCTTTCATTTTGGTCATTCCTGCAAGGCAACAAAATTCTCTTGTTTTTATTCTTCATAACTATTCGGTCTTGTTCAATTCTTCACTCAATTATTCTATAATTTCTTACTAAGCTTGTAATCCTTCAGCTCTTCCCTCCGCTAACTAGCTCCTAGCAGACAGAATGGTCCGGACAGGTGCGTGAGGCTCCTACTTCAAAGGCCGTACTTCATGACACCACTGATGGCCAGTCAGCAATGCCAATAATCTTCTTCCGTCCTTCGTGAGGTGCAGCTCGCGACTCTATCCCCTCCATCTACATCCACCACAGTCAGCCAGTAGGTTTTTGGATGAGCCAGTGTCGTTATCTGTCGATACCGAGTGCTTCTATTCTGCACAGCCTTCTTTGTTCTACTGAGACTTGGTGTTCTCCACCCTTCTCAATCTCATCTTCAGAGGTAGTTCTGACTCGACTTCTAACCTTCCCTCGGTGTTTAATTCCCGTTCAGGAAGTGTTTTGTCCTCTTCTTGCTCTCCTGATTCTTCCTTCTGTTTCAAGTCCGCGCCCTGGACGCCTTCATTATTTCTTGACTCGATGTATAATTCTCTCCTGTTTCTTAGTCTTTCTCTGATTTAGGAAAGGGGTATTTGATCATCTTCCTCCCACTCGTTGAACTCTTCGTCTTGTTTAGGGTACCTCTTTTTAGAGCTCTTAACTGCTTGATTGGATCTCTTCGTTTTTCTCTTCCTTTTCTTTGGGCATTGGGGTACGACGGTGACATCACAGGGTCTTCTCTCCGCCGATTCAGGCGACGACTGAACGCCGCTGATCCACGCCGAGGGTTCCAACTCCGTCACTCGGATCGCTTCGTCTATCTGGCCAAGTCGATCGATCTCTTCATTTTCCTCGGAATCCTCCTCCGTCTCCATTTCTTCTGGCTCAACCAGAGTTACCTTCCTTGTCCCTGTCTTCTTAGGCCTCGGTTCGCTCATTTCCAGGTTAGCTATTTCAGCCTTCTTCAGATCGTTGGCATGGACCCTCCTTGCTCGTCCTGCCACTTGATCCCATATTACATATGATAATGGACCCGTCTACTCTACTATCCGGTAGTACGGTTCTCATCTCTGGTCCAGCTTTCCTTCTCTCTGATGGATTTTATAGTAGACAGGGTCTCCAAACTTCAATTCTACCACCTTTCTTTCAGCATTGACTCTCTCATTTCGTCTCTTCTGTGCCCTCTTTATTCTTCTTCTGGCCTGTACAAATATTTTATGTTGTTGTTCCAGTAACAACTGATGATGATCTTCTCCCATATACTTTCTTCGGGGCTTCAACAGGTTATCCACAGGCAGGACCATGTCTCTGTCAAACAACATAAAGTAAAGAGAAAATCTGGAGGTTTCGTTTATCGTAAACCTCACGGCCACCAGAGCCTGCGTCAAATACAAATCCAAATTTCCTGTATTCTCTCTGGCCAGCTTGGCCAGCACATCTCCCAAGGTTCTATGAAACCTTTCCACTTTAGCGTTTCCTTGGGGGTGATATGGAGATGTTTTTACGTGCTCTATATTCAAACCTGTCAGCACTTCTCTCATTATGCTGTTTATATTCTCTGTGCCATTATCAGTGACAATTTGCACAGGGGCGTCATACCTAGGGAAGATTTCACTTATTATCAAATCGGCTACAGTTTTTGCCTTCTTGTCTGGTACTGCAAATGCCTCATGCCAATTTGTTAGCCAATCGACAAAACTCACTATATAGTTGTTTCCTTGCGCAGTTTCCCCATATGGTCCTGATACATCCATACTCACTTTCTCGAAGAGGAAGTTCGGCACGTCCATCTCCTCCAATGGTGCCATTTCCTGCCTTCTGCTCTGCGACTGGCACACTACACAGCTCCGAACATAGTTAGTGACCTCTCCGTACAGTTTGGGCCAATAGTACTTTCTCCCTATTAGATCATATGTTCTATCAATTCCCATGTGACCCAACCTCACGTGGCACTGTTCTAATATCTCTGGTCTTAAACTTTTGGGCACATACAAATTGGGCTTGACTTCTTCATCCCTACCTGAGAGATAATACAGCCTTTCCTCTATTACTGCATACTTGGTGGTCTATCCTGCCTCCACCTTTTCTCTAAGGGCAGCTATTTCACTGTCTGCCGGCTCCTTCTCAATTCCTTCTGTCCAGTAAGCATCGGTTACTATCTGTGCGTCCCCTTCTTCGTCCGATTCTAACATAGGGCGATCTTTTAGCTTATTAGAGTTAATTACTCCGATTCTATAGGCTTTATCGTCTACTCTTTGCGCTACTTTTACAGATCTTTCTTCCAGTTTTTTTGGTATTCTTGATGAGAGTAAATCTGCACACGTGTTTTCCTTCCCTGCCAAATACTCTATCTTACTGTGGTAGCCACTTAACTTTAGCGCCCACTGTTGAATCTTATTATTTGTCCATTCTACCTGCAGTAGGTACTGCAGAGGCTTGTGGTCTGCCTTTATAGTAAAAACCGCACCATTCAAGTAGTAGTCCAGTTTTTGGAGAGCATACACGATAGCATATGCTTCTCTTTCTATTACTGGCCATCTTTGTTGTGTCTCTGAGAGCTTATGAGAGAGAAAGTATATCGGTACCTCCTCTGGTATGCCTGGCACTGGTCCTTCTTTATCGGGGCACGGCTGGGTAAGAACTGCTCCTACACACTGTTTACTGGCATCAGTGTTGAGTACCATGGGCTTGCTGAGGTCTGGATACGTCAGCAGTGGGACGGCTGTCAACTGTTCTTTTAAGGTATCAAATGCCCGTTGACATTCTTCTGTCCACTTGAACCTAGCGTATTTCTTCGTCAGGGCTACTAGGGGTATGGCAATTCTCGAGAATGCCGGGACGAATCGTCGGTAGTACCTTATAGCTCCTATAAATCCTCTTACTTGTCTCACTGTCTTAGGTTCTGGCATTTCCCTTATGACTTTCACCTTATCCATGTCGGGTTTAATACCGTCTCCGTTTATAACAAAGCCCAAATATCTAGTCTCCTCCTTCAGAAACTGACACTTCGATAATTTCAATTTTAAGCCGTGCTTTCTTAGTCTTCCCAACACTTGTTTTAGATGGAAAAAATGTTGTTCTACTGTTTCTGAAAATATCAAAATATCATCTAAATATGCCATGGCAAAGCTCTCGCATCCTCCTAACACTATTGACATCAGCTGTTGGAAGATTCCCGGGCATTGGCTAAATCGAATGGTATCACCCTGAACTGAAATAGTCCCAAGTGACACGCAAACGCGGCCTTTTCCTTGTCAGCCTCACCAAGGGCTACCTGCCAATACCCGGACCTCAAGTCCAACGTAGAGTAAGTACTTCGCTTTCCCTAATAATGCCAATATGTCATCGATTAGTGGTAATGGCACCGCCAACGGCTTCGATATAGAATTCAGTTTCCTAAAATCTACACAAAAACGGTGCCCGCCATCTTTCTTACCTACTATCACGATTGAAAAGCTCCAAGGGGAGATCGATCTTTCGATCATCCAGGCTTCCAACATCTCTTCTACTGCCTCTTCCACAAGGGGTCTCTTATGAATAGGTGTTCGGTAGGGCTTCAATTTCACAGGGGAAGGGGTGATCGCCGGTGTCGATTTTCATTTTTACTGTGTGGGTCTGGCCTAATTCCTTATCTGATTGGGCCACCACATCTCGATTATCTCTCAACAGACTTCCCACTCTGGCCCTAAATTGATCAGGTGCCAATATATCTTCGTCTACTATTCCTTCTGGTTTTTCTATGAGTTTTCCCTGTTTCTCCTCGAATCTCACCCGATTCAGAGTTCGTAGGGGTAATGCTTTTCCTATCTCTTCCCCTCTCTTAACCTTCATCGTCTTTTGGGCCTGGTTCACCATCATAATGGGCACTAATTCAGCTGCCTCCACTACTGCCTCACACAGAGTTACCTCATTTTTTTCTAGGCCCATCCCTTCTACAAGGACTAATTGCAGGGTTTCTTTTCCTATTTTCTTCCCTGACATTAGCCTACCCTTTCCCGACACCGCCGTTCTGGGGGGTAGCTTTACATCTTCCCCCACCACTATTGTTATATCTTCTTCCGGTGGGCATCCCAATGGCGTTCTCTCGCCATTCACTATCAGCACAGTGGGGTTGAACTCTATCCGAGCCCTCTGGCTCTGAAGCCAATCTTCTCCCAAGATTGCTTCCGTACACAGGTTGCGGGTTACGTAGAATTTCTGGGTGCTTCTTAATTTCCCAATCCTCACAGGGAGCCCCGCCATCCCTTTTATCTCCAGGGGAGCTCCATCTGCCTGCGTGACTTCTAAATTCGCTTCCTGCAACCCAATCTTCTGTTTCACCCGTCTGTATGCTTACTCTCTCAGCAATGAAACAGACGCTCCTGTGTCTATCAAGGCTTTCATTGCCCTACCTCCTATCTCTGCCCTACAAAATAGCTCCTTCTCTTGTGTCAGCGAAGAGAATACTTGGGCTTTCCTTTTCCTGGGTTCCCACCCTTGGGTCATCCCAAACATAGGCGCCAGTAGCAACAAATTCTTTTCATTCTTCTCGTATGGGGGAGTTCTGCGTTTTCTGCACCTGGGCTGGACCCCTCCCAGTCTCCCGCGGCTGTTCCTAAGAATACAATTCCTCTTCAGGTGCCCTGGTCTCCTACAAAACCATCACCTTCTTGTTGGACAGTTTACCGCAAAGTGGCTCACCTGACCACATATCCAACATTTTACTCTTCCTCTCTTCAACTGGGCCACCCTTTCCCTTATTCCTGGGGGGGACCTTCCCTCTACCTAAGTGGCTCTCCCGACCACATGTCCAACGTTTTACTTTCCTGCTTTTTAACTGGGCCACCCTCCCTCTTAATTCCGGGGTGGCCCGCTGGCTTTTCCCTGGTTTTGTCTCTTGGGCCTTTTTTATCAATAGCGGTGGGGCACCTTTTTCTCAACACGCACCACTTGGCTAGGTGTCCCTTCCTCCCACACCTAGTACACTTATCCCGATCAAAGTCTGGTGGCAAACCCCACTTCGTCGGACATTCCGCTGCTCTGTGGTCCTCATGTCCACAAGTCCAGCAGACCAGCCCGTATCTACCCGGCGTGGGCCTATAGAACCCATGCCTTGTTGACCAAGCCTTTCTATTGGGATTTTCTTCCCACACCTCAGGCTCATCCACCTCTAGCTTGACCTTCCGATTCCATGCGGGGGGTCATCCTCCTTCCCCTTCTTCCGACCTCTCGACTTAGCTCTTGCTTCTTCCCACCTCTTTTTACCTTCTTCCAAACTCCCTGGCTCTCTTTGGCCAGCGCCACTGCTGCCGATAATCTTAGAGGTCATTTCTTCAACACATCGTGACGAACACGCTCGTCACTGAGCGCTTCCACATACAGATCAGCCAACTGGGCCTGCGTGACCGCATTATTTCTCACTTTGTCTGGGAAAGCTAATGACGACAGCTTCTCCGTTCGGGTCCCCAATTCTCCAGGGGTTTCGTCCCTCAGATGCTTCAACTTCAGGAGGGCTATCATGGTCAGCGAACTCCCGAGTTAATAATTCTTCCAACCTTTCCCATGTCAAGTGGGGCTAAGAGTCCTTTTATAAATTCAAACGCTTTCCCTCTGGTGGCATCATACGCCAAATAAAGGGTTTCTTGGTCTGAGAGTCCATATATTACGCGGCTCTTATCCAGAACTGCCAGCCAGTTTTTAAAATCCCTTTTACTACCGTCAAACGCCGGGACCCTCGGTCCACCCAATAATTTTCTCAGGTCTGCTGGCAATCCCTGTTCAACCCCCTCTTCGTCTATGTCTACCCTATCTGGCTCGTAGTCAGACATATTTAACACAGCAAAAGAAAAACAATCTCAGCAGCAACAATCGAAATTGGGAGATCAACCGAAAATAAAGTGTCCTACCTGACAGACGATTTCCTGTTCGTTCTTCTCAGTTTCCGGGTTGTCGTACTAGAGTATCTGGAACCGTATGGTTATAGCCAACCAAAGTCCTTTGGTTCCCACTCTAGACTGTTTCAATTTGAGACCTTGTGACGCCGTGTGTTGTCCTGGTCGAACTTTTTCTGCAACTCCTGTGGCAGTGGATGATCCTAGTGTCTTATCCTGCTGTCACGGCACCTATTGTGACGTCCCCCGGTGTCGCTGCGCCAAATGTGACGTCTGCCTAGTTGCGTCTGTCGTGCTATCCTGTCCTGTGACGACCAACTGCCTTGGTATTGGTCGCGGCACCAAATGTGACGTTTTAACCTTTTGGTGATTCGGATGGGAATCTGGTTAGATTCGGTATCAGCCTTGTCGTTCCCAGCTCGCCTCCAACGTCTGGTTACCGAAGTAACTGTTTTGATTTCCAGTCTAACCTACCCACGTTGTGATTTGATCTTAGGCAGACGAAATCAATCAGTCGCCGGGCCGTAATGCAAGCCGAGTTCGATCAAGGGCAACACCGCACAAGTATATGTAAAAGAAAATAAAATAATAACTCGAAAAATTCAAATGTGTAAAAAAGGATAACAATATTTTATATCTGGTTGCTGAATACAGGACTGGGTCTTCTTCCCAAACCCGCTATATGTATTCGTGACACTTTGTGTTTGTTAGGCGAGTCTTAACATCTTAAGTTGCTTGTTCTTTAAGAAAATGGTTCTTGGTGTATCTTCAGGCTATATTCATAAAACTTGTTTTGGTGGTATGAGTCTAAGTCGTTCTTCAAAAATAAATTGTTCTTGGGTAGAAGTTGTCGTGATTTTCGTGGAATCTTTCGAGTCAGCTATTTGCGACTCTGCTTATATGGACGCCGACCAAAACCGGGGTGGGCTTGTCGGGGTTTGAGGTTCCTTGATAATTCTAAACCCACAATCCACTTCTTTGTTTTCGGTCAGGAAAATTTTATTATTTTCCATTTTTGGAAGTCTTTCGTCTTCCCACCTTCTTCTGTTCTCATATTGGTATGTCACCATGCCCTCAGAGGGTGTCAACGGGTTTCCCCTCTCTCTCACAGTGGCATCTCACACCTATCCCTTCAGGAGGCCGCAACAGGCCTCCCCTCCTTCTTCACATGATTACCTCCGCCTAGCGCTCATGCCACCATTCAGCCAATGGGCGCTCAGCATCGTGGGTGTGGCCAGACTAGCCTCGGTTTAAAAAATCTTGCTCAAAGAAAAAAAAAAAATTATCTTCCTTTTTTTTCTTTTCTTTCGTTTCTTCTAGGAGACCTCACACCCTAGACTCTTATCTTCACCGAATCACTTGGAATTCGTCAATCAGATTTTCGCCAGCATCATTTGGGTGGTCATTTGGACGTATTTGCACTTTTGGTGCCAATTACTGATCCGATAAAATAGTTTCGCTCTCATAGCCAGCCCTGACGATAAACAGATGCTCCTCTCAATGATATTCGGCATATAGACAAAGGCTTAATCTTTCCTTCATGGTGGTCAGCGGACACTTTTGTTTTTCTCGGACAGTGCGTGCTTAATTAATGTTTATTTTTATCTCTTTAGAATTCTGCGGGAGGTAACTTGTCCAACTTGAAAATTCCCTTTACCATTGCCATGGGCAGATTGGACATATCTTACTCTCCGCCCCGTAACATAAATCAGATTAAATTCTGTGTTTCACCTTCTCGACAATGGAAATAAAAATCTTACCACTGTCCCTGTCAGAAAAATAACACCGCTTAGTGTCCTTTACGTGATGGCTTCTTATCACCTAAATTTAATTCTCGCCTTTCTTATTTTTTCTTCTTTCTTTCTAGCGACGTAAATAGTGTCACATTTAGCGGCATATATGACACAAATGTTCTTTTTCCTTTCATTGTTAGGAACAAATAGGTTTGACTCTCGTCCGAGTCAAACCTCGCCCAGGAATTTTGAACGGAAGTTGATGTATATCCCTAGCTTCCTGTTTAGGATTGGGTTTCCGGTTTCTTCTGAAGTCTTCTCATTCTATTTCATGCTCAGTAACATCTTGTGCTTTAGTGACATTATTCCCTTCCATTGGGTTGAATTGACTAAAAAGAACTCTTTTAGTAAGATTTTATTTTGTAGAATTACTCAAAGATGATTTCATACATTCTTCGACTCATAAAATCTTTAGCTCTTGGGGGTTTTAGTAAAGAACAAGGAAAAATATAACAATTAATGAGAAAAATAAGAACCAGAAAATTAGTATTTAAATTTTATATTATTCGGACTGTTATCCTCACCTTTATTCCCATATTCACAATGTTTCGGGCGTTGTATGCTCCGGCCTTCTTCAGTTGATTGTAATTTTCAACTGAACCCTTTATTTCGTACACCGGGTAGATTGTCTTCAAGGACACATAGCACAGTGGATAAAGACGTTGGTTATATCCAGTGACTAGACACAAAGTGGTTTGAGTTCAATACAAGGATAGAGCAATCGTGAACCACAAAACTTGGAGAGTTGAGATAAAGGGAAATAACTGAGACTTTCGGAAGAAACATGGCGTGTGGAAGTAGAACAATCTACCTCGGTGGACGAAATAAAACTTTTTTTTTTATTCTTATAAGTAGCCGTGACACAAGGCTACTGTAGTGAGGTATCTGGAAAGGAACGATCTTGTTACACTAGCGAAGTGGCGTGAGAGAGCTTTACGTAGAGGCTTTAGAATGGTCTTTTTTTTTGTTTAAGAATACATCTTTAACTGTCAATAATAGTAACAAACATGAAAATCGGAAGATGATATCAAATCGGATTCCAATTCAAAACTGGTGTCAACAGCCATCAATTATCAGAACGCACAATGATCTTTCTTCATCGTGTAACAGTGATATCGATATTGTCACCACGGCATCACGCGCTGAGTCACGTTGCAGGCCGTTATTTTCCAAGACAACTGTCGTAAATCTTAGTAAGTCTACAGTTCCTCTGAAAAGAAGATCGAATATGGATCCAACTTGTCACGACTATGGATCCAGCATTTCAGCATTATGTTGCGCGAGCAATCTGAGGCTTCTGTAATCGGTTGAGGTATATCCTGCTCATTGTCTGCAAACATCACCAGTTAATATGGCTCATGTCTTGATAGGTGTGATATACAGTTTTCAGACTTATGTTTCCTTGGTTTGATGGAACAGGATAAAGCAAACCATATCAGTCAAATAAGTGTCATTCGCGACACACGCATGTCTCTCGATTCTTGACTGACTAGAAAGAAGACTTTCCTGCAGTAGGTTGCCATTTCCTTCCCCAGTAGAAAAAGGCAATAAGGCTCCGACTGTCCTGCTATTCAACTCATAGTTAGGGGTCGAAGAGATAGATTCATATCTTTTCCAAGATTATTTGTGCATAAGTCAATGTAACAGACTCGACTGGAATTCGAATCGCTGTGTTCTCATTCCGAGCCGATATCAGTTACACCAAAACGCTCGTCCCTCATTATGTAACGGTCGAAAATATGATGCCAAAAATACTGCCGGATTTAATTCGTACATGTAAAGAGGTAGTGTTTTTGTGGCAGATCCGATTAAATTCCCTGCAATCAAACCCACACAGAATGTTTTTTAAGAATTTTACAATTTGATTAAGAATTTTACAATTTGATTAAGAATTTTACAATTTGATTTATCTTACAGTTTTGGATATCTATCTATCTATCTATCTATCTATCTATCTATCTATCCGTAGAGCTATATATATATATATATATATATATATATATATATATATATATATATATATATATATAATATCGCACACTGAATGTATGTACACCTTTGCGCAATTATATAAATGTGGATGTATATAACATATTTGTATATGTAGACGTGTCATGGTAATGGTGTGTACATTTGTATCATATTTGAAATTATATATATATATATATATATATATATATATATATATATATATATTATCATATGTATATATATGTCATATATATTATTTCTCTCTCTCTCCATATTTATATATATATATATATATATATATATATATTTGCCGACATCATCAAATTCACGCATTGAACAATTTAGCTTAAAAACTATCATACAATAAAATAACTTTTATAATCCATGGCCCCAATAAAAAGTTTTAACACCCTACAACAAATGATAGCCCTTTATGAAGTCGTCAAATAACAAATGTTTTTATATACACAAAACCCTTTCATAAAGAAATAAAACAAAAAAAGAAATTAATCTTCATAGACAAGTTAAACTGACTGATTGAAAACATCTTCCGCTTTAAATTTAGACACCCTCACCTTACTCTGACTTAACATCTATGAAAGTAGCTCTATGTTGATACATATCATTAGCAAACAACATCCCTACTTATTTCAAATATCCACGATGGCTGTCACCATGGGAATTTTTGATTCCGATATAAAACACGTAAATTTCAGAAATAAGTTATTCCCAAAAAATTTTCGCTTCAAGATGAATCAGAGCTCACTTTAACTCAATTTAATTCTAATAATTATATTGAAGTGTTTGGCTCTTGTTTTTCAAACATGAGACTTCTTATGTAGCGTGTTGGAATCATATTTTTAAATAAATAATTATATATATATATATATATATATATATATATATATATATATATATATATATATATATATATATATATATATTGATATATTTATTTTTTGGAAGTATATATATATATATATATATATATATATATATATATATAGATATTCATTCTGATGAAGGCGTTCATGTCGTCTGAGCGTGAAACAAGGATTGCAACTAGGACTATCCTTTCATATTAATTAACGTTTTCAACCGATTTTTTTTTTTGTTTTTTTGTTTTGTTTTTGCTCTATCTACGTAATCTAGTCGTTAATGACTTTACTGGCTAGCTATGTAGTCTCGGATAGCGGCTTGGATTGAGGAAACGGAGATCCGAGTTCGAATTCCAGTCGAATCTTGGGTATGGTATGAATCCTTTTCTCCCCCACCCACCAGCTATGGGTAAATAGCTGGACAAACCGGTTTCTATAGCCTTGGATGGCAACTGGACTTTTGCAGAAAGAAGTGGCGACCTACTGCGGGAAAAAATCTGCCATATCAGTCATGTATCGAAAGAAACAATGGCGTGTATCACGCATGGCACATAACTGACTAACTAGGTAGCTGTTTGTCTTTTGACCATTTTCTTTTTTCTTGTTGCTGTTTTTGTTTTCTCTTGATTAAAGGTATTTATGTCTTTTGACATGTCCGTTAGTTACACCAACGGTCTTGTTTTGCTTCTTAATAATAATAATTATAATTATAATATTATTAATAATAATAATAATAATAATAATAATAATAATAATAATAATAATAATAATACATACATACACACACACACACATATATATATATATATATATATATATATATATATATATATATATATATATATATGTGTGTGTGTATGTATATATGTATGTATGAATGAATGTATTCTGATAAGTTTCGATGAATAAATTAGAAAGGATCTGTCTACTTATTTTCAATAGGATCCGTTCCTATTATCGGATGAGTTTTTTGGTTGCGGTGTTAAAGAAAAAGACAGAAAATTACCGTGTTGATACATATTGCTTTATTCCGCGTACTTTCTACATGAAGACAATGTCATCCTCAGAGTGTATTTTGAAGACAAATATGAAATGTACATTATTTGAAGACAAAATTTATAATTTATAAGTGAGGACCGCTAATTTTTGTGCCATGCAGTACGTGTTTCCTCCTTGAAGACTTCATGCGACTAAATTTGTTACGATTTTGCGACTACAAAGCGGACCAAAATACAAGGAAACTTTCTTCCTCTTTGTCATACATTTTTTTCCAATATTGAAACGTTCAAGAGCCGATAACAAATCTGCTTCTTGAATGGTCCAGTTTATAACACGCCAGGATAAATATCGTATGAATCCATCTCTTATCCCACAGATATGGGTTTAATAGCAGGATTGATTCGGTCTTACATCCAAGGTTGACAACCAAAATTATTCTG
>OZ010583.1:24721837-24736837 GCA_963932145.1 Acanthosepion lycidas | reverse complement strand
TACTATTTATTTTTTTAAATCTCAATAGAAATAGAACGGCTCGCCTATGCTCTGGTCCACACTCCTACGCGTTCTTTTGAACAGGAGTAGAGGTTTATCCCTTATTTCTGGTTTAGGGTTTTATTATTTCCTTATAAAGTTTTTTTTTTTTTTTTTTTTCATTCTTTTCACTCTTCGTAGCCCCTTGTGTCTTAGCGGAATCATCGTCTTTTGATTGACGTCAATTTAAAGAAAATAAAGGTGAAACACTGGTTCTCACTATTTACATTATTCGGACTATTGTCCTCATCTTTATCGCCATATTTATTTCAACGTTTCGGCCGTTGTACGCTCCGGCGTTCTTCAGGTGGTTGGAATGTCGAACTTAACCCTTTATTTCGCTCACTGGGGTAGACTGTCCAATTCCACGTGCCATGTTTTAATGGATGTCAGTTATCTTGTTATCTTTTCTCTATAGGTATTGAACTCACATTCTTTGGGTCCTGTCCTTGTGAGTTCAATACCCGGTTAAGGCAGTGAAGAATTTTCAGAGGGAAATTAACAGGAGGTAACTGATAACTGACATCCATTAAACATGGCACGTGGAACTAGAACAGTCTAACCCCTGTGAGCAAAATAAAGGCTTCAGTTCAACATTCCAACCACCTGAAGAAGGCCGGAGCGTACACCGGCCAAAACGTTGTAATAAATATGGCGACATAGATGAGGACAATAGTAAGAATAATGTAAATAGTGTACATAATACCTCATCTCAGAAATATAGATAGATGCAACAGTTCTCACTTGATCACCGAGGTTAAGCAGTGACGATCCAAGTCAATACTTAGATGGGGGACCGCTTGGAGGCACCGGTAGTGTAAGCGAAAGCTAGAGACAAAACCGGTTGGATATGGGATACCAACGTCTTCCACTAAGAACCTCACTTGCTATGGAAACCATATTGCCTACTGCTATTGTTTTTACCATACTTCTTAATGAAGTTTGTGGAACTAAAAGAGGAGGTGGATGAAGAGGAGGGGGTAACTGGATTTTATCCAATAGTATTAATGGTTGATATAATCGAGGCCAGTTCAACGCAAATCTTATTTCAAAGGCAAGCCCTTCCTGGAGCATGTAAATTACGTCAATGCTAATGATGAAGGCACTAGTAGTGTCTGTGTGTGTGTGGGGGGGGGGGGCTGCGTTACACACAATTATAGATTTTACAAATATTAGGCTGAAAAGAAAAAAAACAAGTCATTATACTTGTAGCTTGACTTTAAACCATGGATTTTCCTTGTTTTTGCATGTTTAGATCTCAAAATCGTCAACCCAACACCAAGAATGGAACCACAGACCTTCCTTTCACTCATTAGCGATGGAGCTATATATGTTATGAATTGTAAGTACTTACTATTTATTTTCCTTATTGTTGTTACTTGTGTATAAGTCGATGTGCTTTTTACCAGTGTTCTGCTTTTTTGTGGGTGGGGCGAGAAATAATCAATTTATTTAATATCTTATTCATTAAATATCTTGTGTAAAATTACACCTCTAAATATGATTCGTTCAATCAGAAATTAGCCCAAAAATTAAATGGCTTAAAAGGATTGGGTTTACGGCACTGCTGATGAGATAGGCATTCATGTTTGGGATAAGAATGATCTATAACAAAAAAATAAGGATTTTTTTACTAAGTGTTCCAAAAATAAGGAATTATAATAATTTTTTTCCTAAAAAGAAACTATTATCTGGAGTTGGAATTAAAGCAGTGACGTCACTTGCCCAGAATTCATCATTAAAATTCAGAATGTGCAATTAGAAAATACGGGAACACTTACATATTTATAGAAGTGTAGAAGATAAGGAAATTAAATACAGAATAGGCTGCAAAAGTTGTAGTCTTGTCCAATACCACAAGATGTTAAAAACCAAAACATTAATCTAAGAACTAGAGTCTCATATGGATGTCAATTATGCCATTCAAGTAATCATTAATAAATGTTTAAATTTGGTGTCCAAGAATAAATGTAACCGAAGAATGTGAACGCCATTCATTTCTCTTTAAAACTATATACAAACCTGACATTTTTGAAAACTAGAGATGTTCGCAAATCGACTGCTACAAGCAGCATGTCTCTAGCTCTACTAGCAAAGAATTTAAAGATTATGCTCCAAATGGGCTCCGTTCTGCTGAAGACACACTTGAATTCTACGGGTGAAGTTGTCGATGACTTTGATGCATTCTTCTTTTGGTATAGCTCTGATTTCTTGAGTGAATGCTGCCTTTAGCTCTGAGATAGTGTAGGAGTTGTTCCTGTAGACTCAATCTTTCAGATACCACCACCGATTAAAATTCTGGCTGGTTGGGTTTGAGGAAATCCGGAGACAACTCAGGTTCGCATTTACGGCGGATGAGCCGGCTGGGAAATTTCTAGTCCAGCCACTCCAGGGAGACATTTGCTGTATGAGAGGTGGTCTCATCTTGCTGGTAACAATAGTGCCCCCCTGAACACTGGTTGCAACTCTGCCACGGTTCCTGGGAAGGTTTGGTGAGGCCAAGGTCCTGGCACTTTCTACAGACGGATTTCTTCGGATTCCTACATACTGAATCTCGGATAGCTGTTGTGTTTTCAGGAGATCTTACAGTAGGTTTTCTGTCAACTTTGACTGCTGGAGATTTTTTTTCTCATGTTATTATTGTCCCTCTAGCCTCAAACTCTTTGATCCATCGATAAATGTCAGGGGCTTTATTCTTGTCAGGCTTTCTTCGGAATTTCGCGATGACATGTTTATAGGATTTCCCTCCAATTTTCTCAGCACACAGAACATTTTCTGTTCTTCTGAAAAAGGTGTTGAAGTTGATGTTCTGGTTTTGCCATCTTCTCAGCATTCTAAGTCTGAAATATAAAAGCGAAATATTAAATATCAGTAAAATTAGATACATTTATTTGGGATTACATTTACACTGGTACACACTGTATCAGTTATATACACTCGTTTTCTCGGATTTATGATTAAAAATTGATTTGGCGAATTTTTTAAAAGTTTTATTGAAGTATATATTTCATAAGATTTCACAGAAGCACAGATAAAGAACTTTACCGAGTAACATTAACCACGCCACTTGGACATTAGAAGTATATATGAAATGTAAGCAATATTTTAATTTATTTCTATACTCATGGATGTCGAAAATATTCAAGTATATCTATTTCAAAGTAACAGAAATCTTTCGTAGTGTGTCGTTTTCAATGTTGACTTCAGCTGGTTCAAAATATTGATGGAAATACATTTCGTTAATAATATTCATAATAAAGAATTAAAAAAACAAAACAAAGAAATCAAGTAAAAAAAAATAAAATTAATGTGGCTAGACGGGCTGCGTAGATCTGAGGCTGGAGTCATACTTAATAGGCATTGTATGTCTTGCTTTAATTTTATAAAAGATATTTTAAAAATCTCTAATGACTTTTATGCCCTGTTTTTCAAAAAAAATGTTTAATTTCAAGTTCTTTTCAAATGTACATTTTAAATAATTTACTCTGTAGAGTATAAAGTTGTTTTAGCGGAATCTATCAATTAGACAAATGGAAATTTAATTTAGCCCGATTTAAAGAGTGTAAACCTTAATTCGTTGACTAGAAGGTTGAAGTGAGGATTGTGACTGGGGTAATGCTGAGGAAATATGATATCATTCAATAATACGTACTTCTACCATCAGTGACCTGATAATCAGGATAAAAAACAATAAATATTGGCCAAGGGGCAATAAACGAAGAAGCATATTAAAAACTTTGTCTTCACTCTTTTTTCTTATATATCTGGGTTTTTTTTAAATAAATTTTTATAGAATTATTACTGTTAATAGTATTATACCAAATATATATTTTAATTTCATGCACAGAGGTTTTTTTTAAAATTATGTCTTAGAGTAAAGGAATCATTTTAGCATCTAAGTTATACCAATGGTATATTTTGTTAAAGATTGTAATGAGCCCGACAAACAGTGATGACCTAGAGTCTCCACTGAAAGGTATGCTATATTTAGGGGTTAAAGTCTCAATACCAGAGATAGAGCGTATATAAAAATAAAAATGGGGATTGAAGATAACACTGACATTGATAGTCGATATGCATTTGTCATTCCTGACAATCGAGTATACGCATGAAGCCGACTGTTACCACTGAGTGTTGACTTCAATGTCCATTATATATATATAATGGACATTCAAGTCAACACTCAGTGGTGACAGTCGGCTTCATATATATATATATATATATATATATATATATATATATATATATGCATGTTTCAGTAAAAACGACAGACTAGGTACTACGGTTAAGCTTTTTATTTAATTTTTCTTGTGTTCAAACAAGAGCTTTCTTTTCTGGATAAAGAGTGTTAAAAACTGTCCAAATGTTTTATATTACCGAGCGATTTCGGCTATACCTTTAGTCATTATTAAGGATGATTCAATTTTTCAGCTTAATTGTGTATGTGCATTGTGTGTATGTTTTAGTGTGTTGTAGAGATGTTTTTAATTTCCGAATAAGGTTAGCACAGTTTGGCCTTGTTCGTAGTTAATATTGTTAAGAATTGTTTTGTTTTTCCTTTTTATTATTAAAGCTTCCATTTTTAATCTTATTTACAGGTGGATTAATTTATTATATTTGCGTTTTCTACTAGTATGGTTCTAATGGAATCGTGTCAGTTTGTGTGTGTTTAAATGGGTTCTAATGGAGCTGTGATCAGATAGGTGTGACGTAAGACGTCTGGATAAACTGTGTTCCTGATCAAACTGGACTCATAAATAATTACATCGGTTACACAACTACATGCTTACTTCTTCACAGTTGCATAGGCAGGGGGGAACACAGCAAGTGCTTGTAACATGTTCTCATCGATATCTTTTATGAAGGATTTTCCTTTATGTCTGCCCGGCCTTCTTTTTTATCCATTTATAGATTTGCCGCACACCTCTCACTTTTGTATGGGTCCCAGCTGTACAGAAATTAAGATAGTAATCTGAATTAGTTTATTTACATCCTTGTCCAATTTAACTGAAACAGCCACTTTAGTTTCCTTTCTTTCACCATACGGTCAGTTTTAGACCCACTGGATTTACAGGGTGAAATCGATTTCTGTTTTTTCCTCAGATTAGGTCATTTGCAGTGGTGTGCAGCAATATGAATCTATTTTCGGGGTGTATGATGAAATTTGATTGGCCTTGAAAAATATTATGTCATCCGTGATTGCAACAGATTTTTATCACGCCCAGACACTATTATCTCGATTGTCGATTAGTTGTCCTCCGGCCACTGTCTGCAATGGACGTTACTCCAAGGAAGCATACGAAAATGGTAACACTGCACGAGCACAATGGCAAGACTTACCAGTGAGTAAATCAAAATACAATAGATAGGTCACGAAATCTCTCCTGATTTAAATCCAATCGAGAATCTGTGGTCAGTCTGCAAGAAAAGACTATCTGGAATGGACATACTAAGTACTAATATATGCACGGGGTCATGCTTATTGGAAAAATCTGAAAAAAAGTAAATAATAACGGAATTATTCGTTTTGTTTCAATTAGTTTGCACAAGGGTGTATAAGTTTATATGAATGTCTTTGTCTAACAGACTCGATATTTTCAGTTTTAACCCTAATCCCAACCCTTGCACAAGTTATAAGAAGGGGTAGTATGTTGTCACAACAAAAAAAGTTCAGCGATCGCGCTTCTTTCAGGGCGAGTCTTAGAACTTTTTGAACGTAGCTAAAAACTTTTGCTGAAATCTGCTCAGGCACCTTTGTATTTCTGCAAACCCGAAAAGGACAAGCACTTGTTTATACTACAGCTATGGGGAGAGGTAGTTTCCTTACAGTTACTCTGTGCAAATAGGAATACATAGCGTAGTCAGTAGTTGAACAAAGACGATTACGCTCAAAAACATGAGATTTAAACAGATGGGAGTCCACACGATATATGGCAGCAATATTCCATGCAAGGGCGAATGGTTGATTTGTAGATTTGAAGGATCGACTCCGGCGAGAAAAAATTCCTGGTGCAGCACAGGGAGCCAAATTTCCTAGCGGTGGACGAAGCTAGGAAAGTTGACTCCCTGTGCCGCGCCAGGAAATTTTTCTGGCCAAAGTCGATCCTTCAAATCTACAAATCAACCATTCGCCCTTGCATGGAGTATTGCTGCCATATATGGTATGGAGCCCCTTCTGTTTGTGTCAAGCCCCTTAAAATCCAGAGACGGATATACAATGTAATTGGTCCTGATCTGGTATCTCGTCTGGAGTCGCTAACTCACAGACGTGCCGTCACCTCCCTCTGTCTTTTTTTTTACAAATACTTTCGTGGTAACTGCTCCGATAAGCTGCTTTCGCTGGTTCCCAGTCTTCATGAATTTAAGCGTTCTACTAGGTTGGCATCTCGCTCTCACCCTTTCACTGTCGAAACTGTTAAATGTAACCGTCTCTTCAAGTCCAATAGCTTCATATATCGCACTTCTCGCCTGTGGAACTCCCTCTCCTTTTCTTGTTTCCCTGATAGCTATAATCTCCATCTATTCAAATGTAATGTCAATCGATGTCTCCAGATGCCTTGATCTGTTCCCTATCCTTCTCTTCATCCTTTCCTCTATCACTCCTCTTTGCTCTCGCTTCAACTCTCTGTAACCCCTTGCGTACTAGTGGCTTCTCGCCTTGCTTAGGGTGAAACGCTTAAAAAAAAAGATTTTTGTGAGCCCAGACATCGACAGTTTCCACAGAGTTCCAATTTACTTACAAGGCGTGTATCAGCACAGAGGGATCATCTCTCCATGTTGATATGAAACAGAAATCACCTCATTGACGAAAGCAACAATTTAGCCAAGCGCTCCAATTGCTTTATAGTACAGGGTGCGGCAAAAATACCTCCCACATATACCTCCGAGAAATACCTCCCGAATAATGATATATAATAGCTAGATGAATACATCATTGGCATTAATGTCTTGGCATCTCTGCCCCGTAATTAATTAAAGAAGCAAAGGTATTTATTTTGTGACCGGCTCACATAATACTATTATGAATGCGATAGAAATACCTCGAACATAATATTACATAAGTTAGATGAAAGCAGTATTGGCACTAACGTCTAACCATTATCTCGGAAGTATTTCTGGGAGGTATCTATGGGAGGTATTTCTGCCGCACCCTGTAAATAAATAAAAACAAATGCGTTTCATTTTTGATCGACCCACGTGATACTGGTATTAGCTAGCTACAGGAGAGTTGTTGCATTTCTCAAGTGAATTTCTGTGGATCAGTGGCAGTATCCGCAGAGCATCATCAATTTTTCTTTCTGGTATTACCGCAGAGCAAGGTTAAGCAAACTAGTCTCGCAAACCCTTACTATCATGTTGCGTGTATAATCCTCAATAGGTGTCCGGCACATCTGCCCTTGTCTCAGCTTAGTAAATTCACCTAAGTTTCAAATAAGTGGGGTTATTAGGATAAAACCGGTTGTCGCAATTTTTTTACCACATTTACGGCTGCATTGTTACCCACATATAACTAAAAAATACCTCCCACATAATGGCAAAATATTAGCTAGATGAAGACACTACTGCCACTTACCAATATTTGGGAATCATTTCTGGGAGGTTTTTCTGACGCACCCTGTACCATTGCTATTTGGCTGTGCTGTCCCGTTTTGCTAAAAATAAGAAATTGCCATTAACCGGAAATAAATGAGTGTAAAGAAGCTAACAGCGATTTCCGTTGGGCGCCGCCATTTTTCTGTTCATTATCTACTCTTCAATACAGACTAAGCTAAAGTACGCACAGACAATCTGATTACGCCATTAAATAAGTCGTATTTTACGCGAGTGTATGGCTACGCTGGCTTGAAAATAACAGTAAACGCTAGTTCGATTATAACATCTGCTTGGGAACGATAATTTACAGTATCGTGGAAAAGGTATATATTATTCAATAACAGACAATATCAATTTCGTAAAGACGTATAATTACGCCTTGAAAACGTGTATATATATATATATATATATATATATATATATATATATATATATATATATATATATATATATATATATATGTCAACAGCAGGCAATGTCGGTTTCTTGAGGACGCATAAATACTTGCACAAGCAGCAGAATTATAAATAATATTTTAAATATTTCTTGATATTTTTTTTCAGAAATGAAACGGTCTGTTCTAGAAATCAAGCAGTGTTAGTTAAGTGGAAGGAGGAAATTTTTGAATTTCTTTTTTGCAATAATTCTCACCCTGTATAAGGCCCAAGAAACACTGAGGCTAGAGGGTTACAGAGTAAAAGGCACCATATATCAAACAAGGGGATAATGCCACCAAGACGCAAGGGGGCCAACTGAAGTGAAAGAGAAGGAAAAGATTTTAAAATGAACCGGAAACCCAATCTTAATCAGGAAACATTTTTCCGGATCATCTGTTTGCAACTCAAACGTATTTATTGAACCATAATTTGAACATTACTATTGTATGTATTTCGAACTTCAATATGTGCTCTATGTGCTTAGCTTTCTTCTTCTTCTTCTTCTTCTTCTTCTTCTTCTGCCTACTCCCCTTTCTTTTTCTTCTTCTGCCTCCTCCTCCTCCTTCTTCTTGTTCTTCTTGTTCTTGTTTCTTCTTCTTCTTCTTTTTCTTCTTCTTCTTCTACCTCCTTCTTCTTCTGCCTTCTCCTCCTTCTTCTTCTTCTTCCTCCTCCTCCTCCTCCTCACTCCTCCTTCTTCTTCTTCTTCTTCTTCTTCTTCTTCTTCTTCTTCTATGTACCGTGTCCCACCAGGATCGATGGAGTTCATGACACTCCCCCACTTTTTTTATCCCTCCTAAACCCTGTTTTGCTGTCCATATCCTAGGCAGAGTATACATTCTTTTCCCCTGACCCACTTGATTTCGTTCTCTCCTGTGAGTATCAAATTTTCCAAGCCCTTTTTATTCACTATGTGCCTCAGAAATTTCCACTGTCTCTTTCTGATGCCAACTATAAGTATTCTTTTTTTTGTTTCCATTTTCTCTAAAACTTATTCGTTGCTCACATGTCCCGTTCATATCATGTCGTTTTATGACGTATTTTTAACGTCAAAACACGACATTATTACGTCATTATTTTTGCATCAACCTAATATTAATATAGTATTGATATAGTATTAATATAGTATAGTAATATATAGTATAGTATTAATATAGTATTAATATAGTATAGTAATATATAGTAGTAATATAGTATTAATATTGTACAGTAATATATAGTATAGTATTAATATAGTATAGAATTATATAGTATTAATATAGTATTAATATAGCATTAATATACTATAGTAATATATAGTATAGTATTAATATAGTATACTATTAATATAGTATCGTAATATATAGTATTAATATAGTATTAATATAGTAGTAATATAGTATAGTAATATATAATATAGTATTAATATGGTATAGTAATATATAGTATAGTATTAATATAGTATTAATATAATAAAATAATATATTATAGTATTAATATACTATAGTAATATATAGTATAGTATTAATATAGTTTAATATAGTATAGTAATATATAGTATAGTATTAATATAGTATAGTATTAATATAGTATTAATATAGCAATATATAGTATAGTATTAATATAGTATAGTATTAATATAGTATTAATATAGTATAGTAATATATAGTATAGTATTCAGAGGTTGTTCCACATATATACCCCTGTGTCCGACTTAGCTATGCTTATAAAATATTCATAAGGAGCATTACACAAAATTCCCGGGGATTTCTCTCAGTATATTCTATATTTCTCGCTGTTCTCAAAGAATTTGACTTGAATCTAGGATATTTTGAAAAAAATATACGACGAGAATATTTGTAAATAGAAGATCTGTGTTTATTCCACTTAATCTTTTATTCCGAAATAGTCTTACTCGTAATTCAAAATATGGCGGCATCTCATTTTAAAGATGCTACCGCTATAACGATCTTTGAAGCATGCTTGAATAAACATCGAGGGAAACATTTTAGATATTACAAAATAAATAAACAACAGAAAAAATGATGAAAGGAAAGAGAAAAAAATGATAACATAAGCCAATATGGAAATTTGCTGGAATTTGTTGAAAATCATCCATGTATATATTTGGAAATTGTCCTTCCTTTTTTTTTATTATTATTACCGTATTTTCCGGCTTGCAAGACGCGTTTTTCTTTCCTAAAAATACCCTGAAAAATACGTGTACCCCTTCCAAGACGAATGTAAGGCAACGCCCAGGCTCAAGTAAGCTTGAACGGTCAACTAATTGTTTTGACTCGTAGGGACGTGGATTTCTACGTTGAGTCATTACACTATAATGTTAGCTATCTATCTAATTCAGTCATTTATATGATGTAACCTCAATACTTAGCTGTATTTCCAAGAATATAAACCTTCCTGGAGCCGAACCACAAACATGCTCTGTTTACTAGCAGCGGCGGAAGCCTTTCTGCTCTTGACTAGTATGTCATTGCCATACAAACAAAATCGGACGAGTGATGAATGTAAACAATACGTGGGTCCAGTAAATGAGGGATGCATGGTGAATGTGTTGTTGTATGAGAATGGCTTATTTTTTTTCTTAGAAATTTCTTTCTAATACTAGGGTGCGTCTTCCAAACCGCAGCGTCTGCTAAACCAGGAAATACGGCAATGAGTTCTGAAAAGAAAAAGATAAGAAAAATAAAATATTTTTTACTAAGATCTCTTTGCATATTTACCAATAACTTTAAATACAACACATATATATATATATATATATATATATATATATATATATATATATATATATATATATATATATATATATGTGAACATTGAAGTCAACACTTAGAGGCGACAGGCTGTTTGATGCTGGACGCAATGGTCAGGCCACCTGACGATTGCGTCCAGCGTAAAACAGCCTGACGATGTTGACTTCAATGTTCACTTTTATATTTACACACGTTCTATCTCATATATTGAGCACTTTATGCCATAAATATAGCACACTTTAAGAGTATATTTCTTCATATATATATATATGTGTGTGTGTCTGTGTGTCTGTGTATTTTAAATATAAAAGTGGACACTGAGGTCAACACACCAACGAGCGGCAGACCGGTACGCGATTTCTTGCCATGTTCGCTGTAGCATGATCACATCAATGATGATAATGGCATTAGTAATCGTTTTGTTTTAGATCAGTGATGTCTCGTATCTTTGTTTGATACACGATATCTTGAACATAACATAGACGTCCGAGATGGTGATATCTGTTGAACGAGGTGTTCAGAAAATTGGGCCATCCCTTCTAATCCGCCGGTCTGGGAATGTTAGAGGTTCATATAACAGTATCTCTTTCATCAACACGATACCTGAAATACACAAATGCAATGTGATTAAATACTTTGATAACTACTGCGTACATAGAACAAATCTGATTAAGATTGTGCATCAATTGATTTTGTCATATATAATATCACGGTTTGAGAAATCGGTAGAGCCGAGTTCGAATTCCAGTCGAAACAATTACATTCACTTATGTGCTAATACTCTTGGGAAAGTTTTAAATCCCCTTCTCTCCCCCGTCCAGCTATGGGTAAGTAGTAGGACAGATCGGGTTGGATGGCAATTGGTCTACCGCAGAAAGAAATGACAACCTGTTGCAGGGAAAAAATCTACCCATCATATGGAAACATACATGATCGCCTAAGCGTGTATCACGAATGGCACATAAGTGACTGAGTCAGAAATACTTAATTTATAGTAATACATGAAAAAAAAAATTTCGAATTAGAAAAGTTTCATTTTTTTTTTTTTTTTTAACTTTTTAAAAAATCATATTGGATGAACACTTTGTTTTACCTTTCGGTGAATTATCATTTGATAATGAATTTACATATCTACCTGTATACTGTATTAATTTTTTAATTTTAAATTAATATGAAATAGGTATGTGTGTGTGCAGCAGTGTGTTCGTAACTTAGTCATGGGAAAGGCATCCATTTTACGTAACGAATATATCCTTGATAACATAATATGCCTCCATGCTAATTTTCAGTTATTAACTACCATTCAGTCTACTGATCCTACCTATAATATACATACATATATACATACATAGATACATACATACATATATATATATATATATATATATATATATATATATATATATATAGAGAGAGAGAGAGAGAGAGAGAGAGAGATTGATAATATTAGTGGTAAATATACACATACATATGCAATCATATATCTAAAATATATAAATATATATACATACATACACACACATAGATATATATTTGTATAAAAAATAATTCCAAGAGGATAGAATCCAGGAAGAACTCAATGTCCAGGACAGAGTAAGGATATAATAAAAAGGATTAAACACTATATGTGATGAAAGCGAAGACTTTAGAAATCCATGCTAATAAATTAAGCTCTCTTTGGATTTATATCCTTTTTGGAATTATCCCTACTACTTATATATATATATATATATATATATATATATATATATATATATATATATATATATATATATATATAGATAGATAGATAGATAGATACATAGATAGATAATATTAGTGGTAAATATACATATATATGCAAAATCCACAGGTGCATATACACACATGTATATTTTTTGAATAAAACATTCCGAGAGGATAGAATCCAGGTAGAACTCAATGTCCAGGACAGAGTAAGGCTATAATAAAAAGGCTTAAACACTAATATTCCACTAATATTAGTGTTTAAGCCTTTTTATTATATATATATATATGAGTCTCATTAAGAAAGACGTGCAGCAGTTAAGTTTTTTAATTTATTTTTCTTGTGTCCTTATAATTTTCATCTTTTCTGGCCATAAAATATGTAGAAATTTTACGAATATTCTGTATGTCCTAGCGCTTTATGCTATACACAATATATATATATATATATATATATATATATATATATATATATATATATATAGCGAAAGAGCGAGAGAGAATCAATGCAATTAAAAGTTTTGCCATTTCGCTGAATGATATTGCCTTCATCATCTCGACTCCAGAGTTTCACTCCGTCTACTCGTCAGGAGTTATCACAAATTGACTGCTTATGCAACCTCAATATTCTTTTATTATAAGAACTTTTCATTGGTGCATGTTTTTTTTAATTGTGTATGTGTGCATTGCTGTGCACTCTTTCACCCCTGCGCCCGTCTTCGCGTATGTGTGTGTGTATGTGTATGTGTGTGTATGGAATATATGTTTGCTGTTATATTATTTTAAATTAACAATGGTTGCAATTATTTTGTAAACAAAGTTTCCTCTTTTATATGCTTTTTCGTATTATTTTTTTTTAATTTTTGTTAATAGCAATGTTGGTTTATTATTTTACAAGCATAAAATTCAAAACAAATCGTAAAATTCGTTCTCTTTACCTCGGTTTACTAACTAGCATTTTTCTTTCTCCCAAGTGAGTTGATTTTCATCAGAGATTCCTTTCGTACAAGTCTAAAAACTCTAAATACGTATTCCTTGCCACGGGTTTAGCGACGTCGTTTAATTTTTTTTTTTTTTTTTTCTGAATGATTTTTCATCTTTATCGCCCTCGGGTGGATAAGATGCTTATTTTCCCCAATACAGGATTAAACGATTCAACGGAAAAATAAATTTAAAAAAAATTAATAAATAGATAGAAATCTTTTGCCTCAGGGGAGTTCCCACTTTGGAGTCAGATTTGTCGAATCTTTTTCCTGGGTTATTATCAGTTTCTTAAACCTATTTTACACCTGCACTTATATAGAGAGTTTCATATTTAGACGTTGTTCCTATATGCACATCAGATTTACGTGGATTTTGACAAGTATTCTCTTTATCAAGTGGTATTTAACAATTATTCACCACACACACACACACACACACACACACACACACACACACATATATATATATATATATATATATATATATATATATGAGAAATATACTCTTAAGGTGTACTTTATGGGATAAAGTGCTCAATATCAGAGATAGAGCGTGTGTAAATATAAAAGTGAACATTGAAGTCAATACTTAGAGGCGACAGGCTGTTTCATGCTACACGTTTGCGTTTAGCATGAAACAGCCAGTCGACTCTAAGTGTTGACTTCAATGTTCACTTTTATATATATATATATATATATATATATATATATATATATATATATATATATATAAATATATATATATATATATGCATATATATATATATATGCATATATATATATATATAGTTATACACTGTTATATTAGAACATGTAAGTATCCAATATATATGTGTGTGTGAGTGTGTGAGTGTGTGCGCGCATATATATGGCTTGCATATACACACGCATAGAAACACATATATATATACAGACACACAAAGAAAAAAAAGTCAATCACACTCGATTAAAAAGTGCATAAATTATTATTGATTTAAGAAAAAAATAACGGAAATGAAGAAATCGACAGTGAATTGCTGATATCTCCTGACGAGTAGACCGAACGATTACAAAAAAGGGCCGTCAACGAAATTCCGGGCATCAATCAGCTAAATTACGATTTTTTTTTTATTTCTCTTAATCCTATATATCAATAAATACATAATTAATAAAGCTAGATGCAGATTTTGATTTTGGCCATCATGTTTAATAAATGATTTTTTTTTTGTTTTTTTTTAATCAAGACTGACAAGGTACTTTTGATAAATTTAATTATAATTTTTTCATGCAAACAGTTTTTTTTTCTTTACTGGACTTAATGAGTTTTTCAAATATTTGTTAATTACAGGTACGTTCCGTTAATCTCTTCGCTATTTTTAAAGAGTTTTTCTCATAATACTGTAATAAATGGAGTTTAAATAGACTTCTCGATAGATTCATCGTCGTCCAAAGAGCTGTGGGTGATATACCCATCGGCGTAGGGTTCAAAATCAG
>OZ010583.1:24711837-24716837 GCA_963932145.1 Acanthosepion lycidas | reverse complement strand
ACAAAGAAACACATATGTGTGTGTACATGAGTGTGTTAGGATAGCATAAAACGACATTATTTTTGCACCAAACTAATATATATACAGCATATACATGTATTATTGTCGTCGTATATGAATATATATATTATATGCATAATCGTATATAAAAATTATATATATACATACACAGAAAAACACACATATATCTATATTTATGTCAATCAATCAATCTATCTATCTATCTATCTATCTATCTATCTATCTATCTATCTATCTATCTATCTCTCTCTCTCTCTCTGTATATATATATATATATATATATATATATATATATATATATATATGCATGAAGAATTTCGGAAACATGTGATTAATTATATTTATCTGACAGATTTATACACAAATTACGATATATATATATATATATATATATATATATATATATATATATATATATATATATATATATATATATATATATATATGAGGTATATTTAAGAATATGTAAGTATATATATGTGTGTTTGTGTGCATATGAGTGTGTGTATGTATGTATACATATATATATATATATATGTATATAAATTGAAGTATATATATATATATATATATACATATATATATATATATATATATATATATATATGCATGCATTTATATATGTATATATATGACTTTGTAGAGGTATTTTCAATATATATCAGTTTAAAGAATGATAGCAACTACTCTAGCAGATATTGAATTATATACATTCGTATATATATATATATATATATATATATATATATATATATATGTATATATATATATATATATAGCATTCTTATACAAAATAAGGAAATGAATATACAAATCATTTAAATGTATGGTTGTGAGTGTAATTGCATATTAAAAGAGTGTAGGTAAAATATGTCATAGAAATTATCGATATACATCTATCAAGTTATATGTCTGTATATCTAACTATCGATCTATTGATCTCCACATACATCGATAAATTTATAACTCATGTCATGAATATATATATATATGTATGTACACACACACACACACACACACACATATATATATATATATATATATATATTAAATACGTATATATATGTGTATATAAATATATATTTATATTTGTATATATACATACACATATATTGAATGAAAATATGCTTAATCTCTCTCTATCTATCTCTCTATCTGTATATATATATATATATATATATATGTATATAAGTATATATATATATATACGCATAAATTTAGACACACATATATATATATATGTATACATTTAGACATGCGAGAATATATGCATACATAGATACATACACACATATATCTATATATATATATGCATCAATATATATATATCGAATAACATGAATGCAAATATATATATATATATTCATATATACGTATATAAATCATATGTACCAAATATATAAATTATAATCAATATGTAAAAATAAATATGTATACATTTAAACATATGAGCATATATATATATATATATATATATATATATATATATATATATATATATAGAGAGAGAGAGAGAGAGAGATAGATAGATAGATAGATAGATAGATAGATAGATAGATAGATAGATAGATAGATATGAAATAATATAAGTATAAAATGTGTTACCAACTTCTTCCGGAACACAACATATATGTAGGTGTATACATACAAGCAAATGCACAATGCATATGAAGATGCAATTTATAAATCTAAGATAATGTACACAAACACACACACAGATTCAAACAAAGAAACACACATGTGTGTGTTCATGTGTGTGTTAGGATAGCATTAAATCCTTGACAAATAATGTTTTGGAATGGTACATCACCGAGTTTTATGTTTATTTACATTTTTTTTAAATTATATATATATATATATATATATATATATATATATATATATATATATATATATATATATATATATTTATACACAAACACACACACACACACAGGTGACTACAAAAATAGGCTCGTCCGCACTCACCCCTATAGACTTCTGCAGACGTGTAAAGAATTATTTTCTTTTTTCTTACTGTATTTGAATAAACTGTATGTGTGCATATATATATATATATATATATATATATATATATATATATATATATATATATATATATATATATATATATATATATATTTATATATATATATATATATTTATATATATATATATGCATTTAAAAAAATAAATATGCATATATAAATGTAACTATTGATATATATATATATATATGTGAAAATATATATATATATATGTATATATAAAACAAATATATACATATATACCTCATATTTATGCATATATATACATATATATATGCATTTTTAAAAATACATATGCATATATAAATGTATCTATTGATATATATATATATATGTATATATATATATATATATATATAAAACAAATATATATATATATAAAACAAATATATATATTTTTATACATATATATATATATATATACATATATATATATATATATGTATATATAAGGAAATGTGCCTGTATATATATATATATATATATATATATATATATATATATATATATATATATATATATATATATATATATATGAATATATATATACGTGAAAATAAGGTGCGCTCACATACGCCGATGTACTGTTCGGGGGAAGAACGAAATTAAATTTTCTAGTAGATGAATGCAAAACGTTCATTATTTTCTGGAAGGAAATTCTAATAATAATAATAATATTAATAATAATAATAATAATAAAAATAATAATAATAATAATAATAATAATAATAATTATGTCTGAAAGAGAAGAGGATGATAGAAAGAGCAGGAGGAGAAAAGGCGGCGGATATAATAGTCATAATAAAAAGATAAGTTTTGCCGAATGCTGTTTGTCGGCGTTGTTTCACGCAAATGAAAATGAGTGGGAAAAACTCAACGGAATTAGGCAGAGAGACAGAATGTGCGCTTCGAGTGAAGAGTGAGGCAAAAAAAAGGGTGTGGTGGTGGGTGCTGAATTCAATTTTCCACTAAGTCGGCAAGAATCAAGCTGTTAATGAAAAAGAGTCACACTTATTGGCAATGGTGCGTATAGGGCTTAAACAGGTACACGTGCTGACACATATACATACCCCATACTTTCATCGAAACGTAGGCACATTCAAGCCTGTGTGTGTGTGTGTGTGTGAACTCACGTACGTCAGCAGGCATACACAAATATTCACACACAAACATATCCTCTCCAAATATATATATATATATATATATATATATATATATATATATATATATTATGTGGTGCAAAAAAAGCCGTTTTCTCACCTATTAACATAGGTGAGAAAACGACATTATTTTTGCACCAACCTAATATATATACAGCCGATATACATGTATTATTGTCGTCATAAAAAATTATATATATATATATACACACACATATATTTATATCTATGTCTATCTATCTATCTATCTATCTACCTTTATATATATATATATATATATATATATAATACATGAAGAATTTCGGGGCCATGTGATTAATTACATTTATCTGACAGACATTTATACACAAATTGATATATATATATATATATATATATATATATATATATATATATATATATATATGGTATATTTAAGAATATGTAAGTATATATATATATGTGTGTGTGTTTGTGTGCATATGAGTGTGTGTATGTATGTATACATATATATATATATATATGTATATAAAATGAAGTATATATATAAATATATATATATATGCATTTATATATGTATATATATATATGTCTTTGTCGAGGTATTTTCAATATATATGAGTTTAAAGAATGATAGCAACTAATCTAGCAGTTATTGAATAATATACATGCGTATATATATATATATATATATATATATATATATTGATATTTTTCACATTTAGGCATCATATTTTCATTAAAACAGTTTTGGTTAACTAATTTAGACATCATGTCGATTAATTTTCTTTGTACTCGTTTCAAGTTCGCAGATTAATGAATAAGAAAATAATATATATGTGTGTATGCCCGTTTGCGTGTGTGTCTATCAGCAAATATTCTGGGATATACATTCGGAAATATGGATCCATTGTTAAATACTTTTAAATATTTTGTAAATGTACTGATCAACTTCAATAATTTATTGATTCAAGCATTTCATTTTGTCTGCATAATTTTGTGTACATCAATTTTTTTTTCCTTTTGGTTTATGACTTCAATTTTTATAAGAAATTTTAATACTCGTTTCATTTTACAGAAGCCAAACGATAATTTTTAAGTTGCTACTCGTCACATTCAGTTTGATGAATAAATAAATTGGCTTTTTGTTACAATAGACTTTTGTATCTATTATAATGAACTTATGCATTGTATCCTACGATTGTGTATTTTCTTTCTTTCAATAATGTTACAACACATTAAATATATTAACAATATAAAAATTGTTATATTATATATTATGGCGAAGAGCTGCCAAAAAAAAGTTAGGTTATGGATACAGAAAAAAATCTGCTCAGGAATATTGGTAGTCTATGATTTCTTCTTACGGCTCTCTCTCTCTCTCTCTCTCTCTGTCTCTCTCTCTCTCTCTCTCTCTCTCTCTCTTTCTCTCACTTCACATAGGTTTTCGTGAGTATATACATATATATATATATATATATATATGTATATATATATATATATATATACATATATATATATATATATATATATGTATATATACTCACTTCACATAGGTTTTCGTGAGTATATATATATATATATGTATATTTATATATATATATATATATATATATATATATATATATATATATATATATATATATATATATATATATATATATATATATATATATATTAAAAATTCCAAAAATCACTTGAAACTGAAACAGTAATATGAATTTTAATTTAATTCTGTAACTGAATTTAAAGATTTAGTTTCTGTTTTTGAAACATATTTTCCGTGTAGGGATGGGACCAGATTTTTAAATTA
>OZ010583.1:24664337-24704337 GCA_963932145.1 Acanthosepion lycidas | reverse complement strand
CCAATCGATGAAACTCGAATCTGATTTGCTTGGAAAAATATTTTGACAAAAATGCCTACTTCACCGTTTTCACACACCCTAGTAAAAGGAACTGTGAACTCTTACCTGTTTGCATTCTCCCCCAATTTTGGTTTTGATCGGTCAATATACGGCTATTTTAGAGGGCCTAACGGACGGACAGATGGACTAACGAAAGTCACAGTATTTTATATATATATATATATATATATATATATATATATATATATATAGATAGATAGATAGATAGATAGATAGATAGATACCACCCCATGACATGATGCCAGGGGTGTGGACTGTATGTCGTGAGGGAATATACTCTGGATGATGCCACATCCCAAAATCTAAGTTGCATATGCAAGCGCAACTTCATTTGCTTGAAGTCAGATCCTGTTCTCATCACCGAACGTTATAGGCCGTTATTCGCTCCGACAGTTGATCATTTTTCTTTTTACGACACATCTTGTGACACATTATCGCGGGAGGTCACTGGTGTGGCTTATGTAGCAGACTGAGTCGAGATACGCTTCCTTGTATTCGTGTGGCCCTGATATGACTTGTATAAACATTCTGGTCTGCAATTGTTGCTTTTAAAATGAGTCGATTTTGTCGAGCGCCTGGATTACGTGGCCACGCAGAATCTGGACTACGAATGCAAGAATGATCATTTGTCCACTTTTGCACGATCGGTAAGAGAAAGAAGAGTAGTACTTATAACAAATTACTTTCTAGCCCTACCAGTTGAAGACTCGAGGCCAGCAAACCTTCAAAAAAGCACTAACTGAACAAACAGCATATGTTCGTGTCTGTAACATATAGCATATTGCAGTTGAAGCTTTAACAGAACTGAAACTTATTGCAACAGGCGTTCTTATTTCCAATCACCCGGTTTCCACATCACCCCGGTGTTTTGGGCTGGAGTAGAGGTTTATCACTAGTTTAAGCATTGTTACTTCACAAGAAGGTAGAAAATTTTATAATTTTATCAAAATATCTACTGCTCCTTTGAACGCGCATATTGTACCAAAGTGAAAATCATTATCATCATTAAGGGTACAACAAATTAATTTTTAATGCTAGTGTGTATATATATATATATATATATATATATATATATATATATATATATATATATCGGGTATTTCATATCAGATTTTAACAAGAACACACACACATATGGAAAGTTAGGTGCATGTGAGTAAAAAAGAGACTGAGAGATATTGACAAAAAAGAGAGTTATCCGAAGATATGAAAAGAATATTATCATCATAAATATATTTAATACAACACAGAACGAGATAGAGATTATGAAACAAAGACATTGTTTGCAAGCAATATATACTCAAAACCCAACACATAGATAGATAGATGCGAACAGATTGAGATAGATCGATAGATAGATAGATAGATAGATAGATAGATAGATAGATGTGAAGAGATTGAGATAGATATTAGGTTGGTGCAAAAATAATGACGTAATAATGTCGTTTTTTGACTTATTTTTAACGTCAAAAAACGACATTATTACGTCATTATTTTTGCACCAACCTAATAGATAGATAGATAGATGCGAACAGATAGGGATAGATAAAGCATAAAAAGATGTAGATTTGAATTAGACAGAGATAAACAGATAGCATATCACACCGACAGATGTATGCACATGCATTTCCATAGACTAGCTCATGCGCAAATCTATCGAAATACATTATGTCCAAGTGGTCTGAGGAAATGTTTTTCGATGTTCAAGCTTTGCTAAAAGAAACAGACTCCAGGCGGTGAATCTCATTTCAGTACCAACTGTTTCTTATCTCGATGAAAAATATCGCTTCCACCTTTCCAAAAAAAAATTTAAAAAAAAAAACAAAAAAAAACAGCTGAAATTTTTTATATGACACCTCGTTGCCGACCAACTCACTGATCCTTTCTTAAATTTGCATAAACAAACACTTTCTCTCCCTCTCCCAACTCACTCATATGTACAATGTTGTATCTCTCCTCTCCCATCTACTTTCCCACCAATAAGGCTTCCTGTTAAATCTCGAAACGAAAACAAGGACACGAGAACGTGCACGTGATTAGAGCGTGAAAGGAAAGAGAAGTAAAAGGATTTGACCACTTTGATATAGGCGCCATTTTTTTAATGGCGCTGCTAGGAATGTAAAAACAATAAGACCGTCATTTTTTTTTTCTCTCCGCTGTCCTCATTAATTTTAAAATTATTTTCGGCTTTTGTAACCGCTGCCGTAACCAGAGCGATCTTAATAGTACAAGCAATAACAATGGTACAATAGCTGATTATAATAACCATAGCAATGATGTTTCTTCTGCGAAATACTTTGAAGTTAGAAATATATTTTAACACATTTAATACAGTGTAACCCGGATATGAGAGAAACCTGGATATAAGAGAGATTTTCTCTGGTCCCAAATTAGAGCCATACTTCCCTAAACAAAATAGACCAAACCAGATATAAGAGAAACCCGGATATAAGAGATATTTTATCTGGTCCCAAATTAGAGCCATACTTACCTTAACAAAATGGACCAAACCCGGATATAAGAGAAACCCGGATATAAGAGACGACTTCTTCGGTCCCGACAACACTCTCATATCCGGGTTACACTGTACCAGTCTCTATTTCTGTTATATTTCTGTAAATTCAACTGGAATCTTTTCAGTTTCATGAAAAGAATCTATATAAAGATCTTTTTCTTTGTTCGTTTTTAATGAAATTTAATATATTATTACATGATTCTCGAAATGAATTTCTCATCTATAATAGCCGTTTGCGATACAAGGAATTTGATATAAGTTATTCCAGTATAAAATTATTATCGTTATTATATTAAGAACTTATTACTATGATCTACAGGTTAGACAATGCACATGGCTGCAAGGAAAATGCTTATCTTGTATAATCAAGTTATTTTGTTATTTTTATAAATAAGCGAAGATTACTTTTCCTGTTTTTTAATTTTTAATCATTATATATAAATAGGGAGAAAAGTTAGATTAATGGATATCAGCGTGGATTAAGGTAAATCAGAAAGCAGTGTTCGAGTTCCAGTCGAATCAATTAGATTCACTTACGTGCTAATACCCTTGAGAAAGGTATGAATCCTCTTCTTCTCCACCCAGCTATGGCTACGAAGCAGGACCGCGTTCTCTTGGATGGCAACATAATGCGGGAAAAAATTGTCAGTCATGTATCCAAAGATACATGATCACCTAAGCATGTATCAGGCATGACATATATCTAGTTGATATATATGAAATATTTGCAACATACTTATGATGAGAGAAAAACATTTTATTTTCCTATTAATGTTTTTTAAGCATGTCACCTCCAGCAAGGCGAGAGTGCCACTAGCACGTAAGGTTACAGACAGTAAATATGGGTGTTTGAGGAAAGGACATAGAGAAGGACATGGATCAGTATCAAAGCAAGAGAAGGTGTCGATTGACATTACATTGACATATTTGAAGCTCATAGCTATCATGAAGAAGGGTGTTCCACTGTTGGGCAGTGCGAGAGTAGAAGCTTTTGGAACAGAAGAGGCGGTTACATGGAACTGTTTTGACAGTGAATAGGTGGGTCCGAGATGCCAAAATAGTAGCACGCTAAAATTAATGCAGTTGGGGTAACAGTGACAGTAGCTCCTCGGAGCAGTTGCCATGAAAATATTTGTAGAAAAGACAGAGAGAAGGCACATCACGTCTGTGAGAGAGTGACTGTAGTCGAGATGCCAGATCAGGACCTATCACATTGCATGTTCGTATCTGGATTTTGTCTAGGATCTCAAGATGAACAGCGGGGGCACCAGATCATATATGACAACAGTATTCAATAACAAATAAAAGATCAATAAATTTTATATATTATACTATTTCACTTCATTCTTAAATGGATACCCGAATAAAATGGAGTACTCAATACTTTTCAGTCTGACGACGAAGACGACGAACTGATTTCTAAATAAATTCGGATCTTTGGTCATTTACCAAATGCTGGGAATTAGGTCAGACTGAAGAATTATCAACACCTCCTCATACTGGTGTTTATATACATAGATTAGGTCTTTGAATTTGAATTGTGAAACTAACATTCATTCTGCCGTGTTGTTTCCTATGATTATAGATCTATAAACGCTGTATCTCCAATACTGAGTACTGCTTGAATACAAAAATTGCAAATATTTATATATATATTAAGCATTACGCCCCGAGCAAGGCGTGAAGCCACTAGGATGCAGGGTGTTGCAGAAGATTTGGAGCGAGAGCAGATAGGAGTGATAGAGGAAAGCATGAGGATATGGATAGTGGATAGATCAAGGCATCTGGAGATGTCGATTGACATTACATTTGAATAGTTGGAGATTATAGCTCTCAAAGAAACAGTAATAGAGAAGGGTGTTCCACAGGCGAGAGGTGCGAGACATGAAACTATTGGAGTAGAAGAGACGGCTACATTTAGGAGTTTCAATAGTGAAGGGGTGAAAGCGGGATGCCAGCCTCGTAGGGCGCTTGAATTCATGAAGTCTGGAAACCAGTGAAAGCAGCACATCGGAGCAATTACCATGAAATTATTTGTAAAAAAGACAA
Source organism: Acanthosepion lycidas (assembly GCA_963932145.1). NCBI lineage: Eukaryota > Metazoa > Mollusca > Cephalopoda > Sepiida > Sepiidae > Acanthosepion > Acanthosepion lycidas. Next base: position 24,699,713 of record OZ010583.1, on the reverse strand, counting down.
AGAGAGGCGACGGCGCGTCCGTGAGAGTGCAACTGTAGACGAGATGCCAGATCAGGCCAATTATATTACATATCCGCCTCTGGATCTTGTCAAGAACTCCGAGGTAAACAGAAGGAGCAGCAGACCATATATGACAGCAATACTTCATGCAAGGTATCGATTCCGGGGAGAAAAATTCCCTGGTGCGGCACACAGAGCCAATATATATATATATATATATATATATATATATATATATATATATATATATATATATATATTTCTTTCACCATACGGTCAGTTTTAGACCCACTGGAGTGAGAGGGTGTAATCGATTTCTATTTTTCCTTCAGATTAGGTCATTTGCAGTGGTGTACTGTAATATGAAACTATTTGGGGGGCGTATGATGAAATTTGTTTGGCGTTGAAAAATATTGCGTCATCCGTGATCCCATCTGGGTTTTTTTTTATCACGCCCAGACACTATTTTCTCACCTTTCGATCAGTTGTTCTACGGCCATTGACTGAGGTGGACCTTACTCCAAGGAAGCGTAAGAAAATTGTAACGCTGCACGAACACACTGTCAAGCGTTACCAGTGAGCAAATCAAAGTTCTATACATTGGCCCGGAAAATCTCTTGATTTAAATCCAAACGAGAATCTGTGGTCAACCTGAAAAAAAAAACGACTTCGTGCAATGGGCATACGAAGTACTAAAATGTGTACTGAGTCATGATTCTTTGGAAAAATACGAAAAGAATATCAAAAATTAACGGAATTATTCGTTTTGTTTCAATTAATTTGCGTATATATATATATATATATATATATATATATATATATATATATATATATATATATATATATATATAAAAGAAAGAGTTTGTAGTGGTTCCAACGAGAGAAAAGTATGTATATTAAAAAGAAGAGAAGAGAGGTGCCGTAAACGTTTTTAGTTGTAATGTGGATTTATTTAGAAAAAAATATTATGCTTTGTTTTACATAATGTTACACTACACGTGTTTCTGGTCTCATGACCGTCTTCAGGTAAAAGTGGAGATTTCCACATATTTTTAAAAATAATTATTTTTTTCTTTTGTTTTTCAATGTTAAATATTCTCGATATGAGACATTTTCTGTGTTTGTAATCCGAATTTCTTTCTTGAATTGGCAATGAAGTGTTCTGCGCGAAGGGTCATAAAACAATTAAGGCTCTCTTCTCTTCTTTTTAATATATATATATATATATATATATATGGATATTGAGATCAACATCAAGCGGTAATATTTGAAAGCAATCTTCAGGTCATGTATCTTGTGTGTGTTGACTCAACTCATCAAATAACACAACAAACATGGCCTGGAAGATTGGGTTCAAACATAAAACAAACTGTCGCCTCTCGGCGTTGACATCAGTGTCCACTTTTATTTTTTTTATACTAGCCTAGAAGCCGCTCTTTGAACGGACATTTGGGTAGCTTCTGCAAAGGGTTTTTGGGCCTCCGACCTTTTATCTTCAGCGCCCCATATCCGCAAATATTATAAGAATTTATAAATAATTTTATCTTTATTTGACACTTTAGTTCGGCATAATTTTTCTTCGTATACACAACAGATCTCCGTAGTTTGTTTACATTTATTTTGCCCGCAATTTTCATTTTCTTTCATAATCGCCATTCGTTATGATCCCTTCACATGAAGTCACTCTTAAAAATATATTAGGAAACCCGCACTATGTAATATTTCGAATATATCACAGTACACGTGCTAGAAAAAAGAAAACATCATATGAGCAACGTACCGTGCCCCGCTTATGCTTTAATTGCAGTTTAATTAGATGATATTAATTGCATATCTGACGAAAATCGATATTAATCTTAAACCTTTAATAAAGAATTGTTTTTAAAACATTTCACTCTGTTCGTTATTTAAATTTAAATGAGTTTTAATCGGGTGTAACAAAAGTAGTTACTACCTGTTACTTCGATTTTTTTATAATGCCCCGTGATCGAAAAACGGACGGAATGACAGACACACGGTCACTGCGCTTTATTTATATAGATTTACATGTGATTTATTGCTACTGGGCACTTTTACTCATAAATATAGTGCTAGATAAATAAATGAGTAAAAATATTAAAGTTTAAAATTTCAGCGTTCCAAGGTGAAAGAGAATTTAGTGACAAGCCCAGCAGTGCCAGGCAAGGTGCTGCTATGGAAAGGCCTAACAGCTGACAAAATAATCCCTATAGTAAAATTCTGATAAATTCCTCATGTCAGCTATGTTAGCGGCTGCAATTTAGTGCAGACATTTGGCTACTCAAAAATCTGTACAAATGGATTTCCAGAATGCTGATGAATTTCATTAAGTAGCAGAGTTGATTGCTGCCCACGAGCTCCTGAAGCTCCACAGCATGGATAGAAACCGCGAAAGAGGTGCCAAGAGAACAGAGATTCTTCAATAGAAATGTCGTGAAAGAGGCAGCTAACTTCTAGCTAAGAAAGCGTGTTTGAAGCTTTTACAAGTTGAGGATAGGTTCAAATGTTTAAAACCATGACTGAAATGAAATGAGCCAACGAAGTTTAGTCTGGGCCACTCGATAGCCGTTTTCATCTCTATCTATAAAAGGCAGGATATGTGTGTGTGTGTAACGAATGCACGGCCGCAGTTTTCGACGGATTTGCACCAAAATTTACATGCACATGCTCAAAGTTAGCGGCAAGGCCAAGACCGATTTTGCATTTCCCAACTCCCATCGATAGTAAAAATAATCGATTTTTTCATGCTTCTACGGCACTTATGTAGATTGCGGCCATTTTCTACTAGCCAGAGTGAGAGCCAATAGCTGACTGGCACGAATGTTAACTAGCATGCTAGCATTAAAAAAAAATCGATAGCTGCATTCAATTGGGAAAAATTTAAATCTGCATGACACTTTACTCCAATTGGCTCATTCGCTTGCTTAAACTCAACGTTGATTCTGATTCCGCAGAACTGGGTTTGGTGTGAAATGTTGTTAACATTCTTTTTTCATTCGGTTTTTCTAGTTACGTGTCCTTTTTTAAAGCTGATCGTTTTGTGTTCATTTTGTTTAGTTCTTTTTTCGTAACAGATTTAATGTTTGGTATAGAGCCTAGAAAAAATTTGCAGTGTGAGATAGGCAAGAAGTAAGGCATGTAGCAACATCAGCACGACAAAGGGCACTCCTTTAAAGGCAAGGAAGGGCAAAAATATTTTAAGTCAAGTGACAGCGATTGCTGTATGAGTCGTACGATTTTTGAATCAAGAACGGGCAACGCCGGGCCATGCTGCTAGTTTTAATATAATTTGTGTGTTATTGGATCTCTTCCGGCTTCTTGTTTCTCAATCAACTTTGATCCTCAAAAATCTAAATGTAATGTCAATCGTTATATTCTGTCTTCTTGACTGGTCTTCTTTTATTGTTCTCATGCCTTATTAGTTTGTTTTTAGTCTCATATTTTCTCACACTCGAAGCAGACGAGAGAAAGATTTTTCGAATCATGAGGGTAATGTGAGAAAGACTTTGAAAACTCTCGAATCATTTTGAAATCTCGTAGTGGACGTAAGAAAGAATTTAAAGATTTTAAATCTAGAAGACGCGAAGATGATTTTGAAGTTTTCAAGATGTTTTTTTTTTTTTAAAAACAAAAAAAAAATTTTTGAAACGTTTTTACAGAGAATTATTTGCAACGAGATTTTTTTTCATCGGACGTTGTTTAAAATGAAATATCAAATCACACCTTTATCAATCTACTAATCTACCTACACAACTAATAGATCAAGATTTTATCGAATGTAAAATTATGTACGGAGAACAAAATTGTTTTCATCCTCGGGAGTATAATCAATTCTCCAAAATGAAACTAGAATCTTTTTAATTGGCTGATGCTAACCTCCCGCAAAATGACTCATTGCAATTAATCAGACTAACATTTTTAGCTGATATGAAGTGGAAATTGAATCAACTGCTAAGTGTATAATTAGGAAAGATGGTTCACTATGGCGAGCTGGACAATTTTTCTTGACAGATTTTTTTACATTTTTATAAGTCTACCATTCGTCCTTGCTTTGAATATTGCTACCATATCTGGCCTGATGCTCATGTTAAATATTTAAAGAGTAATGATAAAATCCAAAGGAGAATATGTAATATTATTGGTCCTGAATAGGAATCTCGTATTCAATCGATTTCCAACCACCATAGCGTAGCTTCACTATGCTTTTTCTACCAAGGTTTCACCTAAGCGGTTCGTCAGGGAAGCCAGATTTCCCTGACGATACGCTTAGGTGAAACCTTGGTAGGTTTGTCTGGCTCTCTAGGTTAAACTAGGTCTGCTCTACTTACCGTATTGAGCACTTTATTTAGTTATTTTACCTTACTGGTATCGGGGTTTTTTTGGGGGATGGGGTGCTTTGGACTTGCATGCTAGACGATTATTTTCGCCTGACGTACAAGTTCTTGGTTCTTTCTTTTTTTATACCTTTTTTTTCCTTTCGGTATTGGTTTGATTATTCGCAAATCAAGACGCAGAAGGTTTTCCGGACGAGTATAATTTCTTATACTTATAATTACTCATATATATATATATATATATATATATATATATATATATATATATATATATATATAATTAGTTAATGAAAATATTTGGTAATCCGTATGGATAATTCCAAGGAGGATGTAATCCAGAGAGCTCAATGTAAAATCAGAGCAAATATCAGTTGAAGAGTCGCCAGTATTTTTTTTATGAAAATGGAGATCTGGTGAATTAGGACCAAAATCCCGGTGCTAAGGAAATAAATTATAATCCCATGAACCCTAGAATTGTCTGTTTCTTAATATAATTAAATTTATATATATATATATATATATATATATATATATATATATATATATATATATATATATAACAACATTGCTCGCTAAATTAATGACAAACTGGAAGTTTAAAATTTAAGCGTTCCAACATTTTTAGTGTTTCTTGACCATGCTTAATTCTATGCTTCACCCGACTAAACGTATCTAAAGAAAGACATCTGAAGATTAGTGAATCTTTATAGAAAGGCCGCAATTGTCGAAACACAATAAAGAATTTAGTGACAGGTTCATCAATGCCAGGAAAAGTGCTGCTATGAATGGTCAGATGTAACCGTAAGTTCTATGCTAACAGTTTCGTCTATCACACCTCTCTTCCGGCTTCTTGCCTCACTGTCAAATATGATCTTCTAAAATTTAAATGAAATGCTAATCGTTATCTTCTGTCTTCTTAATTCCTGTTCTTTTACTGTTTTCTTTTCGTAATAGTATATTTTCTCATATTCTCTAACGCCCAGTAAACCCTTGTGACTTTGTGGCTGTATTAACTCACTTGGAGCAAAATAATTAAAAGAAAATCGTTGTATTCTAGTAGAGATGGTCTCACAAAAAAACCCATCCCAGTCACATATATAGCTTATCACAAGTGATCGTATCAAATAAAACGAAGTGTGTATCATTCTCCGAGTATGGGATAATTTTAAACGATGGCAAGAAATTTAAAGGAAGATTGGAACAGTCGGAAACCAATTCCCGGTATAAGAATAGTTCCTTTTTTTATTCAGTTTTCTTTTCTCAGGTGAATTTTTGATAATTAGCCTTGCTGACACTGTAATATGAGAGAAACCTCCAGCTTTCTTGACATCATACTCATCTTCTAACCACTCGTCGTCGTAGTTTGAAATTCGTTGTCGCTAAGTGGTAAAACTGGGAATTAAACCGGAAGAGGCCCGTCACACTCCCTGCTAAGTTCTAAAAGCACACGACACATTAAACATGGCTGACAAAAGAACGAACATCCGCTTACGAAAAAAGGCTGTGGTTATTGTTTCCTTCGTGGTTTCGCTGTAATGGTGATAGCAGAGTTTGTATTAGAGGTTGAACGGACACAAAAACTTAAGTTCTAAACCTCGAAATGGCAATGATGAGAAAATCTTTTATTTGCTTTTTTCTCTCCTTGTCTTTCTTTTTTGACTTCACTTTTGTCCTGATGTTTATGAAGCTGAGCTGAGCTGAGCTGAGTAGAGCACATGATCCACATTGCTAAGTGTTGCATTTTAGTGCATATACCCAAAAATATTTACCTTAAAAGACTCGAAACTCTAGCCTTGGTTAACAGCCAGTCTAGGAGAAGAACAATTTTGAATTCAAATTCACGCAGAAAACGACAGGAAACTTCACACAAAAAAGGAATCGACCATAGTCGGGATCATCGAATCAATGCGAACGATTCTTCCCTTGGATGCACATTATGAGCTACGCCAGTTTTGAATTCAGAATTTTCCTTCTCCTAGATCGGTTGCCACCCAAGGCTATAGAATCCAGTTTCTCCTACTATTCTAAATAAAATATGTAAAAACTCTCCCTGTTCTAGTTCACCATAGTCGGGATCATTGAGTGAAGACGAAAGATCCTTCCCTTAGCTGCAAATTATGTCCTGCGCCAGGGCCTACATACCGTTTTGGATTCAGTGTTTTCCTTCTCCTAGACCGGTTGTCACCCAAGGCAATAAAACCCAACATGTACTACTATTCACGCTTAGCCAGGTGGATTCATAACGTTCCCAAGGGTATTAGCACGTAAGTGAATGTAATGAACTCGAGTGGAATTCGAACTCGGCTCTCTGATTTCTCAATCCGTCCCGCAATCCATTATTCTGCAATACCTCCAGAAATGTTTATTTACTTTTCCAAAAAGTCAGATCAATTCAAAGATAATAAAGGAAAGGAAGCTGTGGAGAGCCATGATCATCCACATCCTAAATGGATATAGCATTTAAAATAGCGTTTATTTTAGTACAGTATAATACGTATAATATTTGCTAAACTCTGAGGCAAGGGATTCAGTGTTGATCGAACTGAGTCACTGCAATAGTTTTTCAATAGGATGAGGAAGGAAGGCCTGGAAAACCTAATATTTACAAGACGTATTAAGAAGAGGAGGAAACAGCGAGCAACTTACTCAAAGACAGTGCGTAATGGACGGCCAAGGAGAGAATTGGTAAAATGTCAAAAGCTACAAGAATTAGGAAATAGCAGAGCGCCACTATCGCCCACATCCTGAAGTGATACAACGCATACGTTTTGATTAGGGATCCCAGGTTACTAAATATCACATCGAGGCAGCCTCACTGTGGTGTAATTATTAATGAGCTAGTTTTGCGAATATTTGTTACTGAACAGTTAGTGATCCTTACTTGTGGCCTTGTGTCAAACTAAGCTAAGTTTAAGTAAATAACATAATCTCCCAACTCCAGACACCTTTCAAGTTTTCTTTTTATTTGTTTTGCTATTATCCTTTTTTTTTTTTTTTTTTTTTTTTTTTTACTGGCCTCCACTAATCCGCCATTTTGTGATTGAGAGACGCAGGCAAATGTTTTCTACTAATGATACCTTCTTATACATTAATTAATTCTGTTTTTAGTTTTCCTTTCTTCTGCTTTTCTATTTTCTCATATTTTTCTTTTCCTGTATGTCATTAGTCATCTTATTGATTCGTTTATTTATATTGTTTTGAGTATTGTATGATATTTCTGACGACATTCTTTCGTATTTGTTTGTCTTTTTTTCTTTTTTTTTTTTTCTTTTTCTTTTTCTTTTCCCGGCGCATTCTTTTTAGCCGGCCGTGAATCGCATTCCAGAAGAACAATGCATTTTCCGTCTGTTTTTTTATTAGTGAGACTTCCGTTATTGTATCTCTTATCATCCTTTTTATTAATAGGACGATTGACGTTGAGCGTAGCTATTATAACGAACATCGTTCGGATGAATAATATTACTATTCATATTGTAGCTAATATTATTATTATTATTACTAGTATCGTTCATTAGCATCTTTGCACCAGAGGCGTATGGCGGACGTGGCTGGGGATCAAGTGACAGTAAGTCTCCTGAAATATCTACCAACTGTGCTGGAGCTGAATCTACAAAGTTTTGGTCTAAACATTCGATGTTTGAGTCGGTTCCCAATATAGCAGTTACATTTGCTCGTACCCTAAACCTTGAGGAATTATTCATTTTAAATTTCTTCTCATCATCATCATCATCATCATCATCACCACCACCACCACCAGCAGCAAAACCAACACAACCTCCACCACAACCTCCAACACCACCATCTTCTTCTTCTTCTTCTTCTTCTTCTTCTTATTATTATTATTATTATTATTATTAGGTTGGTGCAAAAATAATGACGTAATAGTGTCGTTTTTTGACGTATTTTTTAACGTCAAAAACGACATTATTACGTCATTATTTTTGCACCAACCGAATATTATTTTATCTCATAAATTTTCCTTTGTTTTTGTTTAGTACAATCCTTACAGTGGCAGAAACCTGATGTCAAGAATAACGCAAGGTTTTAAATACATTCTGTTGGCATCTTACTGATCTAAAACATGAGCTGCAAGCTGTTGTTAACTGGGGCAAGAAATGGCTTTTTGCCTTCTATCAGCATGGCGGAGATGCTAACCTCAAAAATTGTATTAATTGCTTGGTCTTCTGCTTGGAAAATTGGTTCTCTGTTTCGTGCTAGACAATTTTTTTTTTCCAGAATCTTACATACGTATAGGTCTACCTATTCGCCCATACATTGAATATTGCAGTAACATCTGGTCTTCTGTTTTGCTATGTATTTATAAATTCTTAATAAAATCAAAAGAACAATATGCAATTTTATCGGACTTGACCTGACATCTCGACTTCAGTCATTTTCTCACCGCTATAGGTTCCCTCTGTCCTTTCTATAAATATTTTAATGTTGATTATTTTGATGAAGTTCTGGAACGTGAAAATCTTTTCCCGGTTCTTCTTTTCTGGTCATCTTTGATTTTTAAACATTTAAATACAATGTGAGTCTTTATTTTGCATCTTCTTTATTTTGCATCTTCTTATTTCCTGTTTTTTTTTTTATTGTTCTGTTACTTCAATAAATTCATTTTTTTTTCTCTCTCATATTCTTTAACAACAGCTTAGTCGTTTCATTTACTTATTTGGGCTGAATTGATTTAAAAAAAAAAGAAGTTGAAAATATGCTGTTCAGTGAAAATTAACATATACATTATTTGTATCCTTACATTGATGACACACTTTTGAGTAGATGAGCTATTCCTTTAAATGTTCTTTTTTTAAAAATCTTTTGTAAACAGGGTCAATGAGGGATCATGCCTTATAAGTATCACAGTATGCGCCACCCTTTTTTTTAGTTTGAATTTCAAGACTATTTATTTTTTCATATTCCTGTTATATACGAATAAAGTGTCGCTGCCGACACGTGAGTTTGAACATAGAAAGCCAATCAATTCTGTGCCGTGTCTGATACACGCTTAGCCGATCATGTATCTTTCTATACTGACGAGGCATATTTTCCCGCAGTGGATTGCCATTTCTTTCTGCGGTAGACCAGTTTCCATACAAGGCTATAGAACCTTGTCTGTCCTGCTGGGTGGAGAAGAAGAGGATTCATACCTTTCCCAAGGGTATTAGCACGGAAATGAATGTAATGTATTTGACTGGAATTCGAACTTGGCTCTCCGATTCCACAATCCGAGCCGCTATCCACCGTCCGATTACTGAATCAAGTAGACAATGTGACCATAGAGGAATCGCATATATGTAGGAAATTCTAGTGTACCCTCTAGTACTATTCGGATCTCTATTTCTAGTCGATCCTCTATTACTATTTGGATCGCTATTCTCTACTCTATTCACTATACTATTACTCTATACAGATCACTATAAGACGATGACTATTCCAGTGAGTATTATCGATCAAGCACTGTTAGTGCAAGTGATATTCGAAGGCGTCTGACACCAGTATTGTTCAACGGCGTACTATATGTTGTATCTATGATTACAAAGTCTCTACTACAACGAGCATTAGGAAAGTGATAACGAGTATTCGTTGGAATCACAAAAGTGACAACGAGTGTTCGTTGACATTACAAAATTTAATTAAACAATTGTTTGGCAATGGGCATTTGTCATATGAAAATTTGCGTGTCGCCTGAATCATCACTATACAGATTACTATTTGGATCACTGTTCGGTGGTTACTTTTCGGACGAGTATTATCTAGTATTATCGAGCGGGTACTATTAGTGCGAGTGTAATTCGAAGGCGTCTGACACCAGCATTGTTCAACGGCGTAACTATAGTTGTATCTGCGATTACAAAGTCTCTACTACAACGAGCATTACAAAATGGCAAAGAGTATTCGTTGACATCACAAAAAATTCCTTAACAATATTTGTATCTGCTCGCATTGTCATTTGTAATTTTAAACACTAAATCTATTTCCTTTTATATAACTGGCATTATGAATAGTAATATACTAGAGAATAGTAGATTCATGTCCTTCTATGACTGATTCAAGATGATGGTCGTACCATTTGTTGTGCACTATAATATTAACAGAATCGTATGAATATACAGCCCCATATTTTTGCTAATATTATTTCATATGATACCCTCTCCGAAACTTAGATATGTCGACTGGGTGATGATAATCATATATCAGCCCTTGCCCGCAGCTTAAAGTCGCAACACTTTCCTCCGTACACGAGCTCTTCCAAGCAGCGCTGTAATCTGAACACTCTCAATGATATCAGGTATAACCAAAGTGTCTTGCTAGGCAGAAAGACTGCCGGAAATAGTACCGACTGTGCCAACTACAAAAGAGATAACCACTTTTGCAGCTTGGTATATTTACCCTATTTGTTCTTCTAGATCTTTCTGTCTGTCTTTAATTCTGCTTCACCTTGACGCTCTTCTCATTCCAAGCTCTATCAATGTCTTTCAGGATAAATTCATGACTGCTCTTGTTCTCATGTGTGATATCAGGGCGGTTTCTCTCCAAGCGCTTGTCAGTAAAGACGGTCCAGATGAACTTCACTTGTTCGTCCTCGGTTACTGATGGTGGTGAATGCTCGGAGCCCTTCTCTGCGCATTCAGGTCCATAGTGACTGCATATATCCCAATGTATTCCGAAAGCAGCTCAGTTCCTAGGAACCGACAGCTCTGACACCAGCACATGATATGATTATAGTGGCGAAGGCCGTGCGCAGAACGAACCACACATTTTGAAGGGTCCAATATAGAGTCCAGGTGCATTACGTGCCACTAAACAACCCTCCGCTGGTCTTGAATTCAAAGTTGTACTTCTAGACCAGTTGCCATCCAAGGTTATAGAACCCAATCTGTCCTGCTACTTACCCATAGCTTGTGGAGAAAGAGGATTCATACCTTTCGTAAGTGAATGTAAGGGATTCTACTAGAATTGGAATTCGGCTCTCCGATTCCTCAATCCGAGCCGCTATCCATTACTCCAGCTTGCTTCCACACACACACACACACACACACATATATATATAGAGAGAGTGTAACTCGGATATAAGAGAGTTGTCGGAACCGGAGAAGAAGTCTCTTATATCCGGGTTTCTCTTATATCAGGGTTTCTCTTATATCTGGGTTTGGTCTATTTTGTTTAGGTGAGTATGGCTCTAATTTGGGACCAGATAAAATATCTCTTATATCCGTGTTTCTCTTATATCCGGGTCTATTATATACGGGTTACACTATATATATATATATATATATATATATATATATATTAGTGGTAGTATAAAGCCATAAGTATGGGTCTCCTAGTGAGACCCGTAGGTATGGCTTTATAAAGACGAGTAATAATTTGCAAATCAAGCATGCTCGCCGTTACATTGTATCAAGACCCCTTGAAATATATAGAAACATGCTCAGTTGGTTCAATATTATGCAAAAATGCAGTTTGACGCTGAGGAAGAGAATTAGAAATGTTCGCGCGTGTGCACTTTTTAACTTATTTTCTTTCACTCTCGCACACATATAAACACACAAACACACACATATGTGTGTGTTTGTGTGTGTGTGTGTGTAAAGAGGTACGAGCGTACGCAGACGTTCAGTGATTGTTCATAAGAGAATTGCCGAAAAACACGAAAAGAAAATTATAAAGCAATATAAAAAAGTGTCTTGCTTTTACGCATAATGCAAAAAAATAAAAATAAATATCATATGCAATTTTGAGAAAAATGGAAAAAGTCCATTTCTTTTAAAAATAAATTCAGAAATAGAAACGATAGAAGACAAAGAAAGAAAGAAAGAAAGAAAGAAAGAAAGAAAGAAAGAAAGAAAGAAAAAGGAAATTAGTTTAAAAAAGAAAGTAAGAAAAATAATAAGCAAGAAATGCAATAAGGAAAGCTGTTCTCGATAACAGATAGAAAGAAAGGGAAAGAAAGAAAGAAAGAAAGAAAGAAAGAAAGAAAAAAGAAAGAAAGAAAGAAAGAAAAAGGAAGAAAGGAAGAAGAGAAGAGGTAAAAAAAAAAACTGAAGCAAAGACATAAAGTGAGAAAGAAAAAAGACAGAGAACAAGAAAGAAAGAATAATAATATCGAAGACGGAAAGAAAAATAGAAGAAAAAGAAAGGTGTAAGAAGAAGAAGAAGAAGAAGAAGAAGAAGAAGAAGAAGAAGAAGAAGAAGAAGTGGAAGAAGAAGAAGTGGAAGAAGAAGAAGAAGAAGAAGAAGTGGAAGAAGAAGAAGAAGAAGAAGAAGTGGAAGAAGAAAAAGAAGAAGAAGAAGAAGAAGTGGAAGAAGAAAAAGAAGAAGAAGAAGAAGAAGAAATTGTTTCAAAGAAAGAAAAATTGAAACAAAGAAATTAAATAAAATAAATGAAAGATGAAAATAAGAAATGTTATGCATTAGAGATTGAATATAAAGGAAGAAAATAAAGAAATAGAAAGAAAGGAAATAAGGAAAAATGAAAGGAAGAAAATAAGGGAAAAAATGAAAGGAAGAAAAGGGAAGAAAAAAGAGGAAGATTAAATTATGTTAACAGTAAAAAGAAAAGCAAAGCAGCAATTGAAAGAAAGAAAAAAGAAAATTATAAAGAGAATGAGGAAAAAAAAGAAGAGAATAAAGAGCAATAATTTAAAGAAATAGAACTATCTATATTGATCATTTTCTATCTATCTATCTATCTATCTATCTATCTATCTATCACAATTTGTTCATTATCTATCTATCTATCTATCTATCTATCACAATCTGATCATATCTATGTCTGTTCATATCAATCTATCTTTCTATCTATCTGCCAATCTGTTCTTTATCTATCTATCTTTCTATCTATCTATGACAATCTGTTCATTATCTATCTATCTATCTATCTATCTATCTATCTATCTATCACAATCTGTTCATATCTATGTCTGTTCATATCAATCTATCTTTCTATCTATCTATGCCAATCTATCTATCTATCTATCTATCTATCTATCTATCTATCTATCTACTATCTAAAATGCTCATTCATACCCATGCAAACACGCCCACACAGATGCATACACTTCCCTCTATCGTCACGAACTGATACCATCCCCAAAGTTAATGATTGGACAGAACCGGAAAAGTTTTCATTATTCTCCCTAAGAAATCGTTGCCTGTAGACACTTCCGACCCCCCTGTGACTGCATGCCAACTATTGCTCTCTCTGCCATTGTCAGGGTGGCCCCTAGCTCCCCGCACCCTGAGACACCACCTCCGCGTTTATTTATTCATTTAGTTGACAATTTATTTATTTACTTTTCATTTAGTTGTTTGTGCGTTTGTTTAGAATCTGCCCGAGTCATATCGCTGCTCGGAATTTGCCAAAGAATAGACGTTGTGGGAAAGAGGTGCGGTCGGAGACACGATTGGCATTGTCACGACTGAGCTCTTTGAAAGAATGCGTAAAATGAACACAATGCTCAAAGAACAGTGGCTGAATAACGAACAGAATAAGCGAAGGTTGAACGAAAGAGGTTTGTTAAAAAAATAAATAATGGCAGTAAAACGGAGAGAAGAAGACGACAACGAGCAAAAAGACATCGGATGTGGAAAGGACGAAACGAGAAAAAAAACTGTAGGAGAAATTGCGAAAGAGATTAAACATATAATAACGTAAAAGACAGAAAGAAAGCTGAGAAGAAAGAAAGAAGGGAATGGAAGACAGAAAGATTTCATTATCATTTGAAGTGTACGCTTAAGAGAAAGAGTTTGGATAATTGTTAAAGAGAAAGAATTTTATCAGAGACATTATTGAAAATTTCGCAGAAATTGTTAAAGCGGGAACGGATTTTAAGAAAGAATGAAGGAAAGACATAAAAATGAAAAAGAGGAAGAAAATGAAAGAGAAGAAAATGAAAAAGAGAAAGAATCGCTTTGACTGAATGTCTAGAAATTTATAAAAGAGGTCACTATATGGAAATGCAATTTTAGAGTTAATTAATGAAAAAAAAAAGAAAAGCATAGAAAGAAAGGCAGGAGGAAAGAACGAAGAAAATGCGCTGACAGAGAATATATAAAATTCAGTAGAAGAAATTGCTAATTTGGTAGTATTTTTTAAGAAAGAAAGAAAGAAAGAAAGAAAGAAAGAAAGAAAGAAAGAAAGAAATAAAGAAAGAAAGAAAGTAAGAAAGAAAGGGACTGGATGAAAGTAAGAACGAGAGAGAAACTGGTAGAAAAAAAAGAAAGAAATGATGAGACTGAATGAAAAAAAAAAAGAAAGAGACTGAATGAAAGAAAGCAAGAACGAAAGTTAAATGAATATTTACCAAAATAAATTCTTAAAAACTCATTAGAATGTAGTGACTACGACAGAATAGAAGATTTCTGTTCCCTCCATTATTACAAATCTTGTAATTTAGCATCCCAAATCTTATGGCTGTTTTTTTAAAACTGGATTCCTATGACAATGAATATCCCAGGTAACATTCTTACAAACATTTCCGTCATTGAAAAAATAAGGATTGAGTCGAGGGAAACATGTTAAATTCTACCATGTTGGTATCGCAGATTTTACAAGTGCACAAACGTACTGACTCATTTTTTAGAGATGGGGAGAATCTTCCCGCCAAATTTGAAAATCTAACGAAATATCGACCAGAAATTTTGCGAATATTCTCTGTACCGTATTCTGCTTTGCAAGATGTCGAAGCGTTAAAAGCATTTGTTAAATACTCCAAATCGAGAGGGTTTATTTATCTTGAAGAAGAGAAATTCTAGGTTTTACCGTAACCCGAATACTGACATTTGACTCACGTAGCTATTATGCTATTGACCACGCAAAGATTGATCAAGAATAGTTTATTTAAGGTGATTAAAGGAAGAGGAAATTTGTTATAACATGATTTTTTCCCTCTAAATACAAATGGATTTTATCTGGTAGCCATATCAAATTAATATTATTATTTAATTATTAATTAATAATAAAGACTATCCTTTATGACTCCTCCAGGATTTTCGCTAGAGTTCAAGTCAAGAGATAATTCTTGGAACGTAACGAAATCTCTTTTTCAGGAAAAATGTTTTCCAAGTTATGAATGTCTGCAGACGTGGAACAAGGGATATGTTCCTTTTATCAGGGAATAATTCGTCACAGTAAGCAAAACAAAACAAAACCGTTAGTATTTATTTTGCGCACATGGCTGGTGCACAGCTCGGATCAAAACGTGAGGTAATTCAGGAAAGCAACATATATAATTTCTAACGCCATATAATTCCAACAAGAATGTTATTCAAGTTGCATTCAAAGTTAAATATCTAGAAAATGTCGGCTATATATACAGTACTCTTAAGATCTTTTTTATTATTTACCAACACCCCTCACGACATAAACGATCACAGTCCTTCACACTATCCTCTTGCATCTCTAAATAAGTATTAACCAGCCTTCGAGACACAGTATGCCATCAATTCACTCAAACTCATCAAATAGTTTGTTAAATACTTCCCTGTTTCTCTTGCTTTCAGTATATCTTCTGAGGCTTTCTGGGTATGATGATAAACTACAGCCGGCAGCAAGACCTCTGATCGGGAGATTGGAAGTTTTGCGGAGCGTAAAACCATCTGTTAATTGCTGTTGTTCCCAGGCCCACTCTGATCCGGGGTGTTGGCACCTGCTTGGGTCCTAACTATGTAAATAGGTAACCCGCCAATAAGAACCAACAGCACATTATTTTATAAAACAAAATGAGCAGCAATACATTTTATAGCAAAATGACAATCAATTTAACAATAAAAAATTCTCAAGATACATTATTTCAGTAAAATTACCAACAATATCTAAAAAAAAAAAAATCTTTACCCTGAATGTATAAAATTATGTACATAGTATCTGTAGTTAAAGTTACGTAAAAAATATTTAGATTCCGGTATTAGATAACTAATATGCCGCTAAACAAAATCAACCAACCAACCATCTCCCCTGAGTTTTTAAATCTCTATGCCTGCTTTCCTCATTATATTTCATCTCTTTCTAGTTGCAAATATAATTTTTCTCGAAGTTTTTATGCAATTTAAGACTTTTTTGTTTCTTATATGTTCTGTTTATGGCATTTTTATCATTCCTAAAAAGAATTACATAATTGTGGCTTCACGTCTCCTCTTCATCTGTGAGGAGATTTTCCAGCATTTACAGCTACATAGATCAGATGCTATACAGTAATTTAGTTCTCTGTTCTTTGTTTCTAACAATTATTACAGTGTCTTAACATTCTGATTAGTTTTTGAAGAATCAATCGCTTTTCCGATGTTTCTTCAGATTTTTGTCCCATTTTCCGTTACCTATTTCCCCATGACCAACGTAAGACAGTAAACTACATCGGCGTCTTGGGTAAGACGATAAACTACATCCAGCAGCAAGGCCTCGGATCAAGCGGTTTTGAAGAGCATGGAACCACCTCTTAATTTCTGGTGTTCCCAGGTTTACCCTGACTCGGGGTGGTAGCACCTGTTAGGGTCCAAGCTATGGACAAATAGTTAACTATTACCTGCAATACCTTTTTGAAAAAAATGATTACCAGCAATACAATTTTGATGGAAAAATATTACCAGAAACAGATTTTTGACAAGACAAAATATTACTAACAATAAAAAATATGGTCGGCATTAAATGACCCATTGAGGTTGATATGCCGTAAAACAAAATAAACCAAACCAAACCATGACCCATGTAGTTAGATTTCTATAACTGTTTGATTTTGCCTCATTATTGCCACCTTGTGCCAGATTATGCTCACCAACGTAAATCTCTCTCCCCCACACAAAATAAGTGAGAAGAAATTATAAATCAAACGTGTTTAATTGAAAAGAATCAGCAACTTTTCAGATTTAGATGAAAAAAAAAAAAAAGATGGCCCAGTTGATAAAAGTGTCGGTTGGATCCAGTGATTGACTCAAAGAGATGTGAGTTCAATACCTGGCTACGGCAATGCTGTATAAAAACTTAGAAAGTTGCGTTAAAGGGAGACATTCGGAAGAGACATGGCACGTGGAACTAGAACAATCTACTTCGGTGGACGAAATAATGTGTTTAGTCCGAAATTCCAATCACTTGGAGACGGCTAGAGCGTACAATAGACAGGTATTGAAAATGATGAAAGGTTCTTCAATAAAATAGTCTTTTGTCTTTAAAACAGCCTCGAGACTGCATTAGAAGTGACATGTGACATGTTTAGATTAGGCCGTCACCACAGCAAAGGCCATTATTGGCCATTTAACGTGTTGTTATTATTGTGGAATTGATGATTGGTTTATTTTACGATATTCAAAAACCTTGTAAACAAGGTTAGAAAACAAAAGCGTTTATTCAATAATATCACCAAATTCAGAGACGACATCGATGCAGCCTCAAAAGGGACTGGATGTCCGAATCAGATGGCCGTCGTTCGTGTCGGCTGTCAGGTCCAAGAAGACAACCTTTAACGTGTCTTGATATTAAGGGGGCAAATGATTGACCTCCTTTACGACAATCAAAGAATCTACGGAAACTTAGACAAATGTAAAAGTGGGTTATACAATGAAACCGACCTTGTCCTCTCAGAAAACCTTGACGCATGATTGCATACCCAGATCAATTTGCCATCAACCTTGTTGGAAATAATGTCCAATAAGACGTGACCTTGATAATGTTGGGCCGCTGATTGGTTAACTTCTTCTTCTTCTTCTTCTTCTTCTTCTTCTTCTTATTATTATTATTATTATTATTATTATTATTATTATTATTTTTATTTTCTTTGCTTTCTGGCGTTTACACATTTCTTTCCGGGTCCCACCCAGGGACCTAAGGTTAGAAATGGCATCATGACCCTTTTCACTGACAAAAAAAAAAAAAAAAAAAAAATTACATAGATAGAGCCCTTCGCAAAGTGTGGGCTGTACTTGTCAGAACAATTTTTTGTATCTCCTTGAGGCATGGGCTTCCAGGAATCCCTGCAATTAGTCTACTGCAATCTTTTCCAACCAGTCCTAGGGCTCCAACTACAACAGGGATTGTTGATGTTCCCATATGCCACATTTTCGAGACCTCTATTTCAAGGTCCTTGTATTTATTATTATTATTATTATTATTATTAATATTATTATTATTATTATTATTATTATTATTTCTTCTTCTTTTTCTCCTACTTCTTTTTCTTCTTTTTTTTCTTCTTTTTCTTTTTCTTCTTTTTCTTGTTTTTCTCCTTCTACTTTTCCTTTTGCTTCTTTTTTCTTTTCTTCTTATTTTTCGTCTTCTTTTCTTCTTCTTCTTCTTCTTCTTCTTCTTCTTATTATTATTATTATTATTAGTAGTAGTAGTAGTAGTAGTAGTAGTAGTAGTAGTAGTATTTTTCTTCTTCTTTTTCGCCTACTTCTTTTTTCTTTTTCTTTTTCTTTTTCTTTTTCTTTTTTCTTCTTTTTATCCTACTTTTTCTTTTTTTTCTTTTTCTTTTTCTTCTTCTTTTTCGTCTTTTTTTGCTCTTCTTCTTCTTCTTCTTCTTTGTGACGTCTCACTTTAGGAATTGGTGATCACGGCTACCCACAGTTAATTGTACTTCGTAGTTCTTGGTAAATATAAGTTTTTTCGCTCCCTCTCCTAATCCCTGTTCTACCAAACATTTACACAAGCCCATTAGGTAGGTTGTCTACTGCTTTCCATTGTCTCTCTGCCTTTCTGTGTGTCTTGTCAGTGTTAAACTCTCCAAGCCGTCTTTCCTCATTATGTACCCTAGAAATTTCAACTGTCTCCTTCTGATATTATGTATAAGTGTTCTTTTTGTTTCCATTTTCTCTACAATGTCGTCATTACTCTCACGTTTAGCCCATCGTATTCTCAGCTACGATATTCAAAAACGTTGTTCAAAAGCTTAGAAAAAACTAAAACTAAAATATGGTTATTGAATAAAACCTGCTCTTCGCCTCATAGATGGACTCAATGAAGCCTTGGAAGCGATTGCAGTTCACGTTCATACTGGCCATCATCTCAAACATGTTGGACTTCAACGTATTGTGAAACCAGTGGTTGGCTTCCCTCTCAGGGGTTTCGCAAACGAAGAAACCCAACGGATTTAAATCAGAAGAGGTCAACGTAATGAATGTGAAATCTTGTGACCATAAAGTTTGTGTGTAAATTCAACTCCCTGTATTAAGCATACCACCCTAGAAATACAACAAATTTCTACACCTGGCTTATGTCAGAGGGTATTCCCCAGACGATGTTCTTCCCGAAGGGCAGAGTCTCGTCTCGGGAAACTAAGTCCGTTTTTACGTGGTGTATAGGGAATTTTTGCTCGAGCCTACGGGCTCGGATAACCCACTTTAAAACTCGGCCTTGTGTCACACCTCGCTGCGTGAGGCGGCGGGTAAATAATTATATACCGTGTGTAACAGCAAAATTGTCCAAATCGTGTAACAGCAAAAATGTCCAATTGTCAGATTAAGTCTTGAACCCTTGTATCTTAGAAATGATTAAAGATATTTTACCGGAACTCTACTTTATAACACTGTTTGAGTCTACTTTGGACCATAATAATAGATCTAAGTTGAAATGATGATCCCTCTTGCTGTTGTGACCTCGTCTTCTAGTTTTCTTCTCTAATGTTTCCGCCATTTTTTTTTAACTTATCCATCGTTCTCACCATGGTTCTTAAATGAACTTTGAAGGTGGAAGCTAGACTATGGATGTTCACACCATTACTTAAGGTATAAATGATCTTTTTCCTCGTACCATTGCTCAGTTGGGAAGACGCAAAGTGGGGCTGACGCAAAACGATTTTAACCTGTTCTCTTTCTAGCTGAATAACTCAAAGGATTTTTCCGTGATTCTTACGACAAATGGTGTCAAGATGGATAAACTTCTCATCTGAAAACTTGGAAAAAAAACTCAATTAGTTTCGTAGTTATTTTAGAATATTAAATATTTTGTGGGATGGACAATTATCCCATACTGCCCATTTGGACAATGTTGCTGTTACACCCGGTATCTCTCTCTCTCTCTCTCTCTCTATATATATATATATATATATATATATATATATATATATATATATATATATATAGAGAGAGAGAGAGAGAGAGAGAGAGGGAGACAGGCAGAAAGACAAAGATAGTTTTAAAGAACTATATTTTATCTCGTAAGAAGAAAATTATTTACTAAGCATAGTTCGGTTTTGGCGTAGAAAGAAAGAAAGAAAGAAAGAAAGAAAGAAAGAAAGAAAGAAAGAAAGAAAGAAGGAAAAAAGAAAGAAAGAAAGAAAATAAATAAAGGAAGCTATGAATAAAAGAAAAAGTAAATGTATTAGTGAACTGAGCGGAAACGAAAGAAACATGAAGGTGTAAATTCGTAGAAAGAAAGAAAAAGGAAGAAAACGCAAGAAAAAGAAAGAAAGAAAGAAAAAGAAAGAAAGAAGAAAGAAAAAGAAAGTGAATAAATTGAAACTGCAACAAAAAACAAAAAAAATGAAAGGAGAAAAATTGAATGGAATAATCGAGAATAATTCAATGAAGATGCTTTTCTTCTTCCCCACCTTTTCAATGAAATAATAAAAAAAAGATCCCAAGAAATCACGATTCCTTTTTTCTGCACTAGGTGAATCATTCTTATTTTTCTCATCTTTTTCGATTTTGTATTCTTCCTTACCGACAGAACTCTGTCAGTAACAACGTGAGGCTGCCAGGCATTTTGGTCTAACTGAAACTTGGGTTCTAAACACAATAACCATTCGCCATTGTTCTTCCAACCTCGGGTACTCAATGCGTGTATCAGCTTTTACAATTTCTTTTCTTCTTCCCGCTATGGATATTTACTGAATTTGGCTCAATGTGGCGAATATACATAATGAAGAATTAGGTAGGGACGAAGAGGCTACTGCACCAGACATACAAATGGTCCGTTCTACATGTCCGAAAGCGTCAGTACTGGAACGTCTAACTTTTGAAAAGCGCTTGAGCACCGACCTTAATAACCACCGTTATTATTTTGAAATCCGAGGTTACTATTACTTTGTTTTTAGCTGATTGACTCTTTGAAGTTTCCATGAAGTTATATTAATACAGCATTGTTATTTTAATTGCAAATTTATATTTTGTTTGTGAATAATAATAATAATATTAATAATAATAATAATAATTATTATTATTATTATTATTATTATTATTATTATTATTATTATTATTATTATTATATAAACTAGAGGAGGTTGCTGAATAGAATAATCACACGAAGGTTGGTAATGAACGATAATACTTAGGACACGAACAATACATGTAAGATTCGCCAGCGGCGCGTAGAAGTAATAGTAAACTGCTAGTGAGACAAGTTACTTTCACAATGAATCTCCAACACGCGGTCAGATGTGTCACAAGGCCGCATTTAATGTAGGGTATCTGAGCCCGTAGGCTCGGCCAAAAATTTACCGTATAAAACGGGGTTGGGTAGCTGTTTCCTGAGACGAAACTCTGCCCTTCCACAGAGCCTCCTCTGGGGATCCTCTCTGCCAGGAGGGAGATAGTTTGACAACTGGAGACGAATTTCCAATTGCAGGGTATCTACCAACCGTCCCACGCGGTCAGATGCGGCACAGGGTCAACTTTAATGTGGGGCATCTGAGCCCATATGTTCGGCCAAAATTCTCCGTAGACCCCGTAAAGAACGGGGCCGGGTAGCTGTTTCCCGAGACGAGACTCGTTTGAGAATCCTCTCTGCTCGGAGGCAGACACTTTGACCAGCACAGCTGGAGACAAATCTCCGACTGCAGGATATTTATTCTATATAAAATACAATTGTGGCACAAGACCAAAAAGGGGAGGGGTTGAGGCTGGTCGTTACTAACTATCTTATACCTAGCTAATCTGATTCACGACCCATTCACACATTACAATTTCCACATTCACCATAAGAATTCGCCCATCATCACTCAATCCTCCATCCAACATTATACCGCTTCCTCTCAAGTTCAACCTACAATACGCGCCCCCATGACTCTCCGACTGCAGACCAACATACAGTATTTACTACTGTATTTATGTGAATGGGGATATACCCATTATCAACCGTAGGCATGCTACAGGATATTATTAAGTCGCTTCGTATTCTGAAATACAGTATTTCCATTATTGAACTGGGTCGATGAATTTTACGAATCATTGCTGTTAGGTTTCTTAATGCGGATTTAAAAAAAAAATATATCCATGCGCATTTAATTGGTTGTGGTATAGGTTGATATTGCTCGTTTATAGTTGAGTCTGTAAGCATTTCTTTACTTGTTTAGGGATAGGAAGATATTGGTCTATTATATTTGAATCTACAAGCATTTTCTTAGTTCCGGAAAATGTAATTCTAAGAAAAAGAACACAATACTAAACAGATAATATATAGACGAACACATCAATTTTATCGTACCTGTATGTAGGGTACTTGATGGCGTAAGTAGAAGCGGGAGGAAAGAGATGATATTGCCGAATATATTTGAATGTATAAGAACTTAATTGCTAGGTGGTCGGTTTGCGCGGAGGGATCAAAGACAAGAGCAGCAAGAAAAAAAAAGGAATGTTAACTATATGAGAATTCAGAATAACCAGTCGTTAGCAAAGGAGACCGCCCAAAGTCTGAGCAATATATTGGGGATGTCAAAATCAGGTATATGCAGATATTTAACTCTCTGGTAAGTATTGTAGCAAACGATGGAAATGTGAGAGTAAAATCGGAAGGCTGACCCCTTCCCCCACGAACACACCATAAAAGAATTATTCTAACAATTCGAAAATAGATCCCAGCTTTAAATATCTTACAAAAGGTTTGATAAACTGTAAAACTATAAAATTATAGTATGATCTGAAACCAACCATTTGAATAAGGGAATGCCAATATACTAGACGCAATTCCCATTGCAGACCCCTGCTCTGGCACATTTGTGTTTCTTCAACACCCATAGAGCCCACATGTGGTTTATTCAGTAACTATGCTGCGCGGACCTTAGTTACGGTTTCTGACAGAGAACGAATTATCTGAACAAGGCTAGTACGCTGAAAACCTCGGTCACGATGACTTGTAACTTCGTGCTACCACAACCACCGACAGCTACTCAATTTCACTCAAAAAGCTTGGGTCAACACGTGGCATGTTTTTCAGGCACTATTCAATGGTGCCGCACGCTAGGATCACCGCCTCCAGTCACCATCCCGACTATCTGACCATGGTTAAATTTGAACCCGGGTCTCATGGTCAGAAAGCAAACGTTCTGACCACTCGGCCAACCGTAACATAAGATTATAAATACAGAGAAACCTTGGTTCTCGAACGTCTCACATGTGAAATAAATCGGTTTTCGAACAGAATATTCGAGATGAAAATCCCTCGGTTCTCGAACAACATTGCCGAACCGAGTTAACCCGAACGGAATCATTTCTGAGTCGTCCGACATGTTGTATACATTCGTTTTTTATGCTGTGCTTTTCTTTTCCAATTTTATTGTACTGTGCTTTTTTTTTTCTCTTTACTTAGTCATGGCTCCACAGAAATCTAGCAGTGATATTGGTAAAGGAAAAAGAAGAGTTAATAGAAAAACAATTGTTGATGATATTGTCACTATGATGATGATGATATTCTCTATGTGATGATGATGATGATGTTGTCTCTGTGATGATGATGATATTCTCTATATGATGATGATGATGATGATATTGTCTCTATGATGATGATGATGATATTGTCTCTGTGATGATGATGATGATGATGATATGGTCTCTATGATGATGATGATGATAGTGTCTCTGTGATGTTGATGATATGGTCTCTATGATGATGATGATGATATTGTCTCTATGATGATGATGATATTCTCTATGTGATGATGATGATGATATTGTCTCTGTGATGATGATGATGATGATGATGATGATGATGATGATGATGATATTGTCTCTATGATGATGATGATGATAGTGTCTCTGTGATGATGATGATATTGTCTCTGTGATGATGATGATGATGATGATATTGTCTCTTCCTACTCACTTCTATATGGCAAAAGCAGCGATCTATACTATTCTTATAAATAAAAAGACGACCTTATCCAAACAATAAAATCTCTTTACTTCCCCTTCCTCTTACACCATCAACTCTCCTACATACAGGTACGATAAAATTGATCTGTTCATCTATATTTTGTCTGTTTAGTATTGTTTTTTTTTGTTTGTTTTTGTTTTTTTCTTAGATTTAATGATTTTCATTAAGTATTATATTCTCATTAGATTTGTGTATAAACTTGTGCACAAAGTACTTTTGGTAAAGTTTAAATAAGCAATCACTTTGGGACCAGGAACGGATTAATCAATTTTACAGTGATTCTTATTGGAAAAATAGTTTCGGTTTACGAACATTTCGGTTTACGAACGGGCTTCAGGTACGAATTAAATTCGTGAACCGAGTTTCCACTGTATATGTGTTCCGTTTGCACAAATTTTGATGTTAAGTCATATTTAACATGTGCAATGTTTATATTAGGTTGGTGCAAAAATAATTTCGTTTTTTAACATATGTTACTATGTGAGAAAACGAAATTATTTTTGCACCAACCTAATATTTTTTTTACATTGATGATACATGAATCGATGAAAAGTGCCACATGTGCAGGGCCAGATTATCCTTCAGGCTTATCGTTGTCTTTAAAGTACATAATATTTTTGATTTCAGTTCAGAATCTTTAAATCTTAGATCTATTTTCATAAAGCAGTTATTTAATTTTCTAAAAGTTTTAACTTATAAATAGTTTAATAAATTGAAATTATATCAAAATAACAAATTCATATTTTTTATTGTTTTATTGTTTTAATGTGGGTTACAAAAAAGTCAGTATTGTTTTTAGTACTGTTGTTTTGAAATATGTGCTAATTTGGTTTGCCGTAAATAATAAAACAGTGGTATTTCTTAAAGAATATTTTTATTGACAAATAAAAGATAAGTATTCTAGTATATTTAAAGAATTTGCAATAAGTTTACTTCAAGCTATATCAATGTCGCTAAAATATATCACAGGTAAAAAAAAATACGAGATTAGTGCGGGTGAGTGGGACATAATTTCATTCGCCTAAAAGCCCCCAAAACATCATAATCCGGCCCTGCAAATGTGGTAATTACACGAATCTCTTGTAAACAGGGGCTACCAGGGATTTCGCTAATTTTAATGACAAAAATACGCAGGTGAGAGCTTTAAGAAAGCTTTATTCAGCTGAGAATACAAGGTTCGCGTATAGTATCCTGTGTACTGTGTAGTCCCATAAAATTGTAACAGGTCCTATCTCCGTAACCGGGGCTGGGTTGTGTTCATACCATATTATTACTATTATCATTATTATTATTATTATTATTATTTCTTCCTTCTTTGAATTATGTTGTTTATCCATTTCCTTCCGGGTGTTATCATGAGACCTAAGGTCAGAAATGGCTTCATGACATTTCCACTGATGAGTTTTATTAAAAAAAAAAAAAAAAAAAAATAAGATCACACACATTTTACATAGATAAATCTTCTGAGTCCAATTTATTGTAGGTCGTCTTTAAGGCATAAGTATACCAAGAATCACCTTCATGAATCTATCGGAACTTTTTCCAATCAATCTGAGGGCTCCAACTACATCTGATTTTTTTTATGTCCTCATGTACCACATTTTTGAGATTTCCACTTCAAGATCCTTGTATTTTGATAGTTTTTTTTAAGATTCCCAAAGGTACATTACAATGTGCAGGGACGCCATTATTATTATTATTATTATTATTATTATTATTATTATTATTATTATTATTAAGTGCACAATATGTATTGTTAATATTTGTTTTCATTTTATTTTCTAAAATTTATTAGCCAAAAATAGATACAGAACTTTCAGAGGTCGGACATAATTATTAAATAAAAACCATAATATCGTTTGCTGATTTTGAAAACAACCAAGATGGCGCAATAGATTCTTCGTCTTCTTTATGAAACCCAGTTTAGTAAATAATATCCTATTCCTGATTATGTAGTATGGTAAAATCTATTCGTTTTCTTCGTATTATTTTGTTGCATTTAGTTTTATTATTTTTATCGTTTGACAATAGGCCATTATTATGTCGGTGTCGCATATTGACGTAATCAATTGAAATAAAATTCTTAAGGCAACTCAAGAACTTTTCAGAGAATTCTCGCAGAATAAAGCATTGTAGTTTACTGAAGGTCTACAATATTGGTCTGAATTTCTATTATCCGTGATTTCTTTTCGTAAATTTGTGGTGGTGTTCCTAAATTATTACAAATAGGAATTTATTATTATTATTATTATTATTATTATTATCATTATTATTATTATTATTATTATTATTATTATTATTAATATTATTATTATTATTATTATTTCCTTCTTTTTCTTCTTCTTATTATTTGCCTTTGCTTCTTCTTCTTTTCTTCTTCTTCTTCTTCTTCTTCTTCTTATTATTATTATCTCTATGCCCTTTCTTAATTTCTTCTTCTTATTGTTATTATTTCCTTTACTTCTATTTTTCTTCTATTTCTTCTTCTCCTCCTTCTTCCTGATATTATTATTGTTGTTGTTGTTGTTGTTGTTATTATTATTATTATCTCTTTTCCCTTTCTTAAATTCTTCTTCTTCTTCTTCGTCTTCTTCTTATTATTAATGTTTCCTTTTTCTTCTTTTTCTTTTTCTTCATTTTCTTCTTCTACTTCTGCTTATTATAGTCTCTTTTCCATTTTTCAATTTCTTCTTCTTCATATTATTATTATTATTTTATTTTTTCTATCTCTTCTTTTTCTTCTTCTTCTTCTTATTTTTATTTCCTTTTATTTATTTTTCCTTTTCTTCTATTTCTTTTCTTCTTATTATTATTATTTCTTTTACGTTCTTAATTTCTTCTTTTTCTTCTTCTTCTTCTTCTTCTTCTTCTTATTATTATTATTATTATAAACACAATAAAAATCCATTGTGTATACGTGTGCCTTTTCCGTTATTTCTCCGTCTGTCTGCCGGTCTTTTCCAACTGTGTTCTTCAAACCATTGTTTTACGATGTCTTGCTCATTTTACAGAACCTTTCAATCGACTTTTGCTCATGTCTCGCGGTGATTTCATTCTTTGTCTTCCTTCTTTCTCTGTTTTATGTTTTTTTTTGCTCTTCTACCTCCCTTTGTGGATTCACATGCCATCTTCAATGTCTACCCGTCTACAAGCAGGAGGGCGTGGCTCAGAGCCTTAGCAAGTCAGTGCTGGGCATGTGCACTTCATTTCTCAAATGATATTTCTAAGTTTGATGTCGGGGTATTCATTATTCTGTAAGGAGATAGGCATGCGTGTTCGCTTTGAACCACTTTCCCTGCATACATATAGTATAGATATTCGCCAACATTATCCTAGACTGGCACATGGCCTACATTATGAGTTAATCATGAACTAATCAAGAAAAAATACAATACATGGGTAAGCATAAATATCAAACGAAAAAACGTGCCTATCTGATTCGATGTTAGTTTAGTTTAAGAGATTCTTTAATTAATGTCTATTGTAATAGTAGTTTGCTAGACATAGCTTTCTTTGGCACAAGGTTAAATATTTTGTTCAGTTTTGTTTACGAAGGATAGAATTAGACAAAAACAGGTCGCCCATAAGAATATATGTGCATATATGTAAAGGGTGTTTCATTAAGACGGATTATATATAAGGGTGTAGTTCGACGTATGAGGGTCAAGCAGATCGGTTCCTAGGAAACCGCCAGCACGACAACAGCACATGAGATTTGATTATAGTGGTGAAGGTTTTGTGCAGACCCATCCACACTTTTTGAAGGGCCGAATACAGAGACCCGGTGCACTAATTGCCACAAGGTCCCCAAACGACCTTCTGCAGGTTTTTGAATTCAGAGTTTCTTCTTCTCCTAGACCAGTTGCCATCCAAGGCTATAGAACCCAGTCTGTCCTGCTATTTACCTATAGTTGGAGGGAGAAGAGGTTTCACACCTTTTCGAAGGGTATTAATACGAATGCAATGGATTCAACAGGAATTCAAACTCGGCTCTCCGATTCCTCAATCCAAGCCACTATCCATTACTCCGCCGTGCCTCCTCCATATATATATATATATATATATATATATATATATATATATGTGTGTGTGTGTGTGCGTGTGTGTGTGTGTGTGTGTGTGTGTGTTAATTAACAAGAATAAGAAACACTATATGCCCAATTACAACAAAGATTGAAAGATATATTAAAGTCTAGAATGAAGGAGAAGGTAGATAAAAGAGAGCGAATAATAATAATAATAATAACAATAACAGCAACAATAACAACAACAACATACAGCTTCACCATTGTAAAATGGAAGTTGGATGACATTAAAAGATTGGACACCAAAACCAGAAAAATGCTTACCCAAATGAGGATATGCAAGAAGCACAAAATCGAAACCACTGAGAGATGATATGGGCACCAACCAGACACACTTACCCAAAATAACGATATAACTATCCTCTGGGACATGCCAATTCAAACTGACAGGGAAATAAAAGCCAACAGGCCAGATATTATCAATAAAAGATTAGAAATTCAGGAAGTTTATTGACATAGAAGTACCATTTGAGGGAAATACCTCCATGAAAATTATCCAGGAATTGTCCAAACACAAGGACCTGGATATCGAAATTAACAGGATGTGGGGAATGAAGACTGGGACTGTACCGATAATAATCGGAGCTCTGGGCCTCGTGAGAAAAGGAATGGACAATTCTATTAACAGTGCTCCAGATAACATCAACATACAAGTTGCCCAGAAGATCGCCCTACTAAGAACATCCCATAACATAAACAAATAATAATAATAATAATAATAATAATAATAATAATAATATGACCATTGCCATACGCCGGTTACAGAAATAGAAGACATCACAATTCTAAGGGATTACACCATCGTTAAACACGGGAATTTTGAAGGAAATAGATTGGACATGATTATCAAAAACCGAAAAGAAAAAACTTGCTTACTAATTGATATGGTTTGATGTGGCTGTAACATAGTAACCAAAATATTTGAAAAATTATCGGCGTATAAAAACCTGGAAATCGAAATAGAAAAAATGTGGAAATTGAAAACAAGAATAGCACCAGTTATAATAAGTGCGCTTGGAATGATAAAAAAAGGAACACAACAACACACTGAAAAAAATCTCTTTAAATCCCAGCTTATGAAAAATTCAACTAATTGTCTTGATAAGTCCAGCCAATACACTAAGAAGAACTTTGTCCTTGTAACGCTAGTGATATTATGGAAGTTAGAAACACAAATGTAGCTATAACAACGCATCACTAACTACCTTAGGTCTTCCCGCGGACTTGCTGGGTAATGCGACCATGGCAGAAATAGAAATATAATAATAATAATATTAATAATAATAATGATAATAATAAAGAGAAGACGAAAACGAGGTGAAGATAGGAAAAAGAGGTAATAATAATAATAATAATAATAATAATAATAATAATAATAATAATAATAATAATAATAACACCTTTGATGCAGTGGTGCAGTACAGTTTCCCCATCCTTAACAGGACCATAGGTAACATTCACCTTCCACGGCATTCATCATCCCAAGGCTGATGTTGATTGTCTGTATATGCCGAGACCCGAAGGAGGCAGAGAATTAGTTCAACTACAACTGTCTTATAAAACTATAACAACTGGCCTTGAAAGATATCTGCAAACTACAGAAGACTAGCTGATGAACTGTGTGAAAGAACATGGAAGGCGTAAGAAACGTTATTCAATAATAAATGACGCCAACAAAATAGAGTTTCAAATGTGTGCAGAAATGAAAGTAAAGCATAATACACCGACTGAATCTGCAAAATACTTTTTATAAAAGCAAATGCAAATGCAACCGTCCAGATGCAGCAACGATGGCAAGATAAACCGCTTCATGGTCAATACTCTGCCCGTATCAAACACGCTGATCTAGACAAACCCCACACTCATTAGTGGTTACGTAGTACAGGGTTAAAAGCTGAAACCGAAAGTTTTATACTTGATTCACAGGACCAGTGCTTGTTAAATGGAAATTATTATGCAAACATACTAAAACATTGGGTTAAACCAAAATGCAGATTCCGTGATAAATATCCAGAAACAATTGACCATCTTGTATCAGGTTGCGCGGTAGTGGCAGCCATTGAATATGAAACGCGGCATAATTGAAAAATACAACTAATTGTGCTATCATGAGACCTAAGGTCAGAAATGGCTTCATGACATCCAATGTCTACACCGGAAAATCTGCAACTTTTACGGAAAGGAAACTGCAATAAATTGGTATGAAAACCATCCAGAACCGGTTACGGTTAACAATTTTATGTGACTTTACAATACATACAGACAGAACAAAGCTAATCGCCTAGAGATCGTGATCAGAGACTGAAAAAAGAAAATGTACCTTCGTATTGACATGGCAATCCCTACAGACTGTAATGTATCATTGAATATCTTCAAAAAAACTATCAAATTATAAGGAAATACTTGAAATCGAAATCTCAAAAATGTGGCACATGAGGACATCAACAACTCCAGTTGTAGTTGGAGCCCTCGGATTGATTGAAAAAGATTCCAATAGACTCATTGAAGGGAATCCTGTAGCTCATGCCTTAAAGAAATACAAAATATTGAACTCACAAGTATTTATAGCTCACACCTTACGAAAAGCTTTATTTGTGTAAAATGTGTGTCATCTAAGGTTGTTACTTTTTTTCCAAAAATGATCAGTGGGATCTGCCATGAAGCCATTTTTGAACTTATGTCACTGGTTGGGAACCGGAAGGAAATTTGTATACAACAGAAAAACAAGGAAATAATAATAATAATAATAATAATAATAATAATAATAAATTGATCATCTTGTATCAGGTTACACGATATTGGCACCCACTGAGTATAAAACCCGGCATGACAAAGTTGGCCAATGTCTACACTGGAAACTGACAGAACAATCAAAGCCAGCTGCCCAGGCATTGTTATTAAAGACCACAAACAAAAAAGTGCCTCCTTATTGATATGGCAGTCCCTGCTGACTGGAATGTATCTTTGAAGATCTTCAAAAAGCTGTCAAAATACAAGGACCTTTAAATCGAAATCTCAAAAATGTGGCGCATGGGAACATTAACAATCCCTGTTGTAGTTGGAGCCCTAGGATTGGTTGGAAAAGACTCCGGTAGATTAATTGAAGGGATTCCTGGAATCCCATGCCTGAAAGAAATACAAAAAATTGTTCCCACACTTTACGAAAGGCTTTATCTATGTAATTTTTTTTTTTTTTTTTGTCAGTGGAAAGTGTCATGGCGCCATTTCTAACCTTAGATCTCTGGGCGGGACCCGGAAAGAAATGTGTACACGCCAAAAATCAAAGGAAATAGGCTCACTGAAGGGAATACTGTAGCTTGAAACTACTAATAATTTCTACAGTAATAATTTAGGAAAATTATTTTTTCTTTATTATTATTATTATTATTATTATTATTATTATTATTATTATTTATGTGCCGCATATTGACAAAATTACATACTTGAGAGATAGCAACATCAAAACTCTCGCCAACTGAAGAACTTTGCAGACAATTCTCACAGATTGGCGGTAAGGCCTCATCATTTTACAGTTGAAATGATTAGTAAGTTCTATGCTAATTTTTTCTTCTCTCCCACATCTCGCTTGTGGAACTCTGTTCCGGTTTCTTGCTTTCCAGTCAGCTTTGATCTTCAAAACTTTAAATGCAATGTCTATCGTTATCTTCTGTCTTCTTAATTCTTGTTCATTTATTGATCTCGCTCCTTAATAGTGTTTTTTTCTTGTATTCTTACACACTATGTAACCCCTGACATTTCAGTGACTTTATTGCCTTGCTTGGGGTGAAATCGATTAAAAAAATGAAATAACGTATGGTAGTTTACTACAATATTGGTCTCATTTCTAATTCAAGCTTGAAAGCTCTTATTTTTATGTTAAAAAATATCTGTTCTAAGAACTTTTAGTCATTGACAGCATTTATCTGAACACCATCTTCAACTTTGAAAGGGCGTATTATCTTACTGACTAAAATCCTAGCCCATCTGGTCTGGTGTTCCTGCTATATATTCTTGATATTAGGTTGGTGCAAAAATAATGACGTAATAATGTCGTTTTTTGACGTATTTTTAACGACAAAAAAATCCAAATAAGAATATGCAATATTATTGGTGCTGCCCTGGCATCTCATCTTCAGTCACATTCCCATCGTCGGAACGTAGCTTCCCTGTAACCTTTCTAAAAAGATTTTCATGGTAATTCTTCTGTCGAACTTTCCGCTATGGTACATACACTTAATAAAATGTCTAATCTGAATATAAGTGCAGTGCTAGATTGATCATTTTACAATTGGAATGGTTAGCTGCATTCGCAAGTTCTATGCTAACAGTTTCTTCTTGTGAAACTTTCTTCCGGTTTCTTGTTTCCAGTCAAGTATGATCTTCGAAACTTTAAATGTAAGGTCAGTCATCATCTTCTGGCTGCATAATTTCTGTTCTTTTATTGATCTTTCTCCTTAATAGTGTTTTTTTTTTCTCGTATTCTCTCACACTAAGTAACACCTGACATTTTAGTGGCTGTATTGCCTTGCTTGGTATGAAATGATTTAAAAAAAGGAATGTTGCAGCAATATTCAAAGCAACGATGAATTATAGACTCATAAATATATAAGATAGATGTCCATTGTAATAGACATTTATCGCATAGCAAATATTGACAAAGACCTATGATAGACTTAAGCGAATACGTCAGCGGTGTGGATCAAAATAGTCTTAACTCAACACCAAACAGGCTTCCTACAATGGACGGACTCATTCAATAATAACTTTCTCCCATTCGTTAAACATAAGCTTTGGACATTTTTGCATTGTCTGCGGTTGAGCCAAATACCTTCTGTATATAACTGTGTATGAGACGAGAGATATATGAAAAAATATATCGATGATAAAATGAAGAGAAGGTTTATATTAAAGGTCAATATTTTGCATAGTTTTATCAACTTCAGTATTTATGTAAAAAAAAACGTGCCAAAATATATGAAGTGATTGCTTTACAATGAAACACTTAGATTTTAGAAGTATTTTACCGAATATTTTTAGTACGCACAGAATTCATTGATATTTTCATTTCATCCATCATGGGAGTGATCGGTTCTCTCATTAATTTTCATTTATTTAATTTTCCAATCGATTTTTATTTATACACATTCATCATTAATCGTGATTTGTCCCGGAAGCTGCGCATATTTTAATATTTTTACTCAGTTCCCCCAAGCAAGGCGATAATGCCACTAAGACGCAAGGAGGGGGATGAATATTGAGTGTGAAAGAGAATGAGAAGTGTCTAGAAAAAACCGGGACCAAAATTCTAAAAAGAAATCGGAAAACCTTGTCTGAAACAAGAAACGGAGGATAAACCTTCTACTTCAGTTCAAAAGATCGTAAAAGAGTGTGAACTTGATAATAGGCGAACCTATCTACTCTATCATATGGCAATTTAAGCTACCTACTCCCATTATATGACTATTTATAGAGCGAATTACGAAAAAAAAAGTACTTGATGGCTAATCTGGTAACGAGAATTCAAAAAGAATTTCGTTACAAATTTTGAAAAAGTTAAAAGACCATTTTGATTTGTAAATCAAAATTTATCTTGCTTTCATATAATACAAATCAAACAGACGCCATTTTGTATGACGTCAAAGTTTTTTTTTTTTCCATTGTTTAATATATAAAAAAATTCGTAAAAATAGATGTAAATAAATTCCAAGGTTTTAAGATCCCCGTTTCATTCGATTTTGTAAGTTAAATTCGATTTGAAGGTTAAATAAAATCCTGTCACATTCGGAAGATAGTACTATTGTTATCTGCTAAAAGAAGCAAATCAGAATTTGAGAAACTCGTTGAAACATTATAAAGCAAGTGATTTGTTAAAAATAGTTTGTTTTGGAAAATAAAAAAAAACAAAAAAACAAAAAACAAACTATACTCTAAATGGCGCTTGAAATATTTTAGATATAAAAACATTAAAACATTATAAAAATCATCACTTGTGCTAATTTACAAAAGCGTGTCATCTGAACATTATATGTTGATCGGTTATCACAGCGTATATAAGGCATTTGGATTCTTGTCCAATGCTCAGAAATAAGACAAGTGGGGTTGTTTTATATTTGCATCTGCTTATACACGAGTATATTCTAGTAACTCCAATGAGCTTACGTCTTAAATTCAGAAATGGAATGGGGCGCTATAATAAACGCGTTAAAAATATTCAGGATTTAATCATGTACAATGCGATTTGGTATATAAATAAAAAGAAGAATGCATTTTGTATTTATATATAATTGTATCCCCATTCGACTTGTTACAGAAGGCGTGAAGCGATTGACTATTTTCGCAACGCTTCGTCTTAACGCGAAAATGCTTTTAGTAGCCAGTGTGGTAATTTTGGATAGCAATGGACACTTAAGCGGTGGCAAAGAAAAGTGGATCTCTGCCTCGAAAGATTATCTACGTACCGTGCAGGAGAATTAAAATCACTTTCTAAATGGATCGAACCAACAAAAGCAGTCGAGTCATTTATGATAGAGTAAGCATCGTATATAGACACTACTTACCCACGGACAAAACTCTCTTTCATTCTTACTTCCATTCGCTCCCATTCTGTTCAATATCTATCTATCTATAGATAGATAGATAGATAGATAGATAGATAGATATATAAATAGATAGATATGAAAGGCTATTAATATCTATCTATCTATCTATCTATCTATCTATCTATCTATCTATTTATCTATCTATCGATAGATAGATAGATAGATAGATAGATAGATAGATAGATAGATAGATAGATAGATAGATAGATAGATATGAAAGGCTATTAATATCTATCTATCTATGAAATGCTATTAATATC